>CM071596.1:207870500-209120500 GCA_036435485.1 Saposhnikovia divaricata
AGGGCGAATAGAAAAGGACTCAGGGCCGACCCCTGATGAAGTCCCACCTCAACAGGGAAGAAACGGGAGTCCCCCACTGGGGTCCGAACGCAAGAACTAGCTTGTGAGTACATGTCTTGAATCACCCTAACGAACGCAGACGACACACCCCTCTTCTCAAGGCTCTTCCAAATAGCTTCACGGGGGATGCTATCATATGCCTTCTCCAGATCAATGAACACCATATGGAGGTCTTTGCGACGTTCCCTGAACTTCTCCATAAGGCGTCTAACGAGATGAATGGCCTCGATCGTTGATCTCCCAGGCATAAATCCAAATTGATTCTCTGAGATTACAACTACTCTTCTAATCCGACTATCAACCACTCTCTCCCAAAGTTTCATAGTATGACTGAGTAATTTAATACCCCGGTAATTACTACAACTTTGAGCATCGCCTTTGTTCTTGAAAAAAGGGACCACAACACTACGCCTCCATTCATCTGGCATCTTAGCACCCAAGAGAAGAACATTGAACAGATCTGCTAGCCATTGGACGCCAACCTCACCAAGACAAAGCCAAACCTCAATTGGGATAAGATCCGGACCAACCGCCTTTCCTCTAGCCATCTTTTGCAAGGCAACCTTGACTTCCTCCTTGCTGATGCGCTCATCGGGAACGGAGGAAATCACAGGCGAAAGAGAGACCTCTTGTTCCACACCGGCACCACTCCTCCTAGCCTCGTTGAAAAGATTATGGAAATACGAACTCCACCTGTCCTTAATAGCATCTTCATTCAATAACACTTGGCCTGAATCATCTTTAACAAACTTAACAGAACCCAGGTCGCGCCTCCCTCTCTCCCTAGCTTTAGCTAGTTTAAAGATGGCATTCGCTCCTTCCTTGGTTTCTAAGCGCTCGTACATCCTTACATACGCGTCCTCTTTAGCTTTCGCCACTGCCTTTTTTGCTTCTCGTCTCGCCACCTTGTAAGCTTCCATCTTCCGAATCCTCTCCGGCCCTGCGCAGATCGATAAAAGCTCTTTAAAGAGCGCAAGTTTAGCCTTAACCTTCTTTTGAACCTCCTCGTTCCACCACCACGACTCCTTAAGACCACTGAACCTACCTGAGGAAACCCCCACCACCTTCTCGCCCACACTCCATGTTGGTCCACCTGAAGTTAGCATCTCCACCACTCGCAAAACAACCTTCGTTGAGCAAAGCCTCCCTGAATTCCGCCGCCATCTCCCCCTTCAAGTCTTTCCAGAGGATTCTAGGTCTAAACTCTCTCTTCCTACGAACAACTCGACCCCCCATGGATATATCCATGGCCAACAGCCGGTGCTGGGATGCGCACGCCTCACTCCTGAACACCTTGCAGTCCACGCATGCTCTAACGTCCCTGCTGCGCACAAGCAAGTAATCGATTTGAGTGTTGCGACCCCCACTACTAAAGGTGATGAGGTGCTCAGCCCTCTTCTGAAATACAGAATTCACAATAACCAATTCCTGGGCCGTAGCAAACTCCAACAGCGCGGACCCACCGCCATTCCTGGACCCGAAGCCAAAACCCCCATGCGCCAAGGGGAAACCATCTGACCTCTCGCCAATGTGACCGTTTAAATCGCCACCCAACACTAGAAATTGGTCTGCAGGAAAACTACCTACCAGCCCATCTAAACAAACCCAAAAAGCCTCCTTCTCAGAGTCACCCAAACTGCTTTGCGGGGCGTACGCACACACCACATTCACCACAAACTCCCCCACCACCACCTTGACTGCCATGATCCTGTCATTGCATCTAATCACTTCCACGACGTTGTCTTTAAGGTCTTCCATCAAAAGAATACCCACTCCATTCCTCGAGTTGGCAAGGCCTGAATACCACAATTTATACCCGTTCGCTTCTCTTGACCGCGCCCCCTTCCACCTCGTCTCTTGGATACACGCCACATCCACTCTACGCTTCTTCAACACGTCCACTAGTTCCAGAAATTTGCCCGTCAAGGTACCTAAATTCAAACTCCCAACACGAAAATTACGCAACATCGACAAACCAAATTATCGAGGTAATAAAAATAAAAACAAACGGATTACATTAACAACAAAGAAACACAGGTCTGGAAAGGATGATAATAAAAATAAGGCCCAGCACAAAGAAACAAGAAACACAAAAAAAATTAAAGTAAACAAGAAACACGGAAAAAACAACGAATAAAGGAATAAGGGCCTGGAAAGGATTAAATTAACAACCCATAAACAGCAAGAAACAATAATGGCAAATACAGAGCAATCCGATCTAAAATTATACCCTACCACCAATTAAGAATATCCGAACACAATAATAAAATCGAGAGAAACAAGGACCACAAAAGAAGGTAGAACGCGACAAAAACTGATAAGAATAACAGGCCACTAACACAATTAAACGATAAAGATTCCGGCACAAACAGACAAATAATGAACCGTAAAAAACCAAACAAAAACAGGTACTAGAGACACTATCAAACTGCTACTAGACAAACGAAAAAGACAGTATAAGAAAAGGCCACAACCAATGCCCAAAAAATGGTGACAAAAGAGCTTGCAGCAAAGAAGGGGGGGATAAACAAGCGGAAAGAAGGGGGGGTTGGGTGGAAACACGAACGGTAGACGGTGAGGGGAAAAGAAGGCGGTATTGGCGCGGAGAAGGGCGTTAGAGGCAGCTGCAGTTGGGCTTGGGTGGGGAAGGGGAAGAAGCTACGAATAAGCAGGATAGAGAGGAGAACTGAGGGATGGTAGTATGGGTGGGGGAAGGTCGACGGGGTGGAGGGGAGGAATAAGGGGTGGGGTGAAAAACGGTGAGGAACGTACACACAGGGGGCACGGAGACACGAAAATGTGAACGCCGTGGGGAGGAGGGGGGCTACTGGGGTAAGCACGGGCGAAGAGTTCTAAATTTATATTATTTGTTTAGAATCAACTAAACACCTTACAATGCTAAATCCTAAATGTGACAATAATGGATAAGAAATAAAAAATTACTTAGTTATGATGTACCGAACATAATTTTGACATCATTTGAGAAATTCCTTTATTTGAGAGGTTCTAAATGCATATTTTCTAAACTCTTAATTTATTTTCAAACTCTTAGTTTATTTTTTATAAATATTATAAAACATGTCATTCCTAATAAATTATTACATTAAGTTATTCATAAACCAATTATAATATATTAAAAAAAATTGTACCAAAGTTGATGGATGTAATTTTTTTTTAATTTCTATTGGTGGCTCTTAAAATGTGGTAGGTTAGGGGACTTACACAATCCGAAATTCACAAACAATCAATACAGGGCACACATCAATCAATCAATTGACAAGATCCACTAAAGCACGGTCAAACACTATTGAAGTATCACTTCTACTTGTATCAACAATAAGTAAAAGCAAAATAAGAACACCAAGCAATATTTGACGTGGAAACACCCACGTCACAACCCTCGTATTATTAATCAAAACGGTTATCAATAATACATCAAAACAATAACACCCAATAACAATTTAACAGTGTCCCAACCCTGATACATAGCCAACAATGCTCAAGCATCTCCCAACAATACTTAAGACTACATCTCTTAAGCTTTCACATATCAAACAAATACAATATGATTATGTATATATATAGCCACCCAAAACCTAGCCACCAAGACTTATCATACTTGTTCTACAAGTCTTACCATACTTGTTATACAAGCCTTCCAATTCTTGACACCTAATTACCCAACTTAGTGATCAAGACATACTATATATAATAATTGTCTACACATACAATTATTATCTTACCAATATATATCTTAAACCACTCAAGTCATCATATTGGATTGAAACCCAACAAAATAAGCAGGAGGATACTTTTAAAGTTTTAAAGAGTTTCTAAATTCATTTTGAAGGTTGAGTTCAAGTACATGTGATAAATGTTTTAATAATAATTAAGCGTATTTTTTTGAACAAGATGCCAAAAATGATGTATAAGAAAATTAAGATAAAAATATTATTTTTATTGATGTGATAAAATTGGCATCCATGCTATTTTATGAAAGACGAAACATTAAAATTTTTGGTATCTATTTTTCGGAACAGTATTTAATTATTTTACTTTATTACTTTTAATTATTTTACTTAATTATAGAAAAATAAAACACAATTTTTTCTCAAAAATATTATACGCAACTCTTCCCAACACTTCTCCTAAATAATAACTAACCGATTACTTTTTTCAGCTATTACATTTTCTAATTTTCTAACTAAAATCACTTTTTCCAAAAATATGGTCGTTTTAATTAATGAAATAAACTAATAATGTTATAATTACTAATAACTAACCGATTAACTTTTCCAGCTAAAAGATAATATTTTCTATATTTTCTAACTAAAATATCTCATTTTCTCATAAATAATGTAATATCTTTTCTATATTTTCTCACTAAAATATCTCATAAAAAATAACTAAGCAATTACCTTTTTAACTATTATAAGTCAATAAGTCTATTAATTTGTAACATTTATAAGTCAAAAATTGACTAAAAAGCTTTATAATATTAGTTTATAGACGAATAAATACCTTTGACGAGACTAAGAGAAACTTTATAATAATTTCAATTTGAATGGGATTTGAAGTAATAGCATTAAAATATGTTATATCTTATAATTATGAAGTGAAATTAGACTACTATGTTAAATATAATTGATGTGTTTTAATCAGTGTTTAAGTGTTACAGTGAATTATCAGAGTTTAGCTGGAAGCAGTCAGAGTTTAGTGTAAACTCTGATAGATGGAAGCTCGACAGAGTTTGTCAAACGCTGTCTGGAGGAAGCGTCTACTGGTCAACAGTGATTGAAGATTTATTATAGAAGCGATATCTTTGAAGATTGGATAGCTATCAAAGAGATCGAGTTGACTTAGGAGACGTGTGATAATCTGTAATTGATATCATTGTATAGCTGATTATTAGGAATATCAATTAGAGATTGTATAGAAGCTGCATATTTTATAAATACAGTTAGGTTAACCCTAGAAGGGTATCGTACAACGAATTATCTTTATTGTAACCTAGCAACTCTTTGTAATATTTTACATCACGAAGAGGGTTCTTAATACAAGAAGTTTTTAAGCGCATAAACGTTTTACTTGTTAAACTCTTATACGAATTTGATTATTAATTGTGTATTCGGCCTGACAAGTGGTATCAGAGCCAATCTGTTACTTTATTATAGGTTAAGATCCAAACACAACAATAATCATGTCAGCAATTCCTCCACCAACACCTACTGTTTCTGAAAAGGCTCCTACTACTGTGAGTCGTTATGAACCAATCAGGGTTCCTATTCTCAGGCCATTAGAGTATGCTATGTGGAAGGTCAAGATGACTATGTTTCTGGAGGCTACAGATCCAGAATATCTTGACAGGATTTATGAAGGCCCTCACAATCCTACAAAGCTATCTGTTGCAGTTGCTGGTGAAGAAGCTAAAATGGTTCCAAAGGAAAAGAAGGACATGACTCCTGATGATCTATCATCAATTGCTAAGGATGCAAAAGTTAGGCATTTACTGCATAGTGCTTTAGACAATGTTATGTCTAACAAAGTCATTAACTGCACCACTGCAAAAGAGATATGGGATGCTCTTGAAGTCAGGTGTCAAGGAACTGCGGCTATTAAGAAGAATAGGAGAAACATACTCACACAAGAGTATGAGCATTTTGAGGCTAAACCCGAAGAGACCATGACAGAAACATTTGATAGATTCTGTAAACTGCTCAATGATCTGTCATTGGTCAACAAAGAGTATGATCTAGAAGACTCAAATCTCAAGTTTCTTCTTTCTCTACGTGAAAAGTGGGATGTGAAAACAACCACTATTAGAGACAACTATGATCTTGCTGAAACAGAGATTGATGAAATCTATGGGCTGCTCAAAACTCATGAATTGGAAATGGAGCAGAGAAACAGGAGATCGAGCAGGAAGGCAAAGTCTGTTGCTCTTAATGTTGAAGAGAAGCCTTAGAAGAAAGAGGCATCAAGAAGGAAAATGAAGGGAAAAGCTTTGGTCATACATTCAGAAAGTGAATCATCAAACTCTGATTGTGATTCAAACTCTTCTGAATCATCTGACTCTGAGAATGATGAAGAAGAAATGAGGAAAATGGCTGTGTTGATGGTGAAGACTTTCAAGAAAATGGGCTTCAAGAATTTCAAGAAAGGAAAAAGGTTTTCTAGAGATTCAAACGAAGACAGAAAAAGCTTCAGGAAGTTTGATAAGAGAGATTATAAAGGGAAGAAGGATAAGTCTGAAATTCCATGCTACAAGTGTAAGGAGATGGGTCACTATGCTCCTGAGTGCAAGAAGGGTAAAACTGGAAAGGTACTCTACACTAAAGGCAGAGATTGGGCAGATACTTCAGATTCTGATGAAGAAGTGAACTATGCTTTCATGGCTACTACTGAATCAGAAACTTTTGAAAATCAGGTACCTCTAACTACCTATGCTTATAATATTGATGACATTGCTCAATTAAGAATTTATCTTAAGTCATTGCCTATAAGTTATAGGGATCAGACTTTAGAAAATGAGAGGATAAAAGCTGAAAATTCTGAACTTAGGGTAAGAAAAAACTTGTTGAAGAAAAACTAGAAAACATGCAACAAGTTCAGAAAGAGAGAGATGATGCTGTTTGTATAGAACAGAATTTGCCTCAGAAATATAAACAACTAGAATCAGAGTTGGAGGAAGCAAATAAGAAAATTAGGACTTGGACAAATTCTGGAAAGGACACTCAACAGATTTTTCAAACAGACACTGTTGGTCTAGGTTATAATGAGGGAGATGAACTTAGATTTCAAAATCAAGTTAAAATCAGAACTCATTTTGTACATGGAACCAGTAAATTTTTGTCTGAAAATGAAAAAGAAGCTGTTAAAAGTGAACCAGTAAAAATTATTGTTAAACAGGTTAATATTGGTTCAATGACAGATAAACAACTCAAACATAAACTGAAGGAGTTAAAATCTGTTAAGAAACAGAAAGTGTCAAATAAAAACAGAAATGGAAAAGTAGGCATCACTTCAGGAAATAAACCAATGCTTGCTAGTTATGCTCCAAGAAAGACATGTCATAACTGCGGTAGTACTAAGCATCTTGCAAATTTCTGTAAGAAAAATAAAAATATAAATTCTTTACCTACCAAGTCTGAGATAAAGAAGGTTTTTGCTAGAACTAAGCCACAGACTTTATGCACACACTGTGGAAGCACTTGGCATTCCATTTATACTTGCAGAGAATATCATGCTATCTATCATAATTACTATGAACTGAAACCAAATCTAAAATGGGTTAAAGTTGATACTGCAAGTGTAAACACTGATACTGTTAGCTCAAACTCTGATAATGTTAATTTCGCTGCAAAAGCTAACAAAGTTAAGAATGCCAAAGGATCCAAGCAAGTCTGGATCCTTAAAACTAATCCTCAGTAATTGCTTGTGATTACATGGCAACAGGGAGGCAACCCTAGTCGTGGACAGTGGATGTTCAAGACACATGACTGGAAATAAAGCCCTGCTATCAAACTATGAGGAGAAAGCTGGCCCAAAAGTTTCCTATGGTGATAGCAATGTAGGAAGAACATTGGGATATGGCAATATTAATCTTGGAAATGTCATCATCAACAATGTAGCTCATGTCCCAGGACTCAAGCATGACTTGTTATCTGTGAGTCAAATCTGTGACAAGGGATATCATGTAGATTTTCAACCTGAATATTGTGAAGTTATCAGTAAATCTACAGGAAAGGTTGTTCTAGTTGGTCACAGGCAAAACAACATTTATGAAATCAAGCTTTTGATAGACTCTGTTGGAAAAGCTGTTTGCCTGTCTACGAGAATGTTTAGTGAAGAGAGTTGAAAGTGGCACAAGAAACTCTCACATTTAAACTTGAACAACATCAATGAATTGATCAGAAAGGATCTTGTAAGAGGACTCCCAAAGGCTCTGTTAAATGTTGATGGACTATGTGATTCATGTCAGAAGGCTAAACAAAGGAAGTCATCTTTCAAGAGCAAGACAGAATTTTCAATCACTGATCCCTATCATCTTCTGCATGTTGATCTCTTTGGTCCAGTAAATGTTATGTCTATAGCAAGGAAGAAATATGCTTTAGTCATTGTTGATGAATACACTAGATTCACTTGGGTGTATTTTCTAGCAAAGAAGGATGAAACTGCATTAACTCTGATGGAGCATGTGAAGCTTCTGGACAAAGGATCAAGTAACAAAGTCAGAATCATCAGAAGTGATAATGGAACTGAGTTCAGAAATGCAACAATGGAAGAATTCTGCAAGGACAATGGAGTGAAGCAAGAATTTTCAGCACCTGGTACACCACAACAAAATGGTGTAGTTGAAAGGAAAAATAGAACCTTGATTGAAGCTACCAGAACTATGCTTGATGAAGCAAAATTGCCAACTTATTTATGGGCAGAAGCTGTTCAAACTGCTTGTTTTACTCAAAATGCAACACTGATCAATAAACATGGAAAGACACCATATGAGATGGTGAAGAAAAAGAAGCCTAACCTGAAATACTTTCATATTTTCGGGTGCAAATGTTTTGTTTTGAAGACTCATCCAGAACAGTTGACCAAGTTTGAGCTAAAGGCAGATGAAGGAATTTTTGTTGGCTATCCATTGTCAACAAAGGCATTCAGAGTTTACAATCTGAGAACTAAAGTGATCATGGAATCTATACATGTATCTTTTGATGATAAAAAGATAACTGGACTTGAAGACAAAGATGAATATGATCAACTAAACTTTGAAAATGAAGATTTAAACTCTGATGAAGGAAACTCTGATGAAACAATTCTGACAGACTCTGTTGAAACAAACTCTGAACCTCTACTGGTAAACACTGGAGAAACTTCTCAGCCACAACAAAGGGGAGAACCAGTTGAGGGGGAGCATGATCAAGATGAAGACTCAAATACTGATACTGAGTCAACTGAAAAATCTGGATCAAACTCTGATGATTCAAACTCTGAAAATTCAAATTCTGACTCTGGGCAGTCAAGTTCAGGGGGAGTCTCAGAAAACGAAGATAGATCACAACAAAATCAGGAGAGCATGGATAAAGGGGGAGGATCACATGCTGATAGAAGTCATTTGCCTTCTGCTAGGAAATGGACTAAATCACATACACCTGATTTGATAATTGGTGATCCAGATGCAAAAGTGAAAACAAGAAGTGCTACTGCAAGTGAATGTCTGTTTCATGCATTCTTGTCTAAAAATGAACCAAAGAAAGTGGAAGAAGCTCTTCAAGATGCTGACTGGATAACAGCAATGCAAGAAGAGTTGAATGAATTTGAAAGAAATGAAGTTTGGACCCTTGTACCAAGGCCAAAGAACAGATCTATTGTTGGTACTAAATGGGTTTTCAGAAACAAGACTGACAGTGAAGGTGTTATCACAAGGAACAAGGCTAGACTGGTAGCAAAAGGCTATTCACAACAGGAAGGAATAGACTATGATGAAACATTTGCTCCAGTTGCAAGATTGGAGGCAATTAGAATTTTTCTAGCAAATGCCTCTCACAAGAAATTCAAAGTGTTCCAGATGGATGTGAAAAGTGCTTTTCTGAATGGAAAGCTTGAAGAAGAAGTGTTTGTTGAACAACCACCAGGATTTGTGAACCCCAAATATCCAGATTATGTCTACAGGATAGATAAGGCACTATATGGACTTAAGCAGGCACCAAGAGCATGGTATGAGACACTTGCTCAGTTTCTTCTAGAAAGTGGATTCAACAGAGGAACAATTGACAAAACTCTGTTTTATTTTAATCAAGGAAGTGACCTCCTTTTAGTTCAGATTTATGTTGATGACATTATCTTTGGGTCTACTAATGATAAACTCTGTAAGAAGTTTGCCAAGCTCATGCAGTCCAGGTATCAAATGAGCATGATGGGAGAGCTTAGTTACTTTCTAGGCCTACAGGTGCGACAAACAGATGATGGTATTTTCATTAATCAAGAAAAATATACCAGAAATCTTCTCAAGAAATTTGGTATGCTTGACTGTTCATCTGCATCAACTCCCATGGCAACAGCAACTAAATTGGACAAAGACACAGGAGTTTCAGTGGATATGACAAACTACAGGGGCATGATAGGATCTCTTCTATACTTGACAGCTAGTAGGCCTGACATTATGTATGCAACCTGTCTTTGTGCAAGGTTTCAGGCAGATCTTAGAGAGCCACATCTAACAGCTGTGAAAAGAATCTTCAAGTATCTCAAGGGCACCATATCATTAGGTCTGTGGTACCCCAGAGAATCCGATTTCAAGCTACTTGGGTATTCTGATGCAGACTTTGCCGGCTGCAAGATAGACAGAAAGAGCACTAGTGGAAGTTGTCAATTTCTTGGTGACAGACTTGTTTCCAGATACAGCAAGAAACAGAAATCAATCTCCACATCTACAGCAGAAGCAGAGTATATTGCAGCTGCTGTTGTGCACAGATCTTATGGATGAAGAATCAATTGCTGGATTATGGATTGAGGTACAGTAAAATTCCTATTTACTGTGATAATCAAAGTGCTATTGCTATGACAGGTAATCCAGTACAGCATTCAATGACCAAGCACATCAGCATAAGGTACCACTTCATCAGAGAACATGTGGAAGAAGGGAATATTGAACTACATTTTGTGTCTACAGAACAACAGCTTGCAGATATCTTCACTAAACCATTGAGTGAGGCTACATTTACAAGACTGGTCAATGAACTAGGAATGGTCTCTGGTTCTGACTAGGAATGTTGGTTAGATTCAAATTTTTCTTATGTATTGTATTACTCATATTTCCTGATTGGTTAAATGCTAAGTGAACTCTGTTTAAACTCTGTTATGCATACTCTGTTAAACTCTGTCAGCATGCCTGTATGTCATTCACTGTTAATAAGTTTGATAAACTCTGTGAACTCTGAGTTGATTTTTGTCTAACTGAAAACACCAATGAAGAAATATGTATGAAGCATGATTCTCAGCAATTAATCATGAATCTTTCTGAGTTATTGTGATCTAATCTTAGATTGTGCAGAAAGTTAACACAGCATGATACTGGTTCATATTTATAGCATCTCTTAGTTTATTTCATCCTAAACTCTGAGTCTATAAATACTGTGTGCATTACCTTACATGAATAACTACTGATGTTGATGAACTCTAAACTCTGTTAGTTAAACTCTGATAGAACAAAATGCTTACTGCAATACCCCAAAGAAAATGTATATAGGTTGTTATACTCCTTTGAGATTATGTTGGATACTAGGATGACCCAGGAACTTATTGGTATATAATATGTGCTGAAATTCTCTGATTTTTGGTGACTAGTTAAATACTAGGATGACCCAGGAACTTATCAAAATGATAAGGGCTAAAATTTTTGAATTTTTGGTGACTGGTTCCAACCTCTAATTACTGGAATGAATAGAATTAAAAAAAAAGTATATATAGAGGGGGTATAAAATAAAAGTTACTGTATATAGATTGATTACTTCAGAGTTTAGCTTTCATCATACAGTCAGTGTTTACTATGACAGTTTGTGCATCCAGTGTTTATTGATTTACTTTATGGATTTTATGAAAAATTAGATGCTCTAAAAATTGATTTGGTAAACTCTGCTTCACACACACATATTTTCACAACTGTGCAATTTATGAAAGGGTTTCGGTGATAAAGTTGGAGAATTGACAAACGCTGCTGATTCGTGATTTGTACTCTAAGGTAAATTTTCATTTGGATAATTTGAAAATTTTGGAGTAAATAGGGATTTTGACAACTGTTAATCAGTGTATTGTTGATGAATTTGTTGCTTATATGATTACTTTAATTAGTTTTCATATTCTCTTCTTTGATTTATTTCCTTGAAGAACAGTTCATAAAACATAAATAAAAATTGCAGAACACACTGAATAAGATTAGAGAAACATAATTTTTCATTGATAATAAGAAAGAGATTACAAGCAAGTATTACATATTTTTGTTCTTTCTATCTGCTAATCTATTCAACAGGAAACTAAAAGGTCAAGTCCAAACCACTCCATTGTTAGCAAAAATCCCAGATCCCATCTTTGCCACTTTATTTGGGTGGAAGTTGAAGGGATAAGGTTATTTTTGCTGACATATTCATTAACAATGGTTGGTGGTGTTGGATGAGGATGCCTTCGAGGAGAGCCATGCAAATGTTGCTTGGAGAGCAGCATCGATGTCGATCACCCTTGCAGGTTTCTCTCTTTCGATCTCTTCCAGACCGGCATCCATTTGCAGCCACAAAGTCTCAAGCTGCCTTTCCCAGTCAAACGCATCAAACTCTTCACGCGTATAGCTGAAGATATCCCTATTCTCGACAAGATGGAGGTTCTTTTCTTTGATGGTAAGGTTTGCCATTGTTTTTCAGAGTGTTTTGTTTGAAGGGTTTGTGATTTTTCAGAGGAGAATGAAAGGTTAAAGGATTAATGAACTAATCTGAGCAAGACTCTAGGCCTTAAATAGAGATGGGTAAGCAACGAAGTCCTAAAACGCTTTGTATTCTGGTTATTAATGGCTACAGGTAACCGCTTCATATTCTGGTTTTAATTGGGTTCCGGTATTTTAAGAGAGTGTTATTTGATTTTTTTTAATCTAATATTATATTGTTTTAATTTGCAAAATACGCTTCTTAAAAATACGCGCACGTGACCCACTCACCCATTAATGTGTCCCACTCACCCATTATCGTGTCCCACTACACATTAATCGAGGAACTGATTGAGTGTTTGATTACATAAAAGATTGGGTTTTTAATTACTCTAATTACTTTTGTGTCCAAACGGTTGTGTTTTATTTTTACATCTCACAGTTCTCTCATTTTTCACTTGGGAATTCTCGCAAACAACTTCTTCTTTTGGAAATTCTTGCAAATTTCTTAACTCAATGGCTTCTAAACCATTCACTGCTCTTGGTTTACGGTTTGTTCCTAACAACTATGAAGCTCCACTCTATCATGAACGTGTTCCAGAACCGTTTCATCTAATGCAGAATTTCTTGAGAGATTCAGAGATTGGACAAGCTCTGGTTGGACCTGATACTCTCTCTGCATCTCAAATTGCTACATTTTGGCAGAATTCAGTTTATGTGGATGGAGGAGAGAATGGGACTCCTAACATCATCTTCACTTATGAAGAACAAGATTTTGTGATTACTCCACAAACTGTAAGAGATACAATGGGGTTTGATACACATACATCTTATACTCTGGTTAATGAAACTCTATTGAGAGAGATGCTACAAGAGATAGGCTACATGGAATCTCTTGACAAGCATGGCGGTATAAAGAGACCTAATCTCAGGAAGGAATGGAACTTTTTCTTTGATTGCATTACAAGGACATTCCAGAAGAAAGTCACCAACTGGGATGCCATTCCAATAGACAGTCTCCAAATCGGGTATTCTCTACTCTATGGTAGTAATTTTGATTTTGGTAGATATGTTCTGATGAACTTAGGTGATAAACTGTCAGAGTCTACTACTGTTTATTATGCTCGTTTTTGTCAAATGCTGTTCAATGCTTGTGTACCTGGTCTAGAAATTGTTAATACTGATGAAATTGATCCTTTTAGAGTCAACAAGAGAATATTCTCTGATATGACTAATAAGGATGTTGGTAAGGAAAATCTCCCTGCTTTTGTTCTGCCACTTGCTTTGCAGAACTTTCTCAATCAACCTCAGGACCACCAACAACCAGACCCACAACCAGAACAACAACCACAACAACAACCAGACCCACAACCAGAACCACAATCTGAACCACTAAACATTGATCGTCCTCAAACACCAAACACTGAACCACCTACATCAACTATTCCCTCAGCACCTACAAAACAACCTTCACACACTTCACAAACAAACTCTGAATCATCACAATCTCCACCACAACCACAGCCTAAAACAAAGAGAGGCAGAGTAAAATCAGCACTGAACACTGAATGTCATGCAAGAGTTAAAAAGTCAATAGAGACAAAAATGAAAGCAAAATAGACATCTCCTGGAGCTGTTTATACTAGAAGAGTGAAAAGAATAAAACAAACGGCGAACATACCTAAGTCACTCTCAGTGGTAGCAGAATCTCCACAATCTAGTGAAGAGGATTCAGATAATGTACCTCTAGCGAAGAGAAGAAAACTGGTAATCTCTGATTCTGTGGATGAAGATATTGAAGCTCCAGAGGTAGTTTCACAGCAAATACCTATTGTTGAGGTTGAGAAAGATGAAATGCCTGCAGAGGACAAAATGCCTGCAGAAGAGGATACTAGAGATGGCATTTCTCCAATAAATGATATTCTTGATTCATTTATGCCATTTTCTGATCCTATCTCTGATACTGGTGCAGCTGATCAACCTACAATTGTTCTTTCTGAAACTGTAGCATCCCATACTGAGTTACTATCTGATGCTCACCAAACTGTTGAAGGAGGAGATGAAATTGATCAAGCAACTAAGGCTACTTCTCAGTCTATGCCTGTTGATGATAAAAATGTAAACTCTGTTGCTGAGCCTGAGCAACATGGAGAAAATCTTGACAAGGTTGCAGAAGAAATTGCTAAAACTGTGGCTGAAGATGAACATGCTAAAGCTACAGGTGTTGAACCTTAAGGTGAAAGCAGTGCAAACTCTGATTCTTCTCTGAGTGCACCAGTACAAACAGACAATAAACATACACCTTTCACTCAACCTTGTACGTCTCATGAAGTTGAGAGAGTACAATTTGCAAAGTTTGCTGCTGAATGGTACAAAGAGGATTGTATTTTTCCACGAGGGAGAGCAGCTGATTTTGTTAAGCACACTGCTGATACTATCTCCAATCCAGAGATTCTTTCTTGCTTAAAAGCAACTGTAGTTCAAGTCAAAACTCTGGATAGAAGATTTGATGACACTACAAAGGCAATCACTGATTTGCGGACAGAGGTTGTAGCTAGAGAAATGAAAATGGAAAGAGAGTCAAAACTCATGACTACAAAATTTTCTACAGCTCAAGACAATCTCTTTGCCAGGATGAGTAAAGTTGAAGAGAATCAGTCTGACTTATCTGTTAAAATTGATTCTATTGCTACCTCCTTGGAGTTAATTACATCTATTCTTATGCCTGATGATGTCAAAAAGGGGGAGAGAGTTGTCAGAAGGGATAGTGCTGGAGATGGAGGGGCAAGTAGTAAAGGAAAGAACAAAACTGAAGAAGTTCAAACTTTGAGAACTAGCAAGTCATCTAAATCACAGTTTGTTGGGAGAAATACTGATACTCAAGGTACTTCAAAGACCAAGAGTTTGCTGTTACCTTCTAATCCACAAACTGATGAAGAATTGGCTGCTAAGCTGTTTATTGAAGAGAATGAGGAAGGAGTTACGATTGAGGACATTGAAGCTGAAGAAAAGAGTTTACAAGAAGAACATCTCAAGGCTTTAAAGTCTGGTAAGTTACAAAGAGGAAAAGCTCCTAGACCTGTTGTTAAAGGTGTTGTGATCAAGGAAAGAGCTGATGTTAGTCAAAGATCTCGGTTTTCAAAGGAAACAATGGCAGCAGAAGCTCAACTCAAGCTGAAAGGCATTGAAGGAGAAAGTTCACAGAAGAAAGTTACAACTTCTGTTGCATCACAAGTAATGACCACACCTTTACAATCTTCTCAATTGAAATCAGTTTTTGGGAAAGGAACAATTCAAGATCCAAATATATTATCTGGAGTTTCTATGAATATTTCTGATGGAAGAGCCTTGTCTGGAAAAGTTGGAAATAATAAGGGTGGACTAGGTTCACACAGAGACAAAAGGCAATATACTGGTCCTAGAGATCCTTCTTCACTGGCTGTTCCATGTCGTGGTGTTCCTCAAGAGAGTTTGGACAGAATGGAATCAGTACAGTTAGTTCATCAGAAGAGTTTAAACAAGGACTTTCTCTTGTACTTCATGGCTGATGGGACAGTATTTAAAATTGGTGAGAATGATATTGGCTTGAAATGTTGGGAAGAACTAGAGTATGTTCTATATCTTTTCAAGGTGAATAGTCAAAGGACTCAATCAGTTGCTAATGTGCTCAGACATAGAATGCTTCAGAATTTGGCAATCAGAGGAGAGAAGTATAATAGCAGATATGTTCCTAAGTACAGGGATTACAAAGGAAATCTCATTGAAATGAAGAAAGGTACTGTAAAGTTAAAGACTGATTTGGGAATCACAGTACTCGATTTCAATTCACAGTCAGAAGAAGTCAAATTTATCAGACTGGGAAATGAGATGAGAAGGAACAAAATCTATGATCTTAGGGCTGCTATCTACCAGACAGATGAGAGTGATCCTAAGCTCAGAGAAATTAAAGAAGCTATGAAGATTGAGCTTGAAAATGAAGAAAGAAGATTGCTCATAGATTATCTCAGAGCTATGCCAGATCTTGAAGTGATAAGAGATTAAGGTCTGTAAGGATTTTCTTATTCTCTGTAGTTTTTGTTAAGTAGAAGCTTAAACTCTGAATTTGTATAAACACTGTATTTGTCTATTTGTTTTGACATCATAAATTATTGTCATTAACTTGTGCATTTTTGCTAATGAACAAGTTGGGGGAGATTGTTAAATATAATTGATGTGTTTTAATCAGTGTTTAAGTGTTACAGTGAATTATCAGAGTTTAGCTGGAAGCAGTCAGAGTTTAGTGTAAACTCTGACAGATGGAAGCTCGACAGAGTTTGTCAAACTCTGTCTGGAGGAAGCGTCTACTGGTCAACAGTGATTGAAGATTTATTATGGAAGCGATATCTTTGAAGATTGGATAGCTATCAAAGAGATCGAGTTGACTTAGGAGACGTGTGACAATCTGTAATTGATATCATTGTATAGCTGATTATTAGGAATATCAATTAGAGATTGTATCGAAGCTGTATGTTTTATAAATACAGTTAGGTTAACCCTAGAAGGGTATCGTACAACGAATTATCTTTATTGTAACCTAGCAGCTCTTTGTGATATTTTACATCACGAAGAGGGTTCTTAATACAAGAAGTTTTTAAGCGCATAAACGTTTTACTTGTTAAACTCTCATACGAATTTGATTATTAATTGTGTATTCGGCCTAACATACTAGAAAATTAAAAAATTAAAAAATATTATATATCTATACTATTATATTAAAATCGAAACATTGAAAATTGTTGACTTGGTTTTCGGTACGGTTACGGTTATCCTAATTATTAAAATAAATTTTGGTTTTCGGTACGATTATCCTAATTATTAAAATAAATAATATAATAATTTAATTTAATTAATAATAATTAGTCAATTGTCTATTTCATGTTTACTTTTAGTTGATATTATCTTTTATAAACACCCAAAAAAACAAATTACACAAATAATATAACTACTAATAACTACTCCCTCTGTCCCATTTTATAATACCCTTATTACTTTTTGTGACGTCCCAAAAAAATCAACTTACTATACTTACTATTTTTTAACACTATTTTTCACTATTACACCCACTACTTCTCTATTTTATACTTTCTTTTTATTCAATAAATACTATTACACCCACTACTTTCTTACTTTACCCATTTTTTATACACCCACTTTCACAACTAGCCAATCAAATATTGTCACCTAGCAAGTCAAACTGATTTTTCTTAATCTTTGTGTAAATTTGAGTTATTTAAGGGACAGACGGAGTAAACGATTAGCTTTTTCAGTTAAAGGTAATATCTTTTCTAGCTAGAAATAATTATCTTTTCTATATTCTCTAACTAAAATATCTCATTTTTCATAAATAATGTAATATATTTCCTATATTTTCTAACTAAAATATCTTATTTTCTCATAAATTAAAACTAACTAATTACCTTTTCAACTATTATACGTCAAATGTGTCTCTCAATTTGTAATATTTATACGTCAAAAATTGACTAATATGCTTTATAAGATTAGTCTTTTTATAGTTTATGGACGAACAATTAACTTTGACGAGACTACGAGAAACTATGTAATAACTTCAATTTGAATGGGGTTTGAGTAATAGCATTAAAATATAATACATCTTATAAATATGAAGTTAAATTAGACTACTAGAAAATTAAAAAAATTTAAAATTATTATATATATATAGGGTCCTACTCTACTACAAACTAAAATTAACTACAAACTACAAACTAAACACTAATTCAATATTTCATGCTAATCTAATTCAATATTTCATACAAAAAGTGTTTAAAATAATTGGCTCCATTCAGCAAAAAAAAAAAAAAAATCACTGTTCACGTGATGACGTGGCAGTGGATTTCACTGGTTAACGGTGCTTCGCACCTTCTTGTACGGCGCTTCGCGCCTTTATCATTCTAAAGTTGTAAGGAATGGCAATTAATGGTAAAGGCAATAGACGATTGACGGGTGTGTCGAGGGCCTTGAAAGGCATATGACTCAGCCTATTTGTAGTTCGAGGATCCTAATCCAATTAAACTGGATTGTAATAAGTAAATAATATCAACTGTCACAGGAATCTCAAAAGATGATAACCGTCAGAAAAAAAATCAACAAGTCAATCTATAGTTTTGATGTTTTACACTGGAAGAAGATTCAGATATCTGATCAGGCCTCAAGGTAGCATTGAAACAAGTGGATTCATTTACGAAGACAGAGATTTCTATTAGTGACAAGAAACAATTTCAGTACCGAATGATTGATGAGAGTGAAGAGTATAAAAGACCACAGTGTTAAAGGTCACGATGAAGAACAGAGATTGGAGTTAGTCGTTCATGAACCAGACAGTACATCGAACGTCAACATCATGCCAGTGTATGTTCCTTATCATAATTACGTGGTTTTCAGCAGAGTATCGACTATTAAAGAATTTATATTAATTCTGTTTTAATTGATTAAGTCAAGTAATTAAGTTAATAAATAAATTAATTCTATCAGAATTAATATATTTGTTAAAGTGATTATTAGATTAATTAAATAAGAATTAATATGAAAAAGAATTAATTAGTTAAATGATTTTTAATAAGTCATTTAATTAATTATAAACTGAAAAATATGATGATATAACTATCAAACTTATAGTTATACCGATAGTCATATTCAGTTAAATGGAGATAGTCATATTCAGTTAAATGGAGATAGTCATATTCAGTTAAATGGAGATAGTCATATTTCATTCAATTGGTAAGTTATACCGAATGTTATATTCATTTGGTAAGTCATACCGAATGTTATATTGACTAGTTAAGTTATACCGAAAGTTATATTTAAGCTGGACAGTCATATTACATTGATTTGATAGTCATACCGATTGTCATATTAATGTAAAATGATTGTCATATCAGTTTAAATCAAGTAGTATGACTATGGCTGTGTATATAAGGTAGAAGAATGCAGAAGCAGCAGAACCAGTCGAGCCAAACAAGAAGAAAATTCACAGCAGCCTATTTCTCTCTCTCTCAAGCTCAAGAACACCTTCAAATTTAATTCTGTAAATTCAAGTTCATCCCAGTTGTAATATCCTATCCATTGGAACTTGTTTACTTGTGATTCTTGTACTACTAGCGAATTAAGTTTCCTAGTTCACAAATTGAAATCTTGATTTTATTAACTAAATTAGCAAAGTTCATGTTGAATTTTCTAATTAGTTATTAATCACTTGATAATCATTTGGACTGATTTTGTAACACCCATCAAGTTAATATATTGTTATTTTCAACTTGAAATTTGTGTTATATTATTCCGCACAAAAATATTCGTTTAAGGCAAAATTATTTAACGAATAAATTTTGAGAAAATGGTATAGATTGTATTCAACCCCCCCTTCTACAATCTTATTGGACCTAACAATTGGTATCAGAGCCTATTGATTGATACACAAATCAAGATCCTATTTTTACTCAATCAAAAATTAAGCTCGAATTTTTAACTCTCTTAAAAATTCATCATGTCTGCCAAAGGCAATGTCAAAATTCCTATCTTTAATAAAGATAATTATGATATGTGGAAAAACAAAATGGAGTTATTTCTTGATGTAGCAAACCCAAGTTTTTTGTGGGTTTTGGAAAATGGACCAGTAACTCCCATGCAACATGATATTGAAACAGTTGTAAATGGAACTGTAACAGTCCCTGCCAGATCCTATCCAAAGGACCCTAAGAACTATACCTCTGAAGATAAGGAGGCAGCTGGATTGGATAAAAATTTGAGACTCATTCTGTTGGATTCCCTAGATGCTGTAATGTATAGCCATGTGAGAAATTGTAAAACTGCTAAGCACATCTGGGAAACTATTGAGGTCATTAATGAAGGGACTGATGAAGTCAAGAAAAATAGACTGCAAATTCTAACTTCTGAATATGAACACTTTAGAGCTGGCCCTAATGAAGGCATTCAGGAAGTGTTCGAAAGGTATAACAAGATAATCAACAACTTGCAAGTTCATGGCAAGCATTATACTCAGAAGGAGATCAACATGAAATTTTTACTAACTATGCCTACTCACTTGGAACATAGAATCACTGCCATCAGAGAATCTAGAGACTTAACTCAGGTTGCTCTTGAAAGGCTGTTTGGTGTTCTGAAAACATATGAATTAGAACAAGTACAGCAAAAGGAATTCTATGGCAAAGGCAGAATGGCAAATTCTTCTACAGCTCTAGTGGTTGATGTTCCTAAGGAAGTGGAAACTAAAGTTGTTCAACCTATGAGTTTCAACAAGAAACAAACTGAAGTAGAACTTGGCCAAACACCAGCTACTCAGGATGGTGGAGAATTTTATTCACTTGAAGAGCTGGATCAATTGGAAGATGAATCTATGGCAATGATGGTGAGACAATTTAGTAACTTCAGATTCAGAAGAAATCCAAAGTTCAGGTTTAAGTTAAATAACAGGTTTCAGAGAGGAGGTTCTTCATCCTCTAGTAACAGGGGAGGTTATAAAACTGGAACTGTTGACAGAAGCAAAATCCGTTGTTTCAATTGTAATGAGTTGGGACATTTTGCTACTGAGTGTCAGAAACCCAAGCAAGCACAGAAGAAAGATTATGCTTCTGAAAAGAAGAAAAGTGGAAGAGCTTATGTGGCTGCTGGTAAAAGCTGGGATGATACAGATAGCGATGATGAAGAATATGGAAACTTTGCATTGGTGGCAAATGCTGAATCTTCAACTTATTATACCACTCCGGTAATTCTTACTGATGCTCAGTTAATTGATAGTTTACGTAGTTCCTTGAATAATGCAGAAAGAGGGTACGAGAGAATAAGTCTTGTTAACACTAACCTTGAAAATCAAATGTTAGATTTAAAAAAGGTGCAGGTTAATCAAGATAAGAATATAGAAGAAATAGCTCGACTTAACTGCAGAGAAAAAGGTCTAGGAGAATATATGTCAAAACAAGTTGATAAAATTGCTGAACAAGAAACCAAGATTAGAGAACTTGAAACACAGGTTAGAGCGTGTTATAATACTGTTAATGTTTCTAAAGATTTCTTCAACAAACAAGCATTAGAACAAACTGTAGGAATAGGATTTGATTACAGTCAAGCTGTTGGTTCATTGAGTAATCATTCCCCTAATTCTATACCAGCTAAAGAAAGAGGTATACCACATATTCTCAAGAATGTTGAAAAACCAATGTTTACAAAATCTGATGTTGGTCCACCAGATATTCGTTCTATGGTTATACATGAAGAAATGAGAAATGAGGATGCTGCAAATGGCACAGTTCTTGTTGAGAATAAATGTGTTAAGAATAAAACTGCTAAGAACTATAATACAAAGAATGTGTCATCCAAGAAAATTGTCACAGTATTTGTTAAGGCTAAATCAGTTGAGGACGTTAACACAAAAATGTGTCACCCAAGAAAAATGTACCTAAAGTACCAGTCAAAGTTGTTGAATCAGCTAGTACTTCTAAGACTGGATTAGGTAGTAAAAAGTCAAAGCAGAAAAATACCATGCCTACTATTAACTCTAATCATAAAGCATGTGGTATTATCAATTGTATGTATTGTGCTTTTAACAATATGCGTGCTTATTTTAATGGTAATTATGCATGTGTTAAACAGAATGCTCCTCGACAGCACATGAACAGGAACAATAATGTTCGATCTAAGACTGCTTTTCCTCCTCAAGTTAGGAGAGAGACATTTGTACCTAAGACTAAACAAAAGATTACCACGAATGTCTACCAGGTCAAATGTCCAGTCAATGACACAAGTGTTACTGCTGCGAGAGAAACATGGATACCCAAGAGAAAACAAAAGATTTTCAAATCTGTTTATAAGGTTAAATGTTTATTGACTAAAGAGGTTAAACTTAAAAATGTTGTTTTGCCTGACAAAGGTCAATACTTTAAGTACGTAGGACCCAATCAAATTTGGGTCCCGAAGAAGGTTTAACTCATTTGTCATTGCAGGGTATTGAACAGGTTGATCGAGTGACCTGGATCTTGGACAGTGGATGTTCAAGGCATATGACTGGAGATAGAACCCTGTTGACAAATGTGGTGGAGAAGGCCGGCCCAGTAGTTACCTTTGGAGATAACAGCAAAGGTAGAACTGATGGATATGGCAGACTTGAAGCTGGAAATGTTATCATTGATGAAGTTTCTTTTGTGAAAGGACTTGAGCACAATTTGCTCAGTGTCAGTCAATTCTGTGATAAAGGTTATGAAGTTCATTTCAACAAGAAGAATTGTCTAATTTCACACAAGAGACATGAAAAGCCACAACTGACAGGAGTTAGAAAAGGCAATATGTACGTAGCCAATATGAACTCAGGAAGCACTGAAGAAGTCACTTGCTTCTACACTAAAGCATCTAATGATGAAAGTTGGCTATGGCACAAGAAACTTTCTCATCTTAATTTTAAGACAATGAATTCTCTGGTCAAAAGATAATTGGTGAGAGGTTTGCCTTCAATGGAATTCACTCAAGAAGGACTGTGTGATGCATGTCAAAAGGGCAAGCTAAAAAGGGCAAGTCACAGGAGCACTGATACATCTTCAATAACTGAACCATTACAATTACTTCATATGGATTTGTTTGGTCCAGTTAATGTGATGTCTATGTCAAGGAAGAGATATGCTCTAGTGATTGTTGATGATTTTTCAAAATACACATGGGTTCTGTTTTTGAATTCTAAAGATGAGACTCCACAACTGGTGATTGATCACATCAAGTTAATTGAGCGAGATTCTACGTATCCAGTGAGAGCTATAAGATCAGACAATGGAACTGAATTCAAGAATGCAGTTCTAAATGACTTTTGCACTGAGAAGGGTATAACCAGACAATATTCAGCTCCAAGAACTCCTCAGCAAAATGGGGTAGTGGAAAGAAAGAATAGAACCTTGATTGAAGCTGCACGTACTATGCTAAGTGAATCAAGGCTTCCATTGTACTTTTGGGCTGAAGCCGTCAATACTGCGTGCTATACCCAGAATCGAACTCTAATCAATAAAGATCAAATGAAGACACCCTATGAAATTATGGTTGATAAGAAACCTTCACTCAAATACTTTCATGTATTTGGGGCAAAGTGCTTTGTGCTTAAAGAAGGTGATGATCAAGGTGGTAAATTCGATACCAAAGCATTTGAAGCAATTTTTATTGGTTATTCAATGAGAGCATACAGGGTGTATGTGATTGATGAACAGAAAATGATGGAAAGTGTCAATGTAACATTTGATGACACTAAATTCCCTAGTATCCAAATTGAGAATCCATCTGAGAAGCTATCTTTCGATGACATGACAGATACAGATTCAGATGATGACAATGCACCTGAGATTTTTGCTGATGCTAATGACAACAATGATGATCAGGGTAATGATGATGAAATCAATGATAGTAGTCAAAATTCCTCTGAATCTCCTAATCAATCATCATCTAGTCAACCTAGCAACAACTCAGGGGGAGAAAATGAAGGGTCAACTGGTCACACACAACATCCCAATGAAGGTCAAGGAGAATCATCAAGATTTAATCTTCCCAGACAGACTGTTTGGAATAGAGCTCATCCTTTTGAGTTAATCATTGGTGATCCAGTTGTTGGTGTAAAGACTAGAAGAGCTCTTCAGAATCAATGCAATTATTCAGGGTTTCTATCTGAAATGGAACCTAAGAAAACTGAAGAAGCTCTTTCTGATCCTGATTGGGTGATTGCTATGCAAGATGAACTCAATCAATTTAAACAACAAGAAGTTTGGAAGCTGGTACCCAGACCTACAGACAGACCAGTAGTTGGCACAAGGTGGGTATTCAGAAACAAACTTGATGAAGATGGCACAGTGACGAGAAATAAAGCAAGACTGGTAGCAAAGGGTTACTCCCAATCTGAAGGCATTGACTATGATGAGACCTATGCTCCAGTGGCTAGACTTGAGGCCATAAGAATATTCTTGGCATTCACAGCATTTTCAAACTTTAAAGTTTATCAAATGGATGTCAAGAGTGCTTTCTTGAATGGCAAGCTAGATGAAGAGGTTTATGTAGAACAGCCCCCTGGCTTTGAAGATCAGGATTTAATTGACGATGTCTACTTCCTTTTCAAGGCTGTCTATGGTCTTAAGCAAGCACCAAGGAAATGGTATGACACTCTCTCTGAATTTTTGCTTGAAAATGATTTTATTAGAGGTGTCATATACAAAACTCTCTTTACAAAGAAACATAAGAATGATACAATTATAGTCCAAGTCTATGTGGACGATATAATATTCGGGTCTACTAATGATCTTTTGTGCAAGAAATTTGCAAAGTTAATGCAGGGTAGATTTGAAATGAGCATGATGGGTGAGTTGAAGTTCTTTCTTGGATTGCAAATAAGTCAAAGGACAGATGGAATATTTATCTGCCAATCCAAGTATGTCAAAGAGCTTCTCAAGAAGTATCAAATGGAGGACTCTTCTTCAGCAAAGACACCATCATCCACAGCTGTCAAATTTGGAGCATGTGAAAATTCTGCCAAGGTAGATATCACAAGCTACAGAGGTATGATAGGCTCATTACTTTATCTTACTGCGAGTAGACCTGATATTATGCATGCTACGTGTTTGTGTGCAAGGTTCCAATCGGATCCTAGAGATGTTCATCTCATTGCTGTTAAAAGAATTCTGAGATATCTTAAGGGTAAGCCTAACCTAGGCATCTGGTACCCTAAAGATTCTGGTTTTAATCTTGTTGGATATACAGATTCTGACTATGCAGGAAGTGTTGTGGATAGAAAAAGCACATCTGGGAGTTGTCAATTCCTAGGTGGTAGACTAGTTTCCTGGTACAGCAAGAAACAACAGACAGTTTCCAAATCAACGGCTGAAGCTGAATATATAGCTGCTGGAAGCTGTTGCGCACAGATTTTGTGGATCAGGAATCAGCTGAGAGACTATGGCTTTGTGCTTGATAAAATTCCAATTTTATGTGATAATACAAGTGCCATAGCAATCTCTAACAATCCTGTGCAGCACACAAGGACAAAGCATATTGACATCAGGTATCATTTTATTCGAGAGCATGTCATGAATGGTACCGTGGAGTTATTTTTTGTACCCACGGAAGAACAAACAGCAGATATTTTTACTAAGTCTCTTGACGAATCCACATTTACCAGAATTGTTGGTGAATTGGGTATGTTAAACAGTCCTAGTAATTAAACTAGTTAATATCTAAGGTTTGATCTTTAATAAGTTACAAGTGATTGATGTGTTGATATTTGTTGTTAAATCACTTGTATAATTATTTTATCAACTTATACCCTTGCTTATTTCATATTAAATCATTGTTATTATCTTCTGTACATATTTTTAATTACTTATTATATTTTTAGATTAATTCATTTTCTTTGAAAATATTTTTCTCGAATTTTACAAGCTGTAATTTATGAGAAATCTATTTTTCTTGAAAATGTTATTGTTTTTAATTCAGTTTGATTATTTTTGTTGTTTAAATAAATCATAGTTTCTTTTTGAATAATTTTCTATATGGAAATTGTTTTATTAGAAAACTTATAGATTTATTAATTCATCAGAAATAATTATGTAAATATGTAGTATAATTATTTGGTTTTATTTTATTTTATTTTGATTTGTAATGTTTGTCCTTCTGTTATTAATGTTTGATTTCGTAAAAGGGACTGCATATGATCGTTTTTATAATTTTTATTAGGTGTTATAATTTTAGTATAAATTAATTTGCTATTTTTTGTTTATGTAAATTATTAATGTAATTTTCTTGATTTAAATTCTGTTAATATTCTGTTTTTAGTTAGTTATATTAACTGATTTGTTAGAATATAACTATCGGTATAACAATCTCCTTGATTGTTATATTCGAACGTTTGATTAGTTATATTAGTTTTAAATAATGTAATATAACTTAGAAATAAATTAGATATAACTTTGTTTTTGTTTTTGTTTAAATATAACTGTTAAAATAGTTTATAGTTATATTGAGTGTTTTAACAGTAATATAACTATCGGTATAACTAAGATTTGATTGTTATATTGAGTGTTTTTTCGGTAGTTATATTAGAGATTAACAGCAATATAACTTACAGCCTAGGGTAGTCATATTACGTTTTAAACGTAATATAACTATCAGTATGACTATCACCCGATAGTCATATCACAGTTATTTCATATATAATAGCTAAGTTATACTTGAAAGTTATATCTCTGTGGTTGTCATATTGACGTGTTAAGTCACTCAATTTTTTCGAACGATATACACACATATACACACAGAATTCGAACGAATTGCTGTCCAATTTCTGCCTCAAATCTTACTCAAAACACGTTTCTAAGGATCATTCTTGATTACCCAGTCTATAATCTTCATAATCAAGGTTGAAAATGTAAGATTTGATCGAGTTTGAGGTTTTTGAGTTTGAAAAATTTCGAATTTTTGATCTAAAAATCCGAACAATTTGTGGTGATTTTGTAAAAACTAAAAATACATGTGTGTTTGTATTACAATCAAGATCCTTGTCTGAATTTTTCAGAATTTTTTATAGAGATTTTGATTTTTCGAATATTTTAATTATTTATTAATTCGAATTTTGTAATTTAATTGGGTTAAATTGTTGAATTTTGCAGATTTACTAATTTTAATCCCTGATTTGCAATGGCTGGTGCTTATAATAATTTTGAACTTGTGAATCACAATTATATTGGATACTTTAATCCCGAGGATTGCCCAGTGGATCGGTTCAAGTCCTGGATAAAGTTTCTAAATGAGCAAAATCTCTGTAGTCACTCTATAACTGCAAATGTTCCAATGAAATTTGGTCCACTCAAATTAATGTGTACTACAGCTGTCTCAGATGAAAGATCATTTTCATTCGATTTTAATGGCCAGACATATACAGTGGATGAAACTGTCTTCAATGCTGCTCTGGGACTTCCAACTGAACAATTTGCTGAATTGCCTTCAAATGATGAGTTGACTCAATTTTTCACAAATATCAACTATCATGGTCAACTGAATCTGAAACGACCACTCAAAAGCAATCTTGTTCAAGAATGGAATATCTTCTTCGAGATCATAGCAAAGGTGTTTGCTAATTCTACAAAGAGCAACAATACTGTCATCACAGGTATGTTACAGTCAATTGGTTTCTCGATTGCTCACAATAGAAGAATCAATTTTGGCAGCTTGATATTGCCTATTCTGCTGAATCGATTGACGAAGGCTACAAAGAACTTTGGAAAAGGTAAACCGGTTAAGTGTCATTATCCTCGATTTTTGACACTAATTTTTAATCATCTAATGCCTAAGGATCAACCTGCTCCGTTTCCAAATGATCGAATTCAATGGTCTGGTAAACCAAACAAGAAGTTCTACACCAGGCTGGACACTTCTAAGGTCTTGTTGCATGTTCCTGTAGTCATAACACCTTATATGTCTACATACATACATTTGCCAAATGTCATGCCACAGCCAGATGCCGTGGTACCTTTAGTTCAACAAGCTCCACAGCCTGAAGCAGAACAAGTTCCAGTACCTCAACCTGATTCTGAACCCTTGAATGTTCTTGAACATCAACTTCCAGTGGATCAACACACTCAAAATGAAGATGATGTACATGTCAATGATCAGGTATTTGACTCAACTCCACTACAATCTCAATATCTTTCTGGTAGTCAAATGATTGTGAGAAGTGACCAAGGGGTTGTAGATCCACAACCTTTATCCCAGGTCAATGCACCAAACACTGATCCTAAATTCTCCAAACACTATCGTAGAAAGAAATTGTCATTCAAAAGAGCTATCCCTAGTAGTGATATCTTTAGTGAAACAGATTCGCCATCACAAAAGAAAAGTAAAACCATGTCAAAGGCAATCTTAAACCCATTCATTCCTTCAAGCTCACCCCTGTTACTCACAATGGGGGAAGATATTTTTGCAAATGAAGCTGAAAATATTGTTATGCAAGTGGAGCAAGTTACAGTGCCTGCCATTGTTACGGCAGAAGAACCTTCACAGGTTGATCGGGATTTGCGAAATCCCATTGCACCACCACTGACCTTCCAAGAGGAGGCTAGGGTGATCTCCAGTGCAGGTACAATGGATGCAGCTAAGGATAATGAGAGGAGTGATGTGAGAATTACTTCAAATCTGAGTGAAACACCAGCACGTGAGGTGAGTGATACTCAGAGAGCTATTGAAGTGAGAGCACACAATGACACATACACTTTATCTCTCATTACTCAACTCAATCAGATGAAAGAAAGTCTTGCTCAAGCTGAAGAGGACAACAAAAACTTGAGGTTTGATATGGACAACATGAGAACTATCTTCAACAACAAAATCAATGCACTTAAACTCTCTCAACAACAAGCAGTTGAAGACTCTGGAGATGTCACAGTGGCTCAAGATCTTATTATATCATCTATGGCTAATCAGATTGAAGATCTTCAGAACAACATAAATGAAAATCATTTAACCACTGAACATCGTCTCAGTCAGATTGAAAAGCAAAGTGATCATCAAGCAAAGGGGTTAAGACATTTATATAATATCATCAGCAGAACTCACTCACTTACAGCAGAAGAGATGAAATTCTTTGGAGGTAGTGATGGAAGTGACCCTGGAGCTGGTACAAGTCACAAGACTGTAGAGGATTCCTCAACTAAGGGGGAGAAATCTAGAGGGGGAGCAAGTGCAAGTAAAGAAAAATTTGAAGATAGGAGTGAAGGGAAGAAGACAACTCATCAAGCAGCAGAACAGGAAGATGATGATGTAGAAGGTTTTTACTATACAGGTGAACCTGATATTGATCTATTTGCTGACTTACAGTTTCCTGATGTTGGTGAAGAATTTGATGAACCAGATCTCAGTTTTTGGGATGATGAAGAGCAAATAATTCCTGATTCTGTTGAAACACAACAAATGAATTTTGAAGCAAACAAAGAACTCGAACAGAATGAAGCTAATCTGGCTATGAGAGAAGAAAGACTCAAGAAGACACTTGAACAGTTAGCTCATAATGAGAGACTTCAAAAGGCAGAACAGGAAGCACTTCAAAAGCAACATGCTCAGAAGCTGGAAGCTAGGAAGATGTACATCAAGTACAAAAATGGTGATAAGTGGGAACGTGCTCAAAAGGTAATTGACTCACCACAAACTTCTGACTATGATGATCGTCGGATGATTGGTATTTTTGAAAGCTTTAAACAGAAGAACCCTATACATGATATGTATTTGAAAGCTTTAAAGACATAAATTGTGAGAATAACCACTACATCTGATCCTAAGAATGGTGAGCTACTTATCTTCGTTGAATGTCATAAGCTCGGATCTCACAAAGTATCGCTTCAGTTCTTCTATGATAGATCCCTGTCAGAGCTTTGGGTGTTGAGACCAAAAGTAAGAACATCTTCTGAACTAGGCATACTGCTTCATGAAAAGTTTCAAGAGTTTGCTGAAAGAGCTGGTCCTGAAGTTATAAATGACCCTCCACAAGTTAAAATTCTCAAGGGAGAAGTCATTCATACTGTTAATCTTCAGACAGACGAATTGTATACACATCTTGCCAGACACTTGGTATATGTTGAATATGCTCTTCGGAATCATGGTTTTGCATCACAGGAAAAGATTGAAGCTGCAAATCATATTCGATCTTATGCTCAGACCAACATGAAAAAGTACAAGCAGTATCAAGGTGAGTTAAGAAAGAAACTTGGAATACCACTGGTCTATCCTACAGATGTGTCATCCAGAAGGGAATTACTTGTTGATTCAGAAATGATCAAGAATCTACCGGATATGGATGAACAAGAAGAAGGAGAAATCAATGAGAAAGAAAGTGGTAAATGAAGATTGGCTCTACAAGTTATATCATTAGAGCTTTGATAGAACAAGATAGGATAATTGTCTTATATGATCAGTCTAGAGGATCATCTATCTTGTATTTATCTTTTCTGTTTGAATCTGGATAATGTTAATATAAACCAGAACTTTTACATTATTTACTTAGCATTTAAAGTGTTTTCTTTTACTTGTTTAATTGGGATTAGTTGAAGAATCCTCTAGGTATTTGCTTGTTATTGTATAACAAACAAATAGGGGGAGATTGAAAGGCATATGACTCAGCCTATTTGTAGTTCGAGGATCCTAATCCAATTAAACTAGATTGTAATAAGTAAATAATATCAACTGTCACAGGAATCTCAAAAGATGATAACCGTCAGAAGAAAAATCAACAAGTCAATCTATAGTTTTGATGTTTTACACTGGAAGAAGATTCAGATATCTGATCAGGCCTCAAGGTAGCATTGAAACAAGTGGATTCATTTACGAAGACAGAGATTTCTATTAGTGACAAGAAACAATTTCAGTACCGAATGATTGATGAGAGTGAAGAGTATAAAAGACCACAGTGTTAAAGGTCACGATGAAGAACAGAGATTGGAGTTAGTCGTTCATGAACCAGACAGTACATCGAACGTCAACATCATGCCAGTGTATGTTCCTTATCATAATTACGTGGTTTTCAGCAGAGTATCGACTATTAAAGAATTTATATTAATTCTATTTTAATTGATTAAGTCAAGTAATTAAGTTAATAAATAAATTAATTCTATCAGAATTAATATATTTGTTAAAGTGATTATTAGATTAATTAAATAAGAATTAATATGAAAAAGAATTAATTAGTTAAATGATTTTTAATAAGTCATTTAATTAATTATAAACTGAAAAATATGATGATATAACTATCAAACTGATAGTTATACCGATAGTCATATTCAGTTAAATGGAGATAGTCATATTCAGTTAAATGGAGATAGTCATATTCAGTTAAATGGAGATAGTCATATTTCATTCAATTGGTAAGTTATACCGAATGTTATATTCATTTGGTAAGTCATACCGAATGTTATATTGACTAGTTAAGTTATACCGAAAGTTATATTTAAGCTGGACAGTCATATTACATTGATTTGATAGTCATACCGATTGTCATATTAATGTAAAATGATTGTCATATCAGTTTAAATCAAGTAGTATGACTATGGCTGTGTATATAAGGCAGAAGAATGCAGAAGCAGCAGAACCAGTCGAGCCAAACAAGAAGAAAATTCACAGCAGCCTAATTCTCTCTCTCTCAAGCTCAAGAACACCTTCAAATTTAATTCTGTAAATTCAAGTTCATCCCAGTTGTAATATCCTATCCATTGGAACTTGTTTACTTGTGATTCTTGTACTACTAGCGAATTAAGTTTCCTAGTTCACAAATTGATATCTTGATTTTATTAACTAAATTAGCAAAGTTCATGTTGAATTTTCTAATTAGTTATTAATCACTTGATAATCATTTGGACTGATTTTGTAACACCCATCAAGTTAATATATTGCTATATTCAACTTGAAATTTGTGTTATATTATTCCGCACAAAAATATTCGTTTAAGGCAAAATTATTTAACGAATAAATTTTGAGAAAATGGTATAGATTGTATTCAACCCCCCCTTCTACAATCTTATTGGACCTAACAGGCCTGCGACCCTCATGACTACCTAACTCATCCGTTTACTGTCTTAAATGCTTCGCATTTCCACGGCAAGTTTTTTTTTTTGGTGGATAAAGCCAATTATTTTAAACATTTTTTGTGAAGGTACCCTTGGCGGGAACCTTAGAATAAATGAAATATAATTAATCTAGTGTAAGTTTGTAGTTTGTATTTAAGGATTGGTTTGTATTTGAGCAAAAGCATATATATATATATATATATATATATATATATATATGTGTGTGTGTGTGTGTGTGTGTGTGTGTGTGTGTGTGTGTGTGTGTGTGTGTGTGTGTACTATTATATTAAAGCCCAACCATTGACAGTTTGTCGGTTTGGTTTCGGTACGGTTATCCTAATTATTAAAATTAATTTTGGATTTTCGATACGATTATCCTAATTATTAAAATAAAAAATAAAATAATATAATTAATGATAATAAGTCGATTGCATTTTTCATGTTTACTTTTAGTTGACATTACCTTATATAAACACCTAAAAACATCAGTTATATCATATCTTCCAATCATCAATGTTTATTTTCTAATTAAATATATTACTTTTTAATTTAAAACATAATTTACAATCATCAATGTATACCCAAAAATATTACACCATATTATCGTTATATTTTTAGTAATTAATTAAAAATCGTTAGATGTAATTATAAGGTATAATTTATGATTAGATTATTTTACTAAAATTCAAGTTTGGAATACCGTCAACTGACATGTTTAATTTAAAATTTTATAATATAAATTTTAAATCATGATTATTAATTAAATTTATATTAAATTTTAATAAATTAATATTAAAATGATTTTTTAGAATAACGGGTTATAGCCTTGTTATTTTAATATGCGAACAATTGAATTTTTTAGATGTCAAAAGTTGACCTATAACGAATAATTTTTTGAGAATTTACCCAAAATACTAGGTTTAAAATTTCTCTTTGCAAAAATACCATCTCCTTCAATCAATTGCATATTTACTATCTTAATTGCAAAAATACTATATTTCCTTTTCCAACCTAATTTTATATTTTTTAAAAATAATTCGGATGAACAGTAACCTGCCACGTGGCACTGCCACGTGGCAGGTCACTGTTCATCGACTTTTTTTTAAGGTGGGGTGATTGGTGGATTTGGGTTGCAACGCCCCGCCAGGGGCTATATTTAACTGAATGCAACCACATGCAACTTTTTTTTTATGGTGGGGTGATTTTGGTGGATTTGGGTTGCAAGGACCCGTCAAGGACAATATTCAACTGAATGCAACTACATGCAACTGAATGCAATCACATGCAACTTTTTTTTTAAGGTGGGGTGATTTTGGTGGATTTGGGTTGCAAGGCCCAGCCAGGGGCAATATTCAATTGAATGCAATTGAAAAACGAAATTTGCATTTAGTTGCATTTGGTTGCATTCAGTTGCATAAGAAAGTTCCATTTTTCAGTTTTCATTTTCGACCTTTTTTTTTGAAAGAGTTCAAAAAGAGGTCGAAAATGACAACTTAAAAATGGAACTTGCAATCAGAAATTCAGTTGCATGTGGTTGCATTCAGTTGAATAAGAAAGTTCCATTTTTCAGTTGTCATTTTCTACCTCTTTTTTGAACTATATATATATAGTTCCATTTTTCAGTTGTCATTTTCGACCTCTTTTTTGAACTATATATATATATATATATATGTATATATATATATATAAATATATGCAACCAGAAATTCAGTTGCATGTGGTTGCATTCAGTTGCATAAGAAAGTTCCATTTTTCAGTTATCATTTTCGACCCCTTTTTTGAACTCTATATATATATAAAGACAAGTGACCCAACAATTAAGTGGATGGTTTGATTCTCACATTAGCCAAAAAAATCGGGGCATGCTGATATGCTAGCTTTTGCAGCATCCACGTTGTTGGCTATACTTTCGGTATGGTTGTACAGGTGTATGTACATGTTCTGCCCTTCATTTTTACTTTCTATCACGCCGAATGATCCTCGGAGTCAGGATCATGCACTTGTGTGGATTGGCATGTTTGCTGCTGAGGTCTGGTTTGGTCTCTACTGGCTGCTAACTCAGGCTGCACTTTGGAATCCTATCTATCGCCGCACTTATAAGGACAATCTCTCCAACCGGTCAGTGACTTCATGTCTTGATAGATTATCCAATTAATACTTATAGTTAAAATTTTTATTTACATCAAATGACTACACCGGATTGAAGTAAAAGTATTTTAAGTAATAAGTTGTGTCAGCTAGTCTTTGGCGAACGACATTAATAAAAATTGGTCAAAGTTCAGAACTTTTTCTAGAAGAGAGTTGTGCATACACAAAATCACATTCACATATGTTGCACACATAAATTACTAGAGTTGCCTGGAGTCGACATATTTGTGTGCACACCTAATCCAACAATTGAGCCACAACTAATGGTGATCAACACTGTTTATCGGTCATGGCTTATGATTACCCATCACAGAAAGTTTCCGTCTATCTCTCTGATGATGGAGGCTCCGAAATTACTTTCTACGCACTTATTCTAGCCTCTATGTTTGCTAAACACTGGATATCTTACTGCAAGAAATTCAAAGTCGAATCATCTTGTCCTACAACTTATTTCAGCACCTCTGCACCACCACCAGCAGGTTCTGAAGATTGGGCCTCGATCAGGGTGTGAACACTTGCTTTATTTGATTGTGCTACCGAATACTTACTATTCTTTTGCATGATTGATATGTATTAAGGGTATTTTTAGTATAAGGGTATTTTCGGTACTTTATCTTATATAGGTTTACTATAAAAGTATTGATACATGTATTTTAAACTTTCGCTTGATCATAATAATATTTGGCTTTTCTCTTTATTCTAACATGGTATCAGTGCTACTGTTATAACGATCCAGAACAATCTCAGATGGGCTTCCAGAATGGATTCAGGAAGAGGCAGATGGGCTATCCCAGGTTGGGCTTAAGGGGGAGCAGGTGAAAACTTTCCAATATGGGTCTAGGGGGAGCCAGATGGCCAGGAACTTCCAATATGGGTTAAGGGGAGCAGATCACAAGAATGGTGGCTGATTCGACATGTGTCGAGCCCGATGTGTGAAGGGGGAGATTGTTAGGAGTTGTCAAACATTGGTTATGGAAGGGGCAGATTGCTAGTTAATAAGCCAGCCAGATTAACTCGTATGAGACCTTTTGGAAGTTGGCCAAAAACAAATCCTTACGGAATAAGCACAAAGCGGATAATATCATACTAATGTGGAGTTAAGGCCTACTTAGCAAGCCCAACAAGTGGTATCAGAGCTAGGTTTCGAGGGAGATGATAATCAAATTCATCGTTTGTTGAGGGATAATCGTGGGTGTTTAACCGAATCATAAGATAGGTAGAGTTACGTTACAAAAACAAATTTATTTTGAAAATTAGTTGGATTTTTTCTGCCCAGATCAGCCAACTTCTTTTTACAATTCCTAGAGTTTCAACAGTTGGACCGGACTGAAATTTTGACTTAGTCTTCTTTGCATCAGTATCTAAATTTTGAACGATAGAGATCGTATTTGGAGTTCCGGAAGGTCATATTTTAAGGGTTCAAACAGATTGCTTCTAGTTAATTCTTAGTTAATTAATATAATCCTATAATTGGGTTGATTTAATAAATTAATTCATATCGAATTAATTTATTTATTAAATTAATTATCATGTTAATTAACTTTGAATTAATGTATTAATCTAAAATGATTTAATTAATTAATTAATGAATTAATCTTTAGTTGATTAGTTTATTAAGTTAATTAATTAAATTAGAAAGTTAATCAAAAATGGGCTGCATGTATTAAATCAGTTGGACTGCTTGATTATTCTGTTGGGCCAAGTGAAAAAGAAAAGAATGGGTCAAAAGAAATATAAACAATCTGGGCTCAGAAAAAAAAAAAAAAAAGAGAAGCCCAGTTCGTTGGCCCATCCAATTCATTAAATATGGTTACTGTGGCAGAATTGTGGTAAATTATTTATAAAACAAACAGACAAGAAAATCAAGCATGTTACCTGTTGCAGTTTTTGTCGGAAGAATGAACACGCGCCATACAGCGCGTGTCTTACACGCGCCCGGTAGGAAACAGCAAAAAGCCTGCGTGTACTTCACCTCCTGTCTCTGCAACTGTTCGTTGTCAAGGCCAGCTAATCCAGTTTATTCAACAAACACAATTCTAAGTTATACCGATTGTTATATTGGTTAAAGGATTGTCATATCAGCCTTGATTGTTATACCGATTGTTATATTAAGTCAAAAGAAAAATGGGACAGTCATATTAATTCAAATGATAGTCATACCGACTGTTATATTGAATTAATGGATTGTTATATTAGTACAAATGACAGTCATATTAAGCTGATTGGATAGTCATACCGATAGTTATATCAGTTCAAGTCAGCAAATTGTATAAAACAAGCAGAAGACAGCAGCCAGAAAGGACATACACGAACATAACATTTCATCCAGAAAAACACAGCAGCCTCCATTTCTCTCTCTCTCAAGCAAGAACAAATTAATTCCTAGAAAATCAAGTTCATCTCCTTTGTAATATTTTATCCGGTGGAACTTGATTATTTGTGATTCTTGTACTACTAGCGAATTAAGTTTCCTAGTTCTAATCTTGATTTTTATTAACTAAATTAGAAAAGTTCATGTCGAATTTTCTAAATTAGTTTTTATCAACTTGATTAATTTCTGTACTGAAATTATAACACCCATCAAGTTAATATATTGTTATATCCAACTTGAAATTTGTTTCAATTTATTCCGCACAAAATATTCGTTTAAGTGAAAATTATTTAACGAATAAATTTTGATAAATTGGTATAGATTGTATTCAACCCCCCCCCCCTTCTACAATCTTATCGGACCTAACAATTGGTATCAGAGCCTATTGATTGATACACAAATCAAGATCCTATTTTTATTCAGTCAAAAATCCATTTCGAATTTTTAACTCACTTAAAAATTCATCATGACTTCAAAAATTGGAACTGTTAAGATACCCATATTTGACAAGGAGAATTATGAACTATGGAAAAAGAAAATGATCCTTTATCTACAAGTGGTCAATCGTAAATATTTAGGAATATTGAAAAACGGGCCAATAGTTCCTATGATTACTGAAGAGGAAATAATCGTGGAAGGAGTTGTTGTAGTTCCTGCAAGGATATATCCAAAGGACATTAGTGTTTATACAAATGATGACAAAGTGGATATTGCCCTTGATCTTAATGTACAATTAATTTTGGTGGAATCCCTAGATGCGATCATGTGCAACCATGTTATTAACTGTAAAGATGCCAAGCATATCTGGGACACCATTATAACAATAAACGAGGGAACTAAGAAAGTTAGGGAAAATAGATTGGAAGCTAAGATTGTTCAACCTTACATCTCTGAAGAGGAAGTGATTGTAGCAGAGTATGGGAAGACAGCTACAAGTCAGGCTGTAACAACCTACCGGGCAAGATAAGGAGGAACGAACGTCAGAAGTCCCACAGCATATTCTGGTCCATCTGCAGCCTATGTATTCTCTATTCATCAGAGGAGCTGGAGCAGTTGGAGGATCAATCAATGGCACTGGTTGTAAGACAGTTTAATCATTTCAGATTTAGAAGAAATCCTAATTTCAGACTCAGGTCTACTGAGAACAGATTCCAGCAAGGAGGTTCATCCTCAAGTAGCACAAGGGTTGGCTACGAGACTGGAATGGTAGACAGAAGCAAGATCAGGTGCTTCAACTGTAATGAAATGGGACATTTTGCAACTGAGTGTCATCGACCTGAACAAGATGCAAGGAGAGAGTATGCATCTGGTAAGAACAACACAGACACGGCCTATGTGGTACAAGGCAAAAGCTGGGATGACACAGACAGTGAAGATGAAGAAGTTGGAAACTTTGCACTGGTGGCAAATGCTGAATCATCAACTTATTACACCACACCGGTAATTCTTACTGATGCTGAGTTAATTGATAGTTTACGTAGTTCCTTGAATAAGGCACAAAGAGGGTACGAGAGAATAAGTCTTGTTAACACTAACCTTGAAAATGAAATGTTAGATTTAAAAAAGGTGCAGGTTAATCAAGATAAGAATATAGAAGAAATAGCTCGACTTAACTACAGAGAAAAGGGTCTAGGAGAATACATGGTAAAACAAGTTGATAAGATTGCTGAACAAGAAACCAAGATTAGAGAACTTGAAACACAGGTTAGAGCTTGCTATAATACTGTTAAAGTTTCTAAAGAGTTCTTCAATAAACAAGAAGTAGAACAAACTGTAGGAATAGGGTTTGATTACAGTCAAGCTGTTGCTTCCTTGAGTAATCATTCTCCTAATTCTATCTCAGCTAAAGAAAGAGGTATACCACATATTCTCAAGAATGTTGAAAAACCAATGTTTACAAAATCTGATGCTGGACCACCAGATATTCTTTCTATGGTTATACAAGAAGAAATGAGAAATGAGGACAATGCAAATGGCACAGTCTTTGTTAAGGATAAATGTGTTAAGAATAAATCTGTTAAGAACGCTAATTCAAAGAATGTTTCATCCAAGAAAGATGTCACAGTCTTTGTTAAGGCTAAATCTGTTGAGGACACTAATCCAGAAAATGTTTCATCCAAGAAAGATGTACTTAAAGTGCCAGTCAAGGTTGTTGAATCAACTAGTTCTTCTAAGACTGGATTAGGTGGTAACAAGTTGAAACAGAACAATAACATGTCTAACATGAATTCCATGCCTATCATTGATGCTAATCATAAAGCATGTGGTGTTGTCAATTGTATGTCTTGTGCTTTTAATGTTATGACTGCTTACTTCAACGGTAATCATGCATGTGCTAATAAGACTACTCCTCGACAACATATGAACAGGAATAATGTTAGATCAAAGACTGCTAGTCCTCCTTATGTTAGGAGAGAGACATTTGTACCAAAGCCTAAACAAAGTTTTACTAAGGCTGTTTACAAAGTCAAATGTCCAGTCAATGATATTGTTACTAAACAAACATGGATACCTAAACTGAAACAAAAGATTGTCAAATCTGTTTATAGGGTAAAATGTTTGCTGACCAATGGTGTTAAGATTAAGAATGTTGTTTTGCCTGACAAAGGCCAATACTTCAAGTATTCCGGACCCAATCAAATTTGGGTCCCAAGAAAGGCTTAACTGTTTTGGTATTGCAGGGTGTGTAACAGGTACATCGTGTTATGTGGATTCTGGACAGTGGATGTTCAAGGCATATGACCGAAGATAGAGCCCTGCTATCAAAAGTGGTGACGGTATCTGGCCAAGTGGTTTATCCCTTGGAGATAACAGCAAGGGTATGACCTAGGGTCAAGGTTATTCAATAGCCAAGGAATGTTGTCAGTAATAAAGCATCTTTTACAAGATGAAGATCCTACTGTTCGAGGATTAAGGGAAGAGAACTTATCTGTAGCTGACATGGAATCTCAGTCAAAGGTGAAGTCAACAAGGTCAAATCTATAGCTTCATCAGACAGGAGTTCAACTATGACATAAGGAGCTCTCTCATCTGAATGTCATATCAAGAGATTCTTTCCTGAAAATCGAATCAGCAAAGGAGACTGCCTCATCTGAAATTAAAGTAAAATGAAATTACGAGGCATGTCATAAAGGGAAGTCAAAAAGAATCACACAGAAGTTCTACATCAAAGAAAAATATACTTTAGTGGTGATGACTGATGGCTTTTCTCCACAAACAAGTTGTTGTTCAAACAATCTGAAGACAAGACACCACTGATGGTTATTGATCATATCTAGAAGTGTGTCAGGAAGCAAAATTGACTATGACAACTTGGAGACCAGATTACAGGACCTATCAATTAGTGTTCTGGATGATTTCTGCACCTTCAAGAGTATAAATGCTGAAGCAGTCAATAGTTTGCTACTGACATGATTAAACCCTGATCAGTAAGAAATATAGGAAGACTCCACAAGTCATGAATAAAGATGTTTTGCAATGATAAATGAAAGTGAGCATCCTAGCATTCAGCTAATGCTCAAGAGGTTAATTTCCTTGGTTACTTGGTGGAGTCAACAGCCTACAGGGTGATTGTTATTAATCAACAGAAGGTGATTGAAAGTCTTAGTGATGTTCATCGACTTCTAGCTCCCAGCTGTCAATGGTAATGATGATTCAGATCCAAGCAATGTCAACATTGAGAATCTTCATGTAAACCCAGCAACAGCTTAGGGGGAGCAAAAGAAGGATCATCTGGTCAACTCAACACCACATTGAAAGTCAAAGGACACTATGAGAACATGTCTGCCAAGACAAAGAATGTTGACTCAATTAATTCTTTGTCCTAGTTCTTAGTGTTTTTAATGGTGGAAGTAAAAGACTAGCAGAGCTTAAAGTACTAATGATTATTTCTTTAGTTTTCTTTTAGAAGAAACTAAGAAAGCTACAAAAGCTCTGAAAGATTCAAATTGAGTGATTGCAATGCAAGATGATCTCAATCACTACAAAAGGCAGATTGAAGGGAAGCTGGTATCTAGACCAAACAACAAGGCTGTATTTGGTACAAGGATAACCAGAAGTCTACCTGGATGATGTCAAGGCATTGTTATGAGGGACAAAGCCAAAATGGATGCTAGGTTACAATTTGTTCAAACAGTATATTTGACAAGAAGCACCAGTGACAAGACTTGAGGATATCAGGCACCTACTGCACATTCAAGATTATAATGGACATCTAGACCTAATGAATCTGGATGCTAGAGGAATGTGAACAAGTGCACTCCTGGTTGGTGAGATAATTGAAGATCTCTACAGGTTAGTATAAACTGGTATCATCACTCAAGCAAGCATGGAAGACATGGTATGACACCCTAACTATAATTTAATATTCGGTATCAATCTTTAATAGTTGGTATCTTTTAATAATTGGTGTCATATTCATAGAACTCTCTACATATTTAGGCACAAACATAAATGATATATATGTTCAATGATATCTTGATTATATTATATGTTGGTCTACTAGCTATAAATTGATATTAAGATATTTGCTGTTTTGATGTTGGTAAAGTTGCAGTTCTTTTGATTTACTTCAGTAAGCCAAAAGAATGATGACAATAAAAATAAGTCAAGGATCTTTTGATTCTATTCAGAAGATTCTAGACCTGTCAAGACTACATACCAACAAATCACTACAGCTGGCTTTTGACCTATTAGCTTGGACCTAACAAGTTGGCAATCAAAAATCTTTAGATGGACCCAGATCTTAGGAAATGGTACTCTAGAGATATTTGACCCAACAAGTTCAGGATCTACTAATTAGGACCTAATCAGGCTATAGAGGAATCATCAGCTCATTATCTTATTCAATTGTTAATAGATCACTTACACACATATTTTATTCTCAATTATGCAAATGTGCAAGGCCCCAAGTGGATTCTTGAGAATCTATTCTTGTAGTTATTACACTTGATTTTCAGATGTCTTAAGTTGGACCTAAATCTACGGAGATAGTACCCTAGAGACATCAGTTCTGACATGTTTTGCTACATAGAGACAGATCAAAGGAGTTGTACGAAAGCAGGAGAACACAAGGAATCAATTTCATCTCCAACAACTCTGTGGAACACTCAAGGACTAAGCAACTTGCATAAGGTATCAATTCTTTTGAGAGCATATCTTTAATTAAGAACAACTTGCAGACACGTTTGCTGAATCACTTGATGAAATTAATTTTTCAAGATTGGTTTGTGAACTTGGGATCTTATTAATGCTATATGATTGTAAATCCCATCTGTTAAGTAATTCTTAAGTAAGCTCACAAGTTTTCAATTGTCTATATTGAAAGGACTTGTGAACTTATTTACATCCAGACCTCACATTGAAAATTATCTGTTGAATGATTCCCATGTGTATAATTGCAATATATTTTAGTGGTGATTATTTAAGGATAATTTAAATACTTAAATGCTAAAATCTAACTCATAGAGATTTAGTATTTAATTATTTATTTTGATTTATATGGGTTACGGACATGAAGCAATTCAATTTAGTATTTTCTCTGTACCTTATATTTATTAAAATAAATAAACAACATAACTACTTTGGACATAATCTGTATTGGTCTTCAATTAGTTGTGAGATGTTAATTCTAGTGAATTTTATCAATGCTCCATTTTCAGAAATTCACTATAATTAATATCATGGTTCTAACAATTGGTTGTATTGAAATTTTGACTTATATCAGTTAATGATATTTAGTTAGAATTCTATTTACTAACTAATTGTGAGATATATTGGTATGTGCGAAATTACTTAGAACTCCTCTAAGTAATCATTGTTATATCTTTTACAATTCACTCATATTATTATACATGGTATAAAAATTCTTTAAGTAGAACTATGGATATTGAAATATCTAAAGTTACCATAGTTCAATTACTTTGAATTATCTTTATGCTTATTTGCAAGATTCTAATCACTTTGATAATAAATGTTTTATACTATGGATCAAGGTGTATTGGACTTAGAATATTATTTCTAAGATTGCAGACAAGACAGTCTTGGTAATCAAGTTTTATTTTTATAACCAAGATTGTCTACCAACAAACAGTTGTTAGGAGTTAACAATTGTTGTTATCGAGGAGTTGCCTTGAAGTCATAAAATTAAAATGTTAATGATGATAATTATCCAAGTGATAGTGGTGGAAACAATTTTGTTATTGGCAATACCAATGTCACTGGAAATTAATCGTCAAGTCATTCTGGCAACAACTCGAGGGAAGTAAACAAAGGATTTACTAGTCAAACACAACATCACAATGAAGAACAAGGCGATTCATCAAGATCCAACCTTCTCAAACAGTCCGTTTGGAATAGAGCTGATCATTGGTGATCCAGATGTTGGAGTAAGAACAAAAAGGGCCTCTCAGAATCAAGGTATAGAATCTAAGGAATCTGAGAAAGCAATTGTGAATCTGGAACAACAAGAAACGTGGAAGTTGGTGCCAAGGGTTAAGCACCAAATAACTGGTATGACATTCTTTTCGAATTCTATCTTGTCATCTTTCTATAAGAATTGTCATAATCATTTTAATGCGTTAATCCATGTTTCTTTATTTTAGAATAATAATTTTCTCTAAAAATATTTTTCTCGAATTCTCTAGTTAGAATTTTTGAGGAAGCTATTTTTGTTGAAAATTTCATTATTTTAAAATAGCTGCCATATTTATGATAGTTTATTAAATCATATTTTCTCTCTAAATAATTTTCTAGTAGAAAGTTGTTTTGTCAGAAAATATATGGATTTGCTAACCTATTATAAATACTCTTGTATATACTTAATGTTTTTGTACATGTATTGTAATTTTTAAATGTTAATCTTATTTAACATGTTTTGTAGTGTTTGTCCTTTTATTTTAGTGGTATGTTCGTTTATAGTTTAAGCTATGTAAATTATTACTTATGTATAGTTTTATTTATTTATTTTTATTATTCGAATTTTTTCTTTTCTTATAGTTTTTATTTAATATTATTATGTATATTATTTCTTATTTTTGAATATTATTTTTCATGTGTATATAAATAGTTTGTATAGTTTTTACAGTTTAGTCACTATACTTTCAAAACTTTCAAACAGGTCCCTGTACTTGGTTCTTTTGTTGTTCTTCTTTTTAACACACACAAAACCTACAGTTTAAGTATAGATCTTTGTTTTGTGATTGATGTTAACAGATCTTAGTGTTAAGGACTTAACAATTGACCAATGTTGGTATCAAATTGGTATGTGTCTATACAATTGGTTAGGAACTAATGTTTGATTTTCAGGATCTAACAATTGGAAGACAAGACCTATCAAGTGCTAACAATTTCTAATAGTTGGTATCTATCATGCAGGATCTAAAACATGATAAAATAGTTTTGTTTGTATTGGTTTAAACATTAACATACATTAATCGATTAATATTTGTTAATTGGATTTTTGCCTATGTTATTGTTTTGTAAAACCAGCTCAGGATCTTTATCTTCCTTAAATTCAAAATCTCTTTCTACAACTGTGATTGCTTACATTGTAAATCTTTTGAAATCACAACTGTATATCATTTCTCTTAAGATAAATGCAATATTTTCTCAGAAAACTTTTCAATGTTAAAAATGCATTCTATCTCTATATTGCTCATATTCTGTGATGCAGGTTCATCTACATGAAATTTTGTATTCTCACATGTTTAGTCATAAGGTTGTAAACCCAACAACTTTTATCCCAGACTACAGTCAAACTCAAACACATTCTATCTTACACCCTAAATGGAAGTTACCTATCAGATTAGAGGTCACCAGGGAGTAACTGCACTTGATGCAACAAACAAGGATGTGTGGGATATTCAATTGGAGAGTCACTACCTTATACACTATCCAAAATATTTCATATGCACAAAGTGAGATTGCACACACCAAGGATGAATTGACGGAAACCTGTAATCCAACCATTTTACGGTTAGGATTATAAGTTAAAGATTCTTTAATGAATCAAGAGTCTTCACAGACCTCGAGAGAAGGTATTGATCTCAAATGCAAAATTCAACAAGATCATTATCTAACTCCCCAGAGGGAACATCTCTGGATCCTACGGGTAACGGATCCGACATAGGTGCGGATCGGCAACTTGTGAACTATGATTCAGATTTTACCTGATGAGTTTAACAAGGTGATGTCTTCACAGACATTAGAAGGGAATCTTGATCTCAATGCTAAATTTATAGATCATTGTTTACCTTCTCAGAATTCAAATCTGAAAACCCTAAAAAGGGAAATTAGCAACTTGTAGATTATGACTCAGATTCGTCTGACGAGTCCAACGAGGATTTGGGATTTGCGAACTCCCATTGCACCACCACTGACCTCTCTAGAAGGGGCTATGGTGATTTTTCCTTGCAGGTACACTAAAGGATGTTGGAGCAATGAGTGAAACACCTGTGAGCAAGAGTGTAAACACAGAGAGAAGTGAGACACTCAACACAAATGAGTGGAGAGAAGAGTGAAACACTTGTGAGGTACACTAAACACTATCACACACTCACAGTGAGGAAGAAAATGAAACTTCCTTTCTAACAAAGCTTTATCAATTGATTTCAATGTACTCTAATGATTGGTATAAATTGGTAACAATTTGGAATGAACTACTTTGTCAATTAGTTGAATGGAGGATTCCTCAACTAAGGGGGAGAAATATATTGAAAAAGATATATTCAAGTTAAAGCTTACCTTAGTAGGATATACTCAACTAAGGGGGAGAAGTATTGGGGTGCAAGTAAAAGAAGAGTGAGTTAGAAAGGGGGAGGAGTAAAGACTGTGCTTAGGATGAGAAGCAAGTCTAGTTACTAAGGGGGAGCCTTAGATGAAGAAGCAAAAGAACTTTCATTTGTTATGAAAGTGGAGATATAAGGAGAATTACATCACAATACTATTCTATTAGTATTTCAATGTACTATGTATAAAGGCTAAGTGGAAGAGTAGTAAATTCACCAGAAGTTATAGAAATGGTATTGATTCACCATTATCTATATAGTAGGAACAGCTATTTTTCTTTAGTGAGAAAAGTTGTATCAGAAATGGGAAGTGATTGTAAATCAAGAACTGCTGATAATCACCAATGTAAGATGTGAAGGATTATCAGGCAGAGATATGAAGAATCAGAAATGAAGATGAGTTATCTATTGAAGATCAGTTCAGTGCTAGAGGAACAATCATCTATCATTTCATCAACTAAAGATTCTGGAATTGTTAAATCTAAACCAGAGAAATTTTTTTTTGTATTATTTACTAAGCTTTGAAGTGCTTTATCTTTTTCTTGTTTAAGTGAGTTAGTTGAGTTATCCTCTAGGTATTTGCTTGTTATTGTCTAACAAACAAATAGGGGGAGATTGAAAGGCATATGATGTAGCCTATTTGTAGTTCGAGGATACAACTCAACTTGATCAAGATTGTAATAGTAAATAGTATATAGACTGTCACAAGGAATCTCAGAGAGTATTATCTGTCAGAAGAAAAAGATCAAGTTCAATCTACAGACTTGAGGAATTACTACATTGAAAGAAGTTCAGACATCTGATCAAGCCTCAGTGAAGTATTCGTTAAAGAAGTGGATTCATTTAAAGTGACAGAGATTTCGACAGTGACAGAGACAGTACAGAGAAATATCAAGAGAGAGAAGAAAAGAAAAGGAACCAGATTTTAAAGTCAATATATGAAGAACAGTCATTGCGGTTAGTCACTCATGAACCAGACAGTACATCGAGTGTCAACATTAAACAATGGTTGTTTATCATTAACTTCAGTGGTTCAAGCTGTCAAGACTGGTACGTTGAGAGAAGAAATAAACCACAGCTTAGAGTCAAAAATAAAGAAAAGCCGTTGGAGTTAGTCGCTCATGAACCAGACCGTGCATCGAGCGTCAACAAAAATTCGGTGGTAATTCTTTATTACTTTCAGTGGTTCAAGAAAAAGATTTCGGTCGTAAAAGATTTTTATATTAATTCTTAGTTAATTAATATAATCATGTAATTGGGTTGATTTAATAAATTAATTCATATCGAATTAATTTATTTATTAAATTAATTATCATGTTAATTAACTTTGAATTAATGTATTAATCTAAAATGATTTAATTAATTAATTAATGAATTAATCTTTAGTTGATTAGTTTATTAAGTCAATTAATTAAATTAGAAAGTTAATCAGAATTGGGCTGCATGTATTAAATCAATTGGACTGCTTGATTATTCTGTTGGGCCAAATGAAAAAGAAAAGAATGGGTCAAAAGAAATATAAACAATCTGGGCTGAGAAAAAAAAAAAAAAAAGAGAAGCCCAGTTCGTTGGCCCATCCAATTCATTAAGTATGGTTACTGTGGCAGAATTGTGGTAAATTATTTATAAAACAAACAGACAAGAAAATCAAGCATGTTACCTGTTGCAGTTTTTGTCGGCAGAATGAACACGCGCCATACAGCGCGTGTCTTACACGCGCCCGGTAGGAAACAGCAAAAAGCCTGCGTGTACTTCACCTCCTGTCTCTTCAACTGTTCGTTGTCAAGGCCAGCTAATCCAGTTTATTCAACAAACACAATTCTAAGTTATACCGATTGTTATATTGGTTAAAGGATTGTCATATCAGCCTTAATTGTTATACCGATTGTTATATTAAGTCAAAAGAAAAATGGGACAGTCATATTAATTCAAATGATAGTCATACCGACTGTTATATTGAATTAATGGATTGTTATATTAGTATAAATGACAGTCATATTAAGCTGATTGGATAGTCATACCGATAGTTATATCAGTTCAAGTCAGCAAATTGTATAAAACAAGTAGAAGACAGCAGCCAGAAAGGACATACACGAACATAACATTTCATCCAGAAAAACACAGCAGCCTCCATTTCTCTCTCTCTCAAGCAAGAACAAATTAATTCCTAAAAAATCAAGTTCATCTCCTTTGTAATATTTTATCCGGTGGAACTTGATTATTTGTGATTCTTGTACTACTAGCGAACTAAGTTTCCTAGTTCTAATCTTGATTTTTATTAACTAAATTAGAAAAGTTCATGTCGAATTTTCTAAATTAGTTTTTATCAACTTGATTAATTTCTTTACTGAAATTGTAGCACCCATCAAGTTAATATATTGTTATATTCAACTTGAAATTTGTTTCAATTTATTCCGCACAAAGTATTCGTTTAAGTGAAAATTATTTAACGAATAAATTTTGATAAATTGGTATAGATTGTATTCAACCCCCCCTTCTACAATCTTATCGGACCTAACACCTATGCCTACAAAAGGAGGATCTAGATATTATGTTTCGTTTATTGATGATTTCACTGGTTATACATGGATTTATCTTATGAAGCGCAGGTCTGAATTTCTGGATATGTATAAAGATTTTAGAGCTCATATAAAAACTCAACACACTGCTGTCATTTAATGTTTTCGTTGTGATTTGGGAGGTGAATACACTTCTAATGCCTTTTGTCGATTGCTTGCTTCGGATGGGACCATACGTCAAAGTTCATATACCGACACTCCTCAACAAAATGGTGTTGCTGAAAGAAAACATCATCATCTTGTTGAAACAACTCGCTCATTTTTGTTGTTAGCTGATGTTCCTAGTGTATTCTGGGGTGAACCACTTCTTATTGTTGTTTATGTGATTAACAGAATTCTAACTTCTCAAAATTCAGGTATGTCTCCGTTTGAGAAATTATATGATGAATTGCCTGATTATGCTTCGTTGCATGACTTTGGTTACCTGTTTTGTTCTCAAGCCTCTGGTTGAGCGTACTAAATTATCTGCTAAGTCTGATTTATGTGTATTTTTGGGCTACGGTGTAACTTAGAAAGGATATCGTTGTTTTGACCCGGTTAGTCAGAAATTTTATCTTTCTCGACATGTTTACTTTATAGAGCATATTCCATTTTTCTCTGTTCCTGTTAGTTCACATCATATGACGAAGATGGATTTTATTCGTATTGATCCTTTTGGCATGGACACTAAGGAAGCTTCAATCACAAATAATACTTCAGTTCCTGAGACATCCACATCTCCACCTGCTTCTCCAACCACTCAGTCGTCACCAGAGATTTTGGATCAAACTCCCACATCTCCACCTACTTCTCCAACCACTCAATCGTCACCGGAGATTTCAGATTCTTCCCCCACTCCATCATCTCAAGAGATTCTGAGTCCTCCATCCATTCGTAAGTCCACTCGTATGCGTAAGTCTACTCAACTTTCTGATGTTGCTTATTCATCTTATTCTCCTTCATTTGCTTCGTTTGTTACTTCTATTCACCGTCTATCCGAGCCTGCATTATATAGAGAGGCTGTTCATGATCCTCTTTGGCAGAATGTTATGGCTGAGGAACCTACTGCTCTACACCAAACTCATACATGGGATTTAGTTCCATTACCACCAGGAAAACATGTTATTTGTTATCGTTGGGTCTATAAAATTAAGACCAAATCTGATGGATCCGTTGAGCGTTATAAGGCTCAACTTGTTGCTAAAGGCTACTCCCAGGAGTATGGCCTGGATTATGAAGAAACCTTTGCTCCTGTTACAAAGATGACAAGGGTTCATACTTTGATTGCAGTTGCTTCTTCTTGTAAATGGAAATTTTTTCAGATGGATGTTAAAAATGCATTTTTGTATGGTGATCTTCACGAGGAAGTTTATATGACACCTCCTCCTGGTCTTCCGCATCAACCAGGTTATGTCTGTAGACTACGTAAATCAATTTATGGTCTTCGACAATCATCTCGTTGTTGGTTCGATAAGTTTTCTATTGTGCTTACTTCAGTTGGTTTTTGTCCTAGTCATCATGATTCTACTTTATTTGTAAGATGCACGAGTGCTGATCGTATCCATTTGTCTTTATATGTTGATGATATGATTATTATTGGTGATGATTGTGATGGTATTGAGTCATTAAAACGGGAATTGGCTCATTGTTTTACTATGAAAGATTTAGGTTTGCTCCATTACTTTCTGGGAATTAAGGTTGCTAGTTCACCAAAGGGGTATCTTTTATCTCCATAAGTACATTGCTGATTTGCTTGACCGTGCACGTCTTACTGATAACAAGACTATGGATACTCCTCTAGAGATGAATGCTAGATATTCCCCATCTGATTGTCTTCCCTTAGCGGATCCGAGTTTATATCGCACGATTGTTGGTAGTCTTGTTTATCTCACTATTACTCGACCGGATATTGCACATGTTGTTCATGTAGTTAGCCAGTTTATCACTTTTCTTACTACTGTACATTGGGCTATAGTTCTTCATATTCTCAGGTACCTTCGTGGGACTCAATTTTAGAGTCTTTTGTTTCCTTCTTCCTCATCTTTAGAGTTGTGTGCGTATAGTGTGCTGATTGGGCTGGCGATCCTGAGGATCGTAAATCCACTACTGGTTTTTGTATTTTTCTTGGTGATTCTCTTATTTCATGGAAGAGTAAGAAGCAGGATGTTGTTTCTCGATCATCTTCGAAAGCTGAGTATCGTGCCATGGCTTCTACTACTTGTGGGGTTGTTTGGTTACGTCGGTTGCTTGCAGATTTGGGTGTTAAGCTTACCCGTCCTACTCCGTTATATTTTGAATTGATCGTAATTTCGTATTTCATGAACGCACTAAACATATAAAAATTGATTGTCATGTGACTCGTCATCATTTGCAGCAGGGTACCATCACCTTACCTGATCTCTTCTGCACTTCAGATTGCTGATATTTCGCAAAATCTCACTCTATTTCGCGTTTTTGTTTCTTGTCTAACAAACTCTCAATGCTCATTATTGTAGCATCGTGAGTTTGAGGGTGGATGTTAGAATATATACGTATTATTGTATTAAGGGTAGTTTTGGTATAAGGGTATTTTCGGGTACTTTATATTATATAGGTTTACTATATAAGTATTGATACATGTATTATAAACTTTAGCTTGATCATAATAATATTTGGCTTTTCACTTTATTCTAAAAGATACATCTAATACAATAAACATTCTAGATTTCTAGTACTCTAGTAATATTAGTATTACCTCTAATTTCCCAAAAAAAAAATATAATTGTTGTAATAATCTTCATTTTGCACTTTTTTTCCTGACTAGATGGTAACTCGTGCGAAGCACGGACACTGATCGAGCACGAGCTAAGTTTAAAATTTTAATATCGATAATCGAGAATAAATATAATTAATAAATATTGTTTAAATATGTACTTGTAAACAATTGAATGATTAAAGTATTTAATAAATAAACACTATTTAATTAGGAAAATGATATAGTTACATAAAGTTTCACAAAATGATGAGTGTTTCAATTTGATTGATTATAATTCAATGGACCCTCTGCATTCACATTAATATCAAGAAATAAAAACATTTATTATTGGAATTCAACTTATTCTGTGAATTTTTCTGTACATATTTTTCTGTGCACCTAGCATTATTCATTTTATTTTGTAGTTTTAGGAAATCGAACCCAAGATGAACCTAAAGAAATTAAAAGAAATTAAAGTAAATAAATCTTATATACTAATGTAGTTGTAAGGGATTGAACGGAATTTAATAATAACCAAATTTGTACTTTGGTACTTTTAGGCGCCATTAAAACATTATTTTCCACATTAGTAAAGAAATATAGATGCTTGGTCTCGCTCAATTCATCTTGAAAATTTTGTCGTGAAATTCAATTTGCAAATTCTGTTTACTCTCTAAATTTTATATGTTACCTCTTCCATCACTTCCTTGTAGTTGTACATTTAGCTGTTCTTGAAACTCCTAAAACAACCCGCATAACATATGCATACATAGGCCAACTTCTTCCAATTTGAAATTATAAGCATTTTGTACATTAACATCATTTGCTGAACATTCATTTGTGAGAACATTTCACAAGACTTGTACGAAGAAATGAAGAACCGAATTCAGAGTGTGACAGAGCTGGGAGGAATTTCTATAGAGTTACGACTAAAGCACAACGAATTTACCCAATGGGAATTGTTTTCGTCCCTCCGTGACCATGATACAATAATTTGTGTACGTAACTGGTCTCCTTTCACTTTTATACACATCACTTTTAAGATCGCTTATTAAACAGCCGGTGTTACTTCTTTGGATAACTTGTTGGATATATTTAAATAAACAACGCAACAATGGGACAGTTATATTACAATTAACAAGAATTGTCAATTAACCAAATAACGAAACAAACATGATGGCAAAACAAAATATATAATTAAATACTGTAAAACAAAAGAAAGGAGAAAATACTTAGCTCTAACAGAAGCTTTAAAACTCTGACAGAGCAGAACAGCTGAGTCGCCAAGGCTTAGAGAAGTCTTGACTGTTCTTGAAGAGATTATTGCCCCACTTAAGCTGTGATGGGTTGCAGCAATATCGTTTCCAGGATAAAATAGCTCAGATCAATCTGGTCACAGACACGACCGAGATCAACAGCGACTAGCACCTCAATTCGCCCAAAAAAACCTATGCAACTTATAAATGAATGCAATAGGCACTTGAGATTACTTATATACTAAAACTCAAGCATAAGCCTTCTATATATAGACATTTCAAGTTGCTTGGTTAAAAATCTTTTAAATGTGGGATTTATGAAAAAAACCCATTTTAAACTCATTTCGAACTAGCAACTTTGCCTATATATAATTATGGATTCCACTAAGAAAATGTCTTAGATCCATACATGAAAGTTTAAGTCCTCATATCAAGGAACAACTTCCATAAGTTAGTTTCCAGAAATTACATCAAGAGCACATCTAAAATGTGTCTCAAACTTTCCATTTTTTCTATTCATGACTTGCTTTTCAGAGTAGGTACCCTTCCGGGTTTGAACCCTCCTAAGTTCCCTACTTCGATGGCTACCGGATATAGATGGAATGTTTCACCTTGAATCTTTATCCGTTTAGTGTAACCACACTCCATAGACGACAACAAATCAAAGGCTATGGTGCTAATCTACGGCTTTGAGACGTTAATGGTCATGTCTCAATTCTGTTCGTCGAATGTTTCAAGGAATAACCCTTTCCTCTAATTGCGATCACACAATTACATTCGCTTAGTTGGGCATCATCTCCAGAGATGTACTGCTAACATCTCGTCATATGACTTGACCCCATTCAGAGTTCAAATAACTCTTGCTATTCTGGCAGTTACAGTACCTTTTAGGTGTACAGAGGATAGACTCTAGATACATTAGTATCAATCTATATAGTTAAATGTACAACCAATTCACCCTTACAACTTGTTATTACCACATTGAATACACTTTCGAGGGATCTCCTCTCATGTGTATTGGGTTCCCGCTGTAGATGAATCATTATGGGTTATCAGTCCCATCCCCAACCTAGACGTAAGGACAACAGCATGCTCAACTTGCATCACTATATCCCTCTAGCACTCCAGGAAACCTCCTGTAATTCAAACCAAGATAGATGGTGCCTTTCAGATATCTAAGTACTCTGTCAAGAGCATCCCAATGAGTCTTGTTTGGACAGCTTGTATATCTTGCTAACTTAGACACTGAATATGAAATATCCGGTCTAGTACCATTTGCAAGATACTGCAAACTCCCAATAATCTGAGAATACCTTAACTGAGACACAGGAACTCCTGAACTATTCTTGACAAGTGCAACTTTAGGATCATAGGGAGTACTCGTGATTTTATAATTTGAATAACCATACTTCTCAAGTATAGATTTCTCTATATAATGAGATTGTGACAGGGTTATTCTATCAGTTGATTGAGTCAACTTGATTCCAAGAATCACACTAGCCTCACCCATATCCTTCATTTCAAAGTGCCTTTTCAAGAACCTTTTAGTCTCGTTAATAATCTCAATATTGGTTCCAAACAGCAAAATATCATCCACATAAAGGCACACAATAATAAATTCATTTCCTTTAACCATGTAGTAGACACATTTGTCACTTTCATTAACTACAAACTCTGATTCTAAAACAGTTTCATCAAACTTTTTATGCCAGTCTCTTGAAGCTTGTTTTAAGCCATATATAGACTTGATTAACTTACATACTTTCCTTTCATTACCGGATGCAACAAATCCCTCAGGCTGGTCCATATAAATCTCTTCTTCAAGTTCCCCATGAAGAAAAGCTATCTTTACATCCATTTGATGGATGATAAGACCATGTACGGAAGCCAATGCTACAAGCATTCGGATTGTTGTCATTCTAGCTACAGGAGAGTACGTGTCAAAGTAATCAATGCCCTCCTTTTGCCTAAAACCCTTAGCTACTAGCCTAGCTTTATACTTATCTATTGAGCCATCCGGGTTCATCTTCCTTTTGAAAACCCATTTACATCCTATAGTAGAACACCCGGGAGGTAGATCAGCCAACTCCCAAGTTCCGTTAGAAATAATAGAGTCAATCTCACTTTTTACCGCACCTTTCCAGTACCTAGATTCTGAAGAATCCATGGCCTGTCGGAAAGTTAAAGGTTCATCCTCGACATTGTAAGTGATAAAATCACTTCCAAAGTCCTTGACTACCTTCGCACGCTTACTCCTTCTAGGTTCCTCTACTTCATCAGGAGTAGAGCTACTATTAGGATCCGCCCCCACATTAGTCATCCTTTCCACATGATCAGGAATGGAACTCGATGTGCGAGTGGGATCATCATCAGAAGCACCCTGAGGCATACCAATCTTCATAGGAAACACATCCTCAAAGAATGTTGCATCACAAAATTCAACTATAGTGTTAGCCACTATTCCGTCTATGTCAAATTTTAAGACTAAAAATCTCATAGCCGTAGTGGTTTCAATATAGCCCAGAAATATGCAATCAACAGTTTTCGGCCCTAGTTTTTTTATCTTGTGTTCAGGGACAAGTACCTTTGCGAGGCACCCCCATACACGAAGATATTTTAAACTAGTCTTTTTCTTTATCCATAATTCATAAGGTATCTTGTCCACATGTTTCAGAAGAACTCTATTCAAAATATGGGAAGCCGTATTCTGAGCCTCCCCCCACATCTACTTAGGCAACCCCGAATTAATCAGCATACTGTTGATCATATCTTTAAAGGTTCTGTTCTTTCATTCTGCTACCCCATTAGACTCAGATGTGTATGGTGGAGTTATCTCGTGAACTATACCATTGCTCTTGCAAAATTCATTAAACGAGGTACTCGTATACTCACCACCTCTATCTGATCTCAAACATTTAAGTACTTTACTTATTTGTGTTTCAGCTTCAGTTTTGAATATAATGAATTTTTCTAGTGCTTCATCTTTATGTTTAAGCAAATAAACATAACAATATCTACTGCAGTCATCTATAAAGGCAATGAATTATCTTTTATTATCCTTAGTTACTATGCCACTAAATTCACATATGTCCGTGTGAACTAAATCTAGCACTCCTGAATTCCTTACTACATTATGAAAAGGTTTTCGTGTTTGTTTAGCAATCACACATACTTGACATTTAGATTTCTAATCAATGGCATGTTTTTGAATCAACTCTAAATTCATCATGTTCTTTAGAGCACCAAAATTCAAGTGACCAAGACGTAAGTGCCACAAATCAGATGATTCAACACAATTAACAGAATGAGCAACATTATCATTAATAAAACTGCCCAAAACAGGCTCAACATTTATCAAAAACAATCCATCAGACAAGTAACCTTTGCCAACAAAAACACCAGTATGTGTAATAACTACTTTATTACACTTCAAAGAAAGTTCAAATCTGTTTTTAACTAAACAACTTCCACTTATTATATTTCTACGAATATCAGGAACATGATGCACTCTAGTGAAGGATAGAACATGCCCAGAAGCAAACTTCAGGTCTACGTTTCCTATTTCGAGCACTTGTGCAGCACTAGCATTCCCCATCGTCACTGTCACTCCATGAGTCTGTTGATAAGATACAAATAGAGTTTTATCAGCACAAATGTGCACATTAGCTCCAGTATCAATCAACCATTCATGAGACAAATAAGTGGATAGTATAACAGGCTTATAGGTAACATACCCGTCATTGGTTACAGAAGCAGATGCTTCACCAATAACCATGTTAGCCATAAGCCCATCAATGGTTCCAGCTCCAAGCACAATGTTTTCTTGAGCAACCACATCAGCTTTCTTCGCTTTCTTTACAAGACAGTCCTTGCTCCAATGACCAACCTGTCCACAAGACCAACATGGTTTGTTTGCCTTTGGTTTCTTACCCTTGTTCTTGTCTTTATTAGACTTAGTGTATTCCTTCTTAGTAAATTCTTTTCTTTTCTTACCAACAGTCATTACATTCACCTTCGAACTACTATCATGTTCATCAGGCATCACATGTCCCTGTTTGGACTTATGTTGCTCCTGCACTGAGATGTCCAACATCAGATGAGTCCACGTGATCTCTCCTTTCTGTCTCTTCAGGGAAAGAGCAAACTCTTCCCAAGACTTCGGGAGCTTTTCAATCACTGCCATAACCTGAAACTTCTCAGAAAGGACCATACCGGACTCCTTCAAAGCATGCACCAACATCTTAAACTCGTGCACCTGCTCAGTCATGGATTTATTGTCCACCAGTTTAAAATCAAGGAACTGAGCTGCAGAATACTTTTCTAACCCTTGCAAGTCAGTATTATGTGTCTGGTCTAGATTCTCCCATAAGAGCTTAGCTGTGAAGGAATTCGATGAATAAACATCAAACAGAGTGTTCGCTCAGTCATGGATTTTGAAAATGTTACTGTGAATGATGTTTATGCTAGTTTCATGAGAAGAGATATCGAGGTTAGTGTAAATGTGTACATGTAGTTTGCTCATAAAAAGATCTTACACTAAAAACATTTTTATTCTATCGGTGTTTGCTATATATCTAAGACTAAATTGCAATTTGCAACCCTTTGGTTCAGACCAAAGTCAGTTTGGTACTCATACTTTACATAATTGCAGTTTGCATCCCTAAGAATGTATGGGCGCTGCAAATTTCACCCCTTTCGTGTATTTTTACCAAATTGCTCCTGATAATTTGGTAAATTCAGAATACTTAATTACATTTTGATCCCTAAAGTATGAAATGTTTCAAAAATGAATCCTTGAACAAAAAGTTTCGAATTTTCATAATATTTTTCGAATTTTTCCTAATTTTTTTCGAACTTTTGCAAACGATGCACGAGAAAATTTGAAAACAAATAGGAAAATTTCGAAAAAATTTAGGAAAAAATTGAAAAATTTTATGAAAATTCGAAACTTTTTGTTCAAGGGTTCATGTATGGAACATTTCATATTTTAGGGATCAAAATGTAATTAAGTATTCCGAATTTACCAAATTATCCCTGGGTTTTTGGTAAAAATACACGAAAGGGGTGCAATTTGCAGCGCCCAAACATTCTTAGGGATACAAAGTGCAATTATGTAAACTATGAGTACCAAACTGACTTCGGTCCGAACCAAAGGGTTGCAAATTGCAATTTAGTCTAAATATAATCAGGTGGATTTGCATGGTACGGATGGTTTTGGAGGTCCTATATACCTTGGAGCTGCCTGCTTTCACAGAAGAAATACTCTTTGTGGGAGAGTTTTCAACAATAACCAAAGCAGGAGCGAATATTGGAGTAAAGGTAATGATTAGCGATATATTGAAGAAACTGCTTATGATCTGGAAGAAAGACTCAAGGATCTAGCAAGTTGTACATTTGAAATGAATACTGAATGGGGAAACGAGGTAGCATACCTTGACTTACGTGTTTGTGTGTATGTTTGTGATCCTTTTATTCACGCCATGTGTAGAGGCTCGGTTGATCCTTTGTGGAATTAAACTAATATACATATGTAGGCATGATAACCGGACTCTCAATTCAATGCAACGGATGGAAATCAGTATATTACAATCCATAAAGAAAAGGGTTCTTAGGTGTAGCTCCCACCAGTCTGTACACAACTCTGGTGCACCACAAGAGATGCTCTGAGGGTAGTCCACAGATCTTGCCATCGAAGTACAATCCAGCATCATATGGTTTTGGAAGGATCAGTCCTGGCCTCATAATGGGATACTGCCAGTACCTCCTTTAGGCTCCTAGTAGCTTGCCAAAACTCTATTACTGCATCATCCCTTCCCTCCATCTCCTAAGTGGCGATTCTTTGTTTCGTTAGGTACCAATTTTTCCTTCCAAATTAATTGTAATCCCTGTCAACTTCTATCTATAAATTTCAGATGTGGTACATCCGTAGTCACAGTAATATCAAAGAACATCCTTGGCTAGTAGTATCAGACAAGTTCAAAGGCTTTTATATAAATTGTAAAACTATCTCTCGATCGGAATAAATTATTTGATCTCAGACTCCGCCTCATACTAGCATAGGTACATTATATATACCAGATCACTTAAGTGGTCATCTTGATGATAATACTTAATGCACATAGCAGAGATCGAGTAATTCTGGTATGTTCTTAGTGTTTTCATTTGGTCTATAATTAGTCACAGCCATTGCTGGTTAAAAGCACCATTCATACCGAGCTTTCCCTATAAGTGCAATTTGCAATTATGCCTACATGAAATATCGCAAGTTGAGTTTCATATTTGAGAATGTTGAATAATACTTGTTGTAGCATAAAATCCTGTTGGGGCCTTCCTCTGACACCTTAAGGTTTTATAGCGACTGATTACTTGACATGATATCAAAGCTCGGTTTAGGAGGGGTCTCAGGTTCGAGTCCCTCCATCCTCATTTATTTAATTCATTATTTGTTGTCCGTCTCCTTTATGTCTTCATTATCTGTTTGTCGTCCGTCAATTGTAGCGAAACGTATCGTACGATTGAGGGGGAGTGTTGAATAATACTTGTTGTAGCATAAGATTCTATTAGAAACGTAACATACGATTGAGGAACACGACATTTATGATCACAATAAAAGTGGCTGATCCAGATGCTTATCGGAGATACGAGCAAGATATTATGGATTTCGAAACTCCTTCTCCTCTGATCACCATACTAGGAACAGTTGCTATGCTTAATCTTTTTTGTCTTGCTGGTTTGGTGAAGCAACTCTTGGTGGATTTTAGCAGGACTATCGAAACAGTGATTGTACAGATCATTCTATGTTTCTTCCTGGTTCTGATAAATTTACCATTATATGAGGCACTTTTCCTACGGAAGGATAAAGGCAAGTGACCAAGGTCTGTAACTATAAAATCAGTTTCCTTGGCTCTGCTTGCTTGTACTTGTTTTACATTTGTACACTAGTTTCTGTATTTTCATTTGGGTCATTTGTAATCAAGCCAAACATATTTAGTAAATTCAACCTAGGGTTGGTGGACGGCTTCTTATTTGATAGTATGACACAGCTGTTAGCTGGTCTTAAATAATTATTCTGTTAGCTGGCCTCACATGAGACTCTGCTATGTATATCAGAATATATGTTACAATGTTACAATTATTTGTATTCCAAAGTATAAGCTACTGCTCTGTGTTAGCCTACAAATTTCCTTTTTTTGTAAGGTATTGTAAAATACGTGATTTTTAAATAATAATAATAATAATAATAATAATAATAATAATAATAATAATAATAATAATAATAATAATAATAATAATAATAATAATAATAATAGAATAAGACTTTATGATTTATAATATAATGCATTTAATAATTAAATGCATTTACTAATTAAATAAGACTTTGTAGAGAATTTTGGAATTTTAATATTATTTAAACTTTCAGAATTCTAATAATAATAGGAGGGTCAGTAGCCTATATATTGTGCCATATCTTGTCATACGAGTTATAACCCTAAAATAGTTTTTAGGTAGAGAGAGAGAGAGAGAGAGAGAGAGAGAGAGAGAGAGAGAGAGAGAGAAAGAGAGCTGCCGCACATTAAAGAGAAGTAGGAGGGAGGACCTTGAGAGTGGTTATAGGGTCACTTCATCAGTTACTTGTAAGCTACTAACCTTTTTCTTTATTAATTTATAATACAATACTTTGCACTACCATGAGTTTTTACGTCTTTATCTCACATCCCTGTATAACATGAACCGTGTTTATAATATATATTAATCTATTTTATGTCTTTATTTATGAACTCACCTAACGAATTTATATGTTAATTTGATTATTCAGTTTTTACCGTATACATACATGCACTTATTTTAATTTTATATTGACGAATGCATATGGTGACATGTCCTATCTTATGATGTGTTAATTCTTAATTAGTTTAGTACCTCCTGGTTCTTTACTTTTCGAATTTTAAAAACCAACTCATTGAATCAATTATACATATATATGATGATATTAATGATTATTTATTAACATGCACGTACTGGTACTATTAGTGATGTTATAGAATTCAAAGGTTTTAAGATTTTGTTGCAAGCAGAAACCAAGTTCTGGTACTTTTATAAACTACATAATATGCCATGCATTTTCTTATCATTATATGATATTTATTTGGTTTATTAAACTAGTACAGCCATTACTTGGTTTTGTGGTCTGATTTACATGTAATATAATCACTAGTGCCGATAGTATTTTAGTAAAAATATTATTTTATTAATTTGTTTATGTTTGTTTAATCGTATTTTATAATTTAATCAAGCGAGCTAAGTGAGCTTTGTGACTGCCTGCGTTGTCAGATCCGTATGGTAAAGGCAATATGTATGTTAATAATAAATTATATTTTGTAATTAGATCGTGGGGCGGGAGTTTAGAGGATCATTTGCGGATTTCGTTAGTATTTTAGTTTCTATTTTTTGTGGTACGAATTCTCTCTCCTTTTTATTCAGCGTTACTCATCTTAGAATTAACTATATTAAATCTGTTTTGTCCTCAAATCTAGTCGCTTGGCTTTAATTGTTTTGACTGTTCAGATTTTGAAAAATGTTTTTGACTCATTGATTTTGGAAAGTGATTTTTATATCTGTTTTGCAAATATTTAAATATTTGTTTCTGCGACTTTCTGAAATTTTCTGAAATATTTGTTGGAAATGTTCAAATATTTGTTTATTGTGATTTCAAATATTTTGCGAAGTATTTTATTTGAACCCTTAGCGATATAGGGTATACCGAGTTAACCAGCTGTAGGGGTACTATAGCCATGTCATTGCGGCACCAGTGACATGACACTTCCGTGGCAGTGTGATTGATCACGGCGTATCCTTCTAATAGCTCAGGTGGAGAGCTTTTGCACATTTTGATATTTGTTTCAGGATACGTGGGTGCACCCAGATTTGATTTGATTTGTGATTTGATTTGGTGGTGACGTGTATATGCCGTACACGTTATCCGATTTGTTACACACATTAGGTACCCTATGATGTGTGTATTTGTATCTGTTCTGTTTTGATCTCGGTATGAAATATCCTAACCCCTCGTTGCTTCAGCCATGCATATTTTTAAAAATAAATGTTTTATTATAACTGTCAAATATTCATATCTGTTTTTTTTGTTATATATATATTGTATTCCAAATCCGTATTGGGCGTTTGGCTCATGTCGTATTCTTTTTCTGGCAGGTGCTTAGGGGGATCTGGGACTATGTGATGGAGTGCTACCCATTATTTCATTGCTTAGGGTTTATGGACTTCTAGAATTATTTACACTTGATTATTTATTTAGAGAATTGTGGTTTTTCGTATTTATTGGTTTGAACTATAATTTGGAGGTTTATTTAAATTGTGGAGATTATTAGACTGTTTAATTGTTATTTAGAGAATTATTTTAGTGCTCTGTTTGCAGGTTTATGGACTATTTGTAATATCTCCTTCCATTTTAGGAAGGGGGTGTTACAAAGATGGTATCAGAGCTTAGGTTCTTTCTTGTAGAAAACCTATTTAGGTTGACCTGTGAGTTTGGGTAGACGTTAGGATGGGTATTCTGTTTCAAATTCATATCATCTTGCTTTACTCTTTCGACATATATTTTGCTAATCTTATATTGTAGATGCCTCCTAAGAAAAATCAAAATGAAACTACCCTGAATGTTAGCCAGGCTCAGCTAGCTAATATGTTAGGACAAGCAGTGGCGAACGGTATACAACAAGCTATGGCAAATATGAATAATCAGAATAATCAGAATGGTCAGGGCAATCAGAATGGCCAAGGCAATCAGAATGGTCAGGGAAATCAGAATGGTCAGGGAAATCTGGATGGCCAGGGTAATCAGTTGGAGCCATTTGCATGGTTGGAGTGGTTTTCTAAGCAGAAACCAGATTCTTTTCATTCAGCATCGGCTCCTATTGATGCTGAAAATTGGATTGTTCATCTTGAGAAGATTTTTGATGCCTTGGGTTCTGATGAGCTTCAGAAGGTCAAGTTAGCTATGTACAAGTTGGAGGGGGATGCTCAGAGGTGGTGGAGAGGAGCGAAAGCTACTAGAGGAGAGGAATTTATAGAGACATTGGTATGGCAGGGATTCAAGGAGGTGTTCTATGAGCAGTACTTTTCTAATGCAGACAGAGAGGGTTATTTGAGGGAGTTTCATTCGATCGCGCAGAATTTTGATGAGAGCATTACTGACTATATGGCGAGGTTTATCAGGTTGGCTGGATTTGCTGGGACAGTTGCAGGGACTGCTGCACAGCAGGCTGAGAAATTTAAATGGGGGTTGAGGCCTAATTTGAGGGGTGGTATCATTTCACTGAGGTTTCCTAATGTGGATGAGGTGGCAGATGCAGCTAAGGATATTGAGAAGGAGCGCACTGAGTATAGAGCTTACAGGTTCCAGAATGATCGCAAGCGGAATAGAGATGATCAGAGTTTTGTACAGGGTAAGTAGTGGAATGGAGGTCAGGGTACTCAGCAGGGACAGTGGCGTGGAAGATATCAGAATATGAGGACTCTGTCAGCTTATGGTCATAATCAGTATGGTGGTCAGAAACAGAATCAGAATCAGCGATTTCAGCAGCAGCAGCCTAGGAAGTGGCGGGGTCGTCAACAGAGGCAGAGTCGTTATTCAGTTTATGGGGGCAACCCCAATATGATTCCGGTGGCTCCTTGTGCTACTTGTGGTGGACATCATCCGGGGAGAGCTTGTTATAAACAGACCGGGGCTTGTTTCTTGTGTAGCATGTCACATAGGGCAAAGGATTGTACCGCGTCACGTAACACGGGTGGAGGAGCAGGTGGTAGTGGCAGTCAGCAGAATACTTCAGGTAGAGTGTTTGCATTGACTGCTAATCAGGCAGCAGCTAATTCAGGTACCGTCACATGAACACTTCTTGTTGGTAGACGTGATGCTTATGTGTTATTTGATACTGGTTCGACTCATTCTGTAGTGTCTTTATCATTTGTTCGTCATCTTGGTGTTATACCTTCATTACAATATCCTCATATGTCTATTGCTACCCCGATGGGGAATTCTGTTATTATTTCTGATGTGTACCGGGAGTGTCCGATAGCTGTTGGGGAGAGAAATTGTAAGGTTAACTTGCTTCCAATGGAGATGCATGACTTTGACATTATTCTGGGTATGGATTGGTTGAGTGAACATCGATCTACAATTGACTGTCAGGGGAAAAGGGTGATCTTTGGAGATGCAGATAAACCAGAATTTGTATATCAGGGTTCTCAACCGAAAGGAGAGGTTAAAATGATTTCAGCTCTAAAGGCGAGTAAACTTTTGTCTAAGGGTTGTGATGGCTATCTTGCTTTCGTGAAGGATACTTCTAAGGATGAGCCTCGCATCGAGGATTATCCAATTGTTAATGAATTTGCAGATGTGTTTCCCGATGAACTACTAGATTTGCCACCACAGAGAGAAGTGGAGTTTACTATTGAACTTGTTCCAGGGGCAGAGCCTATTTCTAAGGCGCCATACAGAATGGCACCACTAGAGTTGCAGAAATTGAAAGTGCAGTTGCAAGAGATGTTGGGTAGAGGATTTATCAGGCCAAGTGTATCTCCATGGGGTGCTCCAGTGTTGTTTGTGAAGAAGAAGGATGGTTCTATGAGATTGTGCATCGACTACAGGGAGTTGAATAAGGTGACTATCAGAAACAGGCATCCTTTGCCATGCATTGATGACCTGTTTGATCAATTACAATGGGTGATATTCTTTTCGAAGATAGATTTGAGATCGGGTTACCACCAGTTACGAGTAAGAGAGGAAGATATTCCGAAGACTGCATTTCGTACTCGCTATGGTCATTATGAGTTTCTTATGATGTCCTTTGGCTTGACAAATGCACCAGCGATGTTTATGGATTTGATGAATCGGGTCTTTCATGATTACTTGGATAAGTTTGTTGTGGTCTTCATTGATGATATCTTGATTTACTCGAGGGGCAGGGAGGAGAATGAGGAACATTTACGTATTGTGCTTGAGATCTTGAGGGAGAAGAAGTTATTTGCAAAATTTTCAAAATGTGAGTTCTGGTTGGAGCAGGTGGCATTTTTGGGGCATATTGTGTCTTATAGAGGGATTGAGTTGGATCCTGCGAAAGTCGAGGCTATCACTAATTGGCCGAGACCTAGCACTGTGACAGAGGTGAGGAGCTTCTTGGGTTTGGCAGGTTACTATAAGCGTTTCGTGGAAGGTTTCTCGTCCATAGCTTTACCATTGACTCAACTGATGAGGAAGGGTGTTAAGTTCGAGTGGAATGATGATCGTGAGCAGAGTTTCCAAGAGTTGAAGAAGAGGTTGGTGTCGGCTCCCATACTTGTATTGCCATCAGGGAGTGGAGGATTTCAGGTTTATAGTGATGCTTCTAAGAGAGGATTGGGGTGTGTTCTTATGCAGCATGGGAAAGTGATTTCTTACGCTTCTAGGCAGCTTAAACCTTATGAGGTAAATTATCCTACTCATGACTTGGAGCTAGCAGCAGTGGTCTTTGCTTTGAAGATTTGGAGGCATTATCTGTATGGAGAGACTTGTGATATCTTCACTGATCATAAGAGTCTTAAGTACATCTTTACTCAGAAGGAGCTTAACATGAGGCAGCGAAGATGGCTTGAACTTCTTAAGGATTATGATGTTAATATTCAGTACCATCCAGGGAAGGCGAATGTTGTGGTAGATGCTCTTAGTAGGAAGAACTTGGGGAGTGTTGCATCTCTCATTACTCAACCGCATCTTATTTCAGACATGGAGCGCTTTGGCATTGAGCTGTATGTTAGAGGATCAGATGGTAGCATTGCGAGTTTGAGAGTGGAACCAAATCTGGTTTCAAGGGTTAAGGAAGCTCAGAAGAATGATACAGGATTGGAAGGTATTAGATCAGAGGTGGCAGAAGGTAAGCAAAAATATTTTCGTGTTGATGATGAGGGTGTGATATGGTTGGGTAGTAAATTGTGTGCGCCCGCGGATGTGGCGATTCGTTAAGAGATTTTGACTGAGTCCCATAGCTCTTCATTCTCTATTCATCCTGGTTCCATCAAGATGTATAGAGATTTGAAGAAGCACTTTTGGTGGAGTGGAATGAAGGGAGACATAGCAGAGTTTGTGGGAAAATGTCTTATATGTCAACAAGTGAAGATAGATCATCAGAGGCCTAGTGGATTGTTACAGCAATTGGATATTCCAGTTTGGAAGTGGGAGAACATTACTATGGATTTTATGACTCATTTTCCGAGGACCTTTAGAAAGAATGATGTTATATGGGTGGTGGTTGATAGACTTACTAAGTCTGCTCATTTCTTGCCTATTAGAGAGACTACTCATGTTCATGAGTTGGCAGAGATTTTTCAGCGGGATATTGTTAGACTTCATGGTGTGCCTGTGTCGATAGTTTTTGACAGGGATACGAGGTTTACATCACGTTTTTGGAAGGGATTTCAGCAAGCTTGGGGTACGAGACTTAATTTTAGTACTGCTTAAAAACCGCAGACCGATGGACAGTCAGAGAGGACGATTCAGACCTTGGAGGATATGTTGAGGGCTTGTGCTTTGGAGTGGACATGTGATTGGGATAAATATTTATATCTTGTTGAGTTTGCGTACAATAATAGCTGGCACGCGAGTATTGGTATGCCACCATTTGAGGCTTTGTATGGTAGGAGGTGTAGGGCACCATCTTGTTGGGATGAAGTTGGTGAAAAAGTCATTGAAAGACCAGAACTAGTTAGAGTCACTAATGAGAAGGTGGAGAAGGCTAAGGCAAGCTTGAAGGAAGCTCGGTCGCGTCAAAAGAGTTATGCAGATCAACATAGGAAGTTTGGTGGATTTGAACCTGGGGATCATGTGTTCTTGAAGGTGTCTCCTTGCAAGGGTGTTAAGCGCTTTGGTATGAAAGGAAAGCTTAGTCCGAGATATGTTGGCCCGTTTGACATTATAGAGAAAGTGGGAGAAGTGTCTTACAGAGTTGCGTTGCCACCACAGTTATCGCATATACATAATGTCTTTCATGTGTCAGTTTTGAGGGGTTATAAGTATCATCCGTTTCACATAGTTCAGTATCCGTTGTATAAGATTTGAGAGGATCTTTCTTGTGAGGAGGAAGCAGAAGCTATCTTAGCTCGAGAGGAGCGAGTTTGAGGAAGAATACTATACCATTTGTGAAGGTTTTGTGGAAAAATCATTCTGAGAGAGAGGCTACTTGGGAATTAGAAGAATCTATTCGTGAGAGATATCCGCATTTATTCGAATCAGGTACGAGTTTTAGTATCGTTTGATTCCGGGGACGGAATCCTTTTTAAGGGGGTATATATGTAATATACGTGATTTTTAAATAATAATAATAATAATAATAATAATAATAATAATAATAATAATAATAATAATAATAATAATAATAATAATAATAATAATAATAGAATAAGAATTTATGATTTATTACTAATTAAATAAGACTTAGTAGAGAATTTTGGAATTTTAATATTATTTAAACTTTCAGAATTCTAATAATAATAGGAGGGTCAGTAGCCTATATATTGTGCCATATTTTGTCATACGAGTTATAACCCTAAAATAGTTTTTAGGCAGAGAGAGAGAGTTGCCGCGCATTAAAGAAAAGCAGGAGGGAGGACCTTGAGAGTGGTTATACGGTCACTTCATCAGTTACTTGTAAGCTACTAACCTTTTTCTTTATTAATTTATAATACAATACTTTGCACTACCATGAGTTTTTACGTCTTTATCTCACATCCCTGTATAACATGAACCGTGTTTACAATATATATTAATCTATTTTATGTCTTTATTTATGAACTCACCTAACGAATTTATATGTTAATTTGATTATTCAGTTTTTACTGTATACATACATGCACTTATTTTAATTTTATATTGACGAATGCATATGGTGACATGTCCTATCTTATGATGTGTTAATTCTTAATTAGTTTAGTACCTCCTGGTTGTTTACTTTTCGAATTTTAAAAACCAACTCATTGAATCAATTATACATATACATGATGATATCTATCTATATCTATATATATATTATAATGCAAGGAGATCGGAAATGCACCAGAACAGTTTAAGGTATTTTTCTTGAATTTTCGTTTTTTTTATTTTTCTTATTAAAATTATTTTCTTGCATTAAATACCTATTAATGACAATTTAATTAGTCATTAATTACACCTTTAAACATCTATTCAATTTATTCTATTTAATTTGTTTAAAAATTAGCAAACTTTATTTGAACATTATAGTTATTATTTCAATATTAAATATTAATTATATACAGTTAAGTTTATTTTTAGGTAAAATGACGACTAACAATTTTTAATATTGCGTTATTTTTTATTCCCTATTCAAGATCATTATGTTTTCTTTTCGGATGATTATAGGGTAGACGGCCTTAACATCTTAAGCAATTTTTATTATCAATGATTGTGAAAGTCGTAATGAATTATGGAAGTACAAGATATTTACTTAATTTCTGGAATTGTATACAAACAATATAGACAAATTTTTAATTTTGCACTTGAATAAATTATACATAAGCTATGATCAAATCGATTAAATTTAACAAACCCAGTCACTTATCGAAAGAAAATTCGATAAAAAAAAAAAGCTATACACCCATTGTTTCATTATATTGTGTCGAAATAAAATTTTATTCTAATTAAACAAATTTTTACACTATTGTTGAATATGTATATTATAAGAGGGGTGTTCGCTTGAAAAAATGTTATTCACCTGAACTTCTCAAGCATTCTTTATTATCAATGATTGTGGAGTCGTAATCTATATCTATATATATTATAATGCCTGGAGATCGGAAATGCACCAGAAGAGTTCAAGGTAATTTTCTTGAATTTTCGTTTTTTTATTTTTCTTATTAAAATTATTTTCTTGCATTAAATACCTATTAATGACAATTTAATTAGTCATTAATTACACCTATTAAACATCTATTCAATTTATTCTATTTAATTTGTTAAAAATTAGCAAACTTTATTTGAACATTATAGTTATTATTTCAATATTAAATATTAATTATATACAATTAAGTTTATTTTTAGGTAAAATGACGATTAACAATTTTTAATATTGCGTTATTTTTTATTCCCTATTCAAGATCATTATGTTTTCTTTTCGGATGATTATAGGGTAGACGGCCTTAACATTTTAAGCAATTTGCATTATCAATGATTGTGAAAGTCGTAATGAATTATGGAAGTACAAGATATTTACTTAATTTCTGGAATTGTATACGAACAATATAGACAAATTTTTAATTTTGCACATGAGTAAATTATACATAAGCTATGATCAAATCGATTAAATTTAACAAACCCAGCCACTTATCGGAAGAAAAATCGATAAAAAAAGCTATACACCCATTGTTTCATTACATTGTGTCGAAATAAAATTTTATTCTAATTAAACAAATTTTTACACTATTATTGAATATCTATAATATGAGAGGGGTGTTCGCTTTAAAAAATGTTATTCACCTGAACTTCTCAAGCATTATTTATTATCAATGATTGTGGAGTCGTAATAAACCAGGAGATCGGAGAGGCTTTCACTCAGAAGTTTCAAAATATTCTTCTTGATTTTCACTTTTTTAATTTTTTTATTAAAATAATTTTCTTACATTTAATAGCATTTTAATTAGTCATTAATTGTACCTATTAAACTTATATTAAATACACGTTATCTTATATACTTAATATAAAATTTTAGCAATCTTTATTACAACATTATAATTATTATATTAATATAAAATATTAATTATCTATCTGAAAGTACAATTATTTCAGGATAAAATGATAAAATAAACTTATTTATATCGTCCATTTCTAATTCTTTAACAAAATTGATGCAATTTTTTTCCGCAGTAATAAATAGACGATTTTAGTTTTTCGATTAATTCATAATTAGTGACCGTGAGAATCATGATAAGATACAAAAGCATATAAATTTTCCAATTAACATCCACAATTTAAATACAAGCAATATTGTATAATTTACTTTTAGACATGAACAATTTACACATAGGGTGTGATCAACCTGATTAAATTGAACCAATCCAATCTTTTTCTTTACTGATTAAATCAATGAAAAAGTTATATATTCGTTGTTTCATTATATTGTGTTGGATTAAATTAATGTTCTAACTACACAAATTCTTATACCATTACTAATCAATTAATCATGCATGTATGTTATGGGACGAGAGTTAATTTTGCATGTATATTATGAGACGGGCGTAAGTCAATCACATCCTTTATCACATTTACATTTTGCTTCCTTTTTTTCATCATACAAACAAATTTATTAACAAACTAAGCAATCACGTCTCTCATAATAACATTGACAGCAAAAATGATACAAAAATTTTACTTTTAGTTATCCATTGTTAAACTTTAAAAATGTTTATCAATATCGGATTTCAAAAGCATTTTTTTATGTAACAAAATAGGTGTCGTCAATATCTTCGAAAATATTACTCCTTCCGTCCCAAATTTTTAACATTTTTTTTATCACTTTCTGACACGCATTTTAAGGTGAATTTTAAAGATAGTTACATAACTTATTTTAAAATTTTCTTTTTTTTTTGTATAAAAATAGGATTGTTCTATTTTATACTAAAAAGGAAAATTTTAAAAATAAGTTATGGAACTATCCTTAAAATTCACCTTAAAATGCGTGCCAAACACCTTATTTTGAAATGTTAACAAACGGGCGGGACGGAGGGAGTATTATTAATACTTAATAGTTTAACTAAAACATGTTTTCTTTCTGCTAATTTTTTTCTCTATAATTCTTTAACATTCAAATTTAGTTACATTTTATACAAATTTCAATTCATCATATCAAATTTCAAATAATAAAACTCAACAAACAATGATGTTATATACACGATTTTAAAAAATATTTTCGTGCCGCGCGTAGCGCGGCTTTGTTACCTAGTTATATTATTAATAGCACAACAAGGGGATTTGTGAGACAATTTATTCAACATGAAATTACTAATTTAACCTTTCTAATGATATAAATGATAAAAAAAAAATAGTTTCCAATGAGGAATGAACTCTTGACCTCTCACTTGTAAGTGAGAATCCTTACCACCATGCTAGACATGAGTTTTGAAAAAATTATAAAACTCGTTATTATTATATCATAGGACAACCCTCATATATTATATTAGTGATAAAAAAAATTGTTCCTAGAGAGAATTGAACCATTAACCTCTAACTTAAAAAGAAAAATCCTTACCACTATAGTTGACATAGATTTTGGATATATTGTAAAACTCATTATTAATATATCGTGGGACAATTTAATTATCATAAAATTACTAAATTACCCCTCTTATATTATATTAATGATAAAAAAATTATTTCTAATTGAAATTTAACCCTTGACCTCTAACTTAGAAGTTAGATTCCTTATCACTATGCTAGATATTAGTTTTGATTATATTATAAAACTTTGAGAATATTTCGAACAGTACATTGTTATGTAGCAATTTTTTTTATTTAATAGTTGAAACAAGTTACTTAGATTTAGAAGATAGATACTATAATTTGTGTACTAATTTATATCTTATGAATATCTTTTTAATTCGGGTCAAATGCACAAATCGGTTGTGGATGATCAGGCACTCACTACTAATACAAATTCTATATGGTCATAACTCATTCATTTGAACGTTCGTTTAAAGAGATTAGCACATTGAAATTTATTTATTTTAGTTGTACATACATCAATCATCATGAATAAATAATTTCTTAGATATGTTTTGCATACTAAGCATTTACATGTTGCAAGCACCATTTAATTACAAAACAATATAAATACATATTAACATGATTTACTAGCAAAGCTCGTGCGGTGAATTACATGCACATTAACCATCTATATATTAACATATTTAATTATAGTGGAACATAAAATACATCGATCTATTATTTCTTATGACAATATGGGTTTGGGAAGTTCTTCTACTTGCTCTCTCCATTTTCTAAATTCAGGTTCAGCCCATTCTGGTAATATCAGCTCAAAAAAACTGAAGCACTAATTTGGATCACACGGTTGATCTCCAAGAAATTTGGATCCAATCTCTTGTATAAATTCTTCAGTCGTATCGATCTCTTGCTAATATGCAAGTTCATAACAGTCATTATTTATGTAAATACTTTTATACTCCTAATTCAGGCAAGTAGTAATCCTTGAAATGAGATTAGCACATTGCAAATGATACATATTTTTAGCTGTGTAGTTGATATACACCGTGAACACATAATTCCTCTTAGACTTATTTGCATTCTGAGTATCAACACATTGAAAATATCATTTGATTTTTTAAAATAGAACAACACAATTACATATTAATATAACTTCGCTAGCAAGCCCGTGCCTTGCACGGGCTATAAAGCTAGTTAATGATTATTTATTGACATGCACGTACTGGTACTATTAGTGATGTTATAGAATTCTAAGGTTTTAAGATTTTGTTGCAAGCAGAAACCAAGTTCTGGTACTTTTATAAACTACATAATATGCCATGCATTTTCTTATCATTATATGATATTTATTTGGTTTATTAAACTAGTACAGCCATTACTTGGTTTTGTGGTCTGATTTACATGTAATATAATCACTAGTGCCGATAGTATTTTAGTAAAAATATTATTTTATTAATTTGTTTATATTTGATTAATCGTATTTTATAATTTAATAAAGCGAGCTAAGTGAGCTTTGTGACTGCCTGCGTTGTCAGATCCGTATGGTAAAGGCAATATGTATGTTAATAATAAATTATATTTTGTAATTAGATCGCGGGGCGGGAGTTTAGAGGATCATTTGCGGATTTCGTTAGTATTTTAGTTGCTCTATTTGAGGTACGGATTCTCTCTCCTTTTTATTCAGCGTTACTCATCTTAGAATTAACTATATTAAATCTGTTTTGTCCTCAAATCTATTCGCTTGGCTTTAATTGTTTTGACTGTTCAGATTTTGAAAAATGTTTTTGACTCGTTGATTTTGGAAAGTGATTTTTATATCTGTTTTCAAAATATTTAAATATTTGTTTCTGTGACTTTCTGAAATTTTCTGAAATATTTTTTGGAAATGTTCAAATATCTGTTTATTATGATTTCAAATATTTTGCGAAGTATTTTATTTGAACTCTTAGCGATATAGGGTATACCGAGTTAACCAGCTGTAGGGGTACTACAGCCATGTCATTGCGGCACCAGTGACATGACACTTCCGTGACAGTGTTATTGGTCACGGCGTATCCTTCTTATAGCTCAGGTGGAGAGCTTTTGCGCATTTTGATATTTGTTTCAGGATACGTGGGTGCACCCAGATTTGATTTGATTTGTGATTTGATTTGGCGGTGACGTGTATATGCCGTACACGTTATCCGATTTGTTGTACACATTAGATACCCTATGATGTGTGTATTTGTATCTGTTCTGTTTTGATCTCGGTATGAAATATCCTAACCCCTCGTTGCTTCAGCCATGCATATTTTTAAAAATAAATTTTTTATTATAACTGTCAAATATTCATATCTGTTTTTTTTTTGTTCTATATATATATTGTATTCCAAATCCGTACTGGACGTTTGGCTCATGCCGTATTCTTTTTCTGACAGGTGCTTAGGGGGATCTGGGACTGTGTGATGGAGTGCTACCCATTATTTCGTTGCTTAGGATTTATGGACTTCTAGAATTATTTACACTTGATTATTTATTTAGAGAATTGTGGTTTTTCGTATTTATTGGTTTGAACTATAATTTGGAGGTTTATTTAAATTGTGGAGATTATTAGACTGTTTAATTGTTATTTAGAAAATTATTTTAATGCTCTGTTTGCAGATTTATGGACTATTAATAATATCTCCTTCCATTTTAGGAGGGGGTGTTACAGGTATACAAAATTTTCTTTAAACATTCTGGCGGCCCATGGAATTCAGTGGTAGTAATCCTGTTGGCCCATTTCATTTTTATTAAAAAATGGTATTTTTACTCAAAAAAAATTGTTATTTTTATATAAATGGTACAACTGAGAGGCATAATAAATTTAATTTTAAACATATAAACTATTTTCCACCTAATTTACCCTGTAACCCTATGTATTAGCCGTCTGACTTTTTTTAAGCACCTCAATTTAATTTTATTTATTTTCTGGATAAAAATTGAAAAGTATAAACTTGGGACTCAAAAGTACTGTAACAGTAATAAAGTAGGAAATTAAGAAGAAACAGATAGGATGATAGAGAAGCTGGGCCTTTAATCACGCCTAGCGTCCCATATAGAAGGGAAGGGCAAGGCAGGTGTGTGTCGACAGTGCGATACACGTGTCCTTGTTAATTTTAAAGACCACCGTCACGTGCAAGTCTTATATTTTGATAGGCCTGACAATTTGACACGTGACACGTGAATACGACATGAAATGATATGAAAATACGGTTTTGAGTTTTGATTTTTGGTACACAAAACATGAAGTTACACGAAATATTTAGTGTCCGGTATGGATTTTCGTTTGGTACATGAAATTACACGAAAGTACATGAAATATTATATATATTTTTTATTTTTTATATATCATAATAAATATTATATACGTATTTTATTTTACGTATTCATTAGTATTTCATGTATTTTTAATCACTCATTTTATATATTCAGTAGTATTTCGTGTATTCGGATATAATCGTTTCGTATTATTTTGGGTCGTTTCATGTAAATAAAAAGTACACGAAATTTCGTGTATTTTTCGTGTACTTTCGGGTTGACACGAAATGAAATGTTTCAGGTTCAGTTTTAGCTATGAGCATACGAAATAATTTTGAATCGATTTCGGGTTTAGCTATAAATATACGAAAATACGAAAGTACACAACACAAAAATATACGATACGAAACGATTGTCAGCCCTGTATTTTTGGGCATTTAAATTTGCCTTTACTCGTAGACCCTTGTGTCGTCTGTACTGTTTAGTAACTTCATTCATGCTATTCGATAATAAACTCGAGTCTCAGACTAATGCGCTTACACTTGCACACAAATAAAAGAAAAGCGGAAAAACAAATAACTCAAACTGCAGCAACATTGTTTCTCAGTCTGTGGGAATGTTTTAAGTACTTAGGTTTTTTCTGGAAGTTTACCATTCCTTCTGCTGGTAAGAATACTTAATGGTAAATGAAGTATCACCTAATGTAAATAAAGTATCACCTAATATCCAAAATCGATCCTAAACATGTTCGACGGTGCATGACATTTCATTTAAGTTATACCTCTAAATTTCTTTGCTCTTTTACTTATTATATGATATTTTAATGGAACAAGTGTAATTACTGACGATAGACAAAACAAATCGTACATATTCCCAGTTTAATTATGAAAATTTCACACCAAACCCAATTTTATATGTCAGGTGATAAATTTTTTAAACTCATGGCCGGATTGCATTTAAGCTTGAGTACTGTACCCCGACAGTATAATCTCGTGCAACAATATTATTATTTTTTTTTTTTTTTTTGAATAAGGAAGCAACTTTCTTTTTTATAATCAAATCCTTCATCAAAACATGTCTAAACTCAGAGCTAATATTGCTCTTAGTAAACTTGCGATCGGCTACAAAACAGGAGTCTCTAGCTAGATAGATAGTGAGCCATACCATTTGCAGATCGCTTTACAAATATTAAAGGCAATAATATAATTGAGAAGAATTAGCTTTGTTTCAATTCATTCCGTTCCAAAAACATAGTATTTACACAACTCGTTCTCATGAACGAGGAAAAAAAAGAGTACAAGATAATGAAAAATAACTACCAAACGAAAGCTTCAAACAGTGGAATAAGTGAATCAGTCCAACAAAACAACTCTAATTCAAGAGCATGATGGTGTAGTATCAGTGCTACAACTACTGCTGCTATCAAACGACGTCGCTCTACTCCACATAGGTGTAGCCAAATAAGTAGGTTTTTCTTGTCCCGCCATAATAACAAGATATTTTTCTTCCAACACTAATTGTGCTTCTTTCACATTTCCGGCTGTTATATCACCGGCTTCGAGGTCACTCTCTGGGGACTCATTACCGTTTTCAAAACGGCTCGAAAGCTTCCAATAAGAGCAAGCAAGAATCAGTAGCGCAAAGGCAATAAGACCTAACATGGCAGCTAGGCCTCCGAACAAGTAGGGCACAGGAGAGTGCCAAGGTGACTTTTCCTGCATGGATAGCGGTGCACTTCCCACCCCTGCTATTTTAAATATATATACGTTAAAGTTCGGTTTTCAACTGAGTAGGACTCTATAGTGAACTAGATAGAGGATGAGTAGGGGATGGAGAAGGAGAAGATATATGAGAGATAAGGGCAGCAGCATTCAGGTGTTACTTATAGATGGAGAGAAAAGAGGTAGTAACGTATTTTGGAATTTAGAGAGAGAAATGGGGGAAGTAGGGAAGGGAGGAATTTTGGTATGGGGTGAGTTGGGTCGTCATTTGCATAAATTGTGGGATCCATATCCATTATACGTACCATCACTACTTTTTTATGATATTTTATCTTTTATTATCTATTTATTTATACTTTTTATTAACGTGGAAAATCATGTTTTAATAATATACAATAGTACCGAAATATTAAAATATCAAATTTGGTTATCACGAATTAAGGATTCAATTCCTTACAACTACATAATTATATAAGATTTATTTACTTTAATTTTATTTAACTGGTACATACTAACAAACCACTTCAGAGAATACAAAGAAACGAGGAACAGTTTGAACTGCGAAAGAGAGATGGTACAGTACAAATGTACAACATAAAAGATAAGACTGTACGTACGTAAGAGACTGAACACTCTAGCAGTCTAGCTGTTTCCTTAATTTACCACCGGGCAGTACTGATATAAAATCGTAAAAAGTAAGTCCAATGAATTTGGTTGCTTACAGATTGCAGTAATTAACATCAATTCGGGTCGGGCACTGGCCGTCTATTTTTAAGATATCTGTAAGTTTTTAAGAGAATAAACTCCTGCAGAGATAAACTATTGCAGGGAATAGAACTTCACAAACTGCTTATTCATTTCACATACATACATCTTAATAATACACAAACTAATACATCTTAAATAATAGAAGTAGTGGAAGTTGTAACCACCACCGTAACTGCTAATTCAAATCATACTAATCCTAACTACCAGGTCTGCAGTTACAAGCAGTTACATACAAACCTGAATAATTACCACAGACTGACTCTATTTTATTTAAATATACTTAACATCCACCAACAAGATATATAAAACTTAGACTTAATAAACAGACTTAAAAAACAATCAGTTGCAGCAACTAAGGCATATTGTAACACTCCTCCTTGCTGCTGATGCTGCAAACTCCCATCTTATGCCAAAGATCAGTAGTCTTCACAGAGGCTTGGTATGCAGTCTGCTCTTTGTCCATGAGATCAAGCTGGAAGCTTTTTCTCGTCATCTTAACAGAAAACAATTTAAGTCCTTTTGCATCTCTAATCACACACATCTTATCCTCAAAATGCACTTCAAAACCATTCTCGAGTAATTGTCCAACACTCAACAAATTTTGATCAATTTCAGGAACATACATCACATCAGTAATAACTTTGGTACCCATAAGAGTTTCAATAACAATGGAACCTTTACCTTTCACAGAGATATATTGTCCATTTCCAACTCGTACCTTTGAAATTGATTTTCGATCAAGTTCTTCGAAGAGTTCAACATTATTTGTCATGTGGTTTGTACAACCACTATCCACTAGCCATGTTTCACCTTGGCTGATTTTTGCATAACACGGTGACACGAACAACTTTTCTTCCTCTTGATTCGATGCCACGGACAACAACTCTTCTTCCTCTTGATCCACAACTTGAACTTCATTTACTTGTTTCTCTTTGTTCCTGCAAATTCTTTCAACATGACCAATTTCACCGCACTTATTACATTTTACATCCGGCCTGCTCCAACATTTAATTGAGGGGTGATTTGTTCTGCCACAGTGTTGACATGGAGAATAAATAACTCTTTTGTTTCCCACATCATTTCTAGTTACTCGAAGAGTTTCATTGTTATCAGCCCTATTACTAGAGTTTCCCTCATCTTTGCACTCCTTCTTTCTGCCAAAAATGGATTTAATCTGCACTTTCGCTTTCAATGCTCCTTCAATAGTACCTTCATCTCTGATCAGTTTTCTTTGTTCATGGGCTTCTAACGCACTAAGAAGTTCTGCCAAAGTTATCGTTGAGAGATCTTTACTTTCCTCCAATGCAGAGATCTTGGCTTCAAATCTTTTTGGCAATGTCACTAACAACTTCTCGACCACTCTACTATCAGGCATCTGTTCACCAATGAGCATGAGTTTGTTAACAACTTCAAACAATTTATCAGCATACTCTTTTACAGTCTCCGAGTCCTTCATTTTCTGCATCTCAAATTCTCTTTTGAGATTCAAGATTCTCATGCTCTTTGTTCTTGCATTTCCTTGAAACTCTTGTTTGAGATACTCCCAGATTTTGAAGGCCGTTTCTAGATTCATTATTCTGATAAACAACGATTCAGACATAGCGGAAAACAAGCAAGTTCTGGCCTTATAAACCTTTGATTGCTTCTCGTTATGAATCTTGATTTGCTGAATCGTAGAATTCTCCATTATTGGTGGAACAACTAGTTCTTCTCCCACTGCTTCCCAAAGATCCCATGCCTGCAAATATGCTTTCATTTTTACAGCCCACAACTGGTAGTTTTCACCATTAAAAATAGGGGGTGGAATAGGAGAATAAGAATTTGAATTCATGGATCCAAACAAATGCACTGCACTCACTAACAATTTCACACAGATCCCTTAAGAAATGTAAGCTCTGATACCAATTGTAAGTTTTTAAGAGAATAAACTCCTGCAGAGATAAACTATTGCAGGGAATAGAACTTCACAAACTGCTTATTCATTTCACATACATACATCTTAATAATACACAAACTAATACATCTTAAATAATAGAAGTAGTGGAAGTTGTAATCACCACCGTAACTGCTAATTCAAATCATACTAATCCTAACTACCAGGTCTGCAGTTACAAGCAGTTACATACAAACCTGAATAACTACCACATATTGACTCTATTTTATTTAAATATACTTAACATCCACCAACAAGATATATAACACTTAGACTTAATAAACAGATTTAAAAAACAATCAGTTGCAGCAACGAAGGCATATTCTAACAATATCCTTAAAATGTAAAGATCAAGCAAGCACGTAACTTGATTACTTGAAGCATCAATATATGTAAATTTAAGTATCAATTTATACCATTTTAGTATAAGCGAACAATTAAAATGCTAGCATCTCTTTGCATGCAAATAACTAGGCCGTCTCTTTGACAAATTTGTCAAATAGGAACACTTTGTTAGCATACAAGAGCAAGACCCGGGAAGTGTCTCAAGTTTTTTTCATGGATGATAAGTCATAACTTATTACTGCTTCTATAATGTAAATATATCAATCATTCAAAATTTATGTAGCATTGTTGGCTTTTTATGGTTTATAAAAAAACTAAATAGAGAGGCATTGAAAAGAAGACATGAGTTGCAGAATAGGTATGAACATGTAATATATCGATATATGTTTTTTTTTCGTAATAAGCAAGTAAATTGAAGTATTTAAGCTTCAAAAAAAAATGAAATTTAGAATCCTAACTTAATCTATGAAAAATCAATTGCTTATATTTATTCTTTAACCGATTATTACCACCAAATCAATCTCTAATAAATATTTAAATATAATTCCAAGAAACATAAATAATTTAAAGAAATAATCTACAAGAAGCTAAAAGTTTCATTGCACCACTTTCCTATGTAGCTAGATAATCTCATTCATTTTTAAGGCTATGTTCACTTGGATTCAATGGAACGAGGGGAGAATGGAATGAAATTTATACTATTATTTGGGAAGATTGGGGAAAGTATTTATAAATTTCATTCCGTGCTTCATTCCTCTCCAAATAATTTGAACTATAATTCTAACCACATGTTTTGGAAGGAATGCTCCATTCTCAATCTTCATCATTTCCCTTGCAATCTTCATCATAAAAATTTTCTTCTCCCTCATATTTGTTCATTATTTCCCCCAACATCCCCCTTTCTTCATAAATTTTGTTTACAATTTTCATTCCATTCCTACCCCATTCCATTCTTTCCAAGTGAACACACCCTAAGAGTATCTCCCATAGAGGCAAAGAAGAACGCCAAATAAAAACAATCAATAATATGGTTCGTTCATTACTTGCACATTCTTCTCTTCTAGCTTTCGTTCTGGCATCATGCTCTCGAAGTAACAACTTATCTCTTTAATGTTTTTCCCTCAAAAGTGTTATACTATAATTCTCCTACACGATACATTTAGATTCTGTCAACATATTTTGTACAAATATTTAAATCTTTCCCTTCTACCTTTAGAAGGGAGGTCAAAAGGGATGTCAAAAAGTGTACTAAAAATTGGCAATTTTTCTTAACCCTTTTCATTCCAATGACACCACTATTAATATTGTTATTAGAGATGCTCTAACACCAGCAACTTGGCGTACACGGCATGGAATGTCTAATGTTATTCTGGTACACGGTGCACCTGGAAAATGGTATCGATCCTGTCATTTTCTTATATCTACAATGACAAGATTTGGCATAAAATTGTAAAACAAATAAATAAATGATGTATTTGAGAAATCGATGTTCAATTATTTAAAACACTTGATATATTGATAACACATAACATCACCATAATATGCTTACATTCAATATCCCACTCATTATTCTGTCAATTTTTGAGCCAATGTTGCATCCACTTCTGCACTTCATCTTGCCTTTCTTTTTAATTTCTACTATTTGGTTTATGCCACAATATATACATGATTCGAAAATATCATGCAGACTAATTATTTTCCCACACGTATAGATATTGAATTAACTGATACATATGGCTACAAATACAATATCATATGGTCCCTCTATGGTCTATAAACAGTGTTCTTAACAAAGAGTGTGGACGAGTGTCTAAGCAAAGGCGGACAGAAATTTTAACACATTTATGACCAATTAATTAAGTTCCTCAAATTGATCAAAGTGGGGAAACCACAAATGTTGGGCAGATTTTTTTTTTTTCCTTTTTTGAATAATTAAGTTTAGATGTTATAAGAACATCTTCAAAATACTCCTACATTCACTGTTAAAAATGATATGAATAATCACTACTACAAAACTGAACTTAGGATATGTTACTTAGACAGCGTTTTTGTAAAAGCGGTATCTAAGTTTATTACTTCAATAGCATTTTTTGCAAAAGCATGATGTAAATTAATAAATTAAAAATCAAAATTATATAAAAAATTAAAAATAAATACTACAACAGCGTTTTATTAATAAATGCTATGGTAGAGTCCACTTAAATAGCGTTTCCTACAAACGCTCTATTTTTTTTTTTTAGTTAATGTATTTTAAGTAATATTTATTTATTTTTTATTTATAATATAACACTACAATACAGAAGAAAAACCTCATTTTCAGCCCTCAATTAACCCTCCCGCTTTCAAACACCTCGTGCCGCTCTCAGTAGTTCTGCATCTCTCTGCTAATCTACCTCGATCTGTTCGATTTGGAATTAGAGATTTGGAGCTCGCGAGATATACTTCCTTCAGGTTTCATCTCTCTCCCCTCCTCCTCCTCCCTCCCTCCCTCCCTCTCTCTCTCTGGCTCTCCCCAAAAGAAGGGCTTAGGGTTCAATTGTTATTAAAGAAAACGGGCTTAGCACCAAAGGTATGAAGCTTAGGGTTCAATTGTTTTATTAATGGGATGTTCAATTTTGGGGTTAAATTTAGGGATTCAATTTTAGGGGTTCAATAAAGTGAGTAAACAATACTAATAATTAGTAGTTTTATGGGGAATGTCGAGTACACAGGTAGCAGTATATATCGAATGTAGCAGGTGCCCTGTTTATAATGTGATTTTTACTGCTAATTAAGAAGTGTTACTAACCAAGTTCTATGGCATTGTATCAGGGTTAAGAACTGTTTTAAATCTGACAGAAGAGAAGAAACAGAGCAACCAAGACAGGGAAATTTTATAGTAGTTGGTGAGTTCTAAATTCCATAAAGTTCCTGACCAGTAATTTTTCATGGTTGATCTAAGATCATTAGTTGTGTTGTTGATCCTTTAAATATCTCTTAATGCTGTTTACTAGATTAGTAAAATTGTTAAGTGTTGGGGGTTAAATAAACTGCAAAAATTATCAGTAGTTCTGCATCGTTGATTTGTTAATGCATTGTTTAACTGTATTAATTAAATATTAGGTTTAATTGGTGTCAAATTTAGGGTTTTGTCAGTGTTATAATGGATCGTAATTGGGTAAAAGCACCTCGGTTGTCAGAAGAATACAAAAATTGGCGTGAAGGAGTTTTGTGATCATTCGGTTAACCATTCCAAGAACATTAATTTCATTTTATGTCCATGTCAGAAATGTTTGAATGTTCTGGAAGTTAATGGTCCGGCTGAGTTGTATGAACACTTGATGTTTAACGGTATTGATAAAACGTATACATGCTGGACATATCATGGTGAAAGTAGAGGAAAATGCAGCTCTAGTAATATTAACTCCAATTATCAATTTATACATAGAGTTGAAACCGAGGGTGGTAGTTCTAGTGTTGTAAAAGATATCCCCAACGTGATTAATGAAGAATTACGTGATCATCCTGATATGCATGAGAAATTAAAGGATGATGCTGCAATACCATTGTGGCCTGGGTGCAACAAGGCTTCCAAATTATCGGATGTGTTGACTCTCTATAACTTAAAAGTTGGACATCAAATTTCTGATGCATTCTTCACGGAGATGCTCGCAGCTGTTAGTGAACTATTGCCAGATGGAAATGTCCTGCCACGTAGAGCGTATGAGGCGAAACAAATGCTCAAATCCATTGGATTAGTACATAATCGGATTCATGCCTGCCCAAATGACTGTATCCTTTATCGAAAAGAGTATGCAGATTTGGATGAATGTCCTAAGTGTAGTTTAAAACGTTTCAAGAAAGATAATTCTCCCGCCAAGGTCATGTGGTACTTCCCAATAATACCTAGACTTAGGCGGTTGTATGCTAGTGTAGAAGATTCAAAACATTTAACATGGCATCATGATGGGAGAATTAAAGATGGAATGTTGCGACACCCTGTTGATTCTCCTCAGTGGAAGACATTTGATGATGCATATCAAGACTTTGGAAAGGAACCAAGGAATCTTCGCCTAGCACTTTCAACAGATGGAATGAACCCTTATAATCTTCAAAGCACTTCTCATAGTACATGGCCTGTCATTCTAATTATCTATAGCTTGGCACAGTGGCTCTGTATGAAGCGCAAATATATGATGATGTCAATGTTGATATCTGGTCCTATACAACCTGGTAATAACATTGATGTATATTTGGCACCTTTGATCGAGGACTTGAAGTTACTCTGGGAAGAGGGTATTGAAGTACACGATCGATACAGAAATGATCATTTCAGGTTGAAGGCCATGTTGTTCGGAACCATAAGCGATTTTCCAGCATATGGCAATCTTTCTGGATATAGTGTGAAAGGATATGATGCATGTCCTTGGTATGGTGAGGAGACCGATAATATCCGATTAAAGCATTGTAAGGAGTGTGTTTACATGGGGCATAGGCGGTGGTTGGAGCCAAACCATCGGTATCGAAAAATGGCAATGGCATTCAATGGTGAAGTTGAAGAACGAGGTCCTCCTCGTATGCGATCGGGCGCTGACGTGTTCAAAGAGGTTGAAAATCTTAACATACAATTTGGTAAAAAATTTGCAAAGTATGTTCCTTCTAAGGGTTGGAAGAAACGTTCAATCTTCTTTGAATTACCTTATTGGAAGGACCTCTATGTCAGACATTTTATTGATCTCATGCATGTGCAAAAAAATGTCTTTGACAGTCTAGTTGGTACTATGTTAGGTGTCCCGGGTAAAACTAAAGATGGTCTGGAAGCAAGAATGGACATGATGGATATGGGAATAAGAAGCGAACTAGCACCTGTGGAAAAACCAGAAAAAAACCTTATTTACCTCCGGCCGCCCATACTCTATCTAGGGATGAGAAGAAAGCGTTACTACAAGCACTCCATTCTATTAAGGTACCTGAAGGATACTCGTCTGACATAAAAAACCTTGTGGATTTGACTGACCTGAAATTAAAGGGTTTAAAATCTCATGATTGTCATGTCATCATGAAGAATTTGCTTCCTATTGCTATTCGTTCCATCTTGCCAGAGAAGGTACGTGTAACAATCACAAAGTTGTGTTGGTTTTTTAAGTCCATGAGTAGTAAGGTTATTGATCCAAGAAGGTTGTCGTATCTACAACGACAAATTGTGGAGACACTTTGTGAGGTTGAGATGTATTTCTCGCCATCTTTTTTCAACATCATGGTCCATTTGACTGTTCACCTGATTTATGAGACTAGGATGTGTGGTCCCGCACGTATGAGATGGATGTACCCAGTTGAACGATATTTGAAAATTTTGAAAGAATATGTGATGAACATGTCTCGACCCGAGGGTTGCATAGCAGAACACTATCTAATAGAAGAAGCTATAGAGTTTTGGTCAGAATTTATCCCAAATATTAATGCAATTGGACTGCCAATTGATCGTCACAATGGTAGGATTGATGGTGAAGGTGTAACTGGAGGTCAACAAGTAGAGATCAATAATTCACAATGGCATCGGGTGCACCTTTGTGTTTTACACAACACTGTTGATGTTGTTCCCTTTGTTGATATGCACAAACAAACAATCACCTTAGAAAATCCAGGCAGAGGTGCTAATTGGATAGAAGTAGAGCACAATCACACATTTATTGATTGGTTCAAGAATCATGTCATAAATGAGTTACGACAAAATAATGGATCAATATCAGATAGGATTAAATGGTTGTCAAGAGGTCCTGATTCTTTTGTGTATTCTTACAAATCTTACCTCATAAATGGATACACTTTTTACACTAAAGAACATGATGCAACAAGCACAATGCAGAATAGTGGAGTTGCAATTACCGCAACAGCACTACACCAATCAAGTAATGACAAAGATCCAATTTTGACAGATACAACTTACTTTGGAAGAATTGCGAATATTTGGGAGCTCGATTATGTTGGATTCAGGGTGCCAATGTTTGATTGTAATTGGGTTAATAATGTCGATGGTGTACACATTGAAGATTCGGGGTTCATACGGGTTGATCTTGCAAAGATCGATTACAAAGATGATTCATTCGTAATGGCAACACAAGCCCAACAGGTTTTCTATGTTAGTGATCCGGTTGATAAGAAGAGGTCGATTGTTGTGTTATCGAACAAGTTCACAAACAGTTATCAAATTAGTGATGGTGTGGACGAAGAACTCGATACAATAGAAGATCCTTTTGTTAGAGCCAACATCTCCACAGGCATAAACGATGATGATGATTATGAATGTTATTATTCTAGAAAAGATCATGACGAGGGAGAATACGTGAATCCAGAATTTTTTAATGTACATGGGCACGAAAGAGCAAAGCCTATTAAAAAACGCAAAAGGAAAAATAAATCTAAGAAATGTATGTATACCTATTATAAATTTTTTTGTGAAATCAATCCTTTATTAATCTAATGAATTCAGGAATTCGTACTTAAATGTTTCTGTGAAATAAATCTTTTATGTGTCTACTTTATATATGATATCTTAATACTTTGTTGACTGATTTGTTTAATTTTGTTCAGGATTATGGCCTCTAGATCCCGCGGTACAACTGCCACTGATGGAAATGATGGCACGAATAATACTACTGTCACACAGAAAAGTAACAGGCGAGGTATAATAAACATGCTCAAGGTTAAAAAAGCCAATTCTAAAGGAATAGTACAAAAGGTACCAAAAAATGCAAAATCAATTTGCATAGTGCTAATTTCATTACTGTTTCAAATAACTTGCATAAAGTAGACATAAATTTTATACCAGTTATCATTCATAACTTTTTAGGTGGAGTGGAATAACCTTGGACAACCAATTGGTAAGGGGTCTACTGCCCTATCACATTATCTTGGCTCTGCTGCAAGACGACATGTCCCAATCACATGTGACAATTGGCGAAAAAATGATTGGCGTAATATGAAAGAAGCTTTGTTGGATGAAATCAAGGTATAAATTATATATTCTCCTTCGTATCTTCTTTGCCTTGAGCTTTTTGTTATTCTCCTGTCATTAGAAGAAAGGAGACTGGATTCTGAATTATTATTATTTGCTTAATCAGAATATTAACTAGTACGTAAATCTTAATAACTAGGAAGAAACTACAAAAATGATCAATGATTATGACAAATAGTAATTTTGTAATTTTCTGTTGAACTCACAGTTAAACTCACATTTCTGTTGTAATTTTGTAACCTATAAATGATTTTTATTATTTTGAGGAGTATTATGTCTTCTGTATACTGTGTACAGACTTTTAGGTCTTTTCTGTGTAGCACATCTTGATTTTCTGAAACTGAACAGACATGCTTTTAATTTGAATTTCCTGTTTACAGTACTCTAGTGTCCTTTCGGAGCGGCTGTGGAAAGACTTATACCAAGACGACATTTAGCACTTTTAAATGGACGAATATACTGGTACATTTTTAATTTCTGAATTGACAATATATATATATATATATATATATATATATATATATATATATATATATATGTTAGTGTTAGTGTTGGCATTTTGCAACTGATTTGCCCTATACCAGGATAGCCTAAATCCCTGGTTATATCGATTGCAACTGATCCGATAATTTTAATCAAACTATTATTTGCAGTGCCCTAAGCAACCAGCGAATGATGGCATTTTTTGTGGTCATTATGTTGGATGCTTCATTGAAGATGTGTTGCGATCTGGTGAAACAACTATTAGTGTTAATGTAAGTTAGTAATATTTCTTAATATTATTAAATAAGTACAGTACTTATTCCCTGAGATGTAATTAGCTTAATAATGTTTTTGTTGTACAGTTCACACGTTCCATCAGACTGATGTGTTATGGTCCAGATAAAATGGCCCGCTTTCGTGATAATTGGGCAGGATTCTTGTACAACCGATATCTCAAGGGCAAACTTTTAAATATGTAGTTTGTTATGGTTTATCCTTTTTACATTACCAACTATTGTATGAATTTGACAGAATTTTAAATATGTAGTTTTTGATACTATCCTTCTGATATTAATATGTGTTTTATCTAAGCAATATTTATGTTTTTAAGGAAGTCAATTATTGATTTGGGATTTTTATTATAAGTTCATGATGAAATCATTTGAGTTTCATGATGATTTGATGTAGTTCATGATGATTTTTATTGTCCAATTTTTTTGATTGGATTGATTTAACAATTTTTGGTAATACAGCAGGTGAGTAAATTGGCATATATGAAAAATAAAAAAAAATAAAAAATTTCACTGGCAAAGCGCTTCAAGAAGTGCTATCTAAGTAAACGTTGTGCTTTACAATAGCAGTTCAACGAGCGCTATGCAAGATCAACACGCACTTATATAACAGCTGCTAAGATAGCACTTTTGAAAGCGTTCTGGTGGAGATGTACTTCTAGAATGGCAAAAAAAACGCTATGTAAGTAGCTTTTACTTCAATAGCGGCTCCTTAGATAGCGTTTAAAAATGCTATGCAAGAGCCAAAAAAAAGCGCTCTCTAAGGTCAGTTTTGTAGTAGTGAATTGATTCTTAGCAAGTTATTACATTGATTTATTTGTTAAATTCCAATAATGATCTTTATATTAGTTTTCTATTTATATTTTATTCATAAATCAACGTTACTATGCAAAAAAATTATGTAAGAATTGGAGGAAATACCATATTTTATTAATAATTTATAAGTTAAGAGCTACCAAAAGCAACTCCAATAGAATCCTAGCGCATTTCTTAAAAATATTTATTAGGCCGAATACACACTTATAATCAACTAAGTATGAGAGAATAACAATAAGTTCTTTAAAAACTGTTTGGAATTAACTTCTCTCTCAATGATGTAAAATATCACAGAGAGCTGCTTAGGTTACAATAAAAAGATATTGTGTTACACGATCGATACCCTTCTAGGGTTATCCTAACTGTATTTATAAAGATATACAGCTACGTACAATCGATAATTGATTCTCCTATAAATCAGCTATACAAAATATTATCAATTATGATTGCTACACGTCTTTCTAGTCAGCACGACTTCCTTTGACAGCTATCCAATCTTCAAAGATATCGCTTCCATAATTATCTTCAATAATTCTGTTACTGACCAGCAAACGCTTCTGTTCAACATAGTTTAGCTGCTTCCTCTTGTCAGCGTATAGCAAACTCTGTCGAGCTTCCAACTGTCAGAGTTTAACTAAACTCTGACTGCTTCCTGTTTGAAGTTAAACTCTGTTTTTCCCTGTAAAACTTAAACACTGATATTAACCATATCAATTATATTTAACAATCTCCCCCAACTTGTTCATTAGTAAAAATGCACAAGTTAACAGTAATTGATGATGTCAAAACAATTTAATACAAACACAATGTTTATTCAAATAAGCAGAGTTTAATCTTAACTTAACAAAATTTACAGAAAACAAGAAAATTCTTACAGACTTCAATATCTAATCTCCTCAAGATCTGGTGTTGTTCTGAGATAGTCTATAAGCAATATTCTCTCTGCATTTTGAAGTTCAATCTTCATAGCTTCCTTGATCTCTCTCAACCGAGGATCACTTTCATCAGTCTGATAAATAGCAGATCTTAGATCGTAGATTTTGTTCCTCCTCATATCATTTCCCAGTCTGATAAATTTTACTTCCTCTGACTGTGAGTTGAAATCAAGAACTGTGATTCCCAGATCAGTCTTCAGCTTTGCAGTACCCTTCTTCATTTCAATGAGATTTCCATTCCAGTCTCTATACTTAGGAACATATCTGCTGTTACACTTCATTCCTCTAATTGCCAAATTTTGAAGCATTTTCTGTCTGAGCACATTTGCAGCTGATTGAGTCCTTCGATTGTTCACCTTGAAAAGATACAGAACATATTCTAATTCTTCCCAATATTTCAAACCAATATCATTCTCACCAATTTTAAATACTGTCCCATCAGCCATAAAGTATAAGAGAAAATCTTTCTTTAAACTCTTATGATAAACTAACTGTACTGATTCCAGTCTGTCCAAACTCTCTTGAGTGACACCATGACCTGGAACAGCCAGTGAAGAAGGATCTCTAGGACCAGTATGTTGCCTTTTATCTCTGTGTGAGCCTAGGCCAGCTTTATTGTTTCCAATCTGACCAGATAAGGCTCTTCCATCAGTAAAATCGATAGGAGCACCAGATACTAGATTTGGATCATGAAGTGTTCCTTTTCCAAAGACTGACTTCAACTGAGAAGATAGAGGTCTAGACACAACTTGTGTAGCAACAGAGGTTGTGTTTTCTTTCTTCTGTACAACTTGTGTAGAAACAGAGGTTGTATTTGCCTTCTTCGAAATTCTTTCTTCTTCAGCAATGCCTTTCAGCTTTTGCTTAGAATCTGCATCTGTTGGTTTTCTGGATACCTGCATCCTTTGATCAGCACCAACTTGTTCTTTGATTTCAATGCCTTTAAGAACAGGCTTAGCAGCTTTCTCATTTTTCTTAGACTTCCCAGATTTCAAAGCTTTCTGATGTTCTGCTAGAAACATTTGCTCTTGAGCTTGAACATCTGCAAGTGTAACTCCCTTTTCATTCTCATCAAAAAACATCTTAGCAGCCAACTCTTCATCAGTTTGTGGATTGTCAGAGAATAACAAATCCCTTTGCCTTGAAGTACTTTGTACATTTGTATCCACTGCTAAACTTGATTTTGTAGACTTGCCAGCTTTTAAGTGAACATCAGACCTTGATCTTAACCTTCTCACTGGATTAGTTCCTTCATCATCAAGATCATCTCTTTTTGACTGAGTTTGAGACTGCTGCTTACACTTGGATTTATTAACTATAGCAACTCTCTCCCCCTTTTTGACATCATCAGGGATCAAGATGGAAGTAATTAACTCAAGAGAGTTGGTAATGGATTCAATCTTGTCAGCCATCAAAGTCAGATTTTCTTCAACTTTGCCCAATCTCTGAAGGACAGTCTCTTGAGCTTTTGAGAAAGTTTGAAACATTTTGTTGTTGTCTCTCTGTAGAGTCATCTCTCTACTGACAACTTCATTTCTTAGAGATATAATTGACTCCTGATTTTCATTAAATCTGTGTGTTAGGCCGAATACACAAATAATAATCAACTTTGTATGAGAGATTAACAAGTAAAAGTGTTTATGCACTTAAAAAACTTCTTGTATTTCAAACCCTCTTCGTGATGTAAAATATCACAAAGAGCTGCTAGGTTACAATAATGATAATTCGTTATCGATACCCTTCTAGGGTTAACCTATCTGTATTTATATAACATACAGCTACGATACAATCTCTAATTGATATTCCTAATAATCAGCTATACAATGATATCAATTACAGATTGTCACACGTCTCCTATGTCAACTCGATCTCTTTGATAGCTATCCAATCTTCAAAGATATCGCTTCCATAATTAATCTTTAATCACTGTTGAACAGTAGACGCGCTTCCTCCAGACAGAGTTTAACAAACTCTGTCGAGCTTCCAACTGTCAGAGTTTACACAAACTCTGACTGCTTCCAGCTAAACTCTGATAACTCCCTGTAACACTTAAACACTGATCAAAACACATCAATTATATTTAACAATCTCCCCCAACTTGTTCATTATCAAAAATGTACAAGTTAATGACAATAATTGATGATGTCAAAACAAATGATAAATACAGTGTTTATACAGATTCAGAGTTTAAGCTTAAAAACTATAGAGAATAAGAAAATTCTTACAAAACTTTAATCTCTAATCATTTCAAGATCTGGCATAGTTCTGAGATAATCAATCAGCAATCTTCTTTCTGCATTTTCAAGTTCAATCTTCATTGCTTCTTTGATTTCTCTGAGTTGAGGATCACTTTCATCTGTTTGGTAAATAGCAGCCCTAAGATCATAAATCTTGTTTCTTCTCATTTCATTACCCAGTCTGATAAATCTGTCTTTTTCTGCCTGAGTATTGAAGTCAAGTACTGTGATTCCCAAATCAGTTTTTAACTTTGCAGTACCTTTCTTCATTTCAATGAGATTGCCTTGGTAATCCCTGTACTTAGGAATGTATCTGCTGTTGTATTTCTGTCCTCTAATAGCCAGATTCTGAGTCATCTTCTGTCTTAGTACATTAGCAACAGATTGAGTCCTTCGACTATTCACCTTGAGAAGATATAGAACATACTCTAGTTCTTCCCAATATTTCAAGCCGATATCATCCTCACCAACTTTGAATACTGTCCCATCAGCCATGAAGTAAAGAAGAAAATCTTTGTCTAAACTCTTCTGGTGAACCAACTGCACTGATTCCAGTCTATCCAGACTCTCTTGAGGTACACCACGACCTGGAACAGCCAGTGAAGAAGGATCTCTAGGACCAGTATATTGCCTTCTGTCTCTATGTGAGCCTAATCCAGCCTTATTATTTCCAATCTTACCAGATAAAGCTTTTCCATCAGAAATATTCATTGAGACTCCAGATAACACATCTGGATCATAAAGTGTTCCTTTACCAAAAACTGATTTCAACTGAGAAGATAGAGGTCTAAACACAACTTGTGTAGCAACAGAGGTTGTATCTTTCTTCTTTGAATCTTCTCCTTCCATAGCAATGCCTTTCAGCTTGAGTTTAGCCTCAGCTTCTGTTGATTTCTTAGATAAATGTGATCTTTGATCAGCATCAACATTTTCCTTGATCACAATGCCTTTAAGAACAGGCCTAGGAGCTTTTTCTTTTTGTACCTTATCAGACTTTAAAGCTTTAAGATGTTCTTCTTGTAAACTCTTTTCCTCAGCTTCAATGTCTTCAATCGTTACTCCTTCCTCATTCTCTTCAATGAACAACTTAGCAGCCAACTCTTCATCAGTTTGTGGATTTGAAGATAACAGTAAACTCTTGGTCCTTGAAGTTCCTTGAGTATCAGTATTTCTCCCAACAGACTGTGATTTGAATGACTTACTAGTTCTCAGAGTTTGAACCTCCTCAGCCTTTTTCTTTCCTTTGTCTTTGTTACTTGCCCCTCCATCTCCAGCACTATCCCTTCTGACAACTCTCTCCCCCTTTTTGACATCATCAGGCATAAGGATAGAAGTAATTAACTCCAGAGAGGTAGCAATAGAATCGATTTTAGCAGATAAATCAGACTGATTCTCTTCAACTTTACTCAGTCTAGCAAGGATATTGTCTTGAGCTTTAGAGAATTTTGTAGTCACTAGTTTTGAATGTGTTTCCATTTTCATCTCTCTAGCTACAACCTCATTTCGCAAAGAAGTGATTGTCAAATTAGTATCATCAAATCGTCTATCCAGAGCTTTAACTTGAACTATAGTTGCTTTCAAGCAAGAAAGAATCTCTGGATTAGAGATAGTATCAGCACTTTGCTTAACAAACTTAGCTGCTCTTCTGGATGGAAAAATACAATCTTCTTTGTACCATTCAGCAGCATTTTTGGCAAATTGTGCTCTCTCAACTTCATGAGAAGTACAAGGTTGAGAAAAAGGTGTATGTTTATCATCAGTTTGTACTGGTGCACTCAGAGAAGTATCAGAGTTTGCACTACTGTCACCTTCAGCTTCAATACTTGTAGCTTTAACTGGTTCATCTTCAGCCATAGATTTAGCAATATCTTCTGTAGGCGTTTCAGGATTTTCTTCATGTTGCTCAGGCTCAGCAACAGGCATTGACTGAGAAGTTACTTTGGTTGCCTGATCAATTTCTTCACCTTCTTCAACATTGTGGTGAGCATCAGATATTATCTCAGTATGAGATGCCACAACTTCAGAAGGAACAGATGTAAGTTGATCAACTACACCAATATTAGAGATAGGATCAGATAATGGCATAAATGAATTAGGAACAGCATTTATTGGAGAAACACCATCTCTTGCATCCTCTTCTGCAGGAATTTTATCCTCTGCAGGCATTACATCCTCTGCAGGTATTACATTCTCTGCATGTATTGCATCTTTCTCAACCTCAACAGGAGGTGTTTGCTGTGAAACAACCTCTGGAGCTTCAATATCTTCATCCACAGAATCAGAGAATATCACTTTTCTTCGTTTTGCTAGAGGTACATTATCTGAATCCTCTTCACAAGGTGGTGACTTAGGCATGTTTGCTCGAGCTTTCAGTCTTTTCCCTTTTCTAGTGTAAACAGCTTCAGGAGATTTTCGTTTTGATTTCCTCTTTGTCTCTTCTGCCTGTCTTAGACTGGCATGTCGTTCAGCAAGTGCTTTCTTAACGCCTTGAGATTTAGACTTTGATTTTAATGGAGAATCAGAGTTTGAGTTTGAAGTGGGTGAAGATTGCTTTGCAGGTGATTCAGTGTTTGGTTCTGGTTGAGGTTCAGGGTGTGGTTCAGGTTGTTGTGGTTCTTGTTCAGGTTCATCTTGTTGTGGTGCAGCGTGTTGTGGTTCCTGTTGGTCTTGTTGTGGTTCTTGTGGTTGATTTAGAAAATTTCGTAGAGCAAGAGGCATGATAAACTCAGGAAGATTTTCTTTACCAACATCCTTGTTAGTCATATCAGAGAATATGCGCTTATTGACTCTAAAAGGATCAACTTTATCAGTTTCATCAATTACAAGACCAGGTACACATGCATTGAACAACATTTGACAGAAACGAGCATAGTAGACAGTGGTAGACTCTGACAATTTATCACCTAAGCTCATCAAAACATATCGACCAAAATCAAAATTAATACCATAGAGCAAAGAATACCCGATATGGAGACTATCCATTGGAATGGCATCCCAGTTTGTGACTTTCTTCTGGAATGTTCTTGTTATGCAATCAAAGAAGAAATTCCATTCCTTTCTGAGATTTGGTCGCTTTATACTGCCAAGCTTGTCAAGAGATTCCATGTAACCTATCTCCTGTAGCATGTCTCTCAGATAACTTTCATTAACCAGAGTATAAGAAGTATGTGTGTCAAAACCCATCGTATCTCGTACAGTCTGTGGAGTAATCACATGGTCTTGGTCTTCATAGGTGAAGATAATGGTAGGAGTTCCATTTTCTCCTCCATTCACATAAACTGAGTTCTGCCAGAATGAAGCAATTTGAGACGCAGAAAGAGTAGCAGGTCCAGTCAGAGCTTGTCCAATCTCTGAATCCCTCAAAAAATTCTGCATGAGATGAAACGATTCTGGAACGCGTTCATGATAGAGTGGAGCTTCATAGTTATTAGGAACAAACCGTAAGCCAAGAGCAGTGAATGCTTTAGATGCCATTGAGTTAAGAATTTCCAAGAATTTCCAAAAGATATGAATGTAGAAAAGGTGTTTGCGTGAGTGCCCAAGAGAAAAATAAGAAAACTGTGAGAGTAAGAATAAAGCAAACTCGTTTGGACACAAAAGTGATTAAATTAATAAAAACTCAATCTCTAATGTAACAAACACTCAATCAGTTCCTTGATTAATGTGTAGTGGGACACGATAATAGGTAAGTGGGACACATTAAGGGCGAGTGGGTCATGTGCGCCTATTTTTAAAAAGAGTATATTAAAATTAAAACATTAAAATATTTGATTTTAACAAAAATCAAATAATACTCTTTTAAAAATATCTGGACCCAAGTAAAATCAGAATTTGAAACGTTTACCTGTTGCCTTTAATAACCAGAATACGAAGCGATTAAGGACTTCGTTCTTACCCATCTCTATTTAAGGCCTAGAGACTTGATCAGATTATTTCATTAAACCTTTAACCTTTCAGTCTCCCCTGTAAAATCACAAACCTTTCAAACCAAATACTCTTGAAAAACAATGGCTAACCTTACCATCAAAGAGAAAAACCTTCATCTTGTCGAAAATAGAGACATCTTCAGCTATACTCGTGAAGAGTTTGAAGCGTTTGAGTGGGAAAGGCAGCTTGAGACGCTGTGGCTGCAAATGGATGCTGGTCTGGAAGAGCTCGAGAGAGAGAAACCTGCAAGGGTGATCGACATCGATGCTGCCCTCCAAGCAACATTGGCATGGCTCTCCTCGAAGGCATCCTCATCCACCACCACCAACCATTGTTAATGAATATGTCAGCAAAAATAACCTTATCCCTTCAACTTCCACCCAAATAAAGTGGCAAAGATGGGATCTGGGAATTTTTGCTAACAATGGAGTGGTGTGGACGGACCTTTTACTTTCCTGTTGAATAGATTAGCAGATAGAGAGAACAAAAATATGTAATATTTGCTTGTAATCTCTTTCTTATTATCAATGAAAATTTTGTTTTTCTAATCATATTCATTGTGTTCTGCAACTGTTATTTGTGTTTTATGAACTGTTCTTCAAGAAAATGTATCAAAAAGAGAATATGAAAACTAATTAAAGTAATCATATAAAGAACACATTCATGAACTATCCACTGATTAACAGTTGTCAAAACAAAAAACCCTACTTACTCCAAGACTTTCAAATTGTCCAAGTGAAAATTTACCTTAGAGTGCAAATCACGAATCAACAGCGTTTGTCAATTCTCCAACTTTATCATCGAAACCCTTTCATAAATTGCACAGTTGTGAATATTTGTGTGTGTGAAGCAGAGTTTACTAAGTCAATTTTTAGAGCATCTAATTTTTCATAAAATCCATAAAGTAAATCAATAAACACTGGATGCACAAACTGTCATAGTAAACACTGACTGTATGATGAAAGCTAAACTCTGAAGTAATCGAACTTTATACAGTAATTTTTATTTTATACCCTCTTTATATACACATTTTTTTTTTTTTCATTCCCTTTTTTTTTATTTTTTTCATTTTTTTTTTTTTCATTCCAGTAATCAGAGGTTGGAACCAGTCACCAAAAATTCAAAAATTTTAGCCCTTATCATTTTGATAAGTTCCTGGGTCATCCTAGTATTTAACTAGTCACCAAAAATCAGAGAATTTTAGCACATATTATATACCAATAGGTTCCTGGGTCATCCTAGTATCCAACATAATCTCAAAGGAGTATAACAACCTATATACACTTTCTTTGGGGTATTGCAGTAAACATTTTATTTTATCAGAGTATAACTAACAGAGTTTAGAGTTCATCAACATCAGTAGTTCTTCATGAAAGGTAATGCACACAGTATTTATAGACTCAGAGTTTAGGACAAAATAAACTAAGAGATGCTATAAATATGAGCCAGTATCATGCTGTGTTAACTTTCTGCACAATCTAAGATTAGATCTCAATAACTCAGAAAGATTCATGATTAATTGCTGAGAATCATGCTTCATACATATTTCTTCATTGGTGTTTTCATTCAGATAAAAATCAACTCGAAGTTCACAGAGTTTATCAAACTTATTAACAGTGTATGATATACAGACATGCTGACAGAGTTTAACAGAGTATGCATAACAGAGTTTAATCAACAGAGTTCACTTAGTATTTAACCAATTAGGAAATATGATTAATACATCACATAAGTAAAGTTTGAATCTAACCAACATTTCTAGTCAGAACCAGAGATCATTCCTAGTTCATTAACCAGCCTTGTAAATGTAACTTCACTCAATGGTTTAGTGAAGATATCTGCAAGCTGTTGTTCTGTAGAGACAAAATGTAGTTCAATATTTCCTTCTTCCACATGTTCTCTGATGAAGTGGTACCTTATGCTGATGTGCTTGGTCATTGAATGCTGTACTGGATTACCTGTCATAGCAATAGCACTTTGGTTATCACAGTAAATAGGTATATTACTGTACCTCAATCCATAATCCAGCAATTGATTCTTCATCCATAAGATCTGTGCACAACAGCTACCAGCTGCAATATACTCTGCTTCAGCTGTAGATGTGGAGATTGATTTCTGTTTCTTGCTGTACCAGGAAACAAGTCTGTCACCAAGAAATTGACAACTTCCACTAGTGCTCTTTCTGTCTACCTTACAGCCTGCAAAGTCTGCATCAGAATATCCAAGTAGCTTAAAATCTGATTCTCTGGGGTACCACAGACCTAATGATATGGTGCCCTTGAGATACTTGAAGATTCTTTTCACAGCTGTCAGATGTGGCTCTCTAGGATCTGCCTGAAACCTTGCACAAAGACAAGTTGCATACATGATGTCAGGCCTACTAGCTGTCAAGTATAGAAGAGATCCTATCATGCCCCTGAAGTTTGTCATATCCACTGAAACTCCTGTGTCTTTGTCCAGTTTAATTGTTGTTGCCATGGGAGTTGATGCAGATGAACAGTCAAGCATACCAAATTTCTTGAGAAGATTTCTGGTGTATTTTTCTTGATTAATGAAAATTCCATCTTCTGTTTGTTTCACCTGTAGGCCTAGAAAGTAACTAAGCTCTCCCATCATGCTCATTTGATATCTGGACTGCATGAGCTTGGCAAACTTCTTACAGAGTTTATCATTAGTAGACCCAAAGATGATGTCATCAACATAAATTTGAACTAAAAGGAGGTCATTTCCTTGGTTGAAATAAAACAGAGTTTTGTCAATTGTACCTCTGTTGAATCCACTTTCTAGAAGAAACTGAGCAAGTGTCTCATACCATGCTCTTGGTGCCTGCTTAAGTCCATATAGTGCCTTATCTAGCCTGTAGACATAATCTGGATATTTGGGGTCCACAAATCCTGGTGGTTGTTCAACAAACACTTCTTCTTCAAGCTTTCCATTCAGAAAAGCACTTTTCACATCCATCTGGAACACTTTGAATTTCTTGTGAGAGGCATATGCTAGAAAAATTCTGATTGCCTCCAATCTTGCTACTGGAGCAAATGTTTCATCATAATCTATTCCTTCCTGCTGTGAATAACCTTTTGCTACCAGTCTAGCCTTGTTCCTCGTGATAACACCTTCACTGTCAGTCTTGTTTCTGAAAACCCATTTAGTACCAACAATAGATCTGTTCTTTGGCCTTGGTACAAGGGTCCAAACTTCATTTCTTTCAAATTCATTTAACTCTTCCTGCATTGCTGTTATCCAGTCTGCATCTTGAAGAGCTTCTTCCACTTTCTTTGGTTCATTTTTAGACAAGAATGCATGAAATAGACATTCACTTGCAGTAGCACTTCTTGTCTTTACTTTTGCATCTGGATCACCAATTATCAAATCAGGTGTATGTGATTTAGTCCATTTCCTAGCAGAAGGCAAATGACTTCTATCAGCATGTGATCCTCCCCCTTGATCCATGCTCTCCTGATTCTGTTGTGATCTATTTTCGTTTTCTGAGACTCCCCCTGAACTTGACTGTCCAGAGTCAGAATTTGAATTTTCAGAGTTTGAAGCATCAGAGTTTGATCCAGATTTTTCAGTTGACTCACTATCATTGTTTGAGTCTTCATCTTGAACATGCTCCCCCTCAACTGGTTCTCCTCTTTGTTGTGACTGAGAAGTTTCTCCAGAATTTACCAGTAGAGGTTCAGAGTTTGTTTCAACAGAGTCTGTCAGAATTGTTTCATCAGAGTTTCCTTCATCAGAGTTTAAAACTTCATTTTCAAAGTTCAGTTGATCATATTCGTCTTTGTCTTCAAGTCCAGTTATCTTCTTATCATCAAAAGAAACATGTATAGATTCCATGATCACTTTAGTTCTCAGATTGTAAACTCTGAATGCCTTTGTTGACAGTGGATAGCCAACAAAAATTCCTTCATCTGCCTTTAACTCAAACTTGGTCAACTGTTCTGGATGAGTCTGCAAAACGAAACATTTGCACCCGAAAATATGAAAGTATTTCAGGTTAGGCTTCTTTTTCTTCACCATCTCATATGGTGTCTTTCCATGCTTATTGATCAGTGTTGCATTTTGAGTAAAACAAGCAGTTTGAACAGCTTCTGCCCAGAAATAAGTTGGCAATTTTGCTTCATCAAGCATAGTTCTGGCAGCTTCAATTAATGTTCTATTTTTCCTCTCAACTACACCATTTTGTTGTGGTGTACCAGGTGCTGAAAATTCTTGTTTCACTCCATTGTCCTTGCAGAATTCTTCCATTGTTGCATTTCTGAACTCAGTTCCATTATCACTTCTAATGATTCTAACTTTGTTGCTTGATCCTTTGTCCAGAAGCTTCACATGCTCCATCAGAGTCAATGCAGTTTCATCCTTCTTTGCTAGAAAATACACCCAGGTGAATCTAGTGTATTCATCAACAATGACTAAAGCATATTTCTTCCTTGCAATAGACATAACATTTACTGGACCAAATAGATCAACATGCAGAAGATGATGGGGATCAGTGATAGAAGATTCTGTTTTGCTCTTTAAAGATGACTTCCTTTGTTTAGCTTTCTGACATGAGTCACATAGGCCATCAACATTTAACAGGTTCTTTGGGAGTCCTCTTACAAGATCCTTTCTGATCAGTTCATTGATGTTGTTCAAGTTCAAATGTAAGAGTTTCTTGTGCCACTTCCAACTCTCTTCACTAGACATTCTTGTAGACAGGCAAACAGCTTTTCCAACAGAGTCTATCAAAAGCTTGATTTCATAAATGTTGTTTTGCCTGTGACCAACTAGAACAACCTTTCCTGTAGATTTGCTGATAACTTCACAATATTCAGGTTGGAAATCTACATGATATCCCTTGTCACAGATTTGACTCACAGATAGCAAGTCATGCTTGAGTCCTGGGACATGAGCTACATTGTTGATGATGACATTTCCAAGATTTATATTGCCATATCCCAATGTTCTTCCTATATTGCCATCACCATAGGAAACTTTTGGGCCAGCCTTCTCCTCATATTCTGATAGCAGGGCTTTATTTCCAGTCATGTGTCCTGAACATCCACTGTCCACGACTAGGGTTGCCTCCCTGTTACCCTGCAATCACAAACAATTACTGAGGATTAGTTTTAAGGATCCAGACTTGCTTGGATCCTTTGGCATTCTTAACTTTGTTAGCTTTTGCAGCGGAATTAAGATTATCAGAGTTTGAGCTAACAGTATCAGTGTTTGCACTTGCAGTATCAACTTTAACCCATTTTAGATTGGGTTTCAGTTCATAGTAATTATGATAGATAGCATGATATTTTCTGCAAGTATAGATGGAATGCCAAGTGCTTCCACAGTGTGTGCATAGAGTCTGTGGCTTAGTTCTAGCAAAATCCTTCTTTACCTCAGACTTTGTAGGTAAAGAATTTATATTTTTATTTTTCTTGCAGAAATTTGCAAGATGCTTAGTACTACCACAGTTATGACATGTCTTTCTTGGAGCATAACTAGCAAGCATTGGTTTATTTCCTGAAGTGATGCCTACTTTTCCATTTCTGTTCTTGTTTGACACTTTCTTTTTCTCAACAGATTTTAACTCCTTCAGTTTATGTTTGAGTTGTTTATCTGTCATTGAACCAATATTAACCTGATTAACACTAGTTTTTACTGGTTTTCTTTTGACAGCTTCTTTTTCATTCTCTGACAAAAATTTACTGGTTCCATGAACAAATTTAGTTCTGACTTTAACTTGATTTTGAAATCTAAGTTCATCTTCCTCATTATAACCTAGACCAACAGTGTCTGTTTGAAAAATCTGTTGAGTATCCTTTCCAGAATTAGTCCAAGTCCTAATTTTCTTATTTGCTTCCTCCAACTCAGATTCTAGTTGTTTATATTTCTGAAGCAAAATCTGTTCTTTGCAAACAGCATCATCTCTCTCTTTCTGAACTTGTTGCATGTTTTCAAGTTTCTCTTCAACAAGTTTATTTCTCTCTTTAAGTTCAGAATTTTCAGCTTTTATCCTCTCATTTTCTAAAGTCTGATCCCTATAACTTATATGCAATGACTTAAGAAAAATTCTTAATTGAGCAATGTCATCAATATTATAAGCATAGGTAGTTGGAGGTACCTGATTTTCAGAGGATTCTGATTCAGTAGTAGCCATGAGAGCATAGTTCACTTCTTCATCAGAATCTGAAGTATCTGCCCAATCTCTGCCTTTAGTGTAGAGTACCTTTCCAGTTTTACCCTTCTTGCACTCAGGAGCATAGTGACCCATCTCCTTACACTTGTAGCATTGAATTTCAGACTTATCCTTCTTCCCTTTAGAATCTCTCTTATCAGACTTCCTGTAGCTTTTCCTGTCTTCATTTGAATCCCTAGAAAACCTTTTTCCTTTCTTGAAATTCTTGAAGCCCATTTTCTTGAAAGTTTTCACCATCAGCACAGCCATTTTTCTCATTTCTTCTTCATCATCCTCAGAGTCAGATGATTCAGAAGAGTTTGAATCATAATCAGAGTTTGGTGAATCACTTTCTGAGTGTATGACCAAAGCTTTTCCCTTCATTTTCCTTCTTGATGCCTCTTTCTTCTGAGGCTTCTCTTCAACATTAAGAGCAACAGACTTTCCTTTTCTACTTGATCTCCTGTTTCTCTGCTCCATTTCCAATTCATAAGTTTTGAGCAGTCCATAAATTTCATCAATCTTTGTTTCAGCAAGATCATAGTTGTCTCTAATAGTGGTTGTTTTCACATCCCACTTTTCAGGTAGAGAAAGAAGAAACTTGAGATTCGAGTCTTCTAGATCATATTCTTTGTTGACCAATGACAGATCATTAATCAGTTTACAGAATCTATCAAATGTTTCTGTCATGGTCTCTTCAGGTTTAGCCTCAAAATGCTCATACTCTTGTGTGAGTATGTTTCTCCTATTCTTCTTAATAGCTGCAGTTCCTTGACACCTGACTTCAAGTGCATCCCATATCTCTTTTGCAGTGGTGCAGTTAATGACTTTGTTAGACATGACATTGTCTAAGGCACTATGAAGTAAATGCCTAACTTTTGCATCCTTAGCAATTGATGATAGATCTTCAGGAGTCATGTCCTTCTTTTCCTTTGGAACCATTTTTGCTGCTTCACCAGCAACTGCAACAGATAGCTTTGTAGGATTGTGAGGGCCTTCATAAATCCTGTCAAGATATTCTGGATCTGTAGCTTCCAGAAACATAGTCATCTTGACCTTCCACATAGCATACTCCAATGGCCTCAGAATAGGAACCCTGATAGGTTCATAACGACTCACAGTAGTAGGAGCCTTTTCAGAAACAGTAGGTGTTGGTGGAGGAATTTCTGACATGATTATTGTTGTGTTTGGATCTTAACCTGTAATAAAGTAACAGATTTGCTCTGATACCACTTGTTAGGCCGAATACACAAATAATAATCAACTTTGTATGAGAGATTAACAAGTAAAAGCGTTTATGCACTTAAAAAACTTCTTGTATTTCAAACCCTCTTCGTGATGTAAAATATCACAAAGAGCTGCTAGGTTACAATAATGATAATTCGTTATCGATACCCTTCTAGGGTTAACCTATCTGTATTTATATAACATACAGCTACGATACAATCTCTAATTGATATTCCTAATAATCAGCTATACAATGATATCAATTACAGATTGTCACACGTCTCCTATGTCAACTCGATCTCTTTGATAGCTATCCAATCTTCAAAGATATCGCTTCCATAATTAATCTTTAATCACTGTTGAACAGTAGACGCGCTTCCTCCAGACAGAGTTTAACAAACTCTGTCGAGCTTCCAACTGTCAGAGTTTACACAAACTCTGACTGCTTCCAGCTAAACTCTGATAACTCCCTGTAACACTTAAACACTGATCAAAACACATCAATTATATTTAACACTGTGATTCAAGGCCTTAACCTGAATCACTATTCCTTGTAACCATGTCAGTATGTCTGGATTTGAAATCTTCTTAGAATTATCCCTGAGAAACTCAACTGCTCTTCCAGTAGGAAATATGCAATCTTCCTTGTAGCATTCTGCAGATTGTTTTGCCATGTATTCATTTTCAATTTCCTTTCCAGAAGGTCCAGCAAAGTCTGGCTTCTCCCCTGTTTTCAGTCCATCAGTTTGAACTTCAACATCTGGAGCAGTTCCAGCTTCTTTAGAAGGATCATTTTCAGAATCATCAGCATCTGCAACTGAGGCAGTTTCTTCATTAAATTCAGGAATAGATTCTTCTTGAGCAATCTGTTTTTCTGAATTAGCAGAGTTTGTCTTGACAGGCTGATCAATTTCCTCACCATGGTCTGAGATTTGATGTGCATCAGAGAATAACTCTGTGTGAGATGCAACCTCTGTTTCTTCTAGCACCACAGTAGGTTGATCTGCAACACCAGTTTCAGCAGAGTCTGCAGCCATGGGTGTTGGAATAGGATCTTAAACTTCAACAGAGAATGACATGAAGTTTTCATCAAACTCTTCCCTTGCAGGAAACTCAGTTCTATCATCATCTTCAACTGGAACCTCAGCAAATACTGGTGAATTAACTCTGAGTTCAGGTTCTGCTATAGTAGGTTCTGAGTTAATAGCTGTCTCAACAGCAGGAGTCCCCTTAGAGATATCCTCTGGAGCTTTAAGATTCACATCTTCATCAAACTCATCAATAATCAATCTCCTCCTTTTTACTTGAGGCACTTCTGTTCTTTCTTCTTCTGAAATAGAATCATCTAGAGTAGATGGAGATGGAGGTCTGTTTGCTCTTTCCTTTCTAATTCTCTTTGGCTTAGGAGCTTCAGCAATCCTGTGCTTTCTGGGTGGTCTTATAGCTCTGCTTTTCCTTGGCTTTCTTGGTTTGGATTGTGGTTGAGGTTGAGGTTGTGAAGTAGTAGCAACAGTGGATGCAGTGGATGTAGATGTGGGTTTAGAAGTAGGTTCAGTGTTTAGGGTTATGTGAGGTTCAGAGTTTGTAGGTTCATGATTTGGCTGTGGAGGTTCAATTACAGGTTCAGGTGCTTGTGGTTGTGGTTCCTGTGGTTGATTGAGAAAGTTTCTGAGGGCAAGTGGATAAATAAACTATGGAACTTGATCCTTGTTGGCATCTTTGTTTGTCAAGTCAGAGAACATTCTCTTATGGACTTGAAAGGGTTGGATGACATTCTCATCAGAAATTATCAAATTAGGCAAACAAGCAGAGAATAAACTTTGACAAAAACGTGAGAAATAAACAGTTGTATTAGACTCTGCTAGTTTTTCACCTAAATTCATAAGAACTAGTCTACCAAAATCAAAGTTACTTCCATTTAGAAGAGAATACCCGATTTGAAGACTATAAGTGGGAATTGCATCCCAGTTGGTGACTTTCTTCCCAAACGCTCTTGTGATGCAATCAAAGAAAAAGCTCCACTCCTTCCTGAGCCCTGGCCTTTTAACATTACCGAGCTTGTCCAAAGGGCCAGAAAACCGCAGCTGTTGTAACATTTCCTTTAGTTCATTCTCACCAGCTACAGCGTATGAGGTGTAAACACAATGGATGGAGTCCATTCTCTCCACCATCATCATAAACAGAGTTTCGCCAGAAAGTAGAGATTTGTGTGGCAGAGAGTTTTGTAGGTTGAACAAGAGCTTGACCTATTTCAGAATCCCTTAGGAAGTTCTGAATCAAGTGAAACGATTCTGGAGCTTTGTCAGTGTTTAATGGTGCTGCATAGTTGTTAGGAACAAAAGATAATCCCTGAGCAACAAAAGTCTTGGATGCCATTAGAACAGTTTAGTAATTGTGAGAAAAGAGAATGTGTAGAAAAGTGTTTGTGAAAATGCTCAAGTGAAAATAACAGAGAAATTGTGTGAAGTTGTGTGTTCGTGGGTGTAAAAGTGAAAAAGTGAATAATGAATCGAGTGTGATTAGATCTGTAATTGAAAATTATAAACCCAATCGTTTTAGGCATTAAACACGCAACCAATTTCTTGTTAATTGTGTGAGTGGGACACGTGTCACGTAAATAGTGGAACAGTCATGTACACGCGCAGTAATAATACCTATTATTACTGTTATTCTCTCTCCTATTACAAATACGCTTTAACTGTCTGACACCATTAAACAGTTGGCACGTATCACATGCAAATTTCAAAAACTCTTTTTGTACTCCAAGTATATGCTTTGTCTGAAGTAAAATATTACCTTAGAGTACTCAACTGAATCCAACAGTGTTTATCAATTTTCCAACTTTATTACTGTTATCCTTTCAAACACTGCACAGTTGTGAATATGAGTGTGTGTAGAGCAGAGTTTACTAAATCAGTATTTAGAGCATCTAGTATTTCATAAAATCCATAAAATAAATCAGTAAACACTGGATGCACAAACTCTCATAGTAAACACTGAATGTATGATGAATTCTAAACTCTATAGTAAACGATTTATATACAGTAATATTTAATTAATTTATAACCCCCTATTTTTATTTTTATTTTTATTTTTATTTTATGTTATTTTTTTAAAAAAATTTCTCCAGTAATCAGAGGTTGGAACTAGTCACCAAAAATCCTATAATTTTAGCCCTTATCAGTTTGATAAGTTCTTGGATCTTCCTAGTCTTCGACTAGTCACCAAAAATTAGAGAATTTTAGCCCTTACTATATACCAGTAAGTTCCTGGGTCGTCCTAGTTACAAACATGATCTCAAAGGAGTTCTAACATTCTATATATATAGGCTTTGGGGGTATTCTAATAACAAAATCTAATTTAGAAGTGTATAACTAACAGAGTTTAGAGCTCATCAACATCAGAAATTATTCATGAGAGGCAATGCACACATTATTTACAGACTCAGAGTTTAGGATAAATAAACTAAGAGATGCTATAAAAATGAAACAGTATCATGTTGTGTTAATTTTCTGCACAATCTAAGATTAGATCACAAATAACTTAGAAGGATTCATGATTAATTACTGAGAATCATGCTTCATACAAATCTCTTCATTGGTATTAACATTCAGACAAAAACATTTTCAGAGTTTATTAGAGTTTATCCAACATGTCAACAATGTATGACTTACAGAGCATGCTAACAGAGTTTAACAGTCATCGAGCAGAGTTTGCATGGCAGAGTTTAACATGCCACAGAAATATGAGCAAAACAGTACATAAGTAGAATTTTGAGTCTAACCAATATCTCTAGTCAAAGCCAGAGACCATCCCTAGTTCATTTACCAGCCTTGTAAATACAGCTTCACTCAATGGCTTGGTGAAGATATATGCAAGCTATTGTTCTGTAGACACAAAATGAAGCTCAATATTCCCTTCCTCTACATGTTCTCTGATAAAATGGTACCTCATGCTGATGTGCTTGGTCATTGAATGTTGTACTGGATTACCTGTCATAGCAATAGCACTTTGATTATCACAGTAAATAGGTATTTTATAGTACCTCAATCCATAATCCAGTAATTGATTCTTCATCCACAGAATCTGTGCACAACATCTACCAGCAGCAATATACTCTGCTTCAGCTGTAGTTGTAGAGATTGATTTCTGTTTCTTGCTGTACCAAGAAACAAGTCTATCACCAAGAAATTGACAACTTCAACTGGTACTTTTTCTGTCTATCTTACAGCCTGCAAAATCTGCATCAGAGTAACCAAGTAGCTTGAAGTCTGATTCTCTTGGATACCACAAACCTAAAGTTATGGTGCCCTTAAGATATTTGAAAATTCTCTTCACAGCTGTTAGATGTGGTTCTCTTGGATCTGCTTGAAATCTTGCACAAAGACATGGTGCATACATGATGTCAGGTCTGCTTGCTGTTAGATAAAGAAGAGACCCAATCATCCCTCTATAGCTTGTCATATCCACTGGTGAACCTATGTCTCTATCCAACTTTGTTGTTGTTGCCATGGGAGTTGTTGCAGATGAACAGTCAAGCATGCCAAATTTCTTGAGAAGATTTCTGGTATATTTTGCTTGATTGATAAAGATTCCATCATCTGTTTGCTTCACCTGTAGCCCTAGAAAATAACTAAGCTCTCCCATCATGCTCATTTGATACCTGGACTGCATGAGCTTGGCAAACTTCTTACAGCGTTTATCATTAATAGATCGAAAGATTATGTCATCTACATATATTTGAACTAATAACAGATCACTCTCAAGATTGAAGTAGAACAAGGTTTTATCAATTGTACCTCTGTTGAACCCACTTTCTAACAGAAATTGAGCCAGAGTTTCATACCATGCTCTTGGTGCCTGCTTAAGTCCATAGAGTGCCTTCTCAAGCCTGTAGACATAATCTGGATACTTGGGATCTACAAATCCTGGTGGTTGTTCAACAAACACTTCTTCTTCAAGTTTTCCATTCAGAAAAGCACTTTTCACATCCATCTGAAAATCCTTGAATTTCTTGTGAGAAGCATATGCTAGAAAGATTCTTATTGCCTCCAACTTTGCAACTGGAGCAAAAGTTTCATCATAGTCTATGCCTTCTTGCTGTGAATAGCCTTTGGCCACAAGTCTAGCCTTGTTTCTTGTAACAACCCCATCACTGTCAGTTTTGTTTCTGAAAACCTATCTAGTACCAACAACAGATCTATTCTTTGGTCTAGGTACAAGGGTCCATACTTCATTTCTCTCAAATTCATTTAACTCCTCCTGCATTGCTGTTATCCAGTCAGCATCTTGAAGAGCTTCTTCCACTTTCTTTGGTTCAGATTTGGATAGAAATGCATGAAACAAACATTCATTTGTTGTAGCACTTCTTGTCCTTACATTTGCATCTGGATCTCCAATTATTAGATCAGGTGTATGAGATTTTGTCCATTTCCTAGCTGAAGGTAAATGACCTCTGTCAACAGTTGATCCTCCCCCTTGATCAATGTTCTCCTGATCATATTGTTGCCTTTCTTCATTCTCTGAGGTTCCCCCTGAATTTGATCGCTCAGAGTTTGAACTGTCAGACTTTGGACTTTCAGAGTTTGAGTCATCAGAGTTTGAGTTTGATCCAGATTTTTCAGTTGACTCACTATCAGAATTTGAGTCATCACTATGATCATGCTCCCCCTCAACTGGTTCTTCTCTTTGTTCTGACTGTACTATTTCTTCTGTGTGTACCAGTAGAGGTTCAGAGTTTGCATCAACAGAGTTTGTTGGACTGGTTTCGTCAGAGTTTATTTCATCAGAGATTAGATCTTCATTTTCGAAATGCAACTGATCATGTTCATCAACATCTTCAAGTCCAGTGATTTTCCTGTCATCAAATGACACATGAATAGATTCCATAATCACCTTTGTTCTCAGATTATAAACTCTGAATGCCTTGGTTGACACTGGATAGCCAACAAAAATTCCTTCATCTGCTTTCAACTCAAATTTGGTCAACTGTTCAGGATGAGTTTTCAACACAAAGCATTTGCACCCAAAAATATGAAAATATTTCAGGTTTGGCTTCTTTTCCCTCACCATCTCATATGGTGTTTTTCCATGCTTGTTGATCAGTGTGGCATTTTGAGTAAAACAGACAGTTTGAACTGCTTCTGCCCAAAAATAGGTTGGCAATTTTGCTTCATCAAGCATAGTTCTGGCAGCTTCTATCAAGGTTCTGTTCTTCCTCTCAACTACACCATTTTGCTGTGGTGTACCAGGTGCAGAAAACTCTTGCTTCAATCCTCTGTTCTTGCAGAATTCTTCCATTGTTGCATTTCTGAATTCAGTTCCATTATCACTTCTGATTATTTTGACTTTGTGTTTTGATCCTTTGTCCAGCAGTTTTACATGCTCCATCAAAGTTAATGCAGTTTCATCCTTCTTTGCTAGAAAATACACCCAAGTGTATCTGGTATATTCATCAACAATGACTAGAGCATATTTTTTCCTTTCAATTGACAAGACATTCACTGGTCCAAAGAGATCAACATCTAGAAGATGATATGGATCAACAATTGAAGATTCAGACTTGCTCTTGAAAGAAGTCTTCCTCTGTTTGGCCTTTTGACATGAATCACATAGACCATCAACATTTAGCAAAGACTTTGGAAGTCCTCTAACAAGATCCTTTCTTATCAGCTCATTGATGTTGTTCAGATTCAAATGAGAGAGTTTCTTATGCCACTTCCAACTCTCTTCATTTGACATTCTTGTTGACAGGCACATAGTTTTTCCATCAGAGTTTGTCAACAAGCTTGCTTCATAGATATTGTTGCGCCTCTGTCCAACTAAAATAACTTTCTCTGTGGTTTTGCTGATAACCTCACAGTATCCAGGTTGAAAATCTACATGAAAACCTCTATCACAGATTTGACTCACAGATAGCAGATCATGCTTGAGTCTTGGAACCAGAGCTACATTTGTGATGATGACACTTCCAAGATTGATATTGCCATATCCCAGAGTATGTCCTATGTTGCCATCTCCATAGAAAACTCTTGGGCCAGCCTTCTCCACAAACTCTGATAGCAGGGCTTTATTTCCAGTCATGTGTCCTGAACATCCACTGTCCACGACTAGGATACTTTCCCTGATGCCCTGCAATCACAAACAATTACTGAAGATTAGATTTAGGGATCCAGACTACTTGGATCCTTTTGGCTTTCTAAATTTTGTTAGCTTTAGTAGCGGAATTTACACTATCAGAGTTTAAGCTAACTTTATCAGAGTTTACACTTGCAGAATTAACCCTAACCCATTTCAGATTAGGTTTCAGTTCATAATAATAATGATAAATAGCATGATAATTTCTGCAAGTATAAATAGAATGCCAAGTGCTTCCACAGTGTTTGCATAAAGTCTGTGGTCTAGTTCTAACATTATCTTTCATTACTTCAGACTTGGAAGGTAAAGAATTAATGTGTTTGTTCTTCCTGCAAAAGCTAGCAAGATGATTAGTGCTACCACAGTTATGACATGTCTTTCTTGGAGCTAAAGTAGCAATCATTGGATAATTACCTTGAGTGATGCCTACTTTACCATTTCTGTTCTTTCTAGACACTTTCTGTTTCTTAACAGATTTTAACTCCTTAAGCTTATGCTTGAGTTGTTTATCTGTCATTAAACCAATATTAACCTGTTTAACACTAGTTTTTACTGGTTCTTTCTTCACAGCTTCTTTTCCACATTCAAACCTAGGTTCACTTATTCCATTAACAAATGTTCCAAATTTCTTAGGTGGAAGAAGTGGTCTAATCTTGACTGTATTCTGAAACCTAAGTTCATCTTCCTCAGAATAACCTAGACCTACAGTGTCAGATTGAAAAACTTCTTGAGTGTCTTCCAGAGTGAGTCCAAGTTTTAATAATGTGATTTGCCTTCTCCAATTCAGATTCTAGTTGTTTATACTTACTTAACAACTCTTGTTCAAGATAGACAGCATCATCTCTCTCCTTTTGAACTTGCTGCATGTTAGCAAGTTTCTCTTCTACAACCTTATTTCTCTCTTTGAGTTCAGAATTCTCAGTTTTGATTCTCTCATCTCTAAAGTCTGATCCCTATAACTGATATTCAAAGCCTTAAGATATATTCTTAATTCAGTTATATCATCAGTATTATAAGCATAGGTAGTTAGAGGTACCTTGTTTTCAAAATCTTCAGCTTCATCAACAGTATTAGCCATGAGAGCATAGTTCACATCCTCATCTGAGTCAGAGGTGTCTGCCCAATCTCTGCCTTTAGTGAAGAGTGCCTTCTCAGTTCATAGAGACCCATCTCCCAGATTTGGTATCCTTTCTCTCAGATTTGTTGAAATTCTTCTTGTCAGACTTTGAATCATTCTTAGAGAATCTCTTCCCTTTCTTGAAGGTCTTGAATCCCATCTTCTTGAAGGTCTTTACCATCAAAGTAGCCATTTTCATCATTTCTTCATCATCTTCAGAATCAGATGATCCATCTGTGTTTGAGTCAACATCAGAGTTTGATGACTCATTTTCAGAATGAATGACCAAAGCTATTCCTTTTGCCTTCTTCCTTGATGCTTCCTTCTTTGAGGGTCTTTCTTCAACTCTTAGAGCAATAGACTTTGACTTTCTGCCTGATCTTCTGCTTCTCTGTTCCATTTCCAGTTCATGAGTCTTGAGCAACCCATAGATCTCATCAATATCAGTATCAGCCAGATCATAGTTGTCTCTAACAGTGGTTGTCTTAACATCCCACTTTTCAGGTAGAGAAAGAAGAAACTTGAGATTTGAATCTTCTATATCATATTCTTTATTAACCAGTGATAGATCATTAAGTAGCTTACAGAATATGTCAAAGGTTTCTGTCATTGATTCTTCAGATTTAGCCTCAAAGTGTTCATACTCCTGTGTGAGTATGTTCCTTCTATTCTTCTTGATTGCAGCAGTTCCCTGACATCTAACCTCCAGGGCATCCCAGATCTCTTTTGCAGTTTTACAATTGATCACTTTGTTAGACATAACATTATCCAATGAACTATGAAGCAGATGTCTAACCTTTGCATCCTTACCAATGGATGAAATGTCCTCAGGAGTCAAATCTTTCTTCTCCTTTGGAATAGATTTAGCTTCCTGTCCAGCAGTAACAACAGATAATTTTGTAGGCTTATGAAGGCCTTCATAAATTCTGTCAAGATATTCTGGATCTGTAGCCTCCAGAAACATAGTCATTTTCACCTTCCAGGTTGAGTATTCTGCTGGCTTGAAAATAAGAACCCTTATTATCTCATATCGGCTCACAGTTGCAGGTTGAGCCTTCTCAGCACTAGAGCCTGTTGTTGGAGGAGGAATTTCTGCCATTGATTATAGTTGTGTGTGTGTGGATCTTAAACTGTATTAAATTAACAGATCAAGCTCTGATACCAATTATTAGGTCGAATACACAATTATAATCAACTAAGTATGAGAGAATAACAATAAGTTCTTTAAAAACTTTAAAAACTGTTTGGAATTAACTTCTCTCTCAGTGATGTAAAATATCATAGAGAGTTGCTTAGGTTACAATAAAAAGATATTGTGTTACACGATCGATACCCTTCTAGGGTTATCCTAACTGTATTTATAAAGATATACAGCTACGTACAATCGATAATTGATTCTCCTATAAATCAGCTATACAAAATATTATCAATTATGATTGCTACACGTCTTTCTAGTCAGCACGACTTCCTTTGACAGCTATCCAATCTTCAAAGATATCGCTTCCATAATTATCTTCAATAATTCTGTTACTGACCAGCAAACGCTTCTGTTCAACAGAGTTTAGCTGCTTCCTCTTGTCAGCGTATAGCAAACTCTGTCGAGCTTCCAACTGTCAGAGTTTAACTAAACTCTGACTGCTTCCTGTTTCAAGTTAAACTCTGTTTTTCCCTATAAAATTTAAACACTAATATTAACCATATCAATTATATTTAACAATATTATTAAAATAATGGATTGTAGTGCTTTAAGTCAGTTTAGTTTATGTCTATTCCAATAACATTATTTATATTTGCATCCTAATATTATTATAGTATTATCTTAAACTCTAGGCATGTATTTTAAGTGGGCAAAAAAAGAAAAATGAATAAATTATCATTAAAATCAAAATAAGGAATGACTTTTGGTGTCTTAGAGCAACTAGAAAGAATGTTAAAAATAACAATTTTTTGGATAAAAATGATAAAAATAACATTTTTCGGGAAGGATTGTTAAAAATAACAATTTCAATACGCATTTGGTGATTGGGTAATAGCTGATACGCATTTGGTGATTGGGTAACATGAATAATAGTGAACCTGTAAGGATGTTACGCATTTATCAATGGGTTAACAAGCCCCTGTTACCCATTTGTCAAATGGGTAACAGCTCTATTACCCATTTGGCAAATGGGTAACATAGGTCTGTTACTCATTTGATAAATGTGTATCTTGTATAAATTGATTACCCAACTATTAAATGCGTATTTGATCCGGTATTTTTCACACAAAGTACCGCCCATTGGTATTTTCATTATCACAGCCTAAAAAATGGGTATTAACTGACTTCACCCGAGCAACTACAATAGTATCTTAGTGTATTAGCTAAATTTAATATAAAATATTGAATTCTAGTAATTTAAGACATGAATACCTACCCTCATCTCCAACAATATTCCATGTATTCATAATACTAAAAGGTACCTTTTTTATAAAAAGTAAAGAAAGAGAAAGTGGTTGTTATTCATTTATTATAAAATATAAGTTAGGAGAGAAAAATATTAGTTATAAAAGTAATAGAAAGAAGATCCTAGAATCACTAGGACATTATTTGGGCAACTTTTTTTGTCATATTCTTTATATTTTAGCCTAGGACTCCAAATAACTAATCTAATCTATTGGAGTTGCTCTTATAAATAAGGCATGAAAGGGAGGGGATTCTAATTTTACAAGGAATCATTAAGATATGAGAATAAAATTACTGAGATTACTTGACGAAATTTATTTGAGATACCATAACGAAGTTATCATATCTTGTGCACTCAGATATGTATTTTCAGTTAGAAACTTATTTACTTCTCTTAATTAAATTATACATGCTAGAAACTTATTTACTTCTCTTAATTAAATTATACATGCACAAATATAAAATTTCCATCTAAATGCATATGACATGTGTCATATTAACATTGGATATTGTTCTATTACCCCAGGTAAGTGTTAGGTCCGATAAGATTGTAGAAGGGGGGGTTGAATACAATCTTTACCTTTTTATCGAAATTTGTCCTTCAAATAAAATTTGATAAAGACAAATTTATGTGCGGAATTATTTAACACAATTTTTCAAGTTGAATATAACTGTATATTAACTTGATGTGGTGTTACAAAATCAATATAACAACTTATCAAGATGTTAATAACTAATTAGAAAATTCGACATGAACTTTTCTAATTAAGTTAATAATAATCAAAATAAGAACTAGGAAACTTAATTCGCTAGTAGTACAAGAATCACAAATAGACAAGTTCAATCGGATAGAATATTACAAAGATGAAGAACTTGAATTTCTGGGAATTGTTTAAGCTTTTGTGTTCTTGATATTCTTGAGAGAGAAATCTGTTCTGGATATTATGTTTTCTGCTGTGTTTCTTGGTTATGACCTAATCTGCTCTGTTCTGTTCTTTAATATCAGTAACAGATCTTGTTGGCTTTCTGTAGGATATTTAACTGCTCCAGCATGACTTAAACTGCTACCAAGACTTGATTTTTCTTCATTAAAACTTACACAAACCTCCATTAAGACATAAAACTTGTCGGTATGACTTAATCAGAAGTTCGGTATGACTTAAAACAGCTGGCAGAGGTCGGTATGACTTAATCAGGTCGGTAAGACATAATCTTGAATGGCTCGGTAAGACATAATTCTGAATACTTTCGGTATGACTTAAATTTAGGTCATACCGAATTTTTCTTCTCCAAGACATAATCCAACCTTCTTTCTTTAAGTCATATTGATCCATTTAATTAATTAATGATTAACTAATTCATATTTAATTGATACAATAATTAATTTAATAAATAAATTAATTCTTCTAGAATTAATTCATTTAATTAAATCAACTAAATGATTTATATCAATTATAAATGAATTTAATTAAATCAACAAATAATTAATTTACTTCTTACAAACCACTGAAGGTAGTAAAGAATTACCACTGATTTGTGTTGACGTTCGATGTACTGTCTGGTTCATGAACGACTAACTTCATCGATGCTTCTTCACTTTTGACTTTAGGTTGTGGTTTATTTCTTCTCTCAATTCTCTTGTCCTGTAACTGACCTTCAAACTATCACTCGAAAAATCTCTGTCACTGTTCAAATGAATCCATTCACTTCAATGCTATACTGGGGCTTGATCAGATAACTGAATCGTCTTCCAGTGTATGACATCAAAACTATAGATTGACTTTTCTTCTTTCTTCTGACAGATAATACTTCTTGAGATTCCTGTGACAGTTCATATGTATATTTACTTATTACAATTTGGTTTAAGTTGATTAGGATCCTCTAACTACAAATAGGCTGAGTCATATGCCTTTCAGTAAGAGGTAATCTTAAGAACTTTATTCTCTTAAGATATTATTGGAGTTGTTTTTTGTCCAACATTTCCTAAATTTTAGTTTAGGATCTTGTTTACCTAAGTTGTTCAAGCATCTCCAAGAGACTCTTTATAGTACTCCCTCCGTCCCTTTTTAGTGGGCACATTTGTAAAAAAAAATGTCCCTAAATAGTTGTCACATTCCTTGTTCCAATACATATTTTTACCAATTTTTTCATATATACCCCTTTATTCTTAATACCAATGTTTGACTTTATATTTTATAAACACACTCACAACTCATCATTTAATGTTAAGATTAAGGGCAAACATGGAAACAAATTACATACTTAAATATTTCTTAATATGTGTGTTTTTTGCAAATGTGCCAACTAAAAAGGGACGGAGGGAGTAACTCTTAACTTGAAATTGTAGGAGGGGGTGAATTTTTTTTTTGCTCCAAGAGATTCTTAGTGGCTCTTAAAAATTCAATAGAAATTTCTTCTCTCTTCTCAATTTTAAGAGATACTAGTCACTCTTAACTAATAGTTTATAATAAATTTGTAAAAAAAAAAAAAAATTCTCTCTTTTTTCACTTTCTTTGTACTTTCATGAATGCAACTTACTTTTAATAAAATAGAATCAAATAAGTAGTGAACATAAAGAGTATTGTTGGAGATGAATACACACTAAATAGCTAAGAATCTATATTTTATATTATATTATATTTAGTAATAATTTAGAAGACTCTTGAAGATGCTCTAAGTGCTATTAAAAGTGAGAAGAGAAAATAAACTCTTAAATTTTTTAAAGAATCACTAAGAATTTCTTAAAATTACATTTTAATTCATGTTCTTTAACTTTTAATTTAAGAGCTTGTATAAATAATTTTTTGGAGATATAAGTGAGTATAAAAAAGAAGAATCGAATTGACGACAAAAGCAAATATATTTTCAGAAAGTGTTTTACATGTGTATACTTTCTCATTTTCCTTACATTTGTTCTTGACTTCCACAACACTATATCTTTTATTTACAAATAAATTTATTTGTTTATATTATGTGTTAACAATAAGATGGGTGAATGTTTGTTCAAAAATAAAATCCGACTACTGTCATTTTCCATTCTGGAATGAAAATTCACAAGTGCCAACAACTGTAGTAGATAATGCAGTACTGCGGGAGTCGCTATATCGTTGTCTATCATGTCAAGAAATAAAAAAAGGAATGTTCGGAAAGCAAGTTGATGCGCCTATAAATAATACAACAACGATGTTTCAGAATGGACTATGGACCGACCGTACGCCCTAACAAGCCTTCCAACTTTTACTCCCAGTTAAGTGGAGTTGACACCTTTTTAGTCAGTACAAATAAATACACGGACTAAATATTTGGCTTGAATCTAATCTAGCTACACAAGTAACATATCTCATCAAATTGCTGGTCCTGTGGTCTACAATTGCTGACACTCAGGTGTTAGTTTTGTTCACATTGTAATACCAAAGGAACGATTAACGGATGAATCCCGGATGCAAGCCAATCCATGCCGCTTCCAGAATAAAAAAATTTCAATGACAATCTTTGCACAAAGAACACCCGACAATTTTAGATTTAACTTTGAAACAAATTTAGGGTATATGAAACTCAAATCAAGGCTAATGGTTCCTGTAAAAAGCTTGAACAAACAAGTAATCAGAGTGAAAACCCATCAATGTGAGATATTAAATAAGAGAGACACTAACGACTAACGAGGATAGAGGCTCACGAGTAGTACTCGTGAACTTAGAAAGAACACAAGGTAAAAGACAAACGTTATGCGCCCCAGAGAGGAGACACATTCAACATCATAGAGCTGCACAAGGACAAAACCTCTCTCCATTCAAACACAGTAAAAATTTCCTATGTCTAAGGATGATTATCTCTTTCTTCTCTCAAACTACCATGTATAATTGTTTACTTAGTTTTCGAATCATTGATATGGTAAAACTATAACGCCATATGCATTCAACATTATACATAAAATTTACAATGATAATTGATTGGTCTTCAGAATTGTTGTTCTAGGTCTCCTCCATCCGGACTATGTTCCGAGTTCCTTTCCAGGTCGGGGCTTTTTGTTGCTAAATCTGCGGTCTATTAATGTGCAGATAATGTAATTCCAGTGCAATTCCCACTACATCTATAAGGTGCATGCAAACCGTTTACTTTTTATATATTACAATCAAAGGTCGAAGAGGACAACTCCTATAAGAGGGTGACAGGACACAGTGCCTAGTGCAGAATATTTGTGTGTGAACCGTAAGCAAGTCCTTATTTCACCGCATATGTAGTCATGATTATAAACACCTTCACTATCAAAGGAATAATTGAGGTGCCAGCCCATCAAGCAAAACAACATTTACAAAATTCCAAGCTAATTACACTGGTTTTGTATGAGTCATAGTATTATTTTTACATGGATGTATCATGTAAACATGTAGGAGAACACACACATTGATGAATACAACTGTACTGCATAGACTTTGTATTCAAGGAAAAAAAAAATAGTTTTGCATACTGAAGCTCTTCAGAGAAGTATTGTAATGTTAGAATTTGAATGCCCACGCACGATGCTTCCAGTTACAATGTGTGTAGTGCATGATGAATTACTCACAATGTGTGTGGGTGACTGGGTGGTTTAGCGCCCCACTGGTCGTCTGGTCCTGTGCACTACGTTGCTCAATGTTCCTGGAAAAATATTAGCAGCCTTGCAATGTGTTGTACCATCACAACAAACTTCATGCAATCTTCAAATAACTCACCTCCCAGACCCAGAGAGGAGGAATATATATATATATTTGTTTCATGCAACAAAATTTTGCAGTTGGCTTAGATACTGGTACAACGAATAGTAAGCCTACATTAGCTTATAATTTGATGAAGCAATACATAATTTAAACACGTACAGAATGGACTTAGCCCACTTTATAATGCTACAACCTACAACAGCCATTCTAGTAAGATATTTTTACACACACTAGTTGTAATAAAAACCAGTATATTCACTCCCCATTTATCATCACTGATTGATTAGGGACTCTATTAATCTCAACAAAGGTTGAATACGCCTTGTTTAAAGGTTGTTTCCATGGCTCCCCATCCATCTGCATATAACTTTTTGTCCACTCTCCACCCCTAAACTCAAATCGGAGCGCTGCAGCCTGAAAAATAACAGTATGATTTATTAAGCTGCACTTTCTATATATCATTGAAAGGTTTGTCCTACAGCACATATTATATTTACCTATATGTTAGCTAATGCATTGGTTGAATTTTATAACGCTTAAAATTACATGTAAAGTATATTCTTGTTATATATCGCAGCATAAGCTAGTCTGAGCATATCTTTTTAATGGAAGGGAAGTCCGTGAAGCCCTGTACTAAATGGGGTTTGCATTGATAATATAGACATGTTGGTTAAAGCATGAACAACTAAGCTTGCCAAGAGACTAAGAGAGTCATGCTAATTACATGAACTATCTTACCAATCACAAATTAGACATTTTTCAACATCCCAACTAACTTGTTTTAGGAAAGTCATAAAAACTGAGAGAAGTGAGAATAACTAAGTACCTAAAACACATATAAGACCATATTATCAGCTAACATCCTTGTGAATTGTGATGGTATAAACATCTGGTTAGTAATTCTAGAGACACGGCTTATTCTCTTTCAAAGGTTATTCTAGTGCTTCTGGCTTGTTCATAAATGGAAGTCCTGTATTAATATAAGAATACAACATGTTTGCAGTTGCACTACTAGTGGTCTGGTGATGAAGCAATGCTTCCAACCTTATGTGGCAATGGCTCCAGGCATGTTTTCGTTACATTTTCTTTGCCTTGTAGAAAAAAGAAGTGTTTGTTCTTCTATTCCATTTACTTTAGGGCATCAAGTTTGGCCGAGAGACATTACTACTTAAATCTTACCAAAAATAGCTTATGGCCTCAAATTTGGTTAAGACGTGAAAGATGATTCCATATATTTTTTTTACAGTATCTGGTAAATTTAAAGATTACAATTTTTTTTACAAGCACAAAAATTTTTCATGCATTACAAGTTCCTTTCCAAGTAAAGATGGTATACATCTTTCGTCCATTCATGCTAACTTATACTATCAAATTACTCACTCTAATTTCTAAACTCAAACGAAAAAACAAGCAAATCTATCAAATTCTGAAACTTCTGTTCCAAGAACTTGTTGTTCAACAAATTTAAATGTCTTCAATTATAAGTCCCTCTCAAAGTTAATACCATGAACCCTTTCATTGGTTAGAACAATGTTACATTCTAAAAAGACATCAGCAAGTTGTATTACCTGTGCGAGGTGTTTAGCTGTTATAAGCTCTACCATGACAAATGAGGTATGCCATCCTTGTTTTAGGCCAAAAACTTCTAGGATACCGTCATCAGTATGGGCCTCAACGAAACCATTCTGAAAAATTACAAAAAGGAAGAAAGATACATAAATATTCAGCTTGATTAAACATGGTACAATTTTGGCAAGTGCAAAAAGCATGCTCTTTGAGTTCCTGATCTAATATTAGTAAAAACATCTGAAAAGGGGAAAAAAAAGACGGTCATAAATTTTTCTTAAAAAAAGAGACACAGAGGTGTAGTATATAATCTTAAAGAACAATTCAAATCAAACAATGTACAACGAACGAAAATATATGGTCATGTCAATATTTGAATGGTTAATAAAGTTATAAAAAATAATGAAAACTAAAAAAGTGGACAAGGTTGTGTGCACGAGAAGTCTCTGAATGCAGCAAAATATGTACAGATAGTAGCAGCAACACCTTAAGATGATTTTATTTCCCAACTCCCAAGACTCCGAAAGTTTTATGATTCCACTGTTCTTTTATGGTTGTGTATATCGATCTACCCCGGACATTGTTGTGGGAGCCTTGTGCAAAAAAGAAATACATAAGCTAGGAAAGGTACGTCGTGGCCGGCCATTTAATGCAGGACACATTGTATAACAATGAATTGATGAGACAAAAACACCAAAAAGGTGAAGTTGTGTGTATTAACCATTGAAAATCCACTACCCCAAATGATTCCCAACCGCAGGAAGGACAACGAGGATCGATCACAGCCCATGGAAGAGACTTAATTTGATATTCAATAATAATCCATTATTTTAAGAATAATCACGTCTACCAAAATTTGTGGGGATTACAATACTTTTATAGGGAATAGAAACCCAAATAAAGTAACCTAATGGAGCAAGGCCTCAAACTATTGAGCTTAGGATAAATAAGCCATTATCCCCACACATAAAACATATAAATAAAATACCTTTAAATCCCTCAACACTAAATATTTACAGATATATACATAGGGGGCTACTCCAATGAGAACATTTTATAATGAGAACTAGGAACTCATGACAGAATCACCAAATTAAAGTTCAAATTACCAAATTTTAAACATACACATATCTTTAACAAGTTTATATATCACCCACAACCACCACCACCACTACACCACCATCACTACTACTACCATTCAGCCACCATTCCAACCATAAGGCCGTCAACACGAACCACCATAATCGTCACCACAATCACCACCACCACTATCTAAATCTAACATCATTATCGCCACATTTTTACAACCACCATCGAATTTAAAACCAAATCACTAAAACTAAAACCATTTACCACCACCATATAATCATCAAAATCAAGGCGAACTAATTAAAAATTTAAACACCACCAACAAAATCACTACATTTCACGCAGAATCACCAAATATAAAGCAAATCACCAAAAGTTTTTGAAACTAAAATTATAAAAAAAAACATCAGATCTGAATAGGTGATGGTGTTTGGCATCGTTCTCGATGGCAGTGGTTAGATTGTCGAATGCTAGATCGAAAATAAACAACACGACCAGAATATTTGATGGTGAAAAGAGGTGGAGATAAAGGAGAGATAGAGTGGATGAGAGAGACAAGCAGAGTAGATCTGAATTCCGACGGTTGATTGAGGACAGTGGTTGCCGGAGATGGATGGTAGAGATGGAGGAGAGAAAGAAAGGGGAAGTAGAAAGTAATACAAATATGTGTATGTGTATTATCTAGTGTATTATCTAATTGCACAGTCGAGATTAAAAATAAGAGATTGATTCTTAGTTCTCATTTTAAGATCGGTTCTCATTTGATCATCTCCTTTAGAGGACTATTCTAATGAGATCCCGATAGAATGAGAACCGAGACCCTAGTGGCAATTTTGTAATTAAACTGAACTAAAGGGATAGTTACAAATAACGATACGTTAAAGAATACACAATACAAACCAACGCTTTTGGACCTCTCCATCTTCGCTCTTCCATCCAGTAGCCCTAAATCACTATTCCAAACCTCTTAAAAACTCCATTAACGATTTAGAGATCGCTAATTTAAAGCTATATATATGGTATACCTATCATTACAGCCCTTGGTATCTTTCCCCAATTTGAAATGGAGAGATTTGAAGGTATCAATCGTGCACCTTACCACTAGCCTCTACATCATCACCGTCATCGTAACTACCACCGTACCACTACCATAAACATCGCCATCATAACTATCACCATCGCACCGTCAATACAACACCAAAATCACTAAACTTAAATTAAAATTATCAAAATTAAACCATCAACATAATCACATCACCATCTTCACTATCACCTACATAATCATCAAATTTAAATCATCAAAATTTATATCACATTTCTCACAAACACGTTCAGAGTCAACAAATTAGAATCCAAATCACCAAAATTTAAAGACGAATCACCAAATTTTGTACCAGAATCACCAAAAGAATCTGAATGACGAATCATCGAAACATTACAAATCTGAGTTTGTAATGGTATTAAAGTCATCAAATATAAGTTATCATCATCATTTTACTACATATACAACCACTATCGCTTTCGCCGGATGTAGTCCTCGTCGTCGTGATTTGAAACTTCAATTAAATCACAATCATCTTCTTGTTTGATACCTTCAAAAATTTTGCCAACACACTGGTCGATTATCGGCGTCGGAGAAATAAGTGTATAGGACGAAGAATGATTATAAAAACTTGTTGGAGATTTGAATTGAGAAGGGTGTTTGAACGTCGAGCTTACAAAATAATAAAGTGTTGATAAAATCAGTGATTATAGAGTTTATCTACAGAGAGAGAGAGAGAGATGAAACAAGTATAGACAGAGAGAGATGGGGGAGGAGAGAAAACGTTTAAAATGAGGAGGTAACATGTGATGCTGTGACGACAAAAAGGAAGGTGGGAGAAAAATTGTGGTGTAGATTAAAAGGAGTTTAATAAATTGGAGGGCTGAGATTAAGTCTCAGTTGTCATTTTAAGAGAGGGTCTTATTTGAGCACTTGCCTATAAATATAAATATATATAGGGTTTCGTGTTTCATGTGCCTGAGGATGACCTCAGGTTAGAACCCTGAAGTTAAAACAAATCAATATAAATTTAAGGGTATTTGTGTAAATTACTGATAAAAATTTGATATTTACAAAAATGCCCCTGCGGGGCCCCCCTTACTTTATAGGTAATATTTCTTATAACCTTAGGGGAGATCCCTGAGGTTGTCCTCAGACCCAGTTTTCTCATATATATATATATATATATATATATATATATATATATATATATATATATATATATATATATATATATATATATATGTCTCGCATGCGCAATTGGCAATCACTTGAGGTTGTAGATAATATTGATTTCTAAACAAGTTGATAATGCCTGCATATGTCTTAAACCAAGCCACTTCTAAACTAGTTAATAATTCTTACATATGCCTTAAAACGGTATCTATGAAATACACAGTACTGACCTACCAATTCAGGTTTCGAACATTGTAACAAGTCATGCAACAAATAATTAAAAACTAAATACATAAATAACTTACATATAGTTTTGCTTGTTATAAAATTGGAGGGATAATATTGTTAAAATCTCATTAATAACTTACAGAAACAAAGAATAATTTTATAGAGATGTATCTATAGTTTTAGGGAAGAGTGTATATACTATTAGATCACTGACTTCGTTTGGTAACCAATCAACAATACCTTTTCCATATACTTTGGGTTGGGACGTCCCCAAGGATTCCTTCCACTCCCATAGTTGTGAAGATTTAAAACAACTATAGACCTCACACTAAAATAGCAAAAACAACAGTAGATGTCATCACCAACTGAAATATAGCACCGAATAAAAAAGTAATAAAAACATTAGGAGTAAAAGTTCCAATAAAAAAAAGGTTGTCTTCAATTTTCCACAACGAAAAATAAAAAAGTAATTCAAGTTTTGCATGTAAAAGTGTTATGATGACGCATAGCAGAATATTCCAATAGAGTAATCAACCTTGAAGGAAAATGAATTTGCTCCCATTCTGAGCAGTTGACCCGTTTGACGTACATCCTTAATATGTTATTCAGTCCCCTGCATCAGAGTAGTTGTTTCTTGTATAAGAGCCTTAAATATTTCCTCATATAAGCCTATAAACAATTTCAAAGAAAAAGTAGTATAGACAAAGTACGATTACTCAAATATTAATTAAATAGGAAGGGATAAATATAATCATGTGCTTCTGCCTATCTGTCTGTTCGCAAGAGCATGTGGTGTGCATGCTTCTTACTTTATTAGATCAGACATTAGGCACATTGAACACAATGGCACCCAAAAGTTAAGTACAGTACAAATACATCTCCAGATCTCCATATCAAGTTCATCTCTAAATAGTGCATATCAAGAACATATAAAGCCAATCATGCATTTACCAGAAATCATTAATGCACCATGGACCGGACACCCCAGAGTACTGCAAGTACAAATTAGGGCCAAGAGAATCTGTTCAAAATGCTTGTAATGCAAGAATGTGCCAGATCTATACTACTACTGTACTTCAGGGGACATTCTGATTAATTCCTAGCATACACTGCATAGATTAAATGTCCACTTGCATTGTCATATAAAAAAAGACTGCCTTTCAAAAAAATTGATGTATTTTAATCATGGGAAATACAGAGAGCTTAAAAAGAAAAACCCTGTTGTTCCTGAAGTTAATTTGATATTATTATTCTCATAGTAAAAACATAAAGTAGCAAAAGACTTCCAAGGTGTGACATAAGATAGCAGGATAAGAAATTTAGTTCTAAAACTTAATGCATATATACTGGAAGTTTAAGGTCACCATCATTCAGAACCTCTCTAGAACCATAATACGAAAGTGGCAAGAATAATGTGCTATCGTTGCAGGAGCTATCTCTACAGTATTTTAAGTAAGCCAAACTTATTTCCTCAGCTCTAATTAATAGCTGAAATATGTTGTTCACAATTACTATTAGATCCATATAAATGAATCAATTTTAAAACTCAACCTCCACACTAATTCGAACTTACCTGTGGTCGTATATTGATTGGACCTGAGGAGTGGTAAAAACCTGATAGTTCTCTCTCAGAGGAGTAAAAGGAAATTTTCACACCTACTAAGAGACACCTAGCACAGTTGAGAAACTTGTTTGATACCACATGGAAAGACTAGGTGTCGACACACTTTTGATAATCCTTCTGGGGCCATGAAGCTAGTTATGGCTCTAGTGCTTGTGTGCCTGTTCTAATAATTTGTTAAATCTATTCCTGAAAGCTTCTCTCCAAGTTTTTCCCTCTTCCCATCTATAATCTCTCAAATCTCAGTTCTGGTCTCTCATTTCTCGATAAAATTAACTTCTTCCTGACATATCTCCCGTTCTAATACCTGACTGCTCCCCTTATTCCTTCTATTTCTCTGATTCTGAGAAATTTACTTTCAAAACCACATTGAATAACCAAGATCCCGTCATAACCCTCTGCTACAGCTTCCACTGTCGAGAAAAGTGTTATTTTTGACAATTCAAGCTTCGGATACTCAAAAATAAACTGTCCGCCTCAATTCTATTTCATAATTTACTCGTAACTGTGAGTTTCCTCATGCAGAAGCTCTAATTGAATCAGAGCAGTATGAAATAGAAATAGAGAACTTTAACTGCCGAAGTGCAACCCTCAAATTCAGTACGACTGCTTGTATTAGGAAGTAATCATTTCAATTTACACTTCAAATTAAACTGGCTCCCTAGTAGGCAAGAAATATATTTAACAAAAAAAATCCTATTGGGCTGGAGAGTAGGAGTAAAATTTAACCACGGATGTTGGGAAGAAAAATAAGGAACCCTATGAAGGCATGGGGAGTGTGTTCTCATCAAAAGGGAAACTGGCAGAATTATAGATAAAGGTCTGCCAAATCTAAATCCTACTGGGCTGGAGAGTAGGAATAAAAATTAACCAAGGATGTTGGGAAGAATAAGGAACCCCATCAAGGCATGGGAAGTGTGTTCTCATCAAAAGGGAAACAGGCGGAAATATAGTAGATATAGGTCTGCCAAATCTAAAGCTTAGCTTCTCAATATTACAGAAGTTGGTTACTCAGTGTGGACGGGGTGACTTAAACATAATATTTTGACCTTTTTGGAGTGCCAGATTACAGAGTACAGACAAATGACAATAGCTGCTCTATTCTTTTATGACAGGCTGCAAGGTTTTGGTATAATCATTCACGTGAGTAATCATGTCTCACAATATTCATTAGAGAGATCCTTTATAGCCAAATGACAAACCTGGATCTTACGAAAGTGCGCAATGGTACGATGTTAAGAAAGTGCACAATGGTATGCTAGTTATAAACATTGCAAGGGTGCAGGCAGTTTCAAGGTTCAGCTCAAAAATCAAAGGATGTGATATCAAGCAGTAACAATTACAAACATTTAAAAATAAAAAAAAAAAAGATTCATAAGACCTAGGGAAGAGGCATGGTAGAGAATACCTTAAACCGGGATCTGCAATGCAAGGGGTGAAAAACCACCCCTGTGTGCAAGTGAAACAGGAGTAAATAATCTGCAAAGAAAGAACCCATATGCTAATCAGAAGTTATTAATTACAATGTAACAATAAAAATCTGAAAATCAAGCTCGTGCAAGGAAATTTAATTCAAGTGGCAGAAATAGTAAAGTTTATACCTTATTTGCAACTGGACCTTGTGCAAGGTAAGGCTTTTCGTTGCGCAAGTGATGAAATCCATAGGCAATTTGGGCATCCATTCCTACAATTTGTTCAGAAACACACCAAGTGAGCAAAAATAGAAGCAAAATCATTGCAGCTCACAAGGTAGTAAAGTAAGCATTGCAGAAAAGAAATAGTTCTAAATAACTTCTCTAGCTAAGTACGGATTTCTTCTTTCCTGTCCTTATGTTAAGCGAGTGTTGTCTTCTGAATGACAAAACCCTCTCTAAAAGTTAATAAATAAACAAAACTGAAGGTAACAGAGTTTTAGGCTTTTATAGGTGAAATATGGGTTCCGCTCGCAAATTTAAGTATCAACAACCCAATTTTTTGACCATTTACTGTATTATTCTAAAGATCAAAGAATCCAAATCCAAATGAAGTATTAATTTATAAACCCGTCTACATACAATGCAGTGGTCCAATTAGAAGGAGAAAAAAACAAGGGAGCTGAAGGAAAAAGAAAAGGTGAAGTGCTAGGGAAGTAGATAACTAAAGAGGATTTATCTGCCTAATCGACTTATTTTGTTTGCTGTTCCAAACATTTGAGGGAAAGGAGCGACAGAAAGGGAAGTGGTGAACTTGGACCTTTTAACAGAAAATGACTCAAGGTATAAGGATGGTACAATATAGATACTAAAAGCTTTAATTCTGCAAATAAATTGAATACATAGGATTATAACCAAAATCCCAACATTTTACGGAAAGTCTCCCTTGCTCCTAAGAGATAAGTCCGAACAAGTTCTCTGTTGATAGGGCACAAGTACAACTCTAGAAAAAACCACTAAATAAGTGAATTCCAAGAATTATAAACTAAGCCAACGTGTGAAAGGCCCTCGCTTGTATACTAAACTGCAGCAGCATATGTAAATAGCAAGTGTTTAAACTGTTAAAAATATGAAACAGCAGAAAACATTTAATTGGTAGGCTTGAAGTGCATGTACTGACGATAGATAATCCGTAATTGGTAACAGTTTTTTTTACCAATATAAGCAATTCAGAAAGCCAAACCTATGCTAAAGTAATTGTAGAAGACTCCTTCGTAGCAAGATACTTTCTCAGGCAAATCTCGTCTATCTTCCATTTCCTGCAAACCCATCACTTTAATCTCCACAAAAAACATAGAAACATGTTGCATCATGCAACGATTACAATAAAGATACATGTGACGTATTATAATCTCAATCTTTTTATCTTTCAAGTCATGAATGTGCAAATATTGTACCCTGCATCCCACTTTATTTGCAATAATTTTCTACCTAGAATATCCAACATATAGGTCAATTATTTTCAACTTTTTAATTCACCTCAAGTCCAAACGACTCTATACTTTAACCCCACTAAATAAAATGTGTGCTTCATTCACAGACATGAGACCAATTCTCTTATTTACTAGATACTCATGATTGTCTTAAACTTAATATCTATGTTACTCGGACTCTTCATTTTACCTTGGAGTACCGGTGTCGGACACTCGACACTCGGACATGGACACTTAGACTTGGACACTTATTTTAAGCCAAAAACATGTACATTTTTCAAAATGTTGTCGAGTCTGATACTTGGACACGTACCCATGTCGGACACTTATAGCCGAGTCCGAGTAACATAGCTTAATATTAACATACAATACATAGGGTTCGGCTAAACAAGGAACTAGTTTAATTGAGTAACTTGGTAACCAACCATAGGCCCTCAGATTAAAAAGAAATGTACGGTTCGACGAAAAACCAATAACACATGTTATGGTCATTCACATACTCTAAAATAGATGTTTCATTATGTATTTTTCTTCTTATTTTATGAATACTTGTACCTCATTAAAAAACTGTTCGATCAAATTTGAACAACATCATCAGATTGGTTAAAATTTTCACATGCAATATGAGTGGCAAAAACAAAATGCTGACAAAATTAAAAAGTATTGTTGCAATTAATGAAATTATTCTATAAACAATAGTATATTCATTGTAGAAACAATTTTTCAATATCTTGATTTAAAATCAAAGAAAATGATAAAGGATTCATACTAATATAAAAGAAAATATATTAAAATACAGAACACAAAAAATATAACTTTTAATTCAAAGAAAAATAGTAAAATACTAAACATAAAAAATTTTAATTAGTAAAAAGAATACATATAAAATACAAAACACAAACAATTATATTATTCATAAGTAAAAGAAAGCATTTTAAAATACTGAACACAAATAATAATTTTATTTTTAAATTTATAAGATATATAATACGGACGGAACATAAAAATTTTAATCGACAAAAAGAATACATATATAAATGGGTGAATACCTTTTATATCAGTTTTATAGAAACATTTAACCTTTGACAATTTTCGCTAAGAGTGCCCTTTTATAGACGCATTACCTAAATGTGTAACCATGCACGTGATCAACACACTAGCTAGCATCATGACGTAAGGGTAATTTTTAATGTTGAAGGTCGAAGGGTTAATAGCATACATCAGCCAATTTTAGTTTTTAAATGTTGAAGGTCGGTGGGTTAATAGCAAACATCAGCCAACTTTAGTTTTTTTACATTAGAGGTACATGCCTCAAATTTAACAATTCACATACACACGTGAGTAATGCGAGTTCCGTCAACGCATTTGCAGCATGCGTGGAGACCACAACATTTACATACTTGTGTGTTCATCATTGAAGTAGTCGCATTCTTTTAGTGCGCTATGATGTACACAGATGTCTTATGCGCATGTAATTTGGGCACCATTACCGAGAATGGGTGATTTGGGCATCAAACACCTTTAAAAAGTGATAATTAGGTCAATTTCTCTATAAAAATACAGACCACAACAAATAATTGATTTCTAAAATAAAAGATAACTTATTGAAATACAAAACCCAAACAACAAAATTTTTCTTAAAATAAAAGAAACCATATTAAAATACAAAACACAAATACTAAGATTATTTTTAAATTTAAAAAATATATATTGAAATATATAACATAAATAATATTAATCAATAGAAAGAATACATATAAAATTACAGAACAAAACAAATGATTTAAAAAAAACATATTAAAATACATAACACAAACAAAAATATTATTTTAAAAAAAAAGTATTAAATACATAACACGAATAATAATATTAGATTAAAACTAAATAAAATAATTTGAAATACATAACATAAAATGTATTATTCAAAAAAAATAAAACACAAAAGACAGAACACAACATGTGATTTTGTTTAAAAAATAAATTTTATTATTATTCTTAAAACAAAAGAAAACATATTAAATACAAGACAAAAAAATATTTTAAAATACTTTTTATTTTATTATTTGTCTTATACAATTGGATTCGTGATGATGAGAAGTTAAATAAAAACGACGATGTTTATAAAGGAATTAAGTTAGGGGTCGTAAATGTAACAGTTTGAAAAGGTAAAGAAGATAAAGATAGATTTAATCTCAACGGTTGTTTTTCAAATCAATTGAAGCATTTGCTAAGGAGTTAAATAGTTACACATATAACTTTATCCACAATATATATTGGGTGTAGCTCATATGAGAACCCCTTAAAATGAGAACTAAATGAAAACCGGTGATTTATATCATTTATGTTGGTGATTTAATTGTTTCTCATTGTAATTATCCCACCATCATCTCCTTCCCACTTCAACCACCATCTCCAAAAACCACCTCACGGCCACCCAAAAAAAATCACTAGTTACGAAAATCACAACCAAATTGGAGGTGATTTTTTGAATTTCCAGAGACGATGGTCGGAAGTGGTCACCGGAGGTGGCGGTTGGGGTGGGAAGGAGCGGTGTTATGACAATTGCAATGATAAAAATTAAAATCACCAACATGAATTATAAAAATCACTGGTTCTCATTTAGTTCTATTTTAAAGGATTCTCATTGAGCAAGACCCATAATATTTGAACAAACTGTCAAAACATAATATTTCAAGCCATCAAGTGGAATTCACTCAAAAAATTGACATTAGAACGGTCTTTGCTTGGCATGGGTTATATGCTAGATTGCTAGTAGAATACATAAGGAATTAGCATAACAAGTAAAGTAGTGCTCGCCTTGGGGAGAAAACATGGGTGTGGATGTGGATACTGGAACTCCATAACACTAAATATTGTGAAGATGTTCCAATATTACAAGAATTATGTATGAAACACTTCTTAATGTACTTCTAGGGACTATCCTATGTAATCCCGTTTTTCGCCTACTCCCTAATCATCATTAAATAATGCAATCGCATTCCCTACAAGGACTACTCCGTACAATTCTATTTTTGATTTTTGTAATGTATGAGACACTTTTCAAGGTATTAAGGTACTACCAGGGACTAGTCCATGTAATGCTTGAAGCTCCTTGATTGGACAACTGCCATTCCTCACCTAGTACATAAAGAAAGAATCCAAGATGGTGTCGGACAACATACCCTAGAAGAATTTTATGCGAGACTAAGCCAGACAATAAAGTTGTCTACAACCATCTTTGAAACATAGAGAGACTATTATTTAAGAGATATAAATATGAAGAAGATTGAGGAAGAAAAGCATGTGGTGTATCTGAACTTAAGACTGCACCCCGAAATAAAAGTTATGGCTATTGGCTACTAGTAAGGAAACAAGAAGATTCCTGTAGAATGAATCAAGGTAGAAGAACAAGAATGTTGCATTAGTTTAATAAACCATGAGGCACAGCACGCATTTCTAAATCCTCTAAATGCACATGACCTTTCGACCCAAAAACACACCACAAAACATTCACCAGCTTTAACATCTTGGCCTGCTAAACTAGGTAGGATCCCCGTTATTTAAAATGCACGTAAATCAATTTCGGGATGACACAAGCACAACAAATATAGCAAACAACTATCACTAACCTGATCAAGAGAAAAGTCTTCCACTGCCTGCCGCTTCAAACAGTGTGGTGTATTTACCTCTTCCCCAGCTGGCATTAATATTCGAAGATTCCAGCTGTGAATTAAAAAAATTTATTACATGTTTGTTGGGCAGAAGAAATGACTTTAAAAATAAATAATTTTAGTACTTAACATGCTCACCGTAAAATCATCTTCATATCCAAGGTAAGGTATTAAATGTTTTGATGACATATTCATGCATATAATGTCCTTCCACTTCATGCACTAGGTAACTATAGTACAATGGCATCATGGTGGCCTATCACTTGGCCTATCTAAGACCGACTCAGATATGTTACCAACTCCGTGTATTCATAACACGTGTTGTTTTAATATAAATATAATTAAATAAAGGAATATAAGGTATAAAATTTATACGCTCTGAATCTATCTGAAAGAAAAAAAAGATTATTCTTAAAGCATCTAAATGATGATATTCCCCGTATTGACCCCCTAGTTAGTTTCAAACAACAATTCTTGCACATGCATAAATAATTTCAAGTACCGATTTCTAAAAGAATATAGTTTCCTTATGAAAATCTAATGATACAATCATCATTTATTTGCATTATTGTATCACAAACAAACAAAAGCACTAAATATCCATATCCATATAATGTTTACAATATTTTGTACATAAAATAAATTAAATTGAATGCTGTGAACATTTTAGTTTCTTATTTCTTTTTAATATTAAGAAGTATGTTTTGATTAGAAAGTTCAGACATGCAGTATTGGTGATGCTTGAAGACCATGAGCTAAGCCCTGTTTTGTAGAAGCTACAAATTAACTAAAGTTATCCAGGAAGATAAATTTTATATGGAATCAACAAAACCATATTGCCAATCTAAAACGGTTTTTTATTGCGTGAAACTAACAAACGATAATATCTGCAGATGTGTGGGAGTAAACAGGGTCATTTGAATATAAAACTTCAGAGAAAAGTCTACTTTTTTCCAGATGAGAAGGATTTGGTTAAAGAAAATGGGTTCAATTAACACAAGGGGGCTTTACAAAAATGTATGAAAATAACTAGCCTCAATGGAAAAAAAAAAAAAACTGTTGACCAAACATACACTAAGCTACTCACCTGTCAAGACGGTCTAGTTGACCACTGGCAGCTCTATCAAGTGTGCTTTTGATGCCTGATTTCCAGTTAAAAGGAAATGAACCGCCCTAAATAAATGGTGAAAAAACACTTGTATAAATGCTTGGGACTGAAGTTGGCTATCAATGAAAACAAAAAGTTATTTTAAGTTATCCATTATCTTCTTACACTTGCACAAACAGATAAAGTTAAGAAAATTTTGCACAGGGAATGGGTGTGAATGAGATAAGTCTTTCATAAGCCTGTACAGTAGTAAAGGGTATAAAGTTGTGCAAGCTTACCCAACCAAAACTTCTGGACAAGTCATTTCCAGTACCAAGAGGAATAATTGCCGTTGGTGGAACTGGTTCTCGTCCCTGTTTATGAAGTTCTCCAAGACAGCTGAGGACCCAACCCACTGTGCCATCACCCCCAGCAACCTTTCAAAATATCATAAAACTTTAGCTCCCATGTAAACAAAAAGTCTAGATTTCACTACAGCTAACCCCATGTAAGAAATGAAAAAGGAATATTTGAAAAGTTGAAGTTGGCTAGTTAATACCCTAGAATATTATATAGATATCATTAAGTCTGCCAACAACATACCACAACCCTCAGCTTCTCACGAGTCTCTTTGGCACAAGTGTCCCCATGAGCAGCAAACTTCTCCAGGCAAGCCAATCCATATTGTACAAATTCATTAGGCTTCACTAGCGAAAGATCCAATACCTGGCACATGAAAAAATATACTATCTGAAAACTACAAAAAGTTATTCTAAACCGTAAAATTCTTCAATCAGTATGCAAAGAAGTATATTACCAAGCCAAAAATACCCGAACCATCTTATAATACCAAATAATACCAAATAAATAAACAATGCAAAAAATAATGTCATGTAGTCATTTTATCCGGTGACTATCACAGTCAGACTTGAAAATATGTCAGGAAATGCAAAAACCATTTATTATGCTCGGATGTCTCTGTCTTTCTGACAATCCACATAGTCTCACACATCAACTAAATCTACCTACATGCAACAGCAGCAGCACAATAAGCAAAAATAAATAACAAACACTTGCAAAGTATTGAAGAGGCTAAACGCCTGATCAATCACATTCTTCCACCGCAGCTTCTTTTAATTCACATCAGCGCAACAAACTCTGACAACTCACGAGTCACAACACAGACCACTGCCATACTTAGTTAACATTTTTTAACCATTCAGGCTTTAATAAACAATTAAAAATAATCATAAATAAAACAAATTAACTAACATTTCTAATTAAATCATTCAAAAATACTTATACAGATATTGAGTGAACTAGTAGTCCTAGTAGTATATGCATATGTATATACAGACAGATACAAATTTATACCTGTTCTTCGCTCATTAACTCCTGAAGCCTAGTCATGAGTTTAGGACCGTAACGACCACCGCTTTTGGAATTGATGAACACGACGACCGGAGACTCCGGCGAATCAACGACGGCGTCGTCGCGAAAATGAGACATTCCGGCATCGACACTTTTGTAGCGAACGGCGTCACGAATTGCGAAACGCAGGTGTTGAGGCATGGAGATCTTAGAGCGAAGTTGTTCCTTTGGAATTTGCGCTCCGGCGAATGTGCACGCTTTGATTGAATCGATCAATGATGATCGGACGGTGACTCTTGGTGTTCTCAAGTCATCCGCCGTCGGTGATTCCATCTCTCTCTCTCTCTCTCTCTCGCTGTCTCGCTCAAATGTGTTAAAACAGGTGTAGTTTGTTGTGTGTTTATACTTGTGTGTTTATAGTTGTATGTAATGTGTGTGTATAGTAGTGTTTGTTATTGGTGAGTGAATTAATGAGCGTTAACGGTAAATGATGGAGACTTCCGGCGAGGTTTTGAATTCATATAGTATTACTATTTTGTTGTGTGATTGTATATAAAAATCTTATGACTGGCTGGGTCTATTGTTATTTACAAAGTGTTGTCTCCTTTATGTAATTTAACGACACGCGCACGTTGAAAATTAAAAGAGTGAAAAATTATCGTGTTAATTAGAGTGTTGATTCTGTCGTCCTGTCACAATTCAACAGTAGCGGAAGAAAGTAACGCTTTATGAAAATTTTGGTTAGCTAGAAACGGTTGATTTTATTGCGATTTGACACAAATCCGAATCAAATATTAATAAATCAAAATTTGTGATTATAATATAGACGTTTCCACTAAAATGATAGGTAAGTTTAAAGCTACACCAAAGTCCAAACAAGATTTTTGAGTGATTGCTTTTGTTAATTATCAAAAGGGAAAAAAAAATAGAGTGATTAGTGTAAAAATTCAGATCTTGTTGTTTTTTGCAACTTAACCTAAAATAATTATTTTTATATAAAAATCCAACAAAATTTATTAAATTGTGAAAATCATGCAAAGAAGGGATAGTTATTTAATTTTTAAATAATTTTCCTATATTTTCAAATTTTAAATATATTAATTAAAATTTTAAAAAATTTTATGTTATTCGATGAAATTTTATACACTTCGGAACATATTTCCTGTCCCAATCAAAATTGGATAAATTTAGTTATGAATACGAAAATTGGTTAGTTAGAATAGTGATATAATACGAATCAAAAATTAAAATTTGTGATTGTAATAAAAATACTTTCTCTAACATAATATTTAAATTTATCATCGAGTATTTTTTTGATGATGGACATTTGATAATACATTCTTGTTAAAGAAATATCTGGTCCGATATGTTTTTCTTTTCTTTTTTAAAAATACAATTTAACTAATTTCAACAATAAAGATTTAATTATACACTTTTTAGAAATGAGTATCCGCTACGAGAAAGAAAACTGGGACTGAGGTTGTCCTCAGGAAAGAACCCTGAGGTTAAAAGATTTTGTTCCTATAAAACAAGTGGCCCCGTAGGGGCAATTTTGTAAGTATAAATTTTTTTACAGTAATTTACATATATACCCTTAAATTTATACTGAAAATCTTTTAAACATAACCTGAGGACAACCTCAGGCACATCTAGCCCATCCGATAATATATTTTTCTAGATGGATATTTGACTTGCTATGTAGGTTCTAATTTTTTGGGAAAATAATATTTAATTTCTCGCGAGTAGTTTTGACAAATACCAAAATGGGGAAGATTGTGAGACAGTTCTTTATATTAGTCTCTCACCTTTTAGTTTTGGTGATTTGTCAAAATACGAAAGTGAAAATTTAATTAAGGATATTTACTACGTTATCTAGTAAAATACCGTAAGAATATTCGATGTGACGTTTTCTCGTACCAATCATTGATTTAGATAAGAGAATGTCGGGTATAATGACATTTTCTAGTTTAGATTATTTGTGGAACATTTAAAGGCAAAGTCAAGACGGCATAAATGTTGAAATGTTTTCGGTTTCTTCGGATAAAACGAAACTAATATACAATCTATACACTTATATAGCTGGTTAATATATAAGGATTGGGGACCAAGTTAGCATGAATTTCCAGGAAAGTGCCCTTGCTATTAGTTTATTAGTTGGTGCCAAGTGTCATGCTTTCATTTTCTCCTATTTCCACCACTTTGCCTATAAACAGCAAGCTAATCCCACCCATTTCTCTTGAGCTTTTTGTGTCCTAGAAGTGCTGGAATTTTCTCTATAAAATCACAGCCTTTTAAGAGTACCAAAAACCTCCAAAAGATTTGAATAACAAAGCTTTGTTGCTCCATTTTTCAACATCTTTAAAAGCTTTGTTGTTAGTCCATTTCTTGAGTTTTTAAGCACCATTCGGCCATCACTATTGGGGCACCTCTTGAGCTCGATTTTAGCAGTCCCCAAAGTGTTCTTGAACGTGGTTTGAGTCACCAATTTATGAAAGGCATATGATGTAGCCTATTTGTATTTCGAGGATACAACTCAACTTAAACAAGGTTGTAATAGTAAATAGTATATAGACTGTCACAAGGAATCTCAGATTGTATTATCTGTCAGAAGAAAAAGATCAAGGTCAATCTACAGACTTAAGGAATTGCTACATTGAAAGAAGTTCAGACATCTGATCAAGCCTCAGTGAAGTATTCGTTAAAGAAGTGGATTCATTTAAAGTGATAGAGATTTCGACAGTGACAGAGACAGTACAGAGAAATATCAAGAGAGAGAAGAGAAAAGAAAAGGAACCAGATTTTAAAGTCAATATATGAAGAACAGTCATTGCGGTTAGTCACTCATGAACCAGACAGTACATCGAGTGTCAACATTAAACAGTGGTTGTTCATCATTAACTTCAGTGGTTCAAGCTATCAAGACTGGTATGAGAGAAACTCATTGTGCAAGTAAGAGAAGTGCTAAATTAATTAACCACAAGGATTTTACTATCAAGTGGATTGTTGAGTATTGAATACAGTAAAAGAATACAGAGGGGGGGGGGGTGAATGGATTCTTGAGTTTTTCTTCGGTTTTGAATCTTTGCAGCAAGATAAGTGATGAGTGTGTGAGATATGAAGATGCGGATAATTAAACACAAACACAACACAATATCACTTTAATCTAATATTTTATTAGATTAAGATGTTGCTACAATCTGTGAATACAAATGATAGTATTCTCAGCTTCGTTTTTCTCAGAGAGATATTTTCTGGATATATTTGAGAAACTTCAAAACCTTAACAGCTAAGGAAGTGAGGCTGTATCCTTATAGACATGGATACACCCCCTTGCTACAAATGAGGTAGGTAAAAAACAAAAGCACTTTCCAGTCTGTCTATCTCATTTTAGTAAGAGTCCAAACGGCTACAGATTTGACTTTGAAAAGCCTGTTTAGATCCACTTCTTCAGCTCCTTGTCCCTTGTCTTATCTCTCCAAGCTTCTTTGTAGGCTTTCCAGCATGCTTTATAGGACAGAGTCAAATAAAGTATCCTGGCTTGTTGCAGGTTTCTGACTTGTACAATTCTTCAGTATTTTGTCCTCAAGAATGTATTCGAGAAGTGACTAAGTAAGTGATTCGAGAACTGGAGTTGACTTGATCGATAACTCTGAGTTCTCGAATAGTGTTATCTTGACATATCGAATCACTTCTCGAATAGCTCTTTTCTCTGGGACTCCTTGAGATATCGAATAGAGCATTTTGACATATCGAATCCCTGAGATATCGAATAGAGCATTTTGACATATCGAATCCCTGAGATATCGAATAGCATATTGAGAGATATCGAATAGTGTCTTCTGAGATATCGAACTTCAGACTTCTCGAATGCTAGACTTCTCGAATAGACAAATGTACTTCTCGAATTGGTACTTAGGCAAATTCTTCATTTCTTCAAATCCCAACTGTGATTATTTGGCAGTCTTCATTCCCTTGCTTGAGGCATGAACCTTAGAACTTCTTTCAAGCTTTATTCTTGACTTAGTAGGTACAGTTACACAGATAGAATTTGATGCCTATTACAAGTACAGAACAAATAGAAACTCTACAACTAGAGGTTCCCTCAGTTAAGAGGTCATGTAGGTAATGCATAGCATTACACATACTTAGGCTTGTTATTAGATGTATTCAGGCATGCCTCTGTGACTAACAATCTCCCCCAAATTGTGAGTAAGACCCTTAGTCACAATTTCATGTCTGATAACAAGCCTATCATACATAAAGATAAAACTTGACAGTACAGGTATGAATTTCCATCAGCAATTTGGATAGAACTACAGAGTGAGTAATCTTACAGCCTATGATGAAGAACTAGCCATTGTCTTTTGATTCCCTTTCCATAGCTTTGGCTTGAAACTCATCATATTCTTTCTCTCTTCTTTCTTTCTCCTTCCTTGTATTCTCATCCATAGCTTTTATTATTTCTGCCATAGCATCCAATTCTTCAAGCAAAATTGAGTCTTTGAAATCTTCAAGTACTGGTTCCAGAATATTTGCAGGATAGTGGTTGAGTAGATTCATTCTGATGTTGACTTGATTTCCATTCCTCCTCCTATACTTTACCATGTAGGGGTTGAACTGAACTCTACACAAACCCTTTTTCCTCAGCTTTTCTGCTTCACTTTCCAGTCTCTCAATTTCTTTCTCCCTTGCCAGCCATTTCTCAAAACACTCTTTTCTGACTTTTTCTTCATGATCTCTCTTCATTTTCACGAAATCAATTAGCTCCAGTTTCCATACTCTCTCCACTTTATCTTCTGAGCTCAACAGTGCAATGATTCTCTCTATGTCATATAGCTTGCCCCAGTGTTGACATCCTCCTTGTTTGAATTTCTCCTCCCTTCCATCCGAATATTTAATCTCAAGGCAATTATCAACAATGGCAACATGATAGATTCTTTGAGCTTGCAAAAATTGCAGTTGGTCTACATCATAATCTTCATCTAGTGGTTGGAGTTTTAGGCCTGGATAGATTGTCAGGGTTTTTGATATGGTTGGCTTTGATTTCCTTGCAGCTTGCTTGAACTTGATTCTTTTTACATGATTACTTGGCAGCAGTATGTGACCTTTGTTTGTAGACCATTGTAGTATTCCATTAGCAGTTTGCTTTTTGAAACATACAGATGGTTTCTTGACTTGAATCTTCTTCTCTTCTTGAGGTGGCAAGACAGTTGCAGAAGCCATAGATGCAAATTTTGAAAGGTCACTACTGGCAGCATTCACCCTAGACTTAGAGTCTTGTGTTGTGGTGAGGTTACTGTCAGCAATGCCTGAGGCTTGCTGTCTTCCACTTTTCCTCTCAGAGCCTTTACCTTGATCATCATCATTCTTCCTCTTCTCATCATCCTTCTTCTTCTTCTTGTCTTCATCACCCTTATTACTCCTGTGATATCTTCTCCTTCCATCACTTTTATCTTCATCCTTGTCTTGATCTTTGCTTGGGTTGAACTTAGCAGTCTCAGATACAATGCCAGTTGCAATATATGACCTGAGATAAGATATAGCTTCTAATTCTTCTGCTGTTCTAGATCCCTTCTTCTTGATCAGTTTCTCAATGATGGCTATGATGAGATTTTTATTTTGAGGAGTTAGATGCTTAGGAATGACCAGCTGCTTGATATCTTCAATTCTTGTTCCAGCCTGGTAGATAATAGTTCTAGGATCTGTGAAAACTTCAGGTAGCCTTGAAGGTTGACCATTCCTCAATTCATCATGAAGACTCTTGTTGTTCTCATTTCCCTTCTCAATTAGTCCAAGGAGCACATTCACTTCTGAGTGCTTTAGACTCTGTAGAGTATTGATGGTTAAGTGCCATATCTTGTTCTTTCCTACCATCAATATCTCCTTGAGCCATAGATCATTAAGCCTCCTTGGTACTACAGTGAGACAGTCAATCTGACTCTTCAAACTCTCATGATATAGCAGAGCATCACCAGCCTGTTCTCTAGAGACTTTCAGAAGCTCCAAGAATGCATCATCATGATAGACATTTGAGTTTGCAATTTCTTGTAGCTTGGCCTCAGTGACCACCTTCACTTCTACTGGCTTGGCACTCTTAGATATTGAGATTTGAGGCTTGTCAGATGGCATACTCCCTGCAACCACTGTGGTTGTAATAGACTGCCTTTGACCATCAGGAGTAGTGATGTGCACAGTTGGTAGAGTGACAACTGGCAGAGAAGTGGGAGGCACATCAACTTTGTCCTTTCCTTTTCCAGGCACATGAGTAGTAGATTTCAAAGTTCTCTGATGGCCACCCTCAGTGATCTTGATGCCCTTTTCTAGTGATCTCTCCCCCTTTGGATTTGAGTTCTTTGATATCCTCTTCTCCCCCTTAGGCTTGTTGACAGACACAGGGACTGTAGGATGCACCTTTGGAGTTGAAGATTCATCAGGTAGGGGAAGACCCATAAGCTTCATCATTGCAGACAACATTGATTGTTGATGCAGAAGGACATCAGCTGTGGTGGTGGCTTGAGTGTTCAACTGCTCAGTCAGAGTTGTCACAGTGTCTGTAAGATGAGCATTGGACTTGTGGAGAGAGACTACCTCCTTTTCAAGAGTATCCACTTTAGTGAAGAGTTCATTGGCCTTAAAACCAGATAGGGATTGATCCTTCAGTCTCTGCACTTCGAACCTTGACATCTCATGCACAGGAACCTCAGTGACCAGCTTGTCTCCATATTGATTTGCAAAGAGGGTCCTGAGCATGGCATTGGCATCCGTTGTCTGATCTGATAAGGATTGAAATTTGTGCCCCAGACCTGTGACAGCATCCTTGAGAATAGCTAAACCATTGTCCATCCTGGTGCAAGTAGCATTGCAGGTTCGAATGTCCTTGAGCACAGTCTCCAATTGAGGGAATTTAGCATCAAAAGTCCTCTTGATCTCATGCACCTCCTTGGTTGTAGCTGAACACACTTCATTAATTTCTGTCTTTAAGCCTTTACCAAGATAGTGTGCAGCCTTGAGAATGCCTTTATAGCTGTCATTCACTGCTTCAAACACATCAGTAGGGTTGAGAGATTTGGCATTGGACCCTAGTGAAGTGATGTACTCTTCTCTGAGATACTGGAGACCTTCTGAGAGAGGGATTGAATTGGTTCCTTGCAGCCAAGCATCGATATTCCCATCTCTCTCAGTTTCATCTATGATTTTCTCCTTCTGTAGCTCTACATCCTCTTTGTGACATAGGAGAATAGCTTCATAGTCTGGATTGGGCATGTTTGCAGTGAGAAGGTGCTGAGCAATTTTTGTGAACTCAGGGATCTGATCCACAACTAAGCTTTGAAGTGCTTCAACCGTCAATTGTGGTGGAACAGACCCTGATCCTGAAGCACTGTCATGTTGCACAGGCTTCAGCCATTGAGACAAAAAGTTAGAGCTAGAGCTAGGCTTGCTAGGCTCCTCAGTTACAGATGCAACTTCTGCAACCGGATGAACAGACTCTACTACTGTTGTCTCCACAGAAGTGGGATGAGTTACAACAGTAGTTGACACAGGCACAGAGTCTCTAGTAAGAACTAGTGAATCCTCTGTGTTTGTGATGGTGTCATTAGGATATGCCCCAGCATGCATTCCCTGACCATCCAAATGTGGTACCTGGGTGGTGAGCAAGGTGTCATGCACCAAGTCACTTGAATTCATTGGCTCATCAAAGGAAAAGAATTCTTGATGATCAATGCCTTGCTCCTCAATTTCTTGAGTTGCAGGCTTCAAAGAAATATGAGTGGTAGATTCTGAAAGAGAAGTGTGTTGCAGACAAGATTTTGGCAACTCCCCCTGAGAAATAGAGGGAGTTTCAGTTATGATGTGCTCTCCACTCAGTGCTGTGCCAGCCTTATCACTCCCTTGTGCTGACTCTTTACAGATAGGTGCATTGGGGAGGATGCTTGATTCTATAGATGCATCCTGTTGAGAGGATACATCTAGTGAGCTGTGTGCCCCTGATTTTACAACTTCAGCCATTTGAGTGACTGAAGAGGTGGTTTTAGACTTCTTCTTCTTCTTTAGGCTTATGATAGGTAACTCAGGTTTCTCACTTTCTAACCCTAGTTCTACAGCCAAGGCTGCTTCAGTTAAGATTTCTAAAGGTTCAGAAGCAACCTGTTTTCTCTTCTTTTTACTAACATCACCCTTTTGAGAGGATGATGCAGTTGGCTCTTTGCTGGATAGAGTGTTTGGCTGAGGGGGTTGGTTAGCAGGCCTTGGGTTAGCACTTTGTTCTCCTTGCTTAGGCTGTGCTAACTGAGATTTTGAATCAAATATTGGCATGTTGTGGGGGTAAGACCTAAACAAACCCTCCATGTGGGGAGTTATGCTAAGTCTTACATCCACATCATTCCTAGTCTCCAAATTACCAAAAATGAGTTTGGTCATGGACCTAGGATAGCCTATTTTACTCTTATCTACTCCAGGCAATTCAATCAAAGAAGCATTTTTAAAGTTAAGCACTGATTGAATAAAGCGAGGAAAGAAAATTTCATTACCTCTCTTGGCTGTGGTCTGACCAAGTCTCCCATAGAGTTCCTGTAGGATGAGAAGTCCAGCATCTATCTTTCTCCCATGAGCCAAGGCATAGGCAAGCTGCTGCACGGGTGTACTAATCTGATCAAAGCTTGATTTCCGTGCAGTGAATACATGAAGGAGTGTAGCAAATACAAAGCTCCATTCTTTCCTTAGGAACTTCCTATTCAACTTTCCCAGCTTGATAGTATCAGAGTAGTTGATGAAGTCAAAGAATTCTTCCAACTCATCATTGGAGGCCAGAGCATCATACGTCTCTTGCTGCATATCCAAGGCTTGATTCATGTCTGCAGTGGTGATAGTGATATCCTCTCCTTGAATCTTGCAGTGAACAATATAAGAAGTGATAGCATTCTCAAGAGCGATGACCTCCACAGTAGCAGTCCTCCAGAATTGTTCCAATAGATCTATGTACAGAGTTGGGTTGGCTGAGAGCGCACTCTTGATGTATGATTCAGACAACCACCGAACAAAGCACTTGAAATTGGCATTCGGTGCTTCCACATCACTGGTGATTGCGATGAAATTAGTTTGGAATGATATGGTGAGTTTAGGGTTTGCCATTTGGGTAGAGAAGAAAAGAGAATTAGGATTGAAGAAGAAATTCGCAGTTAGGGTTTTTCAGAGGTTTCAGAAGTTGAGGTGCTTGAGAAATCGAACGAAAAGAATTGAATAGTTGTGAAGTTGTATGTATATATATGAATGTCTTGAGTTGTCGATAGATAAGTGTTCTGTAGCGACAAGTCATTCGAGAAGTATGAAACAACTATTCGAGAAGTCAAGAAAGGCTTATTCGATATCTCAGACAGTTTTTAACTCACAGCTGGCAGTGATTTAACTCAGAAGAAAATTCAAAGTTAAGAATATATTTTTATGAGTGAAATGAAGTTTTGAATATAAATCCAAAAAGCGATTAAGTGTCAGCGAAAGATCAGCCTTTTCAAATGATTCGATAACTCAAATGCAGTATTCGAGAACTCTATCATTAGAGAACTAAAATACTCTATTCGAGAACTCAAAGTGTGCTATTCGATTTCTCTAAAAGACACTATTCGAGAACTCAAGAGGGTTCTAGATAGGCCTATTCGAGAACTCGAGCCAAGACATAACAATGAACCATTCGAGAAGTCTGACTTATCGAACTATACTTTTCACTCATAAAATTCAATTTTCACTATCTTTTAAAATTTACCAGAAATATTCACTGAAGAATATTCTACTAAATTAAATAGTGATTTTCTCAAAATTTCACAGAAATTTCAAGCTAAAGATGTATGATTTTCAACATGTGCAGCATTGGAATATTTATACATCATACTCCAGCCAATACTTACTTTAAAAATATTGAGCATTTGATAAGGTAAGTATTTACTGCTGCAACAATCTAGTTGATATATTCACTTAGCCAGAATTCGAAGAATTCAGCATTCCAATCTCACTGACCAGCCTAGTGAAGGTGGCTTCATCTAATGGCTTAGTGAATATGTCAGCTAGTTGTTTTTCTGTGGGAACATAATGTAACTCAATGGTTCCATTAGTTGCATGCTCCCTTATGAAATGATATCTGATGTCAATGTGCTTTGTTCTAGAATGATTGACAGGATTGGCAACTATAGAGATTGCACTTGTGTTGTCACACATGATAGGAATTCTTTCCAACACAAGTCCATAATCTCTAAGTTGGTTTCTAATCCAAAGCACTTGAGCACAGCAACTTCCAGCAGCTATGTATTCAGCTTCAGCTGTGGAAGTTGACACAGATTGTTGTTTCTTGCTGTACCAAGAGACTAACCTTTGGCCAAGAAACTGGCAGCTACCTGATGTGCTTTTCCTATCCACTCTGCATCCAGCATAATCAGCATCAGAATAACCAACCAGATTGAACCCTGTGTCCTTAGGATACCATAACCCCAAGTTTGGTGTGCCTTTCAGATATTTGAAGATCCTTTTTATTGCTATCATGTGTGATTCCTTTGGGTTTGATTGAAACCTTGCACATAAGCATGTAGCAAACATGATATCTGGCCTACTAGCAGTGAGGTAGAGTAGAGAACCGACCATGCCTCTGTAGATTGAGATATCTACCTTTTTGCCCTTAGCATCATCATCTAACTTGGTGGCAGTGGCCATGGGTGTCTTCGCAGGTGAACATTCTTCCAAATCAAATTTCTTCAGTAAATCTTTAATGTATTTGGTTTGACTTATAAAAATGCCATCCTTCCTTTGACTCACTTGCAGTCCAAGAAAGAATGTTAATTCTCCCATCATACTCATCTCATATCTGCTTTGCATGAGCTTAGAGAATTTTTCACACAGCTTCTCATTTGTAGAGCCAAATATGATATCATCCACATAGATTTGAACTAGGATAATATCATCACCATGTTTCTTGTAGAACAGTGTCTTGTCCAGTGTGCCTCTAGTGAATTGATTCTCCAGTAGAAATTGTGATAGTGTGTCATACCATGCCCTAGGAGCTTGCTTGAGTCCATACAATGCTTTAAGTAATCTGTAGACAAAGTGGGGAAACTGTGGATCCTCAAAGCCAGGTGGTTGTTGCACATATACTTCTTCTTCCAACTCCCCATTCAGGAATGCACTCTTGACATCCATTTGATAGACCTTGAAATTAGAATGTGCAGCAAATGCCAAGAAAATTCTGATGGCTTCTAGTCTAGCAACAGGGGCAAAGGTCTCATCATAGTCAATACCTTCCTGTTGAGAGTATCCTTTTGCAACCAACCTTGCTTTGTTTCTTATGACTACACCATTTTCATCCATCTTATTCCTTAGAACCCATTTAGTTCCAACAACGGTTCTATCCTTTGGTGCAGGCACTAGTTCCCATACTTTGCTTCTTTCAAATTGATTTAGCTCCTCTTGCATAGCAATTATCCAGTCAGGATCCAACAATGCATCATCAAGTATCTTAGGCTCAACTTGGGATAGAAAGCAGCCATAGAGACATTCATTTATAGTTGCTCTCCTTGTCCTTACTCCTGCATTTGGATTTCCAATTATCTGATCTGCAGTGTGTGATCTATCCCATTTCCTTGTATGTTCAGATTGATTTCTCATCCTTGATGTTGCTTCATCATTTAGATCATGATCATCTGCATTTCCTCCCCCTGTGAAGTTGTCACTCCTCACAGGTGTATCTTGGATGCTTGTTTCTTCATTGTTGGTTGACACAGGTTCTTCATTCACTTGAGTTTGTTGGATTATGAGTTCAGATTCACTTTCAATCTCCTCATCAGAATCATCTAGATTGTCAAACCTCAAGGGATCTTTATCTTCATCATTGGCTTCTTCTAATCCAGGTAGTTTGCTGTCATCAAATGTTACATCTGTGCTCTCCATTACTTTCTTTTGACAAATGACATAAACTTTGTATGCAATTCTTTCCATAGAATAGCCAAGAAAGATTCCTTCAAATGCCTTTGCATCAAACTTTCCAACATATTCTGAATTATCTTTTAGCACAAAGCACTTGCTTCCAAAAGTATGAACATACTTTAGAGTAGGCTTCTTTCCAGTCATCAAGTTGTAAGGTGTCTTTCCAGTGTTTTTGTTGATGAGGGTTCTGTTTTGGATGTAGCATGCAGTGCTCACAGCCTCAGCCCAAAAACATGTAGGCATCTTTGCATCAAGTAGCATTGTTCTAGCAGCCTCTATCAGAGTCCTATTCTTTCTCTCAACAACTCCATTTTGTTGTGGAGTCCTTGGAGCTGAGAATTGTTGAGAAATACCATTTTCTTTGCAGAATGCTCCAAGCATGGCATTTCTGAATTCTGTCCCATTATCACTTCTTAATGCAATCACACTTGCATTTATGGCCTTTGCTTCTTTGTCAACTTTCTTTATGTGCTCAATGATTACTTGTGGAGCCTCATCCTTTGATGCCAGAAATTCTACCCATGTATACCTTGTAAAATCATCAACCATCACTAGAGCATACTTCTTCCTTCCTAGTGACATAATATTGACAGGCCCAAACAAATCCATATGAATCAGTTGCAGGGGCTTGGTTATAGATGTCACTGTTTTTGACTTGTGGCTTGATCTTTTCATTTTTCCCTTTTGACACGCCTCACACACTCCTTCTTGACAGAATTCAAGTGTGGGCATGCCTCTCACTAACTCCCTTTTGACTAGGGAATTAATGGCTTTGAAGTTCAGGTGTGATAGCTTCTTGTGCCACAGCCAACTGTCTTCATTTGATGCTTTTGAGTAGAAGCAACAAATTGTGTCCTTGCTTGCAGAGTCCAAATTGGCTACAAACAGGCTTCCCTTCCTTACTCCAGACAGAGCAAAATCACCAGTCTTCTTGTGGGTGATCAAACATTCATCTTTGTCAAAGTTCACTTTGAAGCCTCTGTCAGTGAATTGACCAACACTCAGTAGATTATGCTTGAGCCCCTTGACCAGTGCTACATTCTCAATGATGACATTTCCAATTTCCAACTTGCCATATCCCAGTGTGTTGCCGATGCTGTCATCTCCAAAAGCAACCATTGGGCCAGCCTTTTCCTCATACTGTGATAGCAGGGCCATATCACCAGTCATATGATTTGAGCATCCACTGTCCAAAATCCACATGACTTTCTTTTTACTTTCTTTGCCCTGCAAACACAAAAGTATTACTTCTCCTTTGGTACCCAAACGAGTTTGGGTCCATGTGACTTAGTGACAGTTTTATCAAAATCAGCATGCTTATCAGTTTTCTTGATGTTGGTCTTCTTGTCACTGTTGGGAGTCTTAGAATCAGGGTTCTTAGACTTAGGTGACGGAGGTACCTTCCTAACTTTAGGAGGACTTGAAGACTTTGTCCTTGTGTAGTGTGTGTGAACATTATGATTGATACAGCCCTCCATGAATTGTCTTCTCAAATTAAAACAACTAGTCATCACATTCATGTTACATGGCATGCAATCAAGTTTATCACAGAAAGGAGAGTCTCTATGTCTTAAAGGCACAGAGCAATCATAGAATGGTTTAGCAACACTACCAGATGGTTTCTTGCAAGCATGAGTCAAATGATTAGAGCTAAAACAGTTTTGACAAACTTTCCTAGGGGCATTTGGCACATAAGCATAGTTGTTATCTTTGTTAATCCCTAATTTGCCATTCCTGTTTGGTCTCTTATTAGTCACTTTCTTCTTAGTCTCATAATTTCCAGCTGAAACAAACTTTACAGGTTTCTCAAGTCTAGGTCTACCTCCTACTGGCTCCTTGGCTTTGGTTTTGACATTCTTACTCTCAGAGGATGCTTGTTGTTCATTTGATTGTGCCTCATCTTCATCCTCCAACATTTGCTTGATGAGTAAGGCATCCTCATCAATCTCAAGTGTTGGTGTTTTAAATATTGGATTCTCAGTCTTTTTCAAAACCTGAGGCACCTCCTCTTGAACAACAATGTCATCTTCAATGACTGCATAGCCTTTCCTCTGTTTAAGAGTGTCATAATCAAGTCCAATGGCAGCCTTAGGTCTAGCTAGATTTTTCTCATGATAAGACTGCAATAGACTAGAGGAATTCTTAAATGTTTTCAACTTAAATTCATTTTCAGCTAATTCATCCCTAAGAGCTTTCTCAACTTGACTAGCACATAGAACTTTGTTCTTTAGATACTCAATCTCTTGTTTAAGATTTTCTATTTGCACAGTAGTTAGCTCTAGTTCCTCATTTCTCTTATTTAACAATTCATTCCTGGTAGACAGTTTAGCAATCTCTTCATTAGCAGCAGTCATACTAGTATGAATGTTAAACATCTCAACGGATAGTTGTTCAACCAAAGATTTATATTCAGAAACAGACATGTCTATGGTAGTGAGAGATGGTACCTGTGAGTCTGATGCAGATGGTTCTTCCTTGGAATTGGCCATCAAGGCATAGTTGCAGAATTCTTGTTCTTCCCCATCACTGTCAGAATCATCCCAACACTTCCCTTCAGCTATGTAAGCCTTACCTGGTGTCTGCTTCTTTAGAAGGGCCTCATACTTAGCTTCAAGCTCAAGAAACTCCTTATCCTTCTTTTTAGGCTTCTTGCATTCACTGGCAAAATGCCCTAGGTCATTGCATCTATAACATCTTACAGATGACCTATCCACATAGCTGGTTTTGAATCTGTTCTTGTTTGTTTTCATAGGTGCCTTGCCCTTGTTGAATGAATGATTTTGAGGTCTAGGCTTGAAGGGCTGATTCCTCTTGAATCTGATGTTTGGAAATTTTCTAGCCATAAAAGCATATGATGTATTTTCCATGCCATCCAGCTCTTCAAGAGTGTAGAACTCATCTTCTTCCTTGTCATCAGAAGGTTCAGTCACTACTTCCTCAGTTTCTTCATCATCTACTATCTCTTCTATTCTCAGCTGACTTGCAGATGCTTTCAGGTCTTGAATAGATTTGTTGACAATCAAGGCACAGGATGTGTTTATCATTCTGCCTTGGTTAGCTTGGATAGCCCTCTTTTGAAGCAACTCAAGCTCGTGTGTCTTTAAAACCCCATAGAGCACATCATACGTGACTTTGTTCAAATCTCTTTCTCTTAGAGATATGACCCTTTGCTCTAGATGGTTTGGTGACGATAGTAGAAACTTCATATTTAATTCCTTAGTGCTGTAAACCTTCCCATTCATTTGGAGCTCAGTCACCAGCTTGTGAAATCTTTCAAACATATCAGTGATACTTTCCTTGGGCTGTGCCATGAACGCCTCATACTGTGTGACCAGTATCTGTTTCTTATTTTCTCTTACCTCCTCTGTCCCTTCACATAACACCTCGATGTGATTCCACATGTCCTTGGCTGATCTGCATGATGCTACGTTGGCAAACATCGACATATCCAAGGAGTCTATGATTAACAACATGAGGTGGCTGTCTAGGGCAATCTTTTCCTTCTCTGAGTCCGTCCATTTGGATGGCTCTTTTGGAACGTATGATCTAGGAATGACTACTGCGCCCACTGTGGATTCAGCAACTTCTTGTTGTGGTATGAATGGACCATTCTTGAGAATGTCAGGGTAGAGAGGATTGGCAGCTTTGATGAACAACAGCATTTTTATTTTCCAGAGGTTGTAATTTTCTTTGTCGAATTTAGGGACCTTTACCGTACCTGTAGTCTTTGGTGTATTCGAACTCATGATCGTTTTCTGTTTAGATTAAACAGCCTGCTCTGATACCACTTGTTGAGTATTGAATACAGTAAAAGAATACAGAGGGGGGGGGGTGAATGGATTCTTGAGTTTTTCTTCGGTTTTGAATCTTTGCAGCAAGATAAGTGATGAGTGTGTGAGATATGAAGATGCGGATAATTAAACACAAACACAACACAATATCACTTTAATCTAATATTTTATTAGATTAAGATGTTGCTACAATCTGTGAATACAAATGATAGTATTCTCAGCTTCGTTTTTCTCAGAGAGATATTTTCTGGATATATTTGTGAAACTTCAAAACCTTAACAGCTAAGGAAGTGAGGCTGTATCCTTATAGACATGGATACACCCCCTTGCTACAAATGAGGTAGGTAAAAAACAAAAGCACTTTCCAGTCTGTCTATCTCATTTTAGTAAGAGTCCAAACGGCTACAGATTTGACTTTGAAAAGCCTGTTTAGATCCACTTCTTCAGCTCCTTGTCCCTTGTCTTATCTCTCCAAGCTTCTTTGTAGGCTTTCCAGCATGCTTTATAGGACAGAGTCAAATAAAGTATCCTGGCTTGTTGCAGGTTTCTGACTTGTACAATTCTTCAGTATTTTGTCCTCAAGAATGTATTCGAGAAGTGACTAAGTAAGTGATTCGAGAACTGGAGTTGACTTGATCGATAACTCTGAGTTCTCGAATAGTGTTATCTTGACATATCGAATCACTTCTCGAATAGCTCTTTTCTCTGGGACTCCTTGAGATATCGAATAGAGCATTTTGACATATCGAATCCCTGAGATATCGAATAGAGCATTTTGACATATCGAATCCCTGAGATATCGAATAGCATATTGAGAGATATCGAATAGTGTCTTCTGAGATATCGAACTTCAGACTTCTCGAATGCTAGACTTCTCGAATAGACAAATGTACTTCTCGAATTGGTACTTAGGCAAATTCTTCATTTCTTCAAATCCCAACTGTGATTATTTGGCAGTCTTCATTCCCTTGCTTGAGGCATGAACCTTAGAACTTCTTTCAAGCTTTATTCTTGACTTAGTAGGTACAGTTACACAGATAGAATTTGATGCCTATTACAAGTACAGAACAAATAGAAACTCTACAACTAGAGGTTCCCTCAGTTAAGAGGTCATGTAGGTAATGCATAGCATTACACATACTTAGGCTTGTTATTAGATGTATTCAGGCATGCCTCTGTGACTAACATGGATCGACTACGAGGAAAAAGAATTATCACAAAGAAATTCGAAGTGATATATTCTTAATGCTGAAACCCCGGTTTGAATTGTTGTATTTTCTGTTGAAGAAAAGGAGTCCGGTTTCACATCCTCAAGAGACCGTAGCTTACACCTGGACGGGTTATGAGAAAATAGAATTATCACAAGAAAATGGAAAGTGATATATTCTTGAAGCTGGAATCCCGGTTGGAATTAAAATATTTTTTGTCAAGCAAAAGGAGTCCGGTTTCCGACGGTCAGGTAACCGCATATTAGAGCTTAAGGATTTATTTATATTAATAAATATTTTATTTAATGAGAAAATCATATTTATAAATATCTAATATTATTAGATATTTATTTTTATAATTTTTGAATTAAATTAATATTTATTAATTAAAGATTCGAAACTATGCGGGTTAAAAAGCATTTCTACGGAGCCTCTAATTAGTTAACAGGTGACCACACGAATTAATCAAGTAAAGTTGGAAAGGAATAAACAAATAAAAAATGAGAAGCAAATGAAATGAAAAAAACAGAAACAAAAGCTGTTGTCGCATGCAGTTGCTGTCGGTAAAGACTTTACGCGCCTGTAACGCGCGTAGCTTGCACGCGCCAAAGCCAAACCAGCAAACAGGCGTGCGTGTCCTTCCCCGTGTCCTTCCTGCGAGTGGTCCTTGCTTGACAGTATTAAATCAGTGTGTTTTTAAAGGGACGATTGTCATATTAGGCTTTTAATATAACAATCAGTAAGTTATACCGATAGTTATATTGGTTCAAAGGATTGTCATATCACCCTTGATAGTTATACCGATTGTTATATCAGGCCAAAGTTGATTGTCATAATGGCTGTGATGGATAGTCATATTTAACAAGATTATGACTATCAAGTACTTGGACTACAAAAGCATCAAGAGAAAAAAATAGAGACATACGGGACATAACATAAAAACTCAAACACAGCAGCCTCCATCTTTCTCTCTCAAATATTCCAAGAACACAAGAACTGATTATTTTCTGTAAAATCAAGTTCAACACCTTTGTAATATTTTATCCGGTGGAACTTGATTATTTATTGTTCTTGTACTACTAGCGAATTAAGTTTCCTAGTTCTTATCTTGATTTTTATTAACTAAATTAGAAAAGTTCATGTCAAATTTTCTAATTAGTTTTTATCAACTTGATAATTAATCTGTACTGAAATTGTAACACCCATCAAGTTAATATATTGTTATATTCAACTTGAAATTTGTTTCAATTTATTCCGCTCAAATTTGTTTAAAATAAAATATTATTTGAAGAACAAATTTCGATAAATTGGTATAGATTGTATTCAACCCCCCCTTCTACAATCTTATTGGACCTAACAATTTATCCTCCTTGAATATCATTCAAGTGGTGCTCATATAGTCCTTGTTTAAGTGGGGTTTTTGGTCCTCTTCTTGCACTTCTACACTCCATTCGGCCATTACCTTCAAGGCAGCTCCAAGCACGATTTCTTGCAGCCTTGTAAGTGTTCTTAGTTGTGTATTTGAGTCACCTTTGGTCCTTCCTTGGATACATCTTTTTGGTGCTCAAATACGGCCACGTTTGGTAGTGTTTTGTACCTCTTTTCTTGCCCATCTTCTTGCTCTCGGCCAAACATCTTTAAACACATTTCTTGCACGTTTTTGTGCAGTTTATAAGTTTTCTTATTTGTGTCTTTGAGTCACCAAGGTAACCTACTTGAATACATTTCCTTTGGTGCTACTTTGGCTTGAGTTTTCTTGCCCTTTGTCACAAAAATATGTTGAAAAAAATGACTATTACAGCAACATAGAGGCAGTTATATATCGAATTTAACAAGTCAAGGCCAAGCAAACAATTAACGAAACAAAACACGAAGGTAGAAATCATGCATATCAGTACTATAAAAACAAAGAAAAGACAGAAAACATACCAGTAGCCATAGCTATAACAAGGTATTAAACAGAACAAAATTAAGATCAGCTGAGTCGCCAGGCCTTGCTAGAACTCCCGATTGTTCTTGAAGAGATAATCGCCCCCACTTACACTGTGTCGGGATGCTTGCAACAACTCTTCCAGGATAAAACAGCTCCGAGTAAGATGATCACAGCAACCAGAATACTCGACTTCGACTGGTACCTCGGTCGCCGGAAAAACCACAAACAAAGTAGCTTCGACAAGAAGGGAATAGAGAGTACAGAAAGGAGAAGAGAATGTAGGGTGTGGTGTGTCAAAACCAGCAGCTTAACTCTCTATTTATAGGAGAGGCTAAACGTAACAGATACACCAAATTAATTTTGCAACTGCCGATTTACATTTAATAAAAAGAAACGGCTGATTTAATAAAATCAAAACGGTCGTAACGGCTAATTTAATAAATCAAAATGGTCGTAACAGCTACGTTATATTTATCCACACATTTTAGCTTGTATATTTTAACTAATCCAAATATATAGGTCCAATCTGATATCGAAGCCCAACTAGTCCATCAGATTTAAATTCAACTCTGATCTAGCCCAGCCCAACTGATAAGAGATAACTCAGCCCAACTGATATATTTATTCTAATTAAAATAATATTATACACATAAATAAAATCCCTCGCCCAGGTCGCCTCGCGTACGCGAGACGCCGAGACATTCGCTCAAATCGCCCTTCGACCGAGCCGACCCGAGACGTGGCGTGGCGAGGCGGGCGGCGGCGGCGTGCGCGTGTGTGTGTGTGTGCACGCGTGAAGCACACAGTAACACCATGCACCATCATACACCTTAGTAGTTGTACACTACCCATGTGTGTGATTTTATATAAAGCCAACAACATCCTTTATTTATTTCAATGTGGAACAAATACACATTCTCATTTTCAAGCTCTTTCAAACTACTAACTTCAACTCTATTTCCCTATGGATTTCAATAAGAAAATTACTTAGACCCATATATGAAAATTTAAGTCCTCATAGCAAGGAACAATTTCCAATCGTTAAAATCCGGAATTAACATCAAGAACATAAAATAATTATGCTCCAAAAACTTCATTTTCTAACAATCCCCCACAAATCCATACAGAAATGCTTCAGGTTTTTCATCATGACTTGTTTTTCAGAGTCGGTACCCTTCCGAGTTTGAACCTTCCTGAGTACCCTACTTCGATGACTACCGGATTCAGATGGAATGTTTCACCTTGAATCTTAATCCGTTTGGTGTAACCATGTTCCATAGACGACGACAAATCAAAGGCTATGGTGCCAATCTTCGGCTTTGAGACATTAATGGTCTTGTCTCGATCTTGTTCGTCGAATGCTTCAAGGAATAACCCTTTCCTCTAATTGCGACCACACAATTACATTCGCTTAGCTGGGCATCTCCAGAGATGTACTGCAACCATCTCGTCTAATGACTTGACCCCATTCAGAGTTATAAAAAACTCTTGCTTTACTAGCAGTGTCAGTACCTTATAGGTTTACAGGGGATAGACTCAGATACAAACAGTATCATCTATGTAGCAAAGCTACTACCAATTCATCCTTACAGCTTGTTATTACTACATTGAATACACTTCAAGGGATCTCCTCTCATGTGCATTGGGTTCCCACTGATGATGAACTATGATGGGTTGACAGTCCCATGCCCAACCTTGACTTAAGGACCACTGCAGGTTCCAGTCCTTTAGTCAAAGGATCAGCTATATTGTTCTGAGTTCCTATGAACTCTACAACTATAATCTTATCAGACACTAAACCCCTTATAGACTTTAGTCTACTTGGATGCACCTCTTTGTTTTAGCATTATACTTTTTACTGCTAATCTTGTCGATAGTTGTTCTACTATCACAATGAATAGCAATCGCAGGAAGTGGTCTGCTTACTACAGGTATCGCGAACATAAGTCCGTGTAACCATTCAGCCTCCGTCCCCGTGGCATCAAGCGCACACAACTCAGCCTCAAAAGTAGACCGAGTTACTATAGTCTGTTTGGTCGACTTCCAGGATATTGCTCCACCTGCTAAGGTGAACAAGTATCCAGTCACTCCATTGGAACTAGACTTCTTAGCTATCCAACTTGCATCACTGTACCCCTCAAGTACACCAGGAAATCTCCTATAGTGTAAACCAAGGTACATTGTGCCTTTCAGGTATCTAAGTACTCTATCAAGAGCACCCCAATGAGTTCTGTTTGGACAGCTTGTATATCTAGCCAAATTAGACACAGAGTATGAAATATCTGGTCTAGTACAGTTAGCAAGATACTGCAAGCTCCCTATAATCTGAGAATACCTTAACTGAGACACAGGCACTCCTGAACTATTCTTGACAAGGGCAATTTTAGGATGATAGGGTGCACTAGCGATTCTACACTGTGAATAACCATATTTCTCAAGTATATATTTCTCTATAAAATGAGACTGCGATAAAGTTATTCCCTCAGTTGACTTAGTCAGCTTGAGACCAAGAATCACACTAGCCTCACCCATATCCTTCATTTCAAAATGCCTTTTCAAGAAAGCTTTTGTCTCGTTAATAATCTCAATATTGGTTCCAAACAGTAATATGCCATCCACATATAGGCACAAGATGACACACTCACTACCTTTAACTTTGGTGTAGACACACTTGTCACTTTCATTAATAACATAACTGAACGGCAATATAGTTTCATCAAACTTTTTATGCCAATCCCTGGGAGCTTGTTTCAAGCCATAAATGGATTTGATCAACTTACATACTTTCCTCTCATTACCAGTTGCAACAAATCCCTCAGGTTGATCCATATAAATCTCTTCTTCAAGTTCACCATGAAGAAAAGTTGTCTTTACATCCATTTGATGGATGATAAGACCATGTACGGAAGCCAATACTACCAGCATTCGGATTGTAGTCATTCTAGCTAAAAGAGAGTATGTATCAAAGTAATCAATGCCCTCATTTTGCTTAAAACCCTTAGCTACCAGTCTAGCTTTGTACTTATTTATTGAGCCGTCAGGGTTCAACTTCCTTTTAAAGATCCATCTGCACCCGATAGTAGAACACCCAGGAGGGAGATCAACTAACTCCCATGTTCCATTAGAAACAATTGAATCAATTTCACTCTTTACAGCGCCCTTCCAGTGCCTAGACTCTGAAGAATCCATAGCTTGTCGGAAAGTTAAAGGCTCGTCCTCGACATTGTAAGTGATGAAATCACTTCCAAAATCCTTGACTACCTTTGCACGCTTACTCCTTCGTGGTTCCTCTACCTCCTTAGGAGTAGAGCTACTACTAGGTTCCGCCCCTACATTTGTCATCTTTTCCACATGATCAGGAATAGAACTCTATGTGTGAGTAGGATCTTCATTAGAAGTATCTTGAGGCATACCAGTCTTCATAGGGTAAACATCCTCAAAGAATGTAGCATCACGAAATTCAACTATCGTGTTTGCTACTATACCATCTATGTCAGATTTTAACAGTAAAAATCTCATAGCTGTACTAGTCTCAAGATAGCCCAGAAAGATAAAATCAACAGTCTTCGGACCTAGTTTCTTTCTCTTGTGTTCAGGGACACGTACCTTAGCAAGGCACCCCCACACACGAAGATATTTAAGACTAGTTTTCTTGCTCTTCCATAACTCATAGGGTGTCTTATCCATGTGTTTCAGAGGGACTCTATTCAGAATATGGCAAGCCGTATTCAGAGCCTCTCCCCACATGTATTTAGGCAACCCAGAATTAATAAGCATACTATTAATCATATCTTTAAATGTTCTGTTCTTTCACTCAGCAACCCCATTAGACTCAGGTGTGTATGGTGGGGTAACTTCATGAACTATTCCATTGCTTGCACAAAATTCATTAAAGGAGTTACTCGTATACTCACCACCTCTATCAAATCTCAACCTTTTAAGTACCTTACTAGTTTATTTTTCTACTTCAGTTTTATATATAATGAATTTACTAAGTGCTTCATCCTTATGTCTAAGCAAATAGACATAACAGTATCTACTACTATCATCTATAAAGGTAATGAAGTATCTAAACTGGTCCTTAGTCAACACACTGCCAAATTCACAAATATCAGTGTGTACTAAATGTAACAAACCTGAATCCCTAACAATATTATGAAAAGGTTTCCTTATTTGTTTAGCAGACACACATACTTGACATTTAGAACTCTTTTCTATGGTATGTCTTGGAATCAACTCTAAGTTCATCATATTTTTAAGAGCACCAAAGTTTAAGTGACCAAGTCTAGCATGCCATAAATTTCAAGATTCAACACAGTTAATAGAAGGAGTAATATTATTAATCAACGCACCCAAAACGGGCCCAACATTTATTACAAATAAACCATTTGACAAGTAACCCTTGCCAAAAAATGTACCAGTATCATACTGGCAGTATGAATAAGAACTACTTTATTACATTTGAAAAAGACTTCAAAACCATTAGCTACTAAACAGCTTCCACTTATTATATTTCTACGCATGTCGGGAACATGATGCACTCTCGTCAGGGATAGAACATGACCCGAAGGAAACTTCAGGTCCACGTTTCCTACTCCATGTACTTGAGCGGCACTTGCTGATAAGTGGATTTTATATCCACTTGGATCGCTTAATTTCGGCTTAAATTGATTGTCTTGGACTCAAGTTGTTGTAGTTTTGATGTATTTTGATTAGTGGTGCAGAATTACGAGAATGTTGACTAAGGTGGATGCTTCTATAATTTTTGGGGAATTAATTGATTAAAATTCTGATTTTTGGGAAGGGTTGCACAATTTACACTGTTTTGGCCATATCTTGAGTTCTAGAAGTCCGTTTGAGGCCCGTAAGCAGTCCACGCGAAGATAACGAGATTTTCTATCATTCTAAGGTGGTCCAGAGGTCCAATTACGTTTGGAACGTGCCAGAAAATCTGAAGAAAAGTCAGCCACGAATTTTCCTTAAAAAAACAGAATCAATTTAGGAAACGTATCTTGCAGAAATTCTATTATAATTCTGTTTTTGTATTTTCTTGTTGGGCAAGACTTGGAGTGCCTATATAAACACATCCTACCATGTAATTTGTATCAGATTTTTATTATTGTAACATAGAACTGCAAGAGAGAAGAGTGGAGAAGGATTCAAGCTCGGTGACAAGCAAGATCTAGATCTACTTCATCTTTTGTATACTTTGGATAATAGATTTGTTTTCTCAACTCTTGTTTTTATTAATATTATTGCTTCTTTCTTTTATATCTTGTTTAATATCATGTTTTCATCTAATCCCATGGTGACGAACGGTTCAATTATGAACTAATCGTTGTCATGGGATCCTAATGGATTTATCTATGTAGCTTAGTAGTTTATATGCTTTAAAGATTTACGTGTGGTGAATTCTTGATATCCTCGTATGGTTGTGTTTCATGTATTTAGATGCGTCGCGAACATCTAATTTGTTAATCTCTTGCTAAACGAGAGTGGATCTTGAGATTTAGAACTTGCCATGTTAGCATAGGATAGGTTGATGTTTTAACATCATGATTTGTGACGTAAATAGAGATATTATGCTACCCTATGTGATCTATGTGGATAACTTGTGCTTAAACCTTTATGTTTTCAAATTCTATAGAGATATAGGGTCTAAACATATTTGGTGTCTACCCATCTTCTATCTCTTTTGTGGATGCATGCGTAGTTTGGTATTAGTATATCGAGAGATAGCTTTTACTTGTTTCGTGTTATCCGATCAGATATCAAAACCATCACATGTATTGATTAAAGGCTGCGACTCTAAGTGAAGTAGATAATGAAATTAGGATTCCATGTTTTATCTCATATAAGTAATTCATATTAAATTCTCATTAGTTAATTATTCTTAGTTTAATAATTTGCATCCTAGTTAATTTAGATAATTAAAACCTCATTCTTGTTATTTGTCTTAGCAGTGGATTAAAACCAAACATTGTTGCATAGGCATATTTATTGATTTAAACTTAACCAGATCTCTGCGGAATGAACTTTAATTATATTACTTGTGACTACGTGCGCTTGCGTAATTTTGTGCAAACAAGTTTTTGGCGCCGCTGTCGGGGATCATCGGTGTTTTGTTTAGTTTATGTGCTTGTCATCAGTGGTCGTTAGCGTTCACTGACTCGGATTTCTTACTTAGTTGTTTGTTTCGTGGTGTTTTCAGGTACTTGAACGTGTATGCGAACACGTTTGCAGGCTCGTAAGGAAAAACTGGCAGAAGACGGTCTTGTAGTAGATAATCAGAAAGAGGAACTTGAAACTACTGAAGAGATGGCAGATTTACCAGCAGCAGTTAAGGCTTTGAAGGACTATTCGCAGCCGAAGATTACTGACATACAATCTAGTATTGTCAGGCCAGCTATTGCAGCAAATAACTTTGAGATCAAGCCGAGCACAATTCAGATGGTGCAGAATTCGGTTCAGTTTGGGGGTGCTTCGACAGAGGATCCTAACATGCACATCCGGGACTTTATCGAGATCTGCGACACTTTCAAATTTAATGGTGTGTCGGATGATGCTATCAAGTTGAGGCTTTTCCCATTCTCCTTAAGGGATAAGGCTAAGGGCTGGTTACATTCTCTACCAGCTGGTTCCATTACTACATGGGATGATCTTGCTCAGAAGTTTCTTACTAAATTCTTCCCTATGGCGAAAACTGCAGCAATAAGGAACCAGTTAACTCAATTTCAACAGCAATCTGGTGAATCTTTGTGTGAGGCTTGGGAACGGTATAAGGAGATGCTACGAAGGTGCCCTCATCATGGCATGCCTGATTGGATGGTTATTAATGGTTTCTACAATGGGTTGGGAGCACAGTCTAGGCCTTTGCTAGATGCAGCATCTGGTGGAGCTCTGTGGGCGAAGAGCTATGAGGAAGCATACGATCTTATTGAGATGATGGCTGCTAACGAATATCAAAATCCAACACAGAGGCTTTCTCAAGGTAAGGTAACAGGTGTTCTTGAAGTTGACACAGCTTCAGCTATTGTAGCTCAGTTTAAGGCTCTTTCGATGAAGGTGGATTCTCTTGCTAATTATGGAGTTCAGCAGGTTGCTAGTGTTTGTGAGCTATGTGCGGGCGCACATGAAATGAATCAGTGTGCTATCTCTTCTGAATCAGCACAGTTCGTAAGTAATTTTCAGAGACCTGCTGCACCAGTACCAGCCACCTATCATCCAAGCAACAGGAATCATCCTAACTTCAGCTGGAGCAAAAATCAAGGTGCTCAACAACCTCAGCAACCCTATCAGCAGTTTCAGGGGCAGCAAGCAAGGCCATTCAATCAAGGTTACCAGCAGCAGTATGCTCCAAAGCAATCATATCAGCCTCCTGGATTTCAGCAGCAACAGCCCCAGGCTCATGCGGGGCAATCTTCTAATGAAAAATTAGATGATGTGTGGATAGCGTTAAAAAACCTACAAGCTGGTCAGAAACTCTTGGAAACTCAGATAGGACAGATTGCAAGTGCCTTACTTAGTAGGCCTCAAGGAACTCTTCCTAGTGATACGGAAGCGAATCCAGGCAGGAGGGATAGCAAAGAACAGGTGAAGGCTGTGACTTTGAGATCGGGAAAAGTTATAGCAGGCCCTAAATCAGCAGTCGAAGAAGATGAAGATGTTCAGAATCAGCAGGTTGAAAAATCTGCAGCGCCCGATATTGCTCAATCTGATTTGGTGGCTGATCAGCAAGGTGGTGAAGTAGAGAAGAGCAAGTGTTAGTCCCTGGATATCATAGAAGGGGGGTTGAATACGATATACCGATAAATTCGACTTCGTTTGTGGATAAATCAATTTGCTTAGAAGTGAAATAAGATGAAGAGTTTCGGGGAATATATCTGTATATATAAACCTCGAGGGTGCTACACTCCAATACTAAAAGTATTGGCTTCTGTAATCTCGGTTACAAACAAATCAAACAGTCTGTGTATATTATCTATGGTTATGTGTTTGGTGTCTGTTTGTTTTGGAGATAGGTAGTTGTCTGCTCAGAGCTTGTAATTTGCTTTGTACTTTGTGTATGAGAGCTGTGTTTTAAACTACTGCCTTAATGCCATATTTATAGGCATTGATAGTGTAGACTTACACGTATCTATATTACTGGTTCGGTTGTACAATTGATATATATCAACCGAACCACTCACAGACTCTGTTGTCTCTTTTGTTTTGAATTCTTATCTTGGAATAAAGTAGAACCGTCTTTATCTCTTTATTTCCATTTGCATCCATTAATTAATCAATTAATCAATCAATCAATCAATCAATTAAGGATATTTGTTCCACTTGCTCCTTCAAGACCGAATCAGCCAACCGAACCAAAGATGTGATCAACCGAGTCAACCACAAAAAGGAACAACCGAATCTAGTTTAATTAACTAAATTAAACAACCGAATCTAGGTTGTATAATTTAGTTAACCAACCGAGTCTATGTCCAATTGATTAAAATAATCAATAGAGTCTAGGTCCACTTATTCTCTCTCTTGTCCATTTCAACCGAACCTAGCTTTGTTGGCTTATGAGTCTGTACGTTGCCATTTTCTTCGCTTGAACTAAAACAATCTTTACCTGTTGTTGATACTTCGTGCACTGGTCTGGTTCACAAGTACCTAACATCATTTTTGATTGTCTTGTCCTTTGTAACTTCTGAATGGCTGTACGTCTGTAATATACATAATGTGCTTCTACATTGATTATGAATAATCAATGTCTTCCACTGGAATCCCTTTGTACTAACACAGAAATTGTGTTTACTTGTATTGTAACTACTTGGATTCCTATGGCTACAGTATTAATATTTTTACTGTTTTTCTAGGGTGTTTGAGTTATGTTTATCTCGGTTACATGTATCGTTACATTTTGCTTTACAATCTCCCCCTATTTGATTGTAGAGTTTGACAAGCAAATATATCGTGAGGATAACATAACTGACAAATAAGAAAAAGTAAATAATATTAATGCATTCTGGATTAAATATACATTTCCAGATTTCATAAGTTAAAAACAAATACAAGAGATTGTTCCTTTAGTCTGAACAAATATTCATCTTCTCTTGCTTTGACTTGAAGATTCTGCTCTTTGTTTCCTTTCTGTTCCCTGACTCGCTTGAGCTTCAAGACTGCCAAGTCGGTCAGTTACTTTCTTCAGAGCTTCTTCTTCTAAAGCATTCCTGGGTGGAGGCACTGACAAATGCTTCTTGATCTTTTGAAGAGAGGGAATGTGATTCATCTGTGATAATTTCCTGAAAGATCTAACTATATCCATACCTTCCAAGTTGACAATTACCTGAGCTGGATGGTTAGTTACTCTATCAGTATCATTCCTTGTCTCCTCAGCCTTTTTATTCGTCAAGAACTCTTGTAACTGTTTCATTACCAGTTTATCTCTTTTGTGTAGAGATCCTTTGACAAGTAATAAGGCTCTCTGAATATATCTTGATGGCATCTCCTGTATGTCCTTTAGAGAGTGAAGCATGAATTCTTCATTTCGCTTCTTCTTGAACCACATAGATGTACAATCATCCGAAACAAGTTGAATGTCCCGTTGATATAGATATTCAGGATCAATAGCTTCTTCTAGATCAGGTGGTGGATATGGACCTCTTCTGTTGATGTGTCTGATGTCTTCATTTCTAAATACCGCTTGATTGAGCCTATAAGCATAGAGGAAATCAGCAGCTGCTCTTCCTTCTTCGTTGTGAGCACACTTAATTCTCAGCTGTTCCTCTAGATACTCTAGTACTTCCAAATTGCATCTAGATAGATGATCATCTTCCAAAGTCATATTCTGCATCATATTATTTCTGAAATATTTGATGACCTTTGGATTTGAGTAGACTTCAACTCCGATGTCTTCAATCCATTGAACTAGCATGTCTCTCAAGATCTCATTCTGTTTGATGCCTGTTGTAATGATCTTGTTCTTGAGGACAAAAATCTCTGTAAGAGATAGATTCCGAATTAACTTACTAGTTATGTGAACTGTTCCACTGGGTAGCCCGTTGATGCAAACACTTATCATCCAGCCATGTTTGAGTGTGCTTAAGGATACTGAAGTGATGGCCCTATCTAATGCATCATGATGGTCATGAACATTAGGAAAGTGGGACCTATACTCGTTCAAGAATCTGAGCACTTTGTCATCCTTATTGCCAAGCACGATCTCTGGCTTTCTCATTTCGTTCCTTGCTACATCCCATTCTAGACCAACCTTAGCTCTTGCTTCAACTAGTCGTTCTCTTCTGATCTTTACCTGGTTCTCCAACCTCTGTTTGATTAGTCTATTGTCATGTAGTTCCTTTTTGATGCGCTCTAGATCTTCTTCTGCTTCTACCTTTCTTTTCATCATCAAGCAGTCATCAATATAAGCTAACTCATCAGTAGCTTGGAACTCTTCTCTTTCTCCAACTTCTGCGAATGCTCCTGTTACAAATTCAGGTAAATATGGTTCTGGAATTTCTCCTTGAGCATCTGTAATTTCTCCTTCTTCCACAGATTGCTGCTGCTCCCCCTGAACTTGTACTTCTTTACCTGTACCTTTGTCAACAGTAGCTTTCTCTTTTCCAGCTTGCTCTTTTTCTTGAATCTCCTTCTCTTGCTCTTTCTCCCCCCAGTTGTGTTATCCTCCATATTTTCCATGGGTTGATCTTGGGTTGATTGAGCACTCTTCAAAGAATAAACAAGAGCTTTTAGAGCATTAATTTCTTGTTGTTGCTGCTGCTGAACTTCCCGTAAGATCTGATTTTCTGCTTTAAGATTTTGCATTTCTGTTTACATAGCATCAAATTCTGTCTTAGAAACATTTAAGTGTAATGTTTGGGAGGTAGGTATCTCACTTATTCGTTCTGTAGGTATATCTCTCAGAGCACTCAGTTCACTCACTGTCTTAGAGGTAAGGGTGTCACTCACTCGTTCTGGTAGTGTATCACTCTTTCCTTTTGAGCCTCCTGGTTGAGATGTACCTGCATAAGAAATCACCATAGCCCCTTCTTGAGAGGTCACTGGTGGTGCAATGGGGTTTCGCAAATCCCCTTCCTCAGACAAGTTCATAAATTCAGTTGGAATTGAAATCTGAATTGCTTCAGTGGTGAACTGTCCGAGTTGCCTTCCACTTTCTCCAGTCGAAACTGCGAGTGGAAAATCTCGTATGGGAGCCAGAAATGTTCCTTCTGGGAGGGGAGAAAATGATTCTATAATTGGCAATGAATCAAATTTTCCCTCTGATGCCTGTGAAGGCGTTTGGTTCATTAAAGAACCCACAACACTCGTATTGTGACGGCCCCAAATCCCTTAATCAAAATTAACTAGATAATGGTAAAGCATGCATATTAATTATTTAGACATTACCACTCCCACGCCTAGATCGCCAACAGGTAAGAGTTTGAAGCAATATAAACTACCAATTCAAAACCAATTATTTATTACAGACCACAAATTATTCTAAGTTCAAAAGATTATAGACTAAGTCAAAAGTCTAGCAAAACATGATCCATCTGATCGCCACTCCCTTCTACCTGGAACTGCCTCCTATAGGCTACACCTGAACCACCACAATTCTTACGCGCAGTCTCAAGAGTCCTTACCATCTTCGAGTTTCACTGAAAGGTTAAGGAAAAATAATATCATTGAGCCAATTGCTCAGCAAGTGCATAAACAACAATATAAGACTGGCAAAATAATTCAACTGTAAAGCAAGATATGAAATCTGTAAATGAACTGTATCAACCGAATCAATATCAAAATAAAATGAGAAGGAATTGGAATATCTGATAAGACGCTACGAGCAACGATGGGTGATCAGCCCACGACAGAGCTCCGAACCCGCATATCCAATACGGTGTTCATCAAATATAAGGGGATCCCAGGCACACATTGGCCTATAATAGTAACATGATTTGGACCGGCGCCTCGGTCAAAGTAACATTCCATCCAATTCCATTTAGGTCAAACAATGTTTATCAAATTCAATTCATCTCAAAGAAACAAGAATATCAATGTTATATCAAGTTGTTAATCAACAAGAATAGGATTCTCAAATTTCGAATAAATGACAAGGGTCAAATGAAGAAAATCAATCATTTCGGATTCTTAGAAGTTGGGGTTATATTTAAAGTACTTGGTTAAGTCAAGAAAATAAGTCAAGAATGAATCAGTGTTTTAAGGTAGAAAAGAATTCATCAAACAAGATGGCGTTTATATAGTTGATTCAAGGTTTCAAGAATTCAAGAAAATACGAAAAGGTTTCCACGCAATGTGGTCATGATTAACAAGACAAGTCAAGTTCAAGTTCAAAGGATATGAATCAATCACAAGGTATACGACAATATTAAGGTCAGAAAGAATAAGGTACTAATTTGTGACAACTTAACAATTCGATATTTCATGACATTCAATATATGGTATCAACAAGGTAAGATAGTACACTTGCCTTAAATCACGAGATCAAACTAGATAGCGTCCTCCTCAATCGGCTCCTTGCCAGGCCTCCTACTCGGACCTATAATAATAATAATAAACAATATCTTATTTTCCCCTCTTTTGTTTACATAACACAAAGCAATCCTAATAATGCTAACGCCCCATCGATATAACCATGTTATACACATACATTTATACATGTAAACACATAAGTCATGTAAGTCACTTAGCACGTAATTCACTTAACATACAATGTAGTATGATATAGTACTATAATGATTCTACGACTTAACATTGGAGATGTGCCTTTAGGGTTTTGGAAATCACTTATTATATTTTTTTTTTAGAAATTTCGGCGGCATCTCCTTTGTATAGTCGTCAAACCATACCGAATATAATCGGTCTCAATCAATCACAAAACAACACAATGCACCTCCAATGGCTACAACTCCATCAATATCGACTACTACTAACCACCAAGCAACTCTAAGTCAACCTAATATCTCCATGACAACTCATTATACAATTCATAATTCAAATTCACATTGCAATTCTATTATGTAAACAATTAAATCAAGTAATTCACATAAGACTCAAGCAACTAACTCCCAAGATTTCACGCAACCACACCACAATCTCTCTTCTCTCCTTCCTTCTTCCTCTCGGCTCTCTCTTTCTCTTCTCTCTCTCGGCCTCTCTCTCTCCCTCTCTCTCTCTCTCGGCTTCTCCCTCTCTATCTCTCTCTTTCTCCCTCTCGGTCTCTCTCCCTCTCCCTCAATCTCTCTCTCGGCCTCTCCCTCTTCACCACCAACAATCACACACAAACCCTCACAATGACTTACACAATACTTACACCCACAATTTGAACAATAATCAAGAATTATCACAACCCAACATCATTAACTAACAAATTCATACTAAAAATCAAATTATAAGTTGAAGCCATCAAACTTCATATCATATAATCACCAAAATCATAAACCCTTTTTAATTTACACCTACTAACAATCATCAATTTTCAAAACAAACATACCCACATCATATAAACTCATAAAAACTCAAACCCATCATCAAACTTAACTTAAAAACTTGTAAACACTAACATGCAATCACACATCACATAGTAATCTCGAAAAATCAATGAATTAACACTTGCATGCAAACCCTTGGCTCACTTTCGATCATGGCCGAAGGTTTGGGGTCCTCCGGAGAGCCCGAAAATTCGTGGGTCTCTTCCAGGGAGTATACCCAATCATCAACACCCACAAAACTTACCTTTGATGCTTGATTTTCGAAAACCCTAGTTTGAAAAGTGATGAAAATCGAAATTAAAAGACATGGGGTTGTAGAGGATGAAGAGATGAGTAATTTTATATATAACACTTAATGGTTTTGATGGAGAAATTACCTTGATTCTTGAGGTTGAATGTTAATGGAGGTTAAGAGAATATGGAGAGAATTTGAGAGAGATGAGTATGGGGGGGGGGGGGTTCGGCCGTGTGAAAAAAAAGAAGGGGGGTGGGTTTTGTCTAGCCTACACACACACACACACATGTATTAAAATGTATTTTACTGATACATCTTTTAATTAAATAAAAGACTTGTAAAAATAATTCTATTTACAAGATATTTTGGATCCAAAAATAATTTATTGACACATAAAATTAAAATATGGAATTCTCTTCCTCAATATATTTTTAAAACATTTTTAAAATCATTTTATGAAAAGATTTGAATTTTACAAGTTTTAATATTTTAAAAAAAGGAAAATAATTGGAAAAATCCTTGTAAATTATTTTAATGCGAAAATAAATTAAACTTTTATTTTTAAAAAGTCTTTAAATGCATAAGGATAATAAAACAAGAAATTTCATGATTTTTACTAACTCCAAGAATTTTATAAAAATGTTTAAGTGAACAAAAATCATGTTTTAACATTTAAAAGCTATACAGAATTTTAATAAAATTTCACGTCAACACATCTAGCAATTAGACACGTAACACATATTCACAATCACACAAACATGTAATGACTCATCAATTAAGGCACATAATAATATTTTAATGCCAAATAATATTATTTATAGAGTACGAAATTCCCAGATATTACACGTATCTAGCCCTGATATGGTAGATAGAATGTGTGCTGCTGTCAATTCCCCCTGAGTGTGTGCAACCTTACTGTGCATAGTAATGATTTGTGTTTGAGGTGGTGACACTCTTTCAGATACCCTGGCAGACGGGTCAATTTCAATAGTATCAGTCTGTTGAGAGACAGACACTAGGGACTGTATATTTGCCTGTTCAACCAATGTATCTTTTTGGGAAGAGACATGGGGGTTAGTAGTTGCCTCAGGTACAATTCTTATCATCTTTGTGGGAGGCAGAGCTACTGGGTTTTCAGAAACATCCTTTAGTGCACTTTGGGCACTTTCTCCCTCACTCTCAATAAGTTTTCTTTTTCCAGTTCTTTGAGTGTTGGATGGTTCTATTTGTGTGTTTGGCTCTAAGTCTGTGTTAAGAATATGTTGGTTTCCAGATTCTATGACTTGTCCTAACATCCTTGGGGATGAGATGTGGAACTGAAGATTTTCGTCAGGCAGATCAGACATATCAAAAGTAAGAAAATTACTAATATGAGAAGGATTAACTTCTATACCTGGAGACTCTGGAATATAGCAATCATTCATATCAAAATTAAACAAATTTTGATGTCTCCCGGTGGATCTTTCTTAGTCCATACTAGTTTCTGTATCTGGTGCTACCTGAGGTTCAATCTCTAGTTCTTCATCCTGCTGCTGCACGGGTTCATTTTGTTGTGCTACAGGTTCTCCTCCTCCATTGTTTAATAAAGCCTGCAAGCCTTGAGGATTACCTGAAGTTATATCTGCAAAACATCTTGTCAAGAAATTTGTTAACACAAGTGGACTATTATTATCATAGCCTGCTTTGTTATTTAGACGTGATGCAAACAAATTGAATACCCTGCTTGGTGGACATTTTTGACTATTGGCATAAGTCAATTTTTCTTCACTGGTTAGTACCGAGTTTAGGACTAGCTGAAGAAACCTAGGGTAGTGACATATGACATCACCTTCGTGAATGTTCCTATACCCTCTTGGTCCCATAGCTATCACTATCTGATTCATCAATATCTTACCAAAGTTAATACCTAAATTGTTTGCCACAGCATAACCAATTCTAGTTATATAGCTGGGAAGCTTGCTGTGTCCTCCTGTACTTGCTCTGGCAGAGAAAACATGTATCATAACATGATAAAAGAAATTCCAGCCCTTCGTCAAGTGCTGTTTCTTAACACTATTAATGTCGTTAATAGTAAGACGAACTCCATTTTCATGATAATTAATACTGTTGATGAATTCTAACAACTGCTCATCAGTTGGATCAGGAACAAAATTATCTGTTGGTAAATTTAGAATTGCAGCTAAATCTTGTTCTGTCACCCTGATGACTCTAGTACCTTGAGTAAAAGTGAAGCCCACAATATCATTTTCATTGAAAATATCAGCAGTTAGGTACATATGACTCAGCATGTCATAATTTTAATCAATTTTAGCTGTAAGAGCATACCGAACATTTGAATAATTCATTAAGAATAATGTCCATGATTTAAACATCTCGGGCATTGTACTTAACTTAAATTCAATTACCGAATTGGTATTTTCCAATTTAAAATTATAAGCCATTTTACACAAATGAACAAATAATTTAAAATAGCCAACGATATTCGATATAATTTTACAGTTAAAATGAGCCGAAAAACACTAAAAATTTAAATTTCTCGAAATTAATGAAATTAAAGTATGTTATTCTACGAGAAATTTAGAACACTATCACGGTTTCGAAAAAATATTTTACCGATTAAATACTTGTGGATCTACGTTTTTAGAAATCAATTTTTGAAAAATCCTTTTCTTTAATACTTAACCAAATACAATTATATTCGGATAGATTGAAAGATAATCGAACAAGGATCACAAATATGATTTTTAAACAAATTTTGGCCGAGTAGATTTTCAGCAGTGGTCGAATAAAAAAAAACTTGAGTTCGTGAGTGTTAATGGTGATTAGAGAGAGGTTCGGTTGGATAATAAAAAAAGATAAGTTCGGTTATGAGGAAGAAGAAGACTAATACTGACCTTGATAACCGAGTCTGTTTTTTTTTTTATTTTTAAATCTCAACCGAGTCTCTCACAGAAATAACAATATATATATATATATATATATATATATATATATATATATATATATATATATATATATATATATATATATATATATGTGTGTGTGTACATGTAACAACCGAGTCTATTGTTTGAAATAGATTCGGTTGTATTAAAATAAAAAAAAAATATACAACACATATATATATCAACCGAGTCTGTATGGTTGATTGAAATATAATAATAAAAAAAAATAATTTTCAACCGAGTCTGGGAAGAAAAGGAAGATAGACTCGGTCTTTTAAAACAAATATTTTTGTTTAAACTCGGTTTTGAATATTTACAAAGTAAACCGAATTTGATTTTTATTATTATTATTATTTTATTTTTTTTTAAAAGTAAAATACAAATCAACAAATAAAAAAATTAACATATAATTATTTTAACAACTCAAATTAATTAACAAAAATATTATGGACTAATATTTGTTAATTAACAAATGTTAAAAATAATTACATTACTGATTTATTTTACTTAAAATACGGAGCAGATAATTATAATGAATTGCTTTACTTCCATATTTTAACTAAAATAAATTTAGGAATAACTAAACATGCGAGGGTTTAGCTATATTAATTTACAAGTACAAAGGATATGCATGTTATCATACTTGTAAACTAATCAGGAACAGATATAGCAGTTTAAAGTCCGATTAAAGAAGTTTAATCAGTTAAATTTAACATGCCAAGTTCAAAAACCAATCTAGAAAACGTACCTTCGTCCAGTGGTTTGGTGAAAATGTCTGCTATTTGTTCCTCTGTCGGTACGAAATGTAATTCTATCGTCCCGTTCATGACATGTTCTCTAATGAAATGATACATGATATCAATGTGCTTGGTTTTAGAGTGCTGGACAGGATTGTTCGAGATTGCAATGGCACTTGTGTTGTCACAATAGATTGGGATCTTTTCCAACATCAAGCCATAATCTCTGAGCTGGTTTCTCATCCACAAGATCTGCGCACAGCAACTACCGGCTGCAATGTATTCTGCTTCGGCAGTAGAGGTAGATACTGAGTGCTGTTTCTTGCTAAACCAGGATATCAACCTTTGTCCTAGAAACTGACAGCTTCCTGAAGTACTCTTTCGATCAATCCTACAACCTGCAAAATCAGAGTCTGTATAGCCTACAAGGTTAAAACCTGTACCTTTAGGGTACCAAATCCCAAGAGTGGGGGTCCCCTTAAGGTATCTAAAAATTCGTTTAATGGCTATAAGATGTGATTCCTTAGGGTCAGACTGAAACCTAGCACATAAGCATGTTGCAAACATTATGTCGGGTCTACTAGCAGTGAGATAGAGTAACGAACCAATCATACCTCTATAGCTTGTGATGTCAACCTTCTTACCGGTTTTGTCCAGATCAAGCTTAGTGGCAGTTGGCATGGGAGTTCTTGCTGGAGTTGAATCATCCATGTTGTACTTCTTGAGAAGTTCACGAATGTACTTGGACTGGCAAATGAATATTCCATCTTGCCTTTGAATCACTTGGAGTCCAAGAAAATAAGACAACTCGCCCATCATGCTCATCTCATATCTATTCTGCATAAGCTTAGCAAACTTCTTGTATAGCTCATTGTTAGTAGAACCAAATATAATATCGTCTACATATACTTGTACTAATATCATGTCATCTTTATGCATTTTATAAAATAGAGTTTTATCAATGACACCTTTCGTGAAACCATTTTCAAGTAAAAATAGAGATAGAGTGCCATACCATGTCCTTGGTGCTTGTTTGAGTCCATAGAGAGCCTTAAAGAGAAAGTACACAAAATCCGCAAAATCTGGATTTTCAAAGCCTGGGGGCTGTTCAACGTATACTTCTTCTTCCAGTTCTCCGTTCAGGAAAGCGCTTTTCACATCCATTTGATATACTTTGAAATTGGAATGTGCAGCAAATGCCAGAAACATCCTGATGGCCTCAAGTCTAGCTACTGGTGCGTATGTTTCATCATAGTCTATTCCCTCTTCTTGAGAATAACCTTTAGCAACCAGTCTGGCCTTGTTCCTCGTAACAATGCCATCTTCATCGAGCTTGTTTCTGTATACCCATCTTTTGCCGATTACTGATCTGTCTTTTGGCCTGGGTACAAGCTTCCATACTTTCTGCCTTTCAAACTGATTGAGCTCTTCTTGCATTGTAATAACCCAATCTGGATCTTCTAGAGCTTCTTCAACCTTTTTAGGTTCTAATTCTGACAGAAATCCAGAATAGAAAGATTCATTTTGCGCAGCTCTTCTAGTTCTAACTCCACTTTCTGCATCACCAATGATCAGATGAGAAGGATGGTCTTTATTCCATACTCTTTGTCTTGGCAGATACGATCTTGATGATTCTCCTTGATTATCATTGTGTTGAGTTTGACTAGTTGATCCTTCATTACTTTCATCTCCCCCTGAGTTGTTGCTGGTATGATCAGTACTTGAATCTGGATCATCATCATTGTTTCCATTGTTACCAGTAACAGCTGCAGGTTCATCTTCACCATCTATATTGTACTCCGTCATATTTTCAAATTCAAGAATGTCGGAGTCTTTTTCCTTTTGAAGACTAGGGAGTTTGGTGTCATCGAACGTTACATTAAGGCTTTCAATAACCTTCTGATCTTCAATTGCATATACCCTGAAAGATTTAGATTCCAATGAGTAGCCTAGAAAAATGCCTTCATCTGCTTTAGCATCGAACTTTCCCAGATGCTCTCCGTCTTTTAATACAAAGCATTTTCCTCCAAACACGTGAAAATATTTCAGTGTTGGCTTCTTGTTGGCCATTATCTCATATGGAGTCTTTTCATGATCTTTGTTAATCAGGGTCCGATTCTGAGTGTAACAAGCTGTATTCACTGCCTCGGCCCAAAAGTAGGTCATGAAGTTTTGATTCGCTCAGCATAGTCCTTGCTGCTTCAACCAAGGTACGATTCTTCCTTTCTACCACTCCATTTTGTTGAGGAGTTCTGGGGGCTGAGTATTGCCTTGAAATACCTTTCTGTGTGCAAAAGTCGTTGAGAACTGCATTTTTAAATTCAGTTCCATTATCTGATCTAATCATACGCACAGGAAGGTTAACTTCTAACTCAATCTTCTTGATGTGATCGATTATCAATTGAGATGCTTCATCCTTCGTTTGTAAGAATAACACCCATGTGTACTTTGAAAAATCGTCGACAATCACCAGGGCATACCGCTTTCCGGATACAGACATAACATTTACTGGACCAAATAAATCCATGTGTAATAGTTGCAGTGGTTCAGTAATGTTGGACATGTCTTTGCTCCTGTGTGATGCTTTCTTCGACTTCCCTTTTTCACATGCTTCACAGAGTCCTTCCTGGCAGAATTCCATCTGTGGTAATCCTCTCACCAATTCTCTTTTTACCAAAGAGTTCATTGTTTTGAAATTCAAATGCGAGAGCTTCTTGTGCCATAGCCAACTTTGTTCTGTCGAAGCTTTGCCATAGAAACATCTAACTTCTCCATCACTAGCAGAACTCAAATCGGCTACGAACAGATTGCCTTTTCGTACTCCTTGAAGAGTAAGGCTTTTGTCTTTTCTGTGTGAAATCAAACACCTTTCCTTCATGAATTTAACCTTGTATCCCTTGTCATAAAATTGACTGATACTGAGAAGGTTGTGCTTTAATCCTTTCACAAGATTGACGTTTTCAATGATAACATTTCCTGTTTCCAAATTACCATATCCCGTTGTAAAACCTTTGCTGTTATCTCCAAAGGTTACTATCGGGCCGGTCTTCTCAACCACATCTGTCAGCAGGGACTTTTCTCCAGTCATGTGTCTTGAACATCCACTATCAAGAATCCACATAACCTTTTCACTTTTCGTAATGCCCTGCATACACAGATTGATTAAGGTTTCTTTGTAACCCAAACTTGTTTGGGTCCAGAAGGTTTAGGATGTTTCACAGGATATACAGTTTTATCATGCATATATTTATCATGGACTGATTCCTTCTCAACAATGATAGACTTGTTTTTAACATTTGTCTTTGAGGAGGGAGTCATATTCCTAACTTTAGGAGGACTCACAGTCTTTGCCCTTGACTGCTTACTGTTCATGTTATTTCTAGTTTCAATGCAAGATCTAGTAGATGCATTCATTAACTTGAAATATGAATTCATGATCTGTAAGGCACATGGTATAGATTCATTTTTACCACATGGCACATGAGAATTATGCATAACAGGTATATACATACTAGATAATCCTTCAGATTTTACTTTAACCTTATTGCATGCATGCGTAAGATGTCTAGTAGAATTACAGTTGTTACAGGATTTCCTAGATGTAATGGGAGTAAATGCACGATCAATCTTTTTGTGGGCATCTACTTTTCCATTCCTGCTTTTATTCTTTTTACCAGAATTTTTACCTAGTTCAGTTTTAACAGCAACCGACTCCTTAGGTGTTTCTAGTTGTTCCTCTACCTTCTTTAATTCGTCCTCTACAAGCAATTGTTCTTTAATGACCATAAGTGTTTCATCCAATGGTCTAGGAATGACTTTAGAGAATAGGGGTTTAGCTACTGCTTTCAAGACATGAGGCACGTCCTTTCTATCAGATAATATTGGTTCAGGAAAGGTCACATGCTTCTTTTTCTTACTAGCTGAATAGTCATACCCGATACCGACTGACTGATTAATGATTTGTTTATCGAAGATGTCTTGTTGAGTATTAGCAGATTTCTTATAAGCTTGAAGTAATAATTCTAGGTCAGAAATCTGTTTCCTAAGAATGACTTCTATTTCATCATTGTTTTTAATCTTTATCTCAAGATATTCTATCTTCTGTTTTAGATCTTCAATAGTAACAATCTCAAGCTTTAGTTTCTCAGTTCTTAAAAGATCTTTTTGAACCTGATCAACTAGTCTAGCATTCTCTTTCTCGAGATGCTAGTAAGCTTGTATGAATGTTAAACATTTCTACACTTAGATCATTAACAGTTGATTTATATTCAGCATTGGTTAAATCAATGATAGTTAAAGGAGATACCTGTGATGATGAAGCATTTGAGGAGTCTGCCATAAGAGCGAAATTTGCACATTCCTCCTCATCTTCTGAATCTGAATCATCCCAGCATTTTCCCTCAACGATGTAAGCCTTTCCCTTATGCTTAGCCATCATAGAGTCCATCTTCTGTTTCAGTCTCTCGTTCTCTTTCTTAAGTTCATTGTATGAATCCTTCTTTGCATAGGATTCCTTCCTTTCAGTTGCTTGTCTAGGCTTCCTGCACTCAGTGGCGAAATGCCCTAGCTCGTTGCAGTTGTAACACCTTATTTTACTCTTGTCAATCATGTTGGTCTTGATGCTGCTTCTGGATCCTGACCCGAACTTTGATGAAAAACCTCCTTTTGAAAATTTGGAAGATCCTCTGAATTTGTACTTCGGGTTTCTCTTGATTCTGATATGGCTGAATCTTCCCGCTAAGTATGCTAAGGATCTATCTTCCAGATCTTCAAGTTCTTCATGAGTGTAATAGTCATCCTCGTCAACCTCTGGATTTACTGAAGCTAGCTCTGCTTCAATAATCTCTGCTGATGCTGATAAGACTGTTTCACTTTGTACTTCAGGTTTTGCAGGTTCCTGTACCACAAGAGCTGTGGTCTTGAGCAGCGCCGTATTCTTGCTATCGACTATCCCGGGGCCATAAGAAATAACCCGTTGTTCTTGTTCCATCTCATAGGTCCTCAATTTACCATAAATCATTTCTAGGGACATAGTGTTGAAATCAATACGTTCCCTGATTGAGGATGCCCTATGTTCAACATGATGGGGCAGTGTTAGCATAAACTTCCTGTTAGTCTCTCTGATTGGATAAACCTTTCCCTGGATACTCAACTCATTAAGCAATCTGTTGTATCTTTCGAATACAGTAGAGATGCTTTCTCCAGAGAATGATTTGAATGCTTCATATTGAGACGTCAGGATGTCCAACCTATTTTCCTTCACTTCATCAGTTCCCTCCATTATCATTTTGATAGAATCCCACATGTGCTTGCCACTTTCACAGTTTAAGATTTGGTGGCTCATGGTGGAATCCATCGCGTCAACTATTATCAGTTGCAGACTGTCATCTAAGGCCACTATTTCTTTTTCAGCATCTGAATATTCAGTCAGTGGTTTAGGAATTGTGCCTGTTGGAATCCTTGTCCCGTCCGCTGCAGTCTTTTCTACAAACGGTTTTGTTGGAACAAATGGACCATTTTGTAAGATGCCCATGTACAAAGGATTTGTTGCTTTTACGAACAGGATCATCTTCTTTTTCCATAGATTATAGTTGTCTCTGTCAAACTGAGGTACTTTGATGCTACTAATTTTTTGAGAACTCATTGTGTATTTTTATATTTTAAATTAATTAAAATTTTGAAGAGTTCAGTAAACTGAAGATTTTCAAAAGTTAATTAATTCAAAGAAAAATACAAAACCACGAATTGATATTTAACCAAGTTTAAGTAGTTAGTTTGGAAAGTTCAGAGATAATGAAAATTTCCAAGGGTTACTCAACTTGAGAAAATATTAATTATGATTTTAAATATTTAATCTAGTTAATTAAAATTTTGGAGAGTTTGAAAAATAATGAAGATTTCCAAAAGTTTAATTAATTTCGAAGAAATATGCAAGTTCAAATTAATTAAATTTTTGAAGAGTTCAGATTAATTAAAATTTTGGAGAGTTCAAAGATAATGAAGATTTCCAAAAGTTAATCAAATCTGAAGATTTCCAAAAGTTTAAATAATTTCAAAAGATTGGTACGAACAATATGGATCCGATGTGTATGTCAATCGCTAGCTCTGATACCAATTGTTAGTCCCTGGATATCGTAGAAGGGGGGTTGAATACGATATACCGATAAATTCGACTTCGTTTGCGGATAAATCAATTTGCTTAGAAGTGAAATAAGATGAAGAGTTTCGGGGAATATATCTGTATATATAAACCTCGAGGGTGCTACACTCCAATACTAAAAGTATTGGCTTCTGTAATCTCGGTTACAAACAAATCAAACAGTCTGTGTATATTATCTATGGTTATGTGTTTGGTGTCTATTTGTTTTGGAGATAGGTAGTTGTCTGCTCAGAGCTTGTAATTTGCTTTGTACTTTGTGTATGAGAGCTGTGTTTTAAACTACTGCCTTAATGCCATATTTATAGGCATTGATAGTGTAGACTTACACGTATCTATATTACAGGTTCGGTTGTACAATTGATATATATCAACCGAACCACTCACAGACTCTATTGTCTCTTTTGTTTTGAATTCTTATCTTGGAATAAAGTAGAACCGTCTTTATCTCTTTGTTTCCATTTGCATCCATTAATTAATCAATTAATCAATCAATCAATCAATCAATTAAGGATATTTGTTCCACTTGCTCCTTCAAGACCGAATCAGCCAACCGAACCAAAAATGTGATCAACCGAGTCAACCACAAAAAAGAACAACCGAATCTAGGTTGTATAATTTAGTTAACCAACCGAGTCTATGTCCAATTGATTAAAATAATCAATAGAGTCTAGGTCCACTTATTCTCTCTCTTGTCCATTTCAACAGAACCTAGCTTTGTTGGCTTGTGAGTCTGTACGTTGCCATTTTCTTCGCTTGAACTAAAACAATCTTTACCTGTTGTTGATACTTCGTGCACTGGTCTGGTTCACAAGTACCTAACATCGTTTTTGATTGTCTTGTCCTTTGTAACTTCTGAATGGCTGTACGTCTGTAATATACATAATGTGCTTCTACATTGATTATGAATAATCAATGTCTTCCACTGGAATCCCTTTGTACTAACACAGAAATTGTGTTTACTTGTATTGTAACTACTTGGATTCCTATGGCTACAGTATTAATATTTTTACTATTTTTCTAGGGTGTTTGAGTTATGTTTATCTCGGTTACATGTATCGTTACATTTTGCTTTACAGCAAGGAACCTGTTAAAAATTCTGTGGAGCAGTCTACAAAGAACACTAAGATCTATCCTCCTCCTCCTTATCCTAGAAGACTCCAGAAGCATCAGTTGGACAAGAAGTTTGCTAAGTTCTTAGAGGTGTTCAAGAAGTTGCAGATTAACATTCCCTTTGCCGAAGCTCTTGAACAGTTGCCGAGCTATGCCAAGTTCATGAAGGGGATTCTTTCTCGTAAGTTGAAGCTTGAGGAATTAGAGACCGTTGCTCTAACGGAAGAATGCAGTGCTGTGCTGCAACAGAAATTGCCTCCAAAACTAAAGGATCCTGGTAGCTTTACTATTCCATGCACTATTGGTAATTTGTCTTTTGCGAAGTGCTTGTGTGACTTGGGAGCTAGCATCAATCTCATGCCCTTGTCAGTCTATATGCAACTTGGTCTACCGGAACCAAAGCCTACCAACATCTCTTTGCAGTTGGCTGATCGTTCAGTTACATATCCTAGAGGCATAGTGGAGGATGTGTTGGTGAAAGTTGACAAACTCATATTTCCTGCTGATTTTGTTATCTTGGATTTCGGGGAAGATAAGAAGATTCTCATAATCTTGGGAAGACCATTCTTGGCTACGGGAAAGACTTTGTTTGATGTGCAGAAAGGGGAGCTCACCATGAGGGTGCAAGACCAGAATGTCACTTTTAATGTCTTTAATGCAATGAAACTTCCCTCAGATGAAGAAGAATGTTTGAAGGTGGATTGGGTTGATTCTGCAGTTACTATGAAAATGGAGCAGTTACTTAAGTTAGATTCTTTGGAAAAAGTTTTAGTTGGTGACTCTGATTTTGAAGACGAGGAAATAGCCGAGCAATTGCAGCAGCTAAATTCAGCCCCTTGGAAAAGGAGACTTGATTTGCCTTTTGAATCTCTTGGGTTAGGAGAACTTAAAAATTCGGAGGGGCGCCTGAAACCATCTATTGAAAAAGCTCCTACCCTTGAACTCAAACCACTTCCGGAACACTTGCGGTATGTTTTTCTTGGTGATGCATCTACATTACCTGTTATTATTGCCTCTAACTTGTCAGCTAGTGCGGAAGAAAAGCTTTTGCGAATTTTGAGGGAATTCAAGTCAGCAATTGGTTGGACTATAGCAGATATCAAGGGAATCAGCCCTTCTTATTGCATGCATAAAATTCTGCTAGAGGAGGGAGCTAAGCCTACTGTTGAGCATCAGCGGAGACTTAATTCGATTATGAAAGAGGTGGTGAAGAAGGAAATTCTAAAGTGGCTTGATGCGGGTATTATCTATCCTATCTCAGATAGTTCTTGGGTGAGCCCGGTTCAATGTGTGCCAAAGAAAGGAGGCATGACAGTTGTTGCTAATGAAAAGAATGAGCTCATCCTTACTCGAACAGTCACGGGGTGGAGAGTTTGCATGGACTATAGGAAGCTCAACAAAGCCACGAGAAAAGATCACTTTCATCTGCCATTCATTGATCAGATGCTAGACAGGTTGGCGGGACATGAGTACTATTGCCTCCTTGATGGATATTCAGGCTACAATCAGATTTGCATTGCTCCGGAAGATCAAGAGAAGACCACATTCACATGTCCTTTTGGTACCTTTGCTTTCCGACGGGTTTCTTTCGGACTTTGTGGTGCTCCCGCCACTTTTCAAAGGTGCATGATGGCTATTTTCTCAGACATGATTGGCTCGAATGTGGAGGTTTTTATGGATGACTTCTCAGTTTTTGGTACTTCATATGACGAGTGCTTGCATAATCTTGGCTTGGTTTTGAAACGTTGTGTGGAGACTAACTTGGTGCTTAATTGGGAGAAGTGTCACTTCATGGTGCGAGAGGGAATTATTCTTGGGCACAAGGTATCTGGTAGAGGACTTGAGGTGGATAGGGCTAAGGTGGAAACAATCGAAAATCTTCCTCCACCTATCTCTGTTAAAGGAATTCGTAGTTTTCTTGGTCATGCAGGTTTCTATCGGCGATTCATCAAAGACTTCTCAAAAATTTCTAAACCCTTGTGCAATCTCTTGGAAAAGGATGTTCCTTTCAAGTTTGATGATGAGTGTCTTGCAGCTTTTGAGCTATTGAAGAAGAAGTTGACTACTACACAAGTCATTACCGCACCTAATTGGGAGGAACCGTTTGAACTTATGTGTGATGCTAGTGATTATGCTGTTGGAGCTGTGCTTGGTCAAAGGAAGGATAGAATTTTTCATGTGGTTTACTATGCTAGTAAAACCCTCAATGATGCACAGCTGAACTACACTACTACGGAGAAGGAGTTGCTAGCAGTTGTCTATGGTTTTGAGAAATTCAGGTCTTATTTGCTTGGTACTAAGGTGATTGTGTATACGGATCAGGCTGCAATTCGATATCTCATGTCGAAGAAGGATTCAAAGCCTAGATTGATTCGTTGGGTGCTTCTTTTGCAAGAATTTGATGTGGAAATCAAGGATAGGAAAGGCACGGAAAATCAAGTAGCGGATCATCTCTCACGCTTAGAGGACCACGGTAAGGATTCGCATAACAAATCTCTTATTAATGAATCTTTTCCAGATGAGCATCTTTTTGGAGTGCAAGGTGAAGAGCCATGGTTTGCAGATTATGTGAACTATTTGGTTAGCAATGTTATTCCTCCGGAATTTTCTTATGCTCAAAAGAAGAAGTTTCTGCATGATGTGAAGTGGTACCGTTGGGATGAGCCATTCTTGTTTAAGCTTGGTGTGGATCAGATTTTGAGGAGGTGCATTCCGTATAGTGAAACGGAAGGTATTTTGCATGATTGTCATTCTACCACATATGGAGGCCATTACGGTGGTGATAAAACAGCTCATAAAGTACTTCAAGCGGGATTCTATTGGCCAACTCTGTTTAAAGATTCTCATAGGTTCGTGATGAGTTGTGATCGATGTCAAAGGGTTGGTAATATTTCCAGGAGGAACGAGATGCCTCTTAGTACGATCCTTGAAGTTGAGATTTTTGATGTGTGGGGAATTGATTTCATGGGTCCGTTTGTTTCGTCTTGCAACAATCAGTACATTCTCTTAGCAGTGGATTACGTGTCTAAATGGGTCGAGGTGAAGGCTTTACCGACCAATGATGCTAAGGTGGTGCTGAATTTTCTTCACAAGCAGATTTTCACACGTTTTGGAACTCCATGAGCGATAATCAGTGATGAGGGGACACACTTCTGTAATTGTCAATTTACTGCTATGATGGCAAGGTATAATGTGACTCATCGTGTTGCCACAGCTTATCATCCTCAAACTAATGGTCAAGCGGAGGTTTCGAATCATGAGATCAAGAGAATTCTCGAGAAAGTGGTAAATCCATCAAGGAAGGATTGGTCTTTGAAGTTAGACGAAGCGGTTTGGGCGTATAGAACTGCTTACAAGACACCCCTAGGTATGTCTCCTTATCAGTTGGTATTTGGTAAGGCTTGTCATTTGCCGGCAGAGTTAGAGCACAAGGCCTATTGGGCGTTGAAGAAGTTAAACTTAGATATTTCAGTTGCGGGTGAGAAACGTCTACTTCAGTTAAATGAGCTCGAGGAATTTCGTGAGCAGGCTTACGAGAAAGCTAAGATGTACAAGGAGAAAGTGAAGAGGTGGCATGATAGGAAGTTGGTGCATAAGTCGTTTGTGCCGGGCCAACAGGTTTTGCTTTATAATTCTCGCCTTAAACTTTTTTCGGGTAAGCTCAAATCAAAGTGGTCGGGTCCGTTTACAGTCAAAACCGTGTTTCCACATGGGGCAGTGGAGATATTTAGGGGTTCTATTGATGATGCTTTCAAGGTAAATGGACAGAGACTTAAGCCGTATTATGGAGGAATGGTCAACCGCGAGAAGGTTGCCGCAGTTTTATCTTGTTCGTGATTTTTCGGAAGAATGTCAAGCTAATGACATTAAACGAGCGCTTCTTGGGAGGCAACCCAAGTGAGGAAGTATTTGTTGTATGAAAAAAAAAATGAGTGTTGTGAGTGTGTGAAAAAAAAAAAGTTAGAAGTGCAGTTCGCGCCAGCGCATGAGGCGCCAGAATTGGCGCAGGAGCGCCGCAGAAACGCAGGAGAAGCCCGCGCATCAGGCGGCCAAACAGCGCAGGTGCGCCACAGTAACGCAGTACCTGTATGCGCATCATGCGCGGACGCGCGCTTCAGAACGGCGCAACAGCCCTGTTTCAGCGCTTCAGGCGCCAGGAGCTACTGCATTACCAGAAATTTTGTCTCCAAAACTCACACTCTCCATCTCTTTTCCCCTTTTATTCAATATTCAACCTCAATTCAATCTCAAATCAAAAACCATAACCCCTAAATTCTATCCTACATCTAATTTAATCCCCAAAATCCTTTTTCATCTTTAAATTAAATTCACCATTACCATTATATACACCCACCACACCTATACATACACAAACCCATCTATATAAACCCCAAATTCTCAACTTTCATCCATTCAAAGTGCAAGGGGGAATTAAATTCGAATCTGTGGGGATTCATCTAGCAAGTTCACCTCTTTGATTCAATTGGGTAATATTCTATCTCATCTTTTAATTGAATTTGTGAATTTTGCAAGCTAGGGTTCTTGGTGTTGAATTTGGGGGTTCTTTATTTGGTGGATTGTTTGGAGATTGTTGTGCTTTGCTTGATATTAGTTGTCATGGCTCCTAAAAGACCACGATTAATGGGTAGTGGTAGTAGTGCTCCTCCATCTTTGAATGAGAATGATGTTGTGGGAGATGGAGTGGAAAGGTTTGTGAATGAGAATGCCAAAGCGGAGTATGATAGGTTAGTTATCAAGGGGGTTATTCAAGGGGGTTATTCAGGAACGGAGGCTTGTGCCAAGTACTTATACGGAGATGGTGGCTATGATTGGTGAGAGAGGTTGGACGTTATTTTGTGAGTTTGCTAATGATGCGGCGTTGGATGTGGTTAGAGAGTTCTATGCTAATGCGTCGATAGCTAGGAATAACTCCACGGTTGTGAGGGGTCGGAAGGTGGATTATTCGCCTCGTGCTATTCGTAATTCGATTAGGCAACCGCCTAAACCTAGAGAAGCTACGGATTGGGGACAAAAGACTAAGGATGATGTTGATCTTGATGCACTCATTGGTGAGTTATGTGTTCCGGGAACGAAGTGGAAATGTAAGTTAGGTACGGAGATAAAGCGTACTTTCCCGGCTTCATCATTGTCTAGCTTTGCAAAGGCATGGTTCTTTTTCATAAGTTCTAATATCATTCCGTCGAACCATGTTTCCGATGTTACTGTTGATAGAGCTATCTTGCTATGGGGTATTCTCAAAGGTGAGTATGTTAACCTTGGGTACCTTATTAATCAAAATATTCTTCGGTTTTTGGGAAGCAATTCGTCGGCTAATATTCCTTATGCTTCTATCATCTCATACTTGTGTGATGCATCGAAAGTCAAATGGTATAAAGGTGAGCCGGTGCATAAACCTATGGCTTCTATTAAGGATGCTACTATTGATCGGTTGAGGTTGAAGGAGTGGCCGGGCGGTACTCCTCATCCTAGGGGATTAGGTTTTGTTGTTGATAGTGCTAGTGGTCAGAGAGCAGGCGCTCCGCCACATGTTCAAAAGCCACCGGAAGTGGCTAGGGCAGGTTCTTCGCAGAGTACAGTGGATATGTCCGTTTTTGAATCTTATTTTCGTCGAATGACTAGGCGGTTGGATGCTATGCATACGAGCAGTCGCCAGTATTCTGAGGACATGGGCATAGCCTTGGAGGCAAAGTTTCAGTCACCTAGTACTCCTGTTCAGTGGCCTATATTTGGAGCTCGGACTCCGTACCCTCCACCGGATTCTTCTGATGAGGATGATGAGGATGATGAGGATGACGAGGGTGACGACAGCGAGGATGAGTAGGTATGTTGTCTACTTTCCCTTGTATTTACTTCCATTCAATGCGGACATTGAATATTTTAAGTTTGGGGGTGGTTTGAGGGATTAGTAGTTGTTGTTGTATATATGTGTTCATGTAGGATTTCATGCTTTGCATATTAGTAGTAGTAATTCATGCATATATGTTCGTATTAATTATGTTTGTTTCATGTAGGGCATTCTGTTTTTGTTTTGTATACCATGTGAGTTCATATTAGTTGCAGTTGCATAGCATGCATATTTCATGATCCCTTAGAACGAGCTAATTCTGATTGGTAGGTAGGTGTCTAATTGAGTGTGGTAATGATGAATAGAGGGTTGACTTATAGTTTCTATGAAATTGACTTATGTGTTTCAGAAACAAAACTAATTTCACAGTCTCATTGGGTGCTTTTGGGCTAGGTTAAGATCATGCTTGTTTGGATGTTTTGAGATTTAATCACTTGATTATATTTAGAATTTTCATTATTCCCTTGATGGCCTAGAACACTTAAGTCTAAGTTTGGGGGAAAACAGGGATTTCATGCTTAAATTGTAAATAATTGTCAATAATGGCTAGGCGTCAAATGGCAAGTAGCCGGCTCATATTTATATGAGTAGTCTAGGGTTGGAATTGAGAATTCTCATTCCAGATTGCATAGAAAAAAAAAAGAGAAAAAAAAAAAGCAGAAAAAAGAGAAAAAAAGAAAAAGAAAAAAGAAAAGAAAAAAAAGTGTCAATTGTTTATATGCAAAATTAACCAGGGTGAGCTCTTTAATACACGAGCAATTAAGTTCGCGGGGACTTTGTGCCTAGTGACCTAAGGCTTTTATAGTCTGGGATCCACTAACCTAACGCTCGCTACATGGGTATTATTGTATAAGCCTTTCGGGGTCTCATCCATTGCACGGTTAAATAAGCATGCTTGTATATTATGTGTCGTAGTTGTTTAGTAATAAAAGCATGAATTTTTGTCTACCTTGGATAAGGATGGAGGTGTTCCTAGGTTATGAAGTGTCTACAGTCTATTCTATTTATAAACCTGTGATTGTCTTGACGAAGAGCATGTATGATTTTTGACCTAGTTTTGGGAGTATTTCTGATGAGCATTACACACACGCACGTTTCTGTTCATATATTGTTAGTATACGGGAACTTGGTCGAGCTCTATTTGGATTTAGTTTCATTCTCTAAGATATTTGCTTGCTAGTTGATTTTGGTTAGTTTGAAGGGGATCGTTGCATTTTCATTCTAGTTGCATTCATGCATTGCATTGCATTAGGTTAAATGGATTTTGTGGGTACATTCGCTATAAGCCCTCACGAGACCTTACTCGTCCACTAGGGCTGCCTAGGGGTTTAAAGGGCTTGTTGCATATGCCAAATGCAACCGTGATCACCTACGGAAGTGGTACTAGTTAGTTAGTTAGTTGTAATTGTTTATGCTTGAGGACAAGCATCGGTTTAAGTTTGGGGGTGTGATAAGTGGATTTTATATCCACTTGGATCGCTTAATTTCGGCTTAAATTGATTGTCTTGGACTCAAGTTGTTGTAGTTTTGATGTGTTTTGATTAGTGGTGCAGAATTACGAGAATGTTGACTAAGGTGGATGCTTCTATAATTTTTGGGGAATTAATTGATTAAAATTCGGATTTTTGGGAAGGGTTGCACAGTTTACACTGTTTTGGCCATATCTTGAGTTCTAGAAGTCCGTTTGAGGCCCGTAAACAGTCCACGCGAAGATAACGAGATTTTCTATCATTATAAGGTGGTCTAGAGGTCCAATTACGTTTGGAACGTGCCAGAAAATCTGAAGAAAAGTCAGCCACGAATTTTCCTTAAAAAAAACAGAATCAATTTAGGAAACGTATCTTGCAGAAATTCTATTATAATTCTGTTTTTGTATTTTCTTGTTGGGCAAGACTTGGAGTGCCTATATAAACACATCCTAACATGTAATTTGTATCAGATTTTTATTATTGTAACATAGAACTGCAAGAGAGAAGAGTGGAGAAGGATTCAAGCTCGGTGACAAGCAAGATCTAGATCTACTTCATCTTTTGTATACTTTGGATAATAGATTTGTTTTCTCAACTCTTGTTTTTATTAATATTATTGCTTCTTTCTTTTATATCTTGTTTAATATCATGTTTTCATCTAATCCCATGGTGAAGAACGGTTCAATTATGAACTAATCGTTGTCATGGGATCCTAATGGATTTATCTATGTAGCTTAGTAGTTTATATGCTTTAAAGATTTACGTGTGGTGAATTCTTGATATCCTCGTATGGTTGTGTTTCATGTATTTAGATGCGTCGCGAACATCTAATTTGTTAATCTCTTGCTAAACGAGAGTGGATCTTGAGATTTAGAACTTGCCATGTTAGCATAGGATAGGTTGATGTTTTAACATCATGATTTGTGGCGTAAATAGAGATATTATGCTACCCTATGTGATCTATGTGGATAACTTGTGCTTAAACCTTTATGTTTTCAAATTCTATAGAGATATAGGGTCTAAACATATTTGGTGTCTACCCATCTTCTATCTCTTTTGTGGATGCATGCGTAGTTTGGTATTAGTATATCGAGAGATAGCTTTTACTTGTTTTGTGTTATCCGATCAGATATCAAAACCATCACATGTATTGATTAAAGGCTGCGACTCTAAGTGAAGTAGATAATGAAATTAGGATTCCATGTTTTATCTCATATAAGTAATTCATATTAAATTCTCATTAGTTAATTATTCTTAGTTTAATAATTTGCATCCTAGTTAATTTAGATAATTAAAACCTCATTCTTGTTATTTGTCTTAGCAGTGGATTAAAACCAAACATTGTTGCATAGGCATATTTACTGATTTAAACTTAACCAGATCTCTGCGGAACGAACTTTAATTATATTACTTGTGACTACGTGCGCTTGCGTAATTTTGTGCAAACACTTGCGTTCCCTATCGTCACTGTTAAGCTATGACTCTGTTGATAAGATACAAACAAACTATTGTCAGCACAAATATGCACATTAGCTCTAGTATCAATCAACCATTCATTTAACAGATAAATGGAAAATAGTACAGGGTTGTAGGTAACATACCGGTCCACGTTGGTTTCAGAAGCCGTAGCCTCACCAACAACCATGTTCACTACAGGCCCACTTGAGGTTCCAAGCACAGCATTCGCTTGAGCCACCACCTCGGCTTTCTTTACTTTCTTTGTCGGGCAGTCCTTACTCCAGTGCCCAACCTGCCCACAAGACCAACATGGTTTGTTTGCCTTTTGTTTCTTGGCCTTATCCTTGTCATTCTTAGGTTTATTACTATTACCCTTCTTAGAGACAGCCTTCCTTTTCTGTCCTACAGTTGCTACATTCACCTTCGAGCTTCCGTGCTCAGTGGGCACCACATGTCCCTATTTGGACTTGTGTTGTTCTTGCACCGAGATGTCCAGCATAAGGTTGGTCCAGGTGATCTCTCCTTTCTGTCTTTTCAGGGAGAGAGAGAACTCTTCCCAAGATTTTGGAAGTTTTTCAATCACACTCATCACTTTAAACTTTTCGGGGAGATCCATTCCGGACTCCTTCAAAGCATGTACTATCATCTCGAACTCATGCACTTGCTCAGTCATGGACTTATTGTCCACTAGCTTGAAATCAAGGAACCTAGCCACAGAATACTTTTCCAGACCTTGTGAGTCAGTATTATGTGTCTGGTCCAGCTTCTCCCATAAGAGTTTTGCGGTGTAGGCATCAGAGGAGTACACATCAAACAAGGTGTTCGTTAGAGCAGCCAAAATGGCCGCCCTAGCCACACCATCCTTCTCAGCCCACTTCGCAAAACCTTTAACTGATTCAGCCTTTTCTTGATCCACAACCGGCTTCCCATATTCCACAATAGGCCATAGACCCTTTACAGTCAACCACAACTTCATCCTTTTCTGCCAACGAGAAAAACCAACGCCCCCATTGAATTTCTCCGGCAAGCCAGTTAATTCAACGGGTTGTGGAAAACTGTAAGTGGTCCAATCCATGACCAAAGCAGATGCAACAGAACTACCACTAGGAGGAACTACAGTTTCGTTAACCATTATGCTAAATACTATATAACAGATTATCTCTTCAAGAATGTTGAAAAAAATGACTATTACAGCAACATAGAGGCAGTTATATATCGAATTTAACAAGTCAAGGCCAAGCAAACAATTAACGAAACAAAACACGAAGGTAGAAAGCATGCATATCAGTAACTGTAAAAACAAAGAAAAGGCAGAAAATATACCAGTAACAAGGTATTAAACAGAACAAAAATAAGATCAGCTGAGTCGTCAGGCCTTGCTAGAAGTCCCGACTGTTCTTGAATAGATAATCGCCCCCACTTACACTGTGTCGGGATGCTTGCAACAACTTTTCCAGGATAAAACAGCTCCGAGTAAGATGATCACAGCAACCAGAATACTCGACTTCGACTGGCACCTCAGTCACCGAAAAAACCACAAACAAAGTAGCTTCGACAGGAAGGGAATAGAGAGTATAGAAAGGAGAAGAGAATGTAGGGTGTGGTGTGTCAAAACCAGCAGCTTAGCTCTCTATTTATAGGAGAGGCTAAACGTAACTAATACACCAAATTAATTTGGTAACTGCCAATTTACATTTAATAAAAAGAAACGGCTGATTTAATAAAATCAAAACATTCGTAACGACTGATTTAATAAATCAAAACGGTCGTAACAGTTACGTTATATTTATCCACACATTTTAGCTTGTATATTTTAATTAATCCAAATATATATTATCAATTCCTGTACTGGTCCAATCTGATATGGATGCCCAACTAATCCATCAGATTTAAATTCAACTCTGATCTAGCCCAGCCCAACAGATAAGAGATAACCCAACCCAACTGATATATTTATTCTAATTAAAATAATATTATACACATAAATAAAATCCCTCGCCCAGGTTGCCTCGCATACGCGAGACACCGAGACATTCGACCAAATCGCCCTTCGACCAAGCCGAGCCGACCCGAGTCGAGACGAGACGTGAAGTGGTGTGGCGTGGCGAGGCGGGCGGTGGCGGCGCGCGCGTGAAGCACACAGTAACACCATGCACCATCATACACCTTAATAGTTGTACACTACCCATGTGTGTGATTCTATATAAAGCCAACAACCCCCTTTATTTATTTCAATGTGGGACAAATACACATTCTCATTTTCAAGCTCTTTCAAGCTACTAACTGCAACTCTATTTCTCTATGGATTTCACTAAGAAAATTACTTAGACCCATATATGAAAAATTTAAGTCCTCATAGCAAGGAACAATTTCCAATCGTTAAAATCCGGAATTAACATCAAGAACATAAAATAATTATGCTCCAAAAACTCCATTTTCTAACAAAATATACACTTGTTCTTGAAGTGATTCGTGTAGTGTATATTGACAAGTTGTAAGAACTTTTTAAGAGCTTCTTGATTTATTTCTTGGCTCTTCTTTAAGTCCTTAGTAACCACTTGATTTATACTTGGTTATAAGGCTAAGAACCATCTTTTAATTCGTGCTTAAACGTGCATAAACAAGTGATTTAAACTTGTTATTCTTTAAATCAAAAGAGAGCTTCTTAACTTGGTTTACTCAAGTCCTTTGAACTACATCTTGAGCTCAATTCTTTAAGGACTAAACCAAGCATCTTGAACTTGTTTCTTAACCGAAATATAGTTCAAATAATTCGGCCTTTTTCTTGATTTATTCCGCCGAATAATCCTATTACGTGTTTATATATTTTCTCGCACTAGTTTACCGCATAATAGCGGCCCTCGTTCTTTATAACGAGTTACTTTTACGAACGTGTGAGTTGTGTTATATGCTTGTGTGTGGTTCTTAATCTATTGTTCGTGTGTGTTTTATATTCACGCATTTTATATAATTTCCGCACTAGCATTAACGCGTAATAGCGTCCCTCGCTTTGTCGAGCTATAAATATACATTCGGCTATATACAAAGCTATATTCAAGTGTTGTTGTGATAATACTAGTATTTGTCGATCTTAAGTAGCTTGTTCTATATTCTTCCGAATATAAGCAACTAGCTCTAACTTCGATAGATCAAGGTCGATTCGGCCAAGGAATATTATACTCGACCATTTCGTCGTTGATCTCGGTCTTATAATATTTCGATACAAGTGTTTAACATTTGTATACCTTGAGTTAGTAGCTTGTTTAATATTCTATGGAATATTTTTAACTCGCTCTTTCTCGTATTTATTTGTGTTGGTTTACACAAGTAAATTGTATATTTAATTTTATTTATATTCGGCCATACCGAATATTTATATAAATTAATATACTTGACTTATATTTGTATTAATGCAGTCTAACTCGTTAATATTTATATATCCTCCCTTGATCTAGTTTTATACTAGTTCACTTCAAACCTTCAAATTTATAAAGATTTTCAAGTCGTAGTGCTTGTATTATATCCTTTGACGTGAGGTGAAGTGAAGTGAGGTGATTCTCGCTCTAAGACCCAAGTCTTAGATACGTCGACGGGGAGTTGGGTATCTTTGCACCGTGAAGAGGAGAAAAGATCCAAGATCTAAGACCTAAGATCCAAGGCCGTTAAAGGGTGTAGATACTAAAGTCTACGCAAAGGTTTTGCTTGCATAGTTTTGAGAAAGTAACTTGGAGTTACGTTTCAAGATAAACTTGTAAGTGGTTTTATTACATGGTTTTGAGAAGGTAGTGGAGAAGCTATGCTTTAAGACAAACTCGTAAGGTCTTACATTGTTGTGAGGAAGTAACAGGGAGTTACGTTCCAAGATAAACTCGTAAGTGATTTACTTACATAGCATTTGAGAAAGTAACAGGGAGTTACGGTCCAAGATAATCTTGTAAGAGGCGGCTATAGTATTTTGAAGAGGTAACGGGTAGTTAGGCTCTAAGATAAATACATAGTTTTTATAAAGGCTTCTCCGCCTACTATAAGGAGTGTAATTCTTTATAGTGGAAGAAATCTCGAGTTCCGGAGGAGTTCGGAGACTGGAGTAGGGGTGTTCGAATCCGTTAGGGGATTGCGGGCATCGCGAACCATGATATATCGATCGTGTCAATCTTTTTTACTTTCTCGATTTTATATTCCGCATTTTATATTACTTATTTCTAAGTAATTAATTTTAAAAACGAGAAAGAAATTTAGAAACGCCAAGCTCTAATTTTTAAAAGGGTTATAAGTTATTCAACCCCCCCTTCTAGCATATTTTACCCTCCTTCGGGACCTCAGTCATGAATTTATACATCAACTAAAATACTCTAAATTAGTCTAAAACAATTAACTAACATGCACATGTCATCAGTTTGGTTTTAAAAAAAAATAATAACTAAACATATAGTATAAACATATAAATCTTCTAAATTTGAAAATAAATTGTAAATGTGAAAATTGAAAATGATCAAATAATCAAATAGTTGTTTAAAAAATTATTTAGACTACATTCCAAATATTATTTAATAAAAATTTGGATGGAATGTTAGAGCTGCGAATAAAGTCTAAAATTAATTTTTTTAAATAGAATAAAAAAAATTATTATAATATAGTAAAATTATTGAGTGAAAGAATATAAAGGATTAAAAAATGATTTAAGAATTATTGAATTTTGTATGAAATATATAATATTAAAAATTAAAACCTTAAGTTTATTTTAGTGAAATACATATCACCAATTTCAACTGTTATTATTGTAGAATAAAAAATGAGTGCAATAAACAATCCCAAGTTTCTTTGTATTTGTGTGTAAAACAAAATTATTAATTGCCAAAACAATCCAATAATCAAATAGTTATTTAAGAAATATTTAGATTGCATTTCAAATATTATTTAACAAAAAAATGGATGAGATATTATAGTTGCGAATATATTTTAAGAAATCCTCTTTTCATAAAATACATATCATCAATTTCAATTGTTATTATTGTAAAATAAATAAAAGATATTCTATAGACCATTCTCAATTTCATTGTATTTATGTGTGAAACCAAAATACTAATTGTCAATAAATAGATATTAAATTTTTATTATTATTAAATATTAAATTAATAAATCGAATTAGCGGCTTCACTTCCTTGTAGTGAAGTTTCCTGGATACTCTTTTCCCCCATTAATTTTTCCCATAGGGTTTTGGGGTTTTTAATGAGATCCCTTGACTATTTCCTTGTTTTGAAATTGGTCTCCTCTTGTTTGTGGTGTCTTCGAATTCTTAGAACTAGATTCGGGGTGCCAAACATCTTCTAGGCTGCTGGGTTCGATCTCGGTTTTACATTCGCAAGCCGCCCATCAGATGCGTTTGGTTCGTGTTCTAGATTCTACGGCATCGGTGACTGGGTTACCAGTGGGTACTGACCATATGGTATGATTTGTTTGCGTTGCACTATTTAGTCCGATTTGTTGCTGGGAAAGATGCTTAATCTGGGCTCTTTCTGATGGGTCGGGTCCTTGTATTGCTGCATCCTCATTTTCCATCTACCTGGGGTCGGGGCCTGTGGTCTCAAGAGGTGGTGTCTGGTTTGGCTGCAGTTTTGGTGGTTCAAGCTCAGTGTTTTGGAGGCGTCGGAGGCTGACCTCAGTTTGGTAGATTCCGGCGGCGAAGCTATGTTATACTCCTTTTCTTCATTCAGCTTTCATTGTGACCTTTAGTTGAGGAAGACAAACAACTTTTCTCTAATACCTTGGGTCTTGTTATAATCTCCAGCAGTGGTAGACTTTAGGTTCATCAGGAACAAGTAGTAGGTTCACCAGGAACATTTAGGATTCAGGAGGTTAGAAACAAGACTAAATGGGATGGAATTTGTTGTGTTCGATTCCTATTCTAAGTGATCGATGGAGGTGTGATGGAATAGTCGGAATGTTTTTCCTCTCCTATTCTTTCGGGGCATCAGCTACCTAGTCTCATCTGTTGCGACGACGTGTAACTGTAAGGTGAAGTGTGCAGTGAGTTTTTTTGTTAGTTTTTGTCTCAGTGGTAGAGAATATATTTCTCTTAACTTTGTTATTAGTTATGTTTTTGTTCGAAACCATGGGATTGATTTAGTTGAGTGCAAATCTTTTCGGGGAGTTGATTTACTATGCTTTGCTCAAGACGATACTGAAGTGGGTTTTGGTCTTTCCAGCGTTAACTTTCATTCCAGCCACCATTTTTTCCGGCTATATACAACTGATACTATGAGCAATGGTTATTTGATGCTTCCACGCGCGCTGTGCGCGTCCGTCCTGATTTTTGGTCATTGCATTGGGTACTTAAAAGCATATCAAGTGGTGGTGAGTCTTTTTATGTGCCCGTTATTTGTGTGCCTAAAATTGGGAATTTACAGTGGAATTTTTGAAAGTATGTCAAATGGTGGTGGTGCTTTCTTAAATAATCTGCTCTGGGTTTTCTAGAAGATGTCAAGTGATGTTGATGTTTTCTACAAAAGAGTGGTTTGCATTTTGTGTAGCTGTTGGTCCATGTTAGTTGTTTGAGTCTTCTGGTGGTTTTATTTCAGAGGTTGTAACATCTATGTAATAGCCTTCGGGCTCATTATAATAAAATTTGGCCTATCAAAAAAAAAGTTGATTAAATAATAAATGAACATTTAAATAGTTATTAATAAATTTTAATGACATAAAAGATATATAATATCTCAAATAACTTTTAAAAACATATGTTTAATACTAAATATTATTTAAAGTTAAAAGTGAATCTTCACATCAAAATGTAATTTATAATATATTCTAGAAAATAATGATATTAATAAAATTAAATAAATAAATAAATCATTTCGTACATTGCACTGATATAATTATACTAGGCACAAATTTCTCATTCTACATCTATTATTATAACAGGTTTGGTATGAATATATGACTAATCACTAAATTCTAATTATCATTTTTAATTAATATGTTATATAAGAATATATTTTGATGGTCCAAAATGAACCATTTTCAAATATCATGTTCATGCCTATCCCATTTCAGAAAAATGATCCAAAATACTCCATAGATACGTTGTTTCGTCTGCCGCGACATGTATTATGTTACTTCCTTTGTCGTATCAGGCGCCTAATACGGCACTTCATTGTTCGCTATTTTCTCTACGCAAGTATACGCAGTCCAAAAGCAATATAGGGAAATAAGGATTGTTCCCACGAAGACTTGGTGTATTTAGTAAATATGTTTATTCAACAACGTTCGGTTAATTATAGAAGCCTGAACAACGAAATGGTTGGTTTGTTCAAATCACAATTAATTAATGAACTAACGACTAAAAATAATATGATAAAGATTTTATATATGAGATAAACATGGGATTCTAATTTCATTATTTATTTCATTTAGAATTGATGCCTTAATTTAAAGTGATTCTGATAATTATGAAAGCTAGCCGGGAACACGAAACTAATATAAGCGCCTTTCAGCCTTAACTTATATCAAACCATACAAACATCCACTTAAAAAGATAGAAGTTGCATGGACACCATTTATGTCTAGACCCTATATGTCTATAAGATTTGAAAACATAATTGGTTTACGAATAAATTCCTTATTTTTGGCTACACAGGGCGATGTGATTCAAAACCCTACCACTAATCGTAATTAAATATGAAAATTACGAACCTGTGCTAACATGGCAAATTCTAAATTCTCAAATCCACTTTCGCATTCATTAAGAATTAATAATTTAGATGATAGCTACGCATCTAATAAGTTAAGCACAACCACGTTAGGCAATCGGAAATTTTTATCATAACACAATTTATTAAGGCATCGAATTACTAAATTACGTAAATAAATCCATTAGAATCCCATGACGGCGATTAGTTCATAATTAAACGAATCGTCATCATGGGATTAATTGAAACCATAATATTAATAATAATAATAATAATAATAATAATAATAATAATAATAATAATAATAATAATAATAACAACAATAATAATAATAATAATAATAATAATAATAATAACAACAATAATAAAAACAAAACTAAATTAACAATTACGATAAATTAAATATGAAAATTACGAAAGTTAGAAGGTAGAACCGAAATCGCTTCCAATGAAAGAGAATAGCGCTCCAAATAATCCTCGTAATTTCTTCAACCGAAATAATACTAAAACTAAAATTTGCAAAAATTAAAGTGTTTAAAAATAAAACTTAAAATTACAAAGAGAAGAGAGAATACAAGAGAGAATTGTTGTTCTCTAAAATGTTGTGTGAAAATAAGCTCAAGACTAGGCCTATTTATAGCAAAATTCTAGCACACCATTTAATAAAATAAAACTAAAAAGAAATAAAAAGAAATAAAAATAATTACAATTCAAATAATGCAGCAGCCCTCCCATTTTTTAACAGCCGAAAGCAACACACCCACTCCAAATAAAACCCTTCTGCACACACTGAAAATCGAACACCAGACTCGTGGCAGGCGCGTGCCATGCACGCGCTACATGGAGGGCTTAAAAGCTGGCGCGTGCTCGTCACGCATGATCTGGCGCGTGACATCTCCTGCAAACCAAGGCCGAAGCTTTACTGACTTGCCAAAATCCCATTCTTTTATTTCCTTTAATGCCGAAATGAGTTGCACAGAATTTTTTTATTACTTGATTATGCCGACAGCAATCATTGTGTATTGCTTGTTTTATTTTTTTGTGGACACACACACAGCACTGGACTTGCTTTTAACAACCTGCACACAATTCGTTTTATTCTTTTTTTTTTCTTTTCTTTTGTTTATTCAACTTTGCATAATAAAATATATTTAATTAATAAATAGTTAATTTAATTTCGAATTTATAAAAATAAATATCTAATATTATTAGATATTTATAAATATAATTTTCTAATTAAATAAAGTATTTATTAATAAATATCTAATATTATTAAACAACAAAAACTAATTAAAAGACACAACACATTTAAGGATAAACCATCAATATAGGTCCATTTAGCGCATAATAAGTGGATATAAAATCCACTTATCACACCCCCAAACTTAAACTGAAGCTTGTCCTCAAGCGAAAACAGACTCGATTACCTCTAAATGCATGAATGCAAACGATGCAAGGATCCCATAGGCAAAGCAAAAACCAATTTAGCAGAGTGTCTCAGAGAATGTGATAACTCCAAATAGAGATCGACTAAATACCCGCAATTTAACATGTACAAGTACAGAAACGTGCGTGTGTGCAATACTCATCAGAATTACTCTTAGCACTAGATCAAAACCATACATATTCTTCGTCATAACAATCACAAGTTTATAAATAGAATGGACGCTAGACACTTCATAACCTAGAAACACCTCTATCATCATTTGAGTTTAGACAGGAATTCATGCTTTATTAACAACTATGACGCATAATACTTTACACAACACACATGCTTATTTGACCGTGCAATGGATGAAACCCCAAAAGGCTTATACAATAATACCCATGTAGCGAGCTTTAGGTCAGTGGATCCCAGACTATAAAAGCCTTAGGTCACTAGGCACAAAGTCCCCTCGTACTTAATTGCTCGAGTATTAAAGAGCTCACCCTGGCCAACTCTGCAAACTCACAATCTCATAAACAATATTTTTTTTTTCTTTTTTTTTCTTTTTTTTTCTCTTTTTTTTTGTTTTTCATTTTTTTATATGCAATCTGGAATGAGAATTCTCATTTCCAACCCTAGATTACTCATATAAATATGAGCTGGCTACTAGCCAATTGACACCTATCAATCAAATACACACAAACTAGCATGAACCCTGGCTTCCCCCAAACTTATATTTTAGCGATTCTACGCTATCAAGGGAATAAAGAAAATTCCAAATATAATCAGGTGATTAAATTTCAACAACCAAACAAGCATGACCTTAACCTAGCCCAAAAGTAACCGATGAGTTGTGTAAGATTGTGTTTCTGCAACGTGCACGTCAATTCTTAAGTATTTAAATCAGCCCTTTATCCATCAGTATCACACTCAAATTCATCATTGACTACTAAATGGAATCGCCAAGCGCTACGGGATCAAGGAAAATATGATATGCAACTAATCATGAATATGCAATTTTATATATATATATATATATATATATATATATATATGAACTTATACTAGCATGGAATATTATGAACTACATGAAACTGTATGCATACTGTGACTCGATAAATCAATTATCCTAAATCACCCCCAAACTTAAAATGTTCAATGTCCTCATTGAAGGTATAGATAAAGGATAAAAGAGAACTCCCCTAACTGTCGGCATCGTCACCCTCCTCGGGTGGTGAATCAAGTGGTGGAAATGAGCTCCAAACTGAGGCACTGACCTGCACTTTCGACATAATACTAAACAAAATCACACCAAATCAAACCACACATAAAAACACCAAACCTATGGGTTGCCTCCCATGAAGCGCTTGTTTATTGTCGCTAGCTTGACGATTATACTGAGAATCATGTGGTGGCCAACTCGGTGGTGTCTGCCTCACGGTTCACCGTGCCACCAAAATAGGGCTTCAATCTCTGCCCATTCACCTTGAATGAATGATCGGGTGATTTCTCAAAGATTTCCACCGCTCCGTGTGGAAACACAGTTTTGACAACAAATGGCCCTGACCATCTCGATTTGAGCTTCCCTGGAAACAATCGAAGACGAGAGTTATATAATAAGACCGACTGACCAGGAACGAATACCTTTTGAATAAGATGACGATCATGCCATCGTTTCACTTTCTCCTTATAGAGCTTATTGTTCGCATATGCCTGCAATCGAAACTCGTCCATCTCGTTGAGTTGCACCATCCTTTTCTCACATGCGGCCTTAAGATCGAAATTTAGCTTCTTCAAAGCCCAATAAGCTTTGTGTTCTAGTTCTGCAGGCAGATGACAAGCCTTTCCATAGACAAGCTGATATGGTGACATACCCAAGGGTGTTTTATATGCTGTACGATAAGCCCATGCGGCTTCATCGAGTTTCAAAGACCAGTCCTTTCTCGAAGGACTCACCACTTTTTCCAGAATGCGTTTAATCTCGCGATTAGATACCTCGGCTTGGCCATTGGTTTGCGGGTGGTATGTCGTAGCTACCCGGTGGTTGATGTTGTACCTTGCCATGAGATTAGTAAACTTGTGATTGCAAAAGTGAGTACCTTCATCGCTTATGATTACTCGATGAGTGCCGAATCTTGTGAAGATGTTCTTGTGAAGGAAGTTGAGCACGACATTGGCATTATTGGTCGGAAGTGCCTTGACTTCAACCCATTTGGAAACATAATCAACGGCCAGCAAGATGTATTGGTTGCTACATGAGGAAATGAATGGTCCCATGAAATCGATGCCCCAAACATCGAAGATTTCCACCTCTAGCATTATATTGAGGGGCATCTCATTCCTTCTAGATATGTTACCAACGCGCTGACAACGATCACACTTCAGCACAAACTGATGGGCATCCTTAAAAAGATATGGCCAATAAAATCCCGCTTGAAGAATTCGAGTTGCGGTCTTTTCACTTCCATAATGGCCACCATATGTCGTGGCATGATAATCCCTTAGAATAGCCTCTGTTTCACTGTATGGCACACATCTCCTAATCACCTGATCTGCTCCTTGTTTAAACAGATATGGTTCGTCCCAATGATACCATTTGACTTCATGCAAGAATTTCTTTCTTTGTGCAAAAGAGAGCTCGGGAGGAATCACTCGACTCACCAGAAAGTTCACAATGTCTGCAAACCAAGGCTCTTCTTCTTGTATCCCAAACAACTGTTCATCAGGAAAGGATTCATTAATGACGGTTTTGTCTTGGGATGTCTTGCCAAGGTCTTCCAATCGTGAGAGATGGTCGGCTACTTGGTTTTCTGTCCCTTTTCTATCCTTGATCTCCACATCGAATTCTTGCAGCAGAAGAATCCATCGAATCAACCTGGGTTTGGAGTCCTTTTTAGAGAGCAGATATCTGATAGCCGCGTGATCAGTGTACACAGTCACCTTGGTGCCAAGCAAGTATGAACGGAATTTTTCAAAACCATAAACTATGGCTAACAACTCCTTCTCAGTGGTAGTGTAGTTTAATTGAGCATCGCTGAGGGTTTTGCTTGCATAATAGATGACATGAAACATTTTATCTTTCTTTTGGCCAAGAACGGCCCCAACTGCATAATCGCTAGCATCACACATCATAGCGAAAGGCTCACTCCAATTTGGAGCAATGATCACGGGTGCTGAAATCAATTTCTTCTTCAGAGTCTCGAAAGCTGTGAGACATTCTTCGTTAAATTTGAAATGAATATCTTTTTCCAGCAGTTGACACAAGGGTTTGGAAATTTTTACGAAGTCCTTGATGAAACGCCTGTAGAAACCTGCGTGCCCAAGGAAACTGCGAATCCCTCGCACTGAATTGGGGGGCGGCAGCTTTTCAATGGCTTCTATCTTTGCTCTGTCTACTTCTAGACCCTTCCTTGATACCTTGTGCCCGAGAATAGTTCCTTCTTGTACCATGAAGTGGCACTTCTCCCAATTGAGCACTAGGTTAGTTTCCACGCATCTTTTCAGCACCGAGCCAAGATTTTGCAAGCATTCATCAAAAGATAAACCGAATACAGAGAAGTCATCCATGAAGACTTCAACAGTCTTGCCAATCATGTCTGAGAAGATGGCCATCATGCACCTTTGAAAAGTACCAGGTGCTCCACACAAGCCAAAAGAAACCCGCCGAAAGGCGAAAGTGCCGAACGGGCATGTAAATGTTGTTTTCTCCTGATCCTCAGGAGCAATGCAGATTTGGTTATATCCAGAATAACCATCCAGAAGGCAGTAATAATCATGGCCGGCCAGTCTATCTAGCATCTGATCAATGAAAGGAAGAGGAAAATGATCCTTCCTTGTGGCTTTATTCAACTTCCGGTAGTCCATGCAGATTCGCCAACCGGTGACTGTGCGAGTAGAGATGAGCTCATTCTTTTCATTGGTAATCACCGTCATGCCTCCTTTCTTCGGCACACATTGCACTGGACTCACCCATGCACTGTCAGAAATGGGATAGATAATCCCTGCATCCAGCCACTTGATGATTTCTTTCTTCACTACCTCTTTCATAAGAGGATTTAGCCGCCGTTGATGCTCCACTGTTGGTTTACTACCTTCTTCCAATGGAATTTTATGTTGACAAAAAGCTGGGCTGATGCCTTTGATATCCGCTAGGGTCCAACCAATGGCTGTTTTGAATTCCCTCAGGACTCTTAAAAGCTTGTCTTCCTTAGAGTCTGAAAGGTTAGCAGATATAATCACAGGTAAGGTAGATGATTCACCAAGAGAAGCATACTTTAAGTGATTAGGAAGTGGTTTGAGCTCTAGAGTTGGTGCTTCCTCGATAGATGGTTTCAATTGCTGATGCGGCCCTTTTAGTTCTGGCAGATCCAATGATTCAACTGGTCTTTCAAATTTTCTTTGCCACGGCAAGGCATCCAGATATTGCAATTGTTCATCTATGTCATCTTCATCTAATGAATACCTACCACTGAGGGCCCTTTCCAAAGTGTCATTCATGAACATGTGATCCAACTTCTCTTGTACCGCAGACTCAATCAAGTCTACCTTCAGACACTGTTCTTCTTCTGTTGGAAACTTCATGGCTTTAAAATTGTTGAAAGTAACATTTTGATCATGCACCCTCATTGTAAGTTCCCCCTTTTGGACGTCAATCAATGTTTGTCCTGTCGCCAAGAATGGTCTACCAAGAATGATCGGAATCTTCTTGTCCTCTTCGAAATCCAGTATGACAAAATCAGCTGGAAAGATAAGTTTGTCTACTTTCACTAGGACATCTTCAACAATTCCCCGAGGATAAGTGATAGAGCGATCAGCTAACTGAAGTGACATGTTCGTCGGGGTTGGCTCAGGAAGGCCAAGCTGTAAGAAAACTGAGTATGGCATGAGGTTGATGCTCGCTCCTAAATCACATAAACATTTGTCAAAAGACAAATTCCAAATGGTGCATGGTATGGTGAAACTTCCAGGATCCTTTAGCTTAGGCGGTAACTTTTGTTGCAATACCGCACTACACTCCTCTGTCAAAGCAACAGTTTCTAAGTCCTCAAGTTTTACTTTTCTCGATAGAATGCCCTTCATGAACTTGGCATAACTCGGCATTTGTTCCAGGGCTTCAGCAAATGGAATGTTGATATGTAATTTCTTAAAGACTTCAAGAAATTTGCCAAACTGCTTGTCCAGTTTCTGTTTTTGCAGACGTCGAGGAAATGGCGGAGGTGGATAGACATGCTCTTCTGCTTCTTTCTGTGCAGGGACTGATTGTTTAGGAGGTGGTACACTTTCTTCTACCTCCGTGCTTGAAATTGGAGCCTTACCCTTGTCCTCGGTATCTCCCAAGTTCACTGTTTCTTCATCGGGCAGAATTCTTTTTGCTCTTTCCAATTCGGTGCCTTCTATGACTTTTCCCGATCTTAAAGTGATGGCTTTAATGTGCTCTTGGTTGTTCTTTCTTCCCGGATTAGCTTCAGTATCACTTGGGAGTGTTCCTTGTGGTCGGCTCATCATGAAACTAGCGAGTTGTCCCAATTGAGTTTCCAGATTTTTAATAGAAGCCGCTTGGCTTTTGGACGCCAACCTCAACTCCTCCAATTCTGCCTTTTCACTAGAAGATGATTGCCCAAAATTCCCATAGGATTGTTGTTGAAATCCTGGGGGTTGAAATTGTCGTGGGGCATATTGTTGCTGATATTGGTGCCCCTGCTGATGCTGGAATCCAGATGGATTATATGGCCTAGCTCCGAACTGCTGATTTTGAAATTGTTGGTAGGGCTGATTTGATTGTTGTGCTCCTCCTTGATTGTTGCTCCAACTGAAATTTGGATGATTTCGGTTGTTCGGATGGTAGGAATTTGGAGCTGGCTGTTGCTGTCTTTGGAAATTGCTTACGAATTGAACCGACTCGTTTGAGATGGCACATTGGTTTGATTCATGTGCGCCCGCACACAACTCACAAACACTGGCAACTTGATGAAATCCTCGTGCTGTCAAAGAGTCTACTTTCAAGTTCAATGCCTCTAGCTGAGCTGCTAAGGAAGTGGCTGTGTCGACATTAAGAATTCCTGCTACCTTCTGTTGTGGCATTCTCTGAGTTGGGTTTTGATATTCATTAGCTGCCATCATCTCGATAAGATCGTAGGCTTCCTCATAACTTTTAGCCCATAATGCTCCCCCTGAAGCTGCATCTACCATTGGCCTTGATTGTATTCCTAGTCCATTATAGAAACAGTTTATGACCATCCAATTTGGCATGCCATGATGAGGGCATTGCCGAAGCATTTCCTTGTATCTTTCCCACGCTTCACATAAAGATTCACCAGACTGTTGAGAAAATTGCGTGATAGCATTCCTTATAGCTGCAGTCTTTGCCATGGGAAAGAATTTGCTAAGAAACTTTTGAGCTAGATCAGCCCAAGTGGTGATAGATCCCGGTGGCAGAGAGTGTAACCAACTTTTGGCCTTGTCTCTTAAGGAAAACGGGAAGAATCTCAACTTCACAGCATCATCTGACACATTGTTGAATCTAAATGTGTCGCATATTTCTATGAAGTTCCTGATGTGTAAGTTAGGATCTTCCGTTGCAGTTCCTCCGTACTGTACTTGATTCTGCACCATCTGAATAGTGCTGGGTTTAATTTCAAATGTAGGAGCCGCAATTGCTGGACGAATGATACTTGACTGAATGTCATCAATCTTCGGTTGTGAGTAGTCCATCAAAGCCCTTGCTGCTGCAGGTGCAACTACTTCAGCTTCTCCGTCCATCTTGTGAGTATTTGCTAGTTTAAGTACTTGCTTGGCTTTTAATGCTTTAGCACGTGTTAGCATAAAAATCCAAGTATCTGAAAACAAATAATCACTTCAAAATATACGATAAAATGTTCAAGTCAAACAAATTAACTTCTATTGTAGTAAAACACATAAACAAAATAACACCGAGTCCCCGGCAGCGGCGCCAAAAACTTGTTCGCTATTTTCTCTACGCAAGTATACGCAGTCCAAAAGCAATATAGGGAAATAAGGATCGTTCCCACGAAGACTTGGTGTATTTAGTAAATATGTTTATTCAACAACGTTCGGTTAATTATAGAAGCCTGAACAACGAAATGGTTGGTTTGTTCAAATCACAATTAATTAATGAACTAACGACTAAAAATAATATGATAAAGATTTTATATATGAGATAAACATGGGATTCTAATTTCATTATTTATTTCATTTAGAATTGATGCCTTAATTTAAAGTGATTCTGATAATTATGAAAGCTAGCCGGGAACACGAAACTAATATAAGCGCCTTTCAGCCTTAACTTATATCAAACCATACAAACATCCACTTAAAAAGATAGAAGTTGCATGGACACCATTTATGTCTAGACCCTATATGTCTATAAGATTTGAAAACATAATTGGTTTACGAATAAATTCCTTATTTTTGGCTACACAGGGCGATGTGATTCAAAACCCTACCACTAATCGTAATTAAATATGAAAATTACGAACCTGTGCTAACATGGCAAATTCTAAATTCTCAAATCCACTTTCGCATTCATTAAGAATTAATAATTTAGATGATAGCTACGCATCTAATAAGTTAAGCACAACCACGTTAGGCAATCAGAAATTTTTATCATAACACAATTTATTAAGGCATCGAATTACTAAATTACGTAAATAAATCCATTAGAATCCCATGACGGCGATTAGTTCATAATTAAACGAATCGTCATCATGGGATTAATTGAAACCATAATATTAATAATAATAATAATAATAATAATAATAATAATAATAATAATAATAATAATAATAACAACAATAATAATAATAATAATAATAATAATAATAATAATAATAACAATAATAAAAACAAAACTAAATTAACAATTACGATAAATTAAATATGAAAATTACGAAAGTTAGAAGGTAGAACCGAAATCGCTTCCAATGAAAGAGAATAGCGCTCCAAATAATCCTCGTAATTTCTTCAACCGAAATAATACTAAAACTAAAATTTGCAAAAATTAAAGTGTTTAAAAATAAAACTTAAAATTACAAAGAGAAGAGAGAATACAAGAGAGAATTGTTGTTCTCTAAAATGTTGTGTGAAAATAAGCTCAAGACTAGGCCTATTTATAGCAAAATTCTAGCACACCATTTAATAAAATAAAACTAAAAAGAAATAAAAAAGAAATAAAAAGAAATAAAAATAATTACAATTCAAATAATGCAGCAGCCCTCCCATTTTTTAACAGCCGAAAGCAACACACCCACTCCAAATAAAACCCTTCTGCACACACTGAAAATCGAACACCAGACTCGTGGCAGGCGCGTGCCATGCACGCGCTACATGGAGGGCTTAAAAGCTGGCGCGTGCTCGTCACGCATGATCTGGCGCGTGACATCTCCTGCAAACCAAGGCCGAAGCTTTACTGACTTGCCAAAATCCCATTCTTTTATTTCCTTTAATGCCGAAATGAGTTGCACAGAATTTTTTTATTACTTGATTATGCCGACAGCAATCATTGTGTATTGCTTGTTTTATTTTTTTGTGGACACACACACAGCACTGGACTTGCTTTTAACAACCTGCACACAATTCGTTTTATTCTTTTTTTTTTTTCTTTTCTTTTGTTTATTCAACTTTGCATAATAAAATATATTTAATTAATAAATAGTTAATTTAATTTCGAATTTATAAAAATAAATATCTAATATTATTAGATATTTATAAATATAATTTTCTAATTAAATAAAGTATTTATTAATAAATATCTAATATTATTAAACAACAAAAACTAATTAAAAGACACAGCATATTTAAGGATAAACCATCAATATAGGTCCATTTAGCGCATAATAAGTGGATATAAAATCCACTTATCATTCATTTACAACATCATGCTTGGTGAGGCAAACCATGTTCCGTAATACAGCTAATGCGGCACATGAAATACCACAACAGGAGGAAAAAATTTAAAAATCAATTACGGTACACGAACTCATTAGGAAATAGATAGGACCAAACTTCTATGAATGGTACATTTTAGTAATTCTTTTTTTTCATTAATTAGGATAGAATCTACTTTATCCTTAACAACGGACAATTGAGTTTTAAAATGTTCAAGTCATTTGATTTTGAAATTAATATATATTCATCACAAATTTTTTGTGTTTTGATAAAAAGTAAAATTACATACATATCTTATTTTTAATAGGTTTAAATTCTCGACATTCTACGGAAAGAGAGAATGCAATATCATTAAACCAACAGCAGACCATTAGTTGCGTGATTATATATGTTTTGCACTCTTGGATCTGTACAGTGGGATTTGTGTTTGCAGCCAGGAACAAAGTGGCTCGTTACGCAGCAAAACTTGCAATGGAGGTTTGTGAAATGCTCTACACTTTGGACCATCCAGTAGGGGGTGTTGAAGAGCTTCTTGATTGGGATTTAGGTCTAGGTATATACCATCTAGATTATGTTGATATCACTATACCGAACCATGCACCTGATCCGGCTGATTTTGAAGGAGGTGTAGTACTGTCAGATCAGATTGATGAGCTAGGTTTAGGGTAGGAGGATGCCCCTCATGCAGTTGTTATGGAAATGGAAGAGGATGAAACTCAGTTGGAGATTACAGAGCTGAGGGAAGAGATTCATCATGCAGACCATGGAATTAACCTTTTCGCAAATGATCCACCACTAGGTGATGTCGACTAAACAAATGGTTTCTACTCACAGCAGCTTCTCCTAAGTATCAGTGGCTCCTTCTGAGCCTTAGTTCCTTTTGGCATATCGTGTATTAGCCTAAGTATGTCTTTGTAGAAGCTGTAGTAGGATCCTCTAGCTGTTGAAGTTGTAGACGTGTCATAGCAGTTGCAGTTATCTTCTGTGGTTGTAGTTGTTTGCTTCAGTGATGTATCGATCACCACTATAACTCGCAAGCTTTATAATAAAATTTTGCTTATCTAAAAAAAATATATGTTTTGCAGATTCCCACTACATTTCATTTTTCCTAGTTTTTAGTTTTTCCAAGAAAATAACAAAATTCTAAAATGATCATTATAAAGAAACAGAAGATGGGTATGTTTGCGATGCGGAGGGTACAATTTTTTTCCTAAATTACAAAACAAACCATATACGTGATTTAGTTAATTTCTCATCTCGCGATCGCATCATGCAAAGTAAAAATTGCACAAATTGTACCACAAAAATATGATACGGTGCGATTTATGCGGTTGATATATTTATCAATATTTATTATTAAATAGTATAACATAATTTTATAAAATTTTGGCAAAAGGCAAATCATACATTGACAAATATTAATATTTATTAGTATAATTCAATATGCAATTAAAAAATTACAATAATAATAATCTAAGAATACAAAAAATAATATATATATATATATATATATTATAAAATATATAAATATATTAAGTATTGTAGTGCGGTTTGAATCGTGTAACACCCCCAGATCCGGGGTCCGGGATCCGGTCGTTACGGTCTCCAATTCTGTCCACAATACTTGAACTTACCTCAACATAAAATAAATTAAATCTTTATGACCCAACACAACAATATAAAACACACCCGTTATAGTCCCAGAGATGAAATTAGAGTAACAACCAAATTTTATTAAACACATTATGAGTTCTTACAACCCAAAAGAGTTACAATAAGAATACATACTCTTTGCCATCCATTTACATAAGTCATACTAGTCCATATATTTGGTACTGAAGGAATGAATCTATCCTACCAATAGCTTTCTCTTCGGCTCTGGTAGTCTCATCGTCCTCGCCAGCGTCGAGTGCGCCTTGTGCGAGTCAGCTGGTCTAGCTGTTGTTGTGATATAATAATAAAGCAAGGGTGAGCAATAGCCCACCAACAATAATATTTAATTGAACGATAATATATAACAGTTCAAAAGTATCTTTCAAACCATATGCCATGCATTTAAGGAAATGATGCCAGTATAATATGAACGATGAAGTTACAAGGTAACTCAAAGTGTAAATGTAGGTGGGAATATCTGCTATTTCGAAAATAAGCTAGATATTACCATTTATCATAAAAGAGGAACTTGCAGGAAAATATTGCAATTCCAATTATTAATACTTTTCCAATACTGCCAACAATGAGAATGTTGTAGAAAATAAATGAATTTGAATGATGAACTTATGCTGGAGTATTCACCACGCCCACTGCCAATCTTACGATGATCAGTCGCAGATTGTACAGCTCAATTTAGATTTACTACCGGTAGAAGGAAGAACTGACGGCTTTACTTGTCTACCGCCCTACCAGCTCTCCCCGGTCAACGGTTGGGCCAAAGGGGATGGACCGGCGCTACTCGGCCTCTTACACGACTCCAAGTTTGAAAAGAATTTCATGACTCTGAACGCAAAATTCGTCCCCCTTTCCCCAAGTATAATACTTGTTGATAAGACTCCACAAAGTAGTCGTATCTAGTTGGAAAGGAAAATTCAACATCATATCTCTCAAGCTGCTGCTTGTTAGAGGATACCATCTTGTTCCAATAATCTTACCCCTCGAATGATGAGAAGGTTACTCAAAGATTCAATTGATAAACAGCAACCAAGTTGCGAGTGAAACGAATAGTATTACAAGATTTATGACCGGGAAGTCACAAGATAAATAACATTGCTCAAGTAGGTTCCCCTATAATATGGAAGTTTGAGCGAGCATTTAAATCCTTTTAAGATAGATTTAAATGAAAAATAAGAAGAGTTGGGAACCTTTCCTTGATAATATAGACGTAAAAAGACTCTGAAATATTTTACATAATATCTGGAGGTGAAAGATAATCTCCAAATAATATAAATCATTTTTAAAAGAATTTAAAAGAGTTAAATAAATATTCCAAGAATATTTATTAACTCAATAATAATTACGGAATATTATTAAATCATAATGTTGCTCGTAAGTAATCCTCGAATGAATATATAGAATTATTTACTAAATAAGTCCCTCCTTAAATGAATATTCAAAATAATATTCATAAAGTAATTAAACTCCAATAATTATTTAAAATAATATTCAATAAATAAGTCAAACATTAAATGAATATTTGAAAATAATATTCATTTAATAAATAATCTTCTAAATGAATATCCAAATAATATTCATTTAGTAATCAAAACTTTAAAGGAATAATCGAAATAATATTCCTTAAGTAAATAGAACTTCAAATGAATATTTTAAAATAATATTCATCAAGTACATAAAACCTTAAATGAGTATTCGAAAGTAATATTCATTTCATAAATAACATTCTAATGAATATCAAAATAATATTCATTAAATAATCAACTCTAAATGAATATTCGAAACTAACATTCATTTAATATCTCTCGACTGAGATAATACTCGAATAACATTCCTCGAAATATTTCCAAGAAATTGATAGTTTATGGAAACATAAATAACGTTTAATAATAACATTCCTTAAAATAAATAATAATCTGCCGTTGGAATCCCTCCAGGTTTCCACGACTATCTATATCTCAAAATACCGACTCCCGGTCTATATTTAAGAATGAATATCATATGCCCTTCGCTAAGGGTCTTATCAAAACAATCCGGCTTATAACTGATAATTCGTATCTAGTCTATAAGACAATAGCAATTCAGGGAACAGGTATCATAATATAATTTGACAATAGGCATGCATGCTATGGAATATGTAAGATGGCAATCACATATATATAATATCACAACAACAGGTTCAAAGTTTTGAACACTTGCCTGGTAATCGGGTGTGGGTAGAGATAGCGTGTCCTGGGTCTGCTCGATGATCTATAAACAATTAGAACATTCGAGATTAACCACTTAACACCTTTTAAAAGTCTAAGTATAAACTTCACTTAAGTCGAAACACGTTTTCGAATTATCTCGTTATACACCTTTTAGTGTAACTCTTTTTATCACCGATACGATCCGACATTCGTTCGTTAATAAGACATGTCATCATACCCACCCTTGGTATATACTTAAGTCGTATAAGTTCTAAAGTCGATCGATTACGAACCGAGATTATACCTCGAGTTTTATCGTTCGTTTTCTAAGTGTTTTACCAAAGTTATAACCAAGAGGGTTTTTAGGGGTTCGTTCGCGTTTAACTTTGATTCCAACATTTTTATAAAATCGAAAAACGATCCGTTTGACATGTGGTTTTCTTTCATACCTTCCTTATGACCCCTAGTATTTATTTACTAAGATTCGCCACTGAGTAACATGCTTTACGAGGGTTCAATTGAAGTTACGAACTTTTACTTACTGTTTCGAACCAATTTTAGTAATTTGACCATAACTCCTAAACCGTAAGTCGGAATGTTTCGATTCTCGCGTCAAAACGATCTATGGCTCGGGATCTACAAGGACCAGTCATAATATTACCAAGGTCAGGAAATTATTTAACTTCCATGCTTGGTTTCTAAGTGTTAACAAAAATTCGGCATTACGACGGCTATAAATCGGATATTTCCAAAATCAAAACCCTCCAATAATCATACCATCCACTCCAAATCACGCATAAAAGTTTTTTATCCTTGAACTAAGACCAATCAATGTCTTTCCGTTCATATCAACTATCTTATCATCTCATAAAACCCACACATAGATCTAATACTCTAAATATGCATAACATCACTAAAACTCATCCAAAATCCATGATTCATCAAAAGGGGGTTCAAGGATTATACCTTTATTTGAAGCTTAAGAATGATATTAAGGCCTCACAAGTCTTGAACCTTGCTTAGAACATCCTTTGGAAGCCATACAATCAAGAAAACAAGACATGAAAATCATAAAGTTACTATTCACTCAAGAACATATAATCTTGTAAATTCAAAATGAAAATCTTCCACTTACTCTTTAGCCTTCAAACTTGGTGGGCCTTCCTAACTTTCCTCAAGATAAATTTAAGTTATAGATTGCTAAATATGAATGGCTAGAACTCAAGATAAATTTTTTTACTATTCATTCTATAAGAAAGCCGAATGGAATGGTGGAGAGGAAGGAGAGTTTCTTGCTTGGTTTCTAGTCTCATCCTTGCATAAAGTGAATTATTGATGCTAATATCTTCCATAAAGCTACTTTAATAAAGTGTCTAGGTCATTGCATACATCATCAAGTAGCCAAGTGTTGTGATTTCGTGGTTTGATGAGGTAATGAGCTAAGCACTTGGTTAGGCTTCTAGTTATCCTAGTTCCTTTAGTAACCCACCTAGTTACTTGATCTTATCTACTTGCACATGCTTGTATCTTGGTTCTCTGCTTGTTTATTTGTCCGTTTATTGCTCAATTCATTGATCGTTCGGAGGAATAACTCATTCGTTTCTAATTAGGGTTTTACCGAAAACCTTCTTAATATTAATACTATCATTCTCCATCTTTCTTACTAACTTTCAAATTTAAATTCCTTAAATCCCTTCATTCAATCCTTAATTCTATCAGTGTCCAGGGAACTCTCGGAGAAAATAAAATTGCGGTTTTTCAGAACCCGACAGCTTTTACATACACTTATTTTCCCCCGGGATCACTAATACGAACTCGGAAATCCGTTCCGAATACTTCTATATAGTGTCGTCTCATAATATTCTTACTTCCACCAAAAACACTATTCATTCTTTATTCTTCCTTTATTCCCTATATTTATGACAATGTCCTTGTTCTTTCTCGGGCGTTCCTTAACCCTTTCACGGAACCACTGGACTAATCGTTATCGATCTGGATGACATGAGAATATTCTCCTGCTTGGAATTTTCATATCTTATTCCCCTAGGAGATAGATTATTCTTACCTAAGTTGTCAACCATTAGCATTCTTCATGACATATAAACATTTGAATCCAAATCTATTCCTTTCATTCATTATCTGAATCGTTACATCGTAGTCGTAATCACTATTCACCATTACCTCAGTACATAATAAAAAGTTTTAATTATATCCAAAATTTGGGGTTCTTACAAATCGTATAACTGAAATTAAAAATCGTGATTCATAATGTATCATATGATTTATCAAAATTTCAAATCATAATTACACCACAAAAAATAAAAAATACATTATGCGATATAATATGATGCAACGTGAACGGTTTTTGCGCTTTGTTAAACACCCCTACGGGAGTATCTTTTGGTTTCACGTGTATGTCTGAAATTGGAGTGCGGGGCTTTGGCAAATTATATTCTTATTATATCCTTATATATAATAAGCGTAATATGGATCTTATCCATAATTTTGGTTTGGTCACTGTACTACCAAACTAATCTCAACCGTCGAATCTAATATTTTTAAAAATAGACGATCAAGATTATATCATATTAAAAAGAAAATTATAATCTAAAAAGGATATAATTAAAAAATGTTATATTGGAATTGAATTTTAAAAAGAAAAATTATAATATGACAAGGATATAATCATGATTGAACGTGTAATACCTAATATATATCAATTTTTAACAACAATTTGATATGTAATAACATATAAATATTTAAAAATTAATATATTTAATAGATATTAGAAAAAGCTTGTGGGGTTGTAAGTAAAAAATAGATAACTGTCATGTGTCCATCAACATTGATGCATACAGACTCAGACAACATTACAACGATGTACGTAGATTAGATCCAAATTAAATTCATATAGAATTATTAATATCTTAATATTGATTCAACTCTAACCACGTATAGCTGCTATTGTGAATACACAGATTAGATCCAAATTAAATTCTTATAGAATTATTAATATCTTAGTATTGATATTCAACTCTGACAATGTATAGCTACTATTGTGAAATATGTATAAACAACTAAAATCAATTATAAATAAATAAATAAAAAAGATCTCTAGAATGAATTGGAAAAAAATCCTAATACAATCATAGATAAGAATTATAATTACATTATTTTATCAAGTAAAAATCTTTACATACAAAATCATTAGTTACAAATAAAAACAAAAATTGAACGTAACAAGAGACAATTATATGTAGAAGCTACAGAAGAAGAACGGAAAAGAACGGAACCAAAGGAGAAAAAAAAATATGTGAAGAAAATAATGAAAAGAAAATTTTAAAGAAAATTGATTACTTATATTTGTTTAACATTGCAATGATTTTTACAAAATTTGAAATTCTTAACTTAACATTCATAAGAAAAAATATAATTCTTCAAGGATTTATCTTTGTAAAATATTATTTATAAAAATTAAAACTGTGTTGTAAACTATTTAAAAATTTACTCTCAAATGTAATGAAATAATTTCGATGATGCTATACATAAAAATATCAATTTTTAAAATAAAACACACATAAATTAATTTATTAAATAAAACACTTTTTAAAAAAAAAATCGTGCATCGCACGGGTTATAAGCTAGTATATTATAAGTGTAAGAGGGATCTTATCCATAATTTTGATTTGATCAATGTACTACCAAAATAATCTCAACCGTCGAATCTAATATTGTTGAAAATAGACGATCAAGATTATATCATATTAAAAAAAATTATAATCTAAAAGGGATATAATTAAAAAAGTTTGTATTAGAATTGAATTTTAAAAAGAAAATTATAATATAAAAATGTTATAACTAAAAAAGGATATAATTGAATTTTATTTTTTTAGGATATAATTAAAAAAGTTTGTATTAGAATTGAATTTTAAAAAGAAAATTATAATATAAAAATGTTATAACTATAAAAGGATATAATTGAATTTTATTTTTTATTAATATTAAAAAAAAGATAATCTTTACTATTTGGGCTCTTTCTTGAGATATAGAAATCAGATTTGGATGATTTTACGGCCCACACGAAGCTCACAAAATTATCTTTAATTTAGTGATGATTTAACAATTATTATCGAAATTGAAACACTCAGAATCTCAAGACAAAATATAAGTACTGATTTTAAATTAATAATTTTCATTATAGAAGACCTACATTGATAATCTTATTCATGTAGAAAACCAAATTATATGATTTAATTCATTGGCATATACTTTTTCATATTTCAATATAAATACACTTTTTAGTTTACATGTTAAAAAATAAAATATTTTTTATGCTAAATCCATCATTTTTCATCTATTTATTTTATGATCTAACGGTTCTTATTTATTTTGTCGTACTGAAGATCAGACTACCGACTACCAAAATTTTGGACAAAATCACTCTTACACTTATTATTAAAAACTATATTTGGTTGTTAGTAGAACTATCTCCAAATAAAAAGAAGTGTATTTTAATAATCAAAACGAAATATAAGTAGATTTCATAAATCGAACACAATTTTCAACGTAAAAAATCGTCAATTTCTTCTCTTTTTTATTTCTGCGTAGTTTTAATTGAAAAATAATTGTTAAATCATCACTAAATTAAAGATTATTTTGTTAATTTGATGCGGGTTGTGAAATCGTCCAAATCAAATTTTAAGAATTCAAAATAGAACACAAATATTAAATTGAACTTGGAAATATATATATCAATTTTTTAACAACAATTTGATTTGTAAATTAATAACATATAAATATTAAAAAAAGTTAATATATATAATTATAGATACTAGAAAAGGAGCCGTGCGTTGCCCGGGTTATAAGCTAGTATATAATAAATATAAGAGGGATTTTATCCAAATTTTTTGTTTGGTCTGGTCACTGTACTACCAAAATCATATGATTCGTATTAAAAATAGACGATCAAGATTAGATCACATTAAAAAGAAAATTATAATCTAAAAAGGATATAATTAGAAAATGTTGCATTAGAAGTGAATTTTAAAATGAAAATCATTATCTAAAAATGATATAATTAAAAAAGATTGTATTAAAATTCAAATAAAATTATAATCTGAAAAGGATATAATTAAAAAAGGTGGCATTAGAATTGAATTTTATTTATTTTTCATTAGATTTAAAAAAATTCATATTTACTATTTGAGATTTATCTTGAGATTTGAAAATCAGATTTGTATGATTTTACAATCCACGCGAACCTAAAAATATTATCTTTAATTTAGTGATGATTTAATAATTATTATTCAAATGCAAATACTCAGAATCTCAAGAGAAAATAAATTACGAATTTTTACATTTATCCTATTCAATATAGAAATCCTACATTGATAATGCTATTCAAATAGAAAACCTAATTATATATGATTTAAATCATTGACATATACATTTTCGTATTACAATATAAATACACTTTTTAGTTTTTAACATATTAAAATATAAAATATTTTTTTATGGTATATCCAACGGTTTTCATCTATTTATTTTAAGATTTTTGTCGTACGGAGGACCATACTACCGATTATCAAGGTTTTGGACAAAAACTCTCTTACACTTATTATTAAAATTATATTTCATTGTTAATAGAACTATCTTCAAATAATTGCAAGGATATTTTGATAATCAAAACGAATTATAAGTAGAATTCATAAATCAAATAGAATTTTCATCGTAAAAAATCGTCAAATTTCTTCTCTTTTTTGTTTCTACGTAGATTTAATTAGAAAAATAATTATTAAACCATCACTAAATCAAAGATTATTTTGTTAATTTCACGTGGGTTGTAATCGTCCAAATTAAATTTTAAAAATTTAAGATAGAATACAAAATTTTATATATATATCAATTTTTTAATAACAATTTGATATGTAAATTAATAACATATAAAATTTAAAAAAAAATAATATAATTATAAATATTAAAAAAACCGTGCGTTGTGGATTATAAGAGCAACTCCAATAGGGTTGCTAAGAAGGTTGCCAACCTATTGGAGTTGAGAGGTTGCCTCTTGGTTGCCTAGCAAGGTTGCCAAAAGTTGTCAACTTCCTAATTTGGATAAAACTCATTAAACAATCAAAAAACATATTTACCTCTATCTACTTTTATCATTTTGATATTTTTAATTTTTAAAATAAAGTGTATATAGAAACCACGGAGTTGCCAATTATTGGAGTACAATTTTAATAAAAATTGCTAACAATGACATGAATGTAAGAGAAAATAAAATATAATATAAATGTTAATTTGGCATAGTTTGACAACCCTCAAAGCAACTTTTTATTGGAAATGCTCTAAGCGAGCATATATGAACATGACTTGGCCACGATAGCAAACGAAAGTGACAAACATCATTAAATACAGAAATCACCAATATATTGTTATAGGTCATGCAGGACAAAATGTACACCGTCTCAACTACTCTACATTTCAGGCTTTAAGCTGTAAAGTATATATTGGTCTCTTTAATTTTATGCGAGTACAAGTGACTGTCTCAATTCTCAACTGTCTGTATTGAATTTGTTTATGCAGAGTAGATGTCTCAACTCTCAACCGTTCGACTCATTTAACTAAATGAGCCGAAACCTCTACCCGAACTCGACTTATTTAATTAAAATAGTCGAATCGAACCAGTTTAAATGAGTTCGAGTCGGGCGGCTCACTCGCCCGGCTCGAATTATAGTTCTAACTCCGATAAATTGTAGGAGTATTTATAAAAATGACTTTAATGCATAACTAAAATAACAATTAAAATGTAAAAACAGATTATTTTTTTTGATAAATGAAACTGATAATTGATTTTAAGTATGCAATCAAATATGTTTAAAAATTGTGTCAATTAACTTTTTTTTTTAAATAAGCAAACTTATATGCCTTAAAATGAAATATATGTTCTCAACAAATACTTGGGTGAGCAAAAATCGAATTCAAAACATGAAAAGACAAGAATTAAGCTATTACCACTTGAGATAATTGACTTATTTTTAAGTATAAAACCAAATGCATTTGTATTATTTACTCATTATATATGAGGAAAAAGAGAACAAAATTTATTATATAAAGCTTTAACTAAAAACTATGATTTTTTTTACAAACTTAAAATTAAGATGTTGGTTATAACAATTTCGACATTATAACCAAAGTCCAAGTTTTCTTTAGATAGTAATTTTGATTTTTGACGACTCGCCCGTTGATGTGTCGGTTTCTAGAACTAGAAGCAAAATTCCATAAATGTCAAAGTCAAGTTCATGCCATAAATAATGTCAAAATTCCATAAATGGTTCAAAAGAAATGAAAATAGGCCCGGACTAGTTCAGCGAAGCTAGTCGGAAGAACCATAGGACCACTTCGCCAAGAACATTGATGTTTAACCTGTTTGGCTAACCTTAACTTATGGGCTTATGGACTTATTTTCGGGTAAAATTTTTATATTTTGAAAAAAAAATTTTATACAAGTATTTAATGTATGTTTGAGATTCAATAAGTTGCAAAATAAGTTGGAAAGTTAGGAATCTCTAACTTTGTCTTAAAATAAGTTGACTTATTCCGAAAAAAAGTTACCCCAAACATCCCAGTTGTTAAACTTTTATTTTTTAATAGAAATAGAAATTGAGAAGAAAACATATGCCATATGGGCTACCCCAATACATCAAGGTCCAAGCCCCCACAGCAACACAAGCGACCAGCCCAATTTTTTTTTTTTTTACCACGAAAGAAAGATTTTATTAGTGAATCAAATCTTTACATAGAATAAAATTAAATTTGTGGTGGACATCTCCCACCTTCAACCACGATCAGCTACTAAACAACTATACCTCGCCAAGTAGTGAGCTATGACCTGCTCAATTTTTGTTAAGAAAATATGATATTAGAGAGAAGTATATTTTTAATAACTAAATTTATGTCTTACAAGTGAATAATTATTTTCATAAATTTTAAAATAAATGAAAATTAAACATAAGAGATAAGCCCGTATCATTTGAATCTCGCAACCATCAAAAAGATTTACTCCTTCCGTCCCACCCAATTCTTAACACATTTTTTGTCACTTTCTGGCACGCATTTTAAGGATAGTTCCATAACTTATTTTTAATTTTTTTTTTGTATGTAAGTAGGATTGTTCTATTTTTATACAAAAAAGAAAATTACAAAAATAAGTTATGGAACTATCCTTAAAATTCACCTTAAAATGCGTATCAGACACCCTATTGACGGAGGGAATAAAAACTTATATTGCATGTGGAATTTAGAGGATAAAAAAAAATCACACTGATGCAACATATTTGGTAAATAGAAATTATAGACTTAACCACGGTTAATTTTGGGTAAAATTTCATAATTTATTAAAGTTTATTGTGATTCTTGGAGGGGGAAAAATCGAAAGTTTTTTGGCAAAAAAATGATAAATTGGTTGGGTTTTTTGGTCAATAACTCCTTTAAAAAAGTTCTAGCCTTCTCATACAAGGTTTCCAATGGCAAGATTTTAATATTGCAGTTTTCTATTTTTATACCCGTGCAACGGGATATTTTATAATTTATTAAATAAATTTTTGTTAACCTTTTCAAAATTTTGATTTTTTTTTAAAAATCATTCTAATCAAATTATTATTGAATGTATTTTATTTACCTTTATATTAAATAAATATTTATAATAAATATGATGTAGGACCCGCGAACCACCAAACCCTACCATACCACCTGACACCTTTAGTCCAATTACAATAAAAATTTTATTGAACGTTTACTAGTTTGGTATTCGGTTTGGATTATAGAAATAAATGATAATATCATATAATTAATGGTAATTAGTCAATTGTCTTTTTTACATTTCCTTTTGTTAGGAATATGTTGTACTTGATGATAACTTCACAATCAATCAAATTGTATAAGGTTTTGTAGCTGTCAACGGATGAGGATTTATAACTCTATCCGTTGACAGGTAGCTCATCAACGGATGAGGTTTTGTAGCATACTGCAGTATCTCTATGTTAGTTGATAGTGTTTTTATCCACAATCATGTTGACCATCAACGGATAGGCATAATATGGTAGCCAATTGTATATAAGCTATGCTATGTAATTCTGTCTAAGTGAAAGTGTATCAACAGATGAAGACAAAACTCTATCAACGGATACAACTCAAATCCACTCTATCAACGGATACAACTCAAGTCTCAATATCAACGGATACTACTCAATACATCATCAACGGATGTCAGTGTACAATATCAACGGATAATCATTGACACTGTCTTCTATGATTAGCTAGGGATTAGCAGTTGATAAGGACATGTTTAACTGACAGATCACATGGGTTGATAGTAGATACAAAAAGCAGTATGGCAGCCATACTTTGGAAACACAGAAGAAAGAAGCATTCTATTTACACTATGAATACAAGAAAGGTGCAGGAGACATGTCTGAACACAAGGACAACCTTTCGGCTACATGTGTATTTGGAGTGTAGTAGCAAGTCAACTAGAATTAGATTAATATTGGGGGTGTTTGGGAAAACTTATTTTCCAGAATAAGTTAATTTATTTTAAGTTGAAAGTTAAAATTTCTGACTTTCTAACTTATTTCCCAACATATTTTTGCAACTTATTGAATCTCAAACATACATTAAATACTTGTATAAATTTTTATCAAAATATAAAAATTTTACCCGAAAATAAGTCCATAAGTCCAAATTATAAGTGGAGCCAAACATGCCCATTATCTTATTCCAGTAGTACTTGTAAAACTTGGGATTTATAACCAAGTGTAGCAACTCTTTGTAGGTTAAGAAAACAGATACATTTTGCTTAGGGTTTCTATTGAATATTCTTAGAAAGCAAAGAGTTGTAAAACAGAAGCTGTGTACTTTTGTATCACAGAGTTTTCTTCGAATAAAAGCTTCAGGTGGTGCATTTAACCACCTGATTTTTATGTGTTTGTGCATTAATCTTTTTACAAGCAATTATCTTAGTATAGATTTCTGGAGTTCTTATCAGAAATTTATAAATATCAAGAATTGTATTCAACCCCCCCTTCTACAATTATACAAGTGTGTAATATGGGAATAACAATTGGTATCAGAGCAAGCTTCTAACTTATTTGAAGTTTAAAGATCAACACACTTCCAACATGTCTAAGAAGGATTATGGAGTACAGATTCCAGTTCTTGATAGAGAAAATTACTTTCACTGGAAAGTAAAAATGCGTCTACATCTCTCGTCTATTGATGAGGGCTTTGTGGATTGCATTGACAAGGGTCCTCACGTTCCAATGAAGACAGCAACAAGAGTTGGCCTGGCTGATGATGTGCCTGACACTCTCATTCCCAAACCTGTCTCTGAGTGGAGTCTTGAAGATATTGCAGAAGTCCACAAAGACAAAAAGACCATGAATATTCTGTTCAATGGTCTAGAAACAGACATGGTTGACAATGTTATTAACTGTACTACCGCCAAGGAAGTATGGGACACTGTTCTAACCTTATGTGAAGGAACAGAACAGGTAAGGGAAAACAAGATGCAACTACTAATCCAACAGTATGAACATTTTCACTTTAAGAGTGGAGAAACATTGAATGATACATTTAGTAGATTTCAAAAGCTACTAAATGGTTTGAAACTGTATGGAAGAATCTATCAAGTTAAAGATTCTAATCTAAAATTTCTGAGATCACTGCCCAAGGAATGGAAGCCAATGACTGTTTCTCTAAGAAACACTCAAGAGTACAAGACATTTACTCTTGAAAGGCTCTATGGAACTTTAAAGACCTATGAGCTGGAAATGGAGCAGGATGAAGAGATTGAGAAGTCTCAAAAGAAAAGTGGGTCAGTTGCACTTGTTGCCAACTTGGAGCAAAAGGAGGAAAGGACAGAAACTGCTAGTTCTACACCAAACAGGGAGGCTTGTAAAGGTAGAGCAGGAGCAAGGAAAAGGTGTTTGAGGAATTGAATGCTCTACAGCAGGATGAATTGGATGAGATAGATGAGCACTTAGCTTTTCTATCTAGGAGATTCTCTAAGTTGAAATTAAAGAGAAACTCTGGGGTGGCCAAGCCATTTAACAAGGATTTTTCCACAAGCAACTATGTGGATAAATCCAAAATTAAATGCTACAATTGTGGAATTGCTGGTCACATGATAAGTGAATGCAGGAAACCTAGATCTGAGAACAAGGGAAAGTCAACTGAGGCTGTTGACTATAAGAAGAAATATTTTGATCTTTTCAGGCAGAAAGGAAAGGCATTCTTGACCCAAGAGTATGACTGGGCTGTTGATGACAATCATTCTGATGATGATGTTGAGTTAGTCAACCTTGCTTTAATGGCTGATTCTGGAGAGCATGAAGCAAGTTCAGCTAGCAATCAGGTATTTTCTACTAATCTCTCTGAGCTCACCAAAGAGGAATGCAATAGTGTTATAGATGAAATGTCTACTGAACTATATCACTTAAGTGTTACTCTTAAATCACTTACTAAAGAGAACAATAGGATTAAAGAGTCTAATCTGTTTTTAAGTGATAGAAATGCTGCTCTAGAAACTCAATTTCTAGAATTTGAGAAAATGAGAGTTGATTGCAATAATGCTAAAAGTGAACTTGAAGCTGTGTTAAAAAGAGAACTGATTTTAAAAGACCAGCTTGAAAAAGAACAAGGGATGATTGCTAAATTTCAAAGTTGTAGGAATATTTCTCAAAACATAATAGAAGTTCAGGGAATAGAATCGTTTGTGAAGGATACCTGGACTCAGAAGAAAAAGGAGCTAGAACCTGGCCTTGAGGATCTAGAGACTATTTGTGAATCAACGGATAGTGATCATCCGTTGACAGATGAACCGTCAACGGATGAGAGGTATTCGTCGACTAACAAAAAGTCTGTTAGTAAGAAGGAACTTAGGAAACTGGATATCAAGTATGGTCCAGTCAACAAGAATTTTGTTAGTGGTGAGTGCAGCAAAACCAAATCCAGTGGGAAGGCTAAGGCAGGTGATTTACACAACAAAAAGGCTGTTGGTAAATCAGATAATGAAAAGGTAGAAATTGAGGATAAAAAGAAAAAGAACAGAAATGGTAAGATAGGCATCAACAAGAAAAACAATTACTCTCCTGACAAGTTTGCTCCTAGGAAAACTTGTAGTAATTGTAATAGTGTCAATCATCTATCTTCTAATTGCAAGATTGTCAACAAGGCTCCTGTTCATGTACCTCAACCAATGCCATGTATGCCTGCAATGCCTGGTTTGTATCAAAATGCTAGTTTTTCAAATCCATATGTGAACATGCCATATGTGTCTAATCCTTACTTTCAATCTATGAATGTGCCACAAATGTCATGGAACATACCTAACATGAATAATATGTATGCCAATTTTTCACACATGCATGCATCCAATATTCATGCAAATGAGCATTTGTCAAAACCCATCACTCAAGCATTTACACCTAAGTTGAAGAATGCTAAGAGTGAAAAGTCAAAGGCTAACAAGAAAGGACCCAAGGAAGCTTGGGTACCAAAATCAACTTAATTTGTTTTTGAAATGTGTGTAGGGAAACAGAAGGAATCTATGGTACCTAGACAGTGGATGCTCTAGGCACATGACAGGAGATTCAACCCTGCTCACAGAGTTCAAGGAAGGAGCTGGCCCTAGAATTACCTTTGGAGATGACAGCAAAGGATATACTAAGGGATATGGCCTGATTTCAAAAGACAATGTCATCATTGAAGAAGTGGCTTTAGTTGAAGGTTTGAAGCACAATTTGCTGAGTGTCAGTCAGATTTGTGACAAAGACTATGAAGTAAAGTTCACAAAAGAAGCCTGTGTTGTTTCTGCCAAGGAAGACAACAATGTGGTATTGACAGGCTTTAGAAAAGGAAATGTTTACATAGCTGACTTCAATTCAGCATGCTCAGAATCCATTACTTGTCTCTTCAGCAAAGCAAGTAAGGATGAGAGTTGGCTATGGCATAAGAAGCTGTCACATCTGAATTTTAAAGTTATGAATGATTTGGTAAGAAATGATCTTGCTAGAGGAATCCCTCAATTGGAGTTTGTCAGAGATGGGCTGTGTGATGCCTGCCAATTAGGGAAACAAAAGAAATCATCCTTCAAAAGCAAGACAGAGTCATCCATTGTTAAGCCTCTTCAATTGCTGCATATGGACTTATTTGGTCCAGTAAATGTCATGTCTATTTCAAAGAAGAAATATTGTCTGGTGATTGTAGATGATTTTTCTAAGTTCACATGGACCTTCTTCCTGCACTCCAAGGATTGTGCAAGTGAAATCATCATCAATCACCTCAGAATACTAAACAATGGTTCTGAAGACAGAGTACAAAGAATCAGGAGTGACAATGGTACTAAATTCAAGAATTCCACAATGAAGATTTTCTGTGAAGAGAATGGAATTGTCCATGAGTTTTCTGCTGCCAGAACACCTCAACAAAATGGGGTTGTTGAAAGGAAAAATAGAACTCTCATTGAAGCAGCTAGAACAATGTTAAGTGAATCAAGGTTACCAACATATTTCTGGGCTGAAGCTGTCAACACTGCATGTTTTACTCAGAATATTTCCTTGGTCAATCAAGCTAGAGGAATGACTCCTTATCAGTTATTAACCAACAAGAAACCAACTTTAGCTTTCCTACATGTCTTTGGATGTAAGTGTTTTGTGCTAAGAAATCATGGAGATAACTTGGGCAAATTTGAAGCAAAGGCAGATGAAGCTATTTTCGTTGGATATGCAGCAGGGAAAGCCTACAAGGTCTACAATCTAAGAACCAACATTGTTATGGAATCTGTACATGTTGTGTTTGATGATCAAAAGATTCTAGGCCTAAATGATGAAGGTTACCATGAAAAGTTGGAATTTGAGAATGAAGGTGAAGGAAGAATGTACTATGATGATGATGAGGAAAATGAAGATCATGACCACAGAGATCCACCTAGAACTGTTATACCAACTAGAAGTGATGCTTACACTGAAAATGAAGCATCCGTTGACAGTCATTCTGCAACATCCGTTGACAGTCATTCTGCAACATCCGTTGACACTATTAGAGAAGCATCCGTCGACAGGCAAAATGATGCATCCATTGACAGTCAACTTCATAATTCAGCAAGGACAACAAACTCAGGGGGAGTTTCTCAAGGTCAAAATTCAATGCTAAATCAACATGATCATGCTCATGGAAATGAAGCAACCTCATTAAGATCAAACCTTCCACCTGCAAGAAAATGGACTAGAAATCATCCATTTGAGTTAATCATTGGTGAATCAAATTCAAGAGTCCAAACTAGAAGGGCCACTCAAGCAGAATGTCTATACAGTAGCTTCCTGTCTCAAGAGGAACCTAAGAAAGTGGAAGATGCCCTTCTAGATCCAGATTGGGTGTTAGCAATGCAAGAAGAGCTAAACCAATTTGAAAGAAATAAAGTATGGAAACTTGTGTCCAAACCTGATGATAGAAGTGTCATAGGTACTAAATGGGTTCTCAAGAATAAGACAGATGAAAATGGCATAATTGTGAGGAATAAAGCTAGATTAGTGGCAAAGGGCTACTCTCAAGAAGAAGGAAGAGATTTTGATGAAACTTTTGCTCCAGTGGCAAGACTTGAGGCAATAAGAATCTTTCTAGCCTATGCAGCACATGCCAATTTCAAAGTCTATCAGATGGATGTCAAAAGTGCCTTTCTAAATGGGGAACTGGAAGAAGAGGTCTATGTCCATCAACCTCCTGGCTTTGAGGATCCAGAATTTGCAGGATATGTATATCTTCTCATGAAAGCACTTTATGGTTTGAAGCAAGCACCAAGAGCCTGGTATGACACTTTATCTCAATTTCTTTTGGAGAACCACTTCGCTAGAGGTACAGTAGATAAAACCTTATTTCATAGGAATATTAATGGCTCTTCAATACTTGTTCAAATCTATGTAGATGATATTATTTTTGGGTCTACAGATGAGAAGCTTTGCAAAAAGTTTGCCAAACTTATGCAAAGTAGGTATGAAATGAGCATGATGGGTCAATTAACTTACTTTCTTGGCCTACAAGTAAAGCAAGTTAATGAGGGCATTTTCATAAGTCAAACAAAATATATTTATGATCTCTAAAAGAAATTTGACTTAGTGGATTGTACATCTGCTAAAACACCTATGGCCACTGCAACTAAGCTTGAGTTGAATACTAAGGAAAAGTCTGTGGACATCTCAAGCTATAGAGGCATGGTAGGATCACTTCTATACCTAACAGCTAGTAGACCTGATATAATGTTTTCTACTTGTCTTTGTGCTAGATTTCAAGCTGACCCTAGAGAGTCTCACTTAATAGCTATTAAAAGAATTTTCAGGTATCTCAAGGGAACACCAAACCTTGGCATTTGGTACCCGAGAGAATCTGGTTTTGATCTAACTGGCTATTCAGATGTAGATTATGCAGGTTGCAGAGTTGATAGGAAAAGTACTACAGGTTCCTGTCAATTTCTAGGAAACAGGCTTGTTTCATGGTTCAGTAAGAAACAAAACTCAGTCTCCACTTCTACAGCTGAAGCTGAGTACATTGCTGCTAGAAGCTGTTGTGCACAGATTCTACGGATGAGAAACCAACTCATTGACTATGGTCTAAAAGTTGAGAAGATTCCAATTTTCTGTGATAACACAAGTGTTATCACAGAGTTTTCTTCGAATAAAAGCTTCAGGTGGTGCATTTAACCACCTGATTTTTATGTGTTTGTGCATTAATCTTTTTACAAGCAATTATCTTAGTATAGATTTCTGGAGTTCTTATCAGAAATTTATAAATATCAAGAATTGTATTCAACCCCCCTTCTACAATTATACAAGTGTGTAATCTGGGAATAACACCTTTCATTCGAAAATATTACCTTTCATAAATTTCTAAAAACATCAAATCGTATCATATATTACAATCATTAATATTTCCTTTCTAATTAAAACTCTTACCTTTTTAATTTTAAAGTAATATTAAAATCACTGATATATACCTGAAAATATCACACCATATTTTTCAATTATTAATAAAATATATTAAAAATTCGTATACGTTGTTTATAATAATTAGGAAACATTAGCATAATCTGTAAACATGAGTATATTAAATTATGTTAAATTAAAATTAAAAAATTATTAAAAATAGTGAGTATATAAAAACATAATTGCAATATTAAATAAATTTTATAAAATAATAAAACAAACTCGTGCATCGCACGGGTATTGAAAGTTTGTCGGTTTGGTAAAAATCGACTTTAAAAATATTAATTTATCATTGTATCGAGTATTAATTTAACGAGATTTTACTGTATATATAGGTATTAGCTTATAATCCGTGCGATGCACAAATTTCTTTTGATATTTAATAAATTTTATTTTTTGTTTCAATTATATTTTTATATAATCATTATTTGAAATAATTTGATTTAATTTTAATTTAAATAATTTAATATAAATTTAGTTATTGATATGCATGGTTTAAAACTTATATTATAAAATTCTAAAATAAATATGTCATTGGCGGAAATCGAACCTTAAAATTTTAGTAAATTAATTTAATCATATGATATATCAAACAATAGATCTAACATTTTTGATTTTTTTACTAAAAAACTAAGAGTCATTATTTGTTATATACGGATTTCTGTAATAGTTTGTTAGTGATTAGAATATATGGTATGATATTTTGGATATATATTATTTATTATAAGATTATGTTTTAAACTAAAAGTTAACGTGCTTTAATTAGAAAAGAAATATTACTGATTAGAGGATATAATTTTTTAGGTGTTTATAAAAGGTAACATCATCAATTAAAAGTAAACATCTTTTAATTAAAAAATGTAATCGACTAATTATCATTAATTATATTATTTAATTATTTATTTTAATAATTAGGATGAGCGTGCCGAATGCATTGCACGGGTTTCTTTTATTATGTTATTGATTTTTATTTAATATTACAATTATGTTTTTATATCATCAATATTTTTTAATAATTTCTTTAATTTTAATTTAATATATTCATATTTACAGATTACACTAATGTTTCCATATTATAAACAACGTATACGAATTTTTAATATTTTATTTTAATTATTGGAAAATATAGTGTGATATTTTTGGATATATATTAATGGTTGTAAGACTAGCATTCTATTCGTGCTACGCACCGACCGATAAATTATATTAATTAATTAATATAAATATATTATTTTAAATTTTATTTAGAAAAAAATATAATGTTATTGGAATGTTAATTAACTTAAGTATAAAATTACTTATCCGTGAATTTATACAAATTCAATTAATATTAATATTATGAACCAATCATCAAAACAAATACAACCCCCATTTAAAAGTTCAAAATCCCTCTTTATTATTTTTTTTAAATTTAGCTTTCATTTTAAATATTTCTACGTACCATTTTAACAAATATTTCACCCATATTCTGAGTACATTTATTCAATATCGAATACTTAAAATATTTATTATATTAATTCATTGAAAATATTTGCATGGTCGTGGTTAATTTTTCGATTACATATTAAAAATGTATAGAAACTTAATTCTCACGACTCTAATAACTCATTAGACTGTCTATAAAAAAAAGGTTGCTTGTTTCAGCGATATGAGAATGTATATCTACCGTGCAAGATACATGAAACGAACGTAGTTATAACAATAGAAACTTTCATCTAATCTAGTTTGTTATGTGATCGTTCAATATCATTTTTACAAATTATATGTCCTTTTATTAATGAATTGATTTACTATAGAAAAATAAATATTATCAACTAACCAAACAAATTCAATATATATCGCGCTCTTGGAGTAACGTATGATTGTTACATTTTATGGTCATTGCCCTTAGCTTATTTGTAAAGAAAACTTAAAATGTGCATTTTTAGTTTGGAAGTTTGTATTCTTGTTTTTTTATTCTTTTCTAGTAAAACATGGAATAATAAATTTTATTTTTCTTTTATTCTTAAAATAAGACATATGAAAATGAGTATCACCTATCTTTTTTTAATTTGACTAACTTGTAAAAATAAGCTGCTGTCCATAAAACTAAAATCAAGTGTGTAATATATAAACACATAATCACATTGTTATATATGTGTCCTTGTAATTTAGATATTGGGTTAAATAACATGAAATTCATTTTCCTTTAACAGTGAGTATATTTTTCCGACATATATAAGAAGAAATAGCTTATGTAGACCTGACAAATCATTTTATACATTAATGTCATGTACTTTAGGGTCTTGAACGAAAATGGCATGATATTAAATCGTGTACCCGTAATTAGAACACAAAATGACAATAAACTACACGAATTTTTTCGTGTACACGAAATGAAATGAAATATGCGAATAGAAAAAATATGACAATTACATGAAATATTACTATATATCCAAGTTATGTAAATATATAATTATATATCTTAGAACAACATTGAGATGTTACAAATCAAAACTAAGAGTAGTATGCATGGTGTAAAGTCTCCCAAACAAAATGAAACTCTCCTTTTTATTTTTTTCTTATCTCGTTAACAAATATCTCTCATTATGTAGAATCTTTTGACCAAGTTATTGAGTTTTCTTACCCAAATTTTATGCTTTGTTGATATTAAAAAAGAAATTATAATCAACCAACCAAGCAAATTCAATATATGCTCTTAGGTTATGATATGAGAATTGATACTATTACTTCAATTCAATAATACAAAATTCAAAAAGGCACCCTTTTATTAAAAAATAATATATAATTTTAATTGTATCAAACTTTTTATTTATCAATATTAATAATTTTTATAACAAAGACCGTAGCTGCTGCTCTCTCTCTTTCCACCTTTCCCAAAAAATGCTAAACTAAAGTCTAGGAACTGATATCAGCTTTTTAAGTTTTTTTATATTTTTTTTTGTGATTTTTCTTTTTTAAATAAATATATCATTGATAGTATAGTACCCCGTTGCCCGTTGGTGGATTTTATCTACCAAAATATTATATTTTGTACTATCTCCTTATGAATGATAAGCCTCATTTTCTTTTCCTTGATTTTACTTTGGCTTTCAATAAATATATCTGTTTATTGAGAGCCTAATATCCTGTTCGTGGATTTTGTCTACCCATGTAACATCCCGAATTTTCGGGATATTAATTCTAAATACGAACTTAAATAAATGGAATTCTTTATTCAAATAAACCAAAATTCCACGGAGTCAAAGCAGCGGTCAAACTTAATAATTCAAAATCATAAAAACGAAGACGCAGCTCCACAAATCCAATATTCAATATCTAATAAAGTACTGAAAATTTATTCAATATTCCGATAAGTCTTTTTCAATAATAGTATCTAAATCAAGAAGCACGAAATCCACACAGTTCAAATCCTTAATCTTAATAATCTTCCAAAAGTCCGAACCCGAAACATATTAAAACAATGAGTTGCGAAGCCCAGCAAGTAACTATCGCCCAACGGCTCAAAAATAATATTTTCAAAAGTGAAAAAAATTTCTGAAACTTTAAATCGATTCAAAAATTAAAACAATAAAATCATATTTTATTCCCACAGTTCTAAATTATGATCACACTAAACCAGTGACACGGTTCTATGTTCGATATGATTCGATACACAACTAAAATTGGGGATTTATAAAATAATTCTTTTCTAAAATAAATTTTTGATGTCACAAATTTCGATAACCAAATCAAGCAAATATTTTGAAGCATAATAAAACAGATTTTATAACTTTAGTGAGCAACGAAAGTTACTTACCTCGATAACGACTGAAATTGAAAATTAATACTTGAACAATCCTAAAATAATATTACAATTAACAAATAATTAGCAATTAAAAAACAGGTCACATGTTCACTTAACTATCACAAATAGTTAATAAACTAACTAATTTAAAACAATATCAACTGAACACACATAAAGTACACTTAAGTTGTATTAACCGAACATATTAAAGTTGACAAATGGACCTTAAAACCCATTATACAATACAAGACCTATCCATGTAAATTAAATATGCGGCCTAGCAAGTAGCAACTAGATTGACAAAATGCAAGCAAGTACTCATTTTTTTTACCATTACCATACTATTTTCGTTGACTGTATAAAATCTATCCAATGTATAGAAGAGAACCGGACACAAAATTATTTTTTTGTGTGGCCTAGTGGTATGACAAAGTGCAAAATAAAATGAAGCTAATGAGGTTCGAACCCCTGACCTGTGGGTGTGCACACACATGACTTCTATTTCAACAACATCACCACTCCACCAACAATTGCACTGTTGCTTTTTTGGAATCTTCTAAGCCCCTCTCGATCACCAAAGCCTTGTTGAGTTCCTAATGTCACTTCGAAGTCCCTCTTCCAATCTTCTAGCTCGACTAGTCTCGTCAGCAACTAATGTCGGCGCATACTTTGCAAGCTTTGCGAATTCTGCTTCGTATTCCATAACGGACTTTCCTCCCTGCTCGAGCCGAATGAAGTCCCTCTCCTTTTGTAGATGAAATATTCTCGAAAAGTACTTATCTTCTAGAGCCTTCTTGAACTTTGCCCATATATATGGTTCAGGATCTCCCACGGTTGTTACAGTCTAGTTCTTTCTTTGTTCCATGAGCCACCAGTCGTAAGCACTTCCTTGCAGTTGATACACAGCTAAAGTGACCTTCTGTTCTTCATTGCTTCGTAGCAATCCGAAAGCTTTCTCCATCTCTTGTATCCACATCTCGACTGTAGCCGGATCAGTCGCCCCATCGAAAGTTGGCGGGTTCAAACGTTTGAACTGAGAGACAATATTCTGTTGTCTGGGTCACGAGCATAGCTAGAGTCTCAGCTAGCTGGTCGAATACATTTCCACCTTCACCATTGTTTCCATTCTGATTGTCATTTCCCTGATTGCCATTGTTGCCTTCTCCGTCCATCTTTTCTAAAAACATCAAACTTTCAAAATTATAATCAAAGATCCAAAGCACAAAAGTCAAACATATCAAATAATCACACAGACAATGACCTAAATTCAAAATAATTTACTAACTTAAATGACTGAACCAATACGATAGTCTATAGGATAGCATCCTAGGGAATGTACTAGTTCCATACCTAATACACTCCAAAAGATGACATGGCTCTGATACCATTTATAACATTCAAGCCCACAACCAAATGCATACCGGACCCAACAACCTACCACAGGTCAGTCCAAAAGTGCTAGCAAATTAGTACACATTAGTTGTTGACTTGTATCTATAAAGGACCCGAATACTCTCAATCTAATCGATGTGGGATGTTACAACTCATATATTAGATTTTTTTTATACCAGTTCATTGATTTTGATAGTATAGAATCACAGTTCTGGTCGGTTGTTTGTGTTGGGTTTCAACCCAATTTGATGTTATGGGCTTGGGTGGTCTAAGATATATATGGAGAAGATAATAATTGTATGTGTAGACAATTATTATATATGGTATGTCTTGATCACTAAGTTGGGAAATTAGGTGCCAAGAATTGGAAGACTTGTAGAACAAGTATGGTAAGACTTGTAGAACAAGTATGGTAAGTCTTGGTGGCTAAGTTTTTGGTGGCTATATATACGTAGTCGTATTGTATTTGTTTGATAAGGTGAATACTTAAGAGATGTAGTCTTAGGTATTTTTTTTGGAGATGCTTGAGCATTGTTGGCTCAAGTATCGGGGTTGGGACACCGTTGAGGTGTTATTGTTTTGATGTAATATCGATAACTATTTTGATTAATAATACGTGTTGGGACGTGGGTGTTTTGATAAGTGGATTTTATATCCACTTGGAGCGTTCCATATCGGCTTAAATTGATTCACTTGGCCTCAAGTTTGTCGCATTTTTGATGTGTTTTGTGTAGTTGTGCAGGATTGTAACTATCGGTTAGGGTTGGTGATTTCCATTGATTTTGGAGTGGATTCTTAGATTGGAATGAAACAAGGGGTGATTTCTTATGCTATCATGGAATTTCTTGTGCTAAGGTATTGAAGACGGAGGCTAGTGCAAAAGGAACGGGCGTAAACGGAGCAAGAATGAAGAAAAGAGAGCCAAAACTATATTCTGTCAGCATGTAGGAGCGCAGATTGCGCCATAAGTAGGGCAGATTGCGCCATAAGTAGGGCAGATTGTGCCAGAAGCTGTATAGTAGGGCAGATTACGCTCTAGCAGGGCAAAGTGTGCCCGAACATCCTGGAAATTTCCTGAATTCTATCCTATTTCGAATTTTAGATGTATTTTGGGACTTTTCTTGTTGGAGAAGTATTCTAGGGTCTATATAAACATATCCTACCCTTGTAATTCATACCAACACTTCACATAACATAGAGAGAGAGCCGAGAGACGGAGATTCATAGTTGGAGAAGGATTCCTACGCTCGTGACCTTCTATTAGGCGAACTCTTGGATGTTTTTGGGATTTGTTTTCTTAACTTATTACTCTAGCATTATTATTTTTATTCAGACTTTGTTTATTATCATGGTTTCATCAGATCCCATGATGACGAGCGGTTCGATTATGAACTAATCGTTGTCATGGGATTCTAATGGATTTATCTATGTAGTTTAGTAGTTTGATTGCTTTAAAGATTTGTGTGTGATGAATTATTGATATCCTTGTATGGTTGTGCTTATTCTTCTTGGATTCGTAGCTAACATCTAAGTTGCCTTGTTAATTTCTTGTGAAGCGACGGTGGATCTTGAGATTTAGAACTTGCCATGCTAGCATAGGATATGTTGATGTATGTGTGACATCATGATTTGTAGCATAATTAGAAATAACTTATGCTGCCCTATGTGATCATTATGGATAACTTGTTCTTCAACCATTATGCTTTCAAATTCTATAGACATATAGGGTCTAAGCATAATTGGTGTCTATTCATCTTCTATCTCTTCTGTGGATGTATGAGTAGTTTGGTATTCGTATACTGAAAGGTAGCCTATACTCGTTTCATGTTGTCCGATCAGATATCATAACCATCACATGCATTGATTAAAGGCGTCAGATCTAGGTGAAGTATTTAATGAAGTTAGGATCCCATGTTTATTCTCATATAAGTAATTTGATTTTAAATCTCATCAGTTAAGTAACTCTTAGTTTGTTCAATTGCTTGTTAGTTAATCTTAGTTAATCAAAAACCCAATCTTGTTAATTGTCTTAGCAGTGAATAAAAACCATACATTGTTGCATAAGTGCATTAACTGAATTGGAACCCAAACCAGATCTCTGCGGGAACGAACTTGACTTATATCTATATTTCTTGTGACCACGTACGCTTGCGTGATTTTGTGTGAACATGTTTGCACGTCAAATATTGTTTGGTGTTCTTGTTTTGCTTTTACTTATTGTTGATAGAAGTAGAAGTAATACTTGAATAACGTATGACCGCGCTTTGGTGGATCTGGTCAACTAATCGATTGGTTGTGTGTGTGCTCTGTATATGGTGTTTGTATTTCTCGGATAGTGTAAGTCCCCTAACCTAACAGTTTGAATACGTTCTGACAAATCAGATATACATATTCCTCACGTTTATAACAAATTGTTAGATTATCTCACCGAAAAGGGTGTACAATTTAGTGATATAAGCGAGGGATGTACCATAATTGAAGATCAGTTCAATGATTGGATATAGGAAATCAGTGATCTATTTTACTATCTGTTTGTTCAATTTTAATTGTTGTTGTAGATGTTGTATACCCTTTTATTAATGATTTTTGCAAGTTTGATTATTTTTGTGTATGACTGTTAGGTCCAATATTAAGTTTATAGAAGGGGGGTTGAATATAAACTATGTCGCTTAATCAAATTTGTTCTTTTCTTAAAATATTAAATCAAGAACAAATGGATGCAGAATAAAATGAATACCAATATTTCAAGTTAAAAATAAAATTATATCAAACTCAGATAGGTGTGTCTAAATACACGGGTACAGATTACAAGGTTTGAAAATCAAACTAATTATTACAAATCTATAGAAAATTTGAAATGAACTTTTCTATATTTGTAATTAAAACGATCGAATGCTAAAAGCAATTCAAGAGATAAGTTCTAGGAGTAAAATTCGGTAGATAGTTCCAATGTTACAAATAAACTATTTCTATCGGTTTAGATTTAACAATACAATCCAGAAATAATTTGCACTTTGAGTTAGAAGGACGACCAACCAAGGAGGAGCAAGGAGCAAGACAAGAAGAAAGCAAGACATGTAATGCTGTATTTATTTTAAACCTTGGACTGACCATTGAACCTTCCATTAGCTTGGAAGGATCTCATAGGATCAAGGCCATAACCAAGCACATTTATATACTGCACTTTACATATTGATTTATGAATGTATGTGTAGAATACATAATGATGCATGCTTTAATTAGATTAATCATGTATGAATGTTTGTATTAGATACATCACCCATGCCATGCCTGCTTAAACAAGATAAAATCTGTAACGACTCGAGATTTATAATTAAATAAAATGATTATGAGATTTCTGTGTTTATGAAACACGAAATTAAATAAGAATTTTCAATGATTTCGATATGGGGAGATTTTTTTAACAACGAGCCATGCCTGTAAGGAAGTCGGGTATTAAGTGAGACCACTGTGTCTTCTCCGAAAACCTGGAAATCAAACCATTGATGAATATTGATTTAAAGTATTTAATTCAAGGAAAAAGTGGGAACCTCTTTATGACGGGATCATGGTCGTTTTAATTAAAAACCCCTAAAGAAAAATATTAAGTTTAAGATGCCTTCTAAATGGGAAACACTCATCAAGACCTAGATCGACAAAGGATGGGTTCGCCAAAGCGAAGTACCCTCGTCATCGTGGTAAGGCGCGATGAAGTAAATTAGTGAAACTTAACTTTTAGACCATTGGGTTCGGCTTAACTAAGTGACCACAATAGGATTGTGAACTTAGAGGCATAGAGTTTGGTAAGATTTATTGGATAAATGTGAACAAGTGAGTATGAAGTCTTAAATAATAACAAATGAACCATTAAGTTCACAACCGGAACTAAACATCCTTAATATAGTAAAATAGTATCCACTATAGTTTTGTTAATCTTTTAGAAAGTTTTTCAAAATATGCAGTTCAAGATACTGCTACAATAGTTGCTTTTCATCATACGCAAACCGAATCGTTTATAAGGTTCCAATTCAATACTTCTCAAGTTGGTGGATTTTATCTACCATTTTGAAGTTATGAATTTTATCCAAGTTATTTAAAATATGATTTTAAATCCGATTTTTTTAGTTAAGTTAGATTATAATTATTTAAAATTGATTATAATTGTACAATCAATATTATAAAAATCATTTTATAAGTTATTATAATATGATTGTGATTGACTTTATATTAAAAGAGTGATTGATTAATGAATGATTAATTATGAAATTTAATTTAAAATATATAATAGTATATCGTGATTGATTTCAAATTAAAATTGTGATTTTCTAGTAAATATTTTTTGATTTAAATAATATACATTTATGGATATGTTTAATAAAATCATTATTGTATTTAAATTAGAACTGTTAATTATCCATGGTTAAAGAGGTAGGGTGAGATTGTAAATAAGAAAAATTCTTAATATAACATGATTGGTCTAAAATTTATGAATTAGCTTCGATTGGTTCTAAAATAATTCATAATTTTTTGATTGGTTAACTGCAAATTGGTAGACTCATGTATTATAATAAAGGATTAATTTAACTATCCATGGTTAAAGAGGTAGGGTGAGATTGTAAATAAGAAAAATTCTTAATATAACATGATTGATCTAAAATTTAGGAATTAGCTTCGATTGGTTCTAAAATAATTCATAATTTTTTGATTGGTTAACTGCACATTGGTAGACTCATGTATTATAATAAAGGATTAGTTTTAAATCAAAAAGGTAATGTATTTTAATTAGAAAGGAAATATTAATGATTGAAAGTGTTGAGTATTGAATACGACTAAAGAATACAGAGGGGGGGTGAATGGATTCTTGAACTTTTCTTTGTTCTTGAATCAGTGTAGCACAATATGTGTTTGTGTGTGTAGATTTGTAAATGCGGATTTAGAACAACACAAGACACAATATCACTTTAATCTAATATTTTATTAGATAAAGATTTTGCTACAATCTGTGAATACAAATGTTAGTATTCTCAGTTTCATTTTTCTCAGAGAGATGTTTTCTTTTGTGTATGAAAAACTTAACTTCTAAGGAAGTGAGGCTGTATCCTTATAGAGCATGAATACAACCTACTTACTACAAATAAGGTAGCTACACAGCTTTACTTTCTAGTGTGTCTATCCTTTTTGAGTAAGCATCCAAACGGCTACAGGTTTGACTTTGCAAAGCTCTGTTCAGATCCACTTCTTTAGCTCTTTGTCTCTTGTACATCTCTACAAGCTTCTTTGTAAGCTTTTCCAAAGTACATTACAGATTGTGGTCCATAAAGTGCTTTAGCTTGATGCAGATTTCTGACTTGTACAATTCTCCAGTAGCTTTGTCTCCAAGGATCCATTTGAGAAATGTCTAAGTGACTAATTCGAGAACTAGCATTCGATAACTCTTAGTTCTCGAATAGTAAAATCTTGACATATTGAGTCACTTCTCGAATAGCCTTATCTCCAGGAATCCTTTGAGTTGTCGAATAGTGCTTTGACTTATCGAATCCCTGAGATGTCGAATAGCTTCTTAAGTCTCTGAGATGTCGAATGGAACATTGACTTGTTGACCATTAGAGAACTCGAATGATGCTTTGACCGTTGACTTCTTGAGTTCTCGAATAGAGTATTTAGACATGTCAAATCTCTGAGTTCTCGAATAAGGCTTTGACTAGTTGACCTTCAGAGATATCGAACAGTGTCTTTTGAGATATAGAATGCCTGACTTCTCGAATGTTAGACTTCTCGAATAGACAAATGTACTTCTCGAATTGGTACTTAGGCAAATTCTTCATTTCTTCAAATCCCAACTGTGATTATTTGACAGTCTTTATCTCCTTGCTTGAGGCATGAACCTTGGAACTTCTTTCAAGCATTATTCTTGACTTTATAAGTACAGTTACACAACTTGGATTTGATGCCTATTACAAGTAAAAAACAAATAGAAACTCTACAACTAGAGGTTCCCTCAGTTATGAGGTCATGTAGGTAATGCATAGCATTACACATACTTAGGCTTGTTATTATATGAGTACAGGCATGTCTCTGTGACTAACAATCTCCCCCAAATTGTGAGTAAGAACCTTAGTCACAATTTCATGCCTGATAACAAGCCTAACATAAATAAAGATAAAACTTTGAAAAGTACAGGTATGTGGATTTGAACTAAGAACATGAATAGAAATACAAGTGTGTAATCTTATAGACTATGATGAGATGTTAGCCTTTATCATTTGATTCCATCTCCATTTCCTTGGCTAGTAGATCATCATATGCCTTTTGTTTTCTTTCTTTTTCCTTCCTTGCATTCTCATCCATAGCTCTTATAATTTCTGCCATTGCATCCAATTCTTCAAGCAAGATAGAGTTTTTGAAATCCTCAAGTACTGGTTTCAGAATGTTGGCAGGATAGTGATTGAGTAGGTTCATTCTTATATTGACATTATCTCCATTTCTTCTCCTATACTTCACCACATAGGGATTGAATTGAACTCTACACAATCCCTTAGCCCTCAACACTTCTGCTTCAGCTTCCAGTTTATCAATTTCTTTTTTCCTTTTCATCCACTTCTCAAGGCACCCCTTTCTTATCAGCTCTTCATGATCTCTCTTCATCTTCACAAAGTCAATCAGTTCTAGCTTCCATACTCTTTCCACTTTTTTATTTGCATCCAACATGGCAATAATCCTTTCTATGTCATATAACTTGCCCCAATTTTGACACTGCCCTTGTTTAAACTTCTTCTGTCTTCCATCAGTATACTTGATCTCAAGGGAGTCATCAATGAATGAAACACGATAGATTCTTTGAGCTCTAAGGTATTCCAGTTGGTCTTCATTGTAGTCTTCATCTAGTGGTTGGAGTTTTAGGCCTTGATAGATTGTTAGGGTTCTTGATTTGGAAAGCTTTGGTTTTCTTGCTGCTTGTTTAAATTTGATCCTTTTAGTGTGGTTGCCTGGCAGTAGTATGTGACCTTTGCTGGTAGACCATTGTAGTATTCCATTAGCAGTTTGCTTTTTGAAACATACAGATGGTTTCTTGACTTGAATATTCTTCTCTTCTTGAGGAGGTAAAACAGTTGCAAAAGCCATGGAATTAGCTTTTGGTAGGTCATTACTAACAGCATTCACCCTAGACTTAGAGTCTTGTGTTGTGGTGAGATTACTGCTAGCAATGCCTAAGGCTTGCTGTTTTTCATTTTTCCTCTCATAGACTCTGCCTTGGTCATGATCTCCTTTCTTATCTTTGTTTTCCTTCTTCTTCTTATCCTCATCATCCTTATCACTCCTGTGATGTTTTCCCTTCCCATCACTCTTATCCTCATCTTTGTCATCCTTATTCCTCCTTGGCTTGGCCATTTCTGGAATTACACCAGTTGCAATGAATGATCTTAGGATTTGTAGTGCTTCTATCTCCTCAGTTGTCCTCATCCCCTTTTTCTTTTGTAGTAGATCAATGATGGCAATAATGAGTCTGTGATTTCGAGAAGTGAGATCATTGGGAATGACCACTTGTTTAATCTCTTCAATTCTGGTGCCAGACTGATAGATGATTGTCCATGGCTTCTTAATCACTTCTGGCAGCCTTGAAGGTTGGCCATTCCTCAAGTCATCATACAGACTCTTATTGTTTTCATTTACATTCCTCTTTTCTATGAGCTCAATCAGCACATCTATCTCTGAGTGTTTTAAGGCTTGTAGAGTTTTGTAGGTTAGATGCCAGATTTTGGATTTTGCTACCATCATTACTTCCTTGAGCCATGAGCTATCAACTTTTCTAGGTATCACAGTGAAGTAATCGATCTGATCCTTCAAGCTCCTTAGGTACAATTGAGTGTCACTAGCCTGTTCTCTTGAGACTTTCAGAAACTCCAAGAATGCATCATCATGATAATCATTAGAGTTTGCAATTTCTTGTAGCTTGGCCTCAGTAACCACCTTTACTTCTACAGGCTTGGCACTTTCAGGTTTGGAGGATGGAGGTTTATCAGATGGCATACTCCCTGCAACCACTGTGGTGGTGATGGATTGCTTCTGGCCACTAGGAGTAGTGATGTGCACAGTTGGTAGAGTGACAACTGGCAGTGAGGATGGAGGATCATCAACTTTGCCTTTACCTTTTCCGGGAACATGGGTTATAGATTTTGAACTCCTTTGATGACCACCCTCATTTATTGTAATACCTTTCTCCTTGGGTTTCTCCTTTCTAGACTTCTCTTCTTTTGACTCCCTCTTAGGCTTTGAGTCCCTTAGGTTTCTCTTCTCCCCCTTAGGCTTGGTGTCAGGCACTAAGGCTTTAGTAGGGGCCCTTTGATTGGAAGAGGTGAGATTGGAAGATTCATCTGGAAAAGGGAGACTCATATGCTTCATCATTGCAGACAACATAGATTGTTGATGCAGAAGAACATCAGCTATGGTGGAGGCTTGAGTGCTCAACTGCTCAGAGATAGTTGCTACTGTGTTTGTTAGATGAGCATTGGATTTCTTGAGGGATGTCACTTCTGTTTTCAGGGCAGCCACCTTTTTGAATAACTCATTAGATTTGAAACTAGAAAGTGAATGTTCTTTGAGTCTTTGCACTTCAAACTTGGTCATCTCATGCACTGGAACCTCAGTGATCAGCTTGTCCCCATACTAGTTTGCAAAGAGGGTCCTGAGCATGGCATTTGCATCAGTTGTCTGATCAGATAAGATTTGGAATTTATGCCCCAGACCTGTGACAGCATCTTTCAGTAAAGCTAGACCATTATCCATCCTTGTGCAGGTAAAGTTGTAGACTTTGATGTCTTTGAGAACACTGTCCAACTAAGGAAACCTTGCATCAAAAACCCTCTTTATCTCTCCCACAGACTGGTCTGTTGCATCACTTACCTTGTTGACTTCTGATTTGACACCTTTGCCAAGGTAGTGTGCAACCTTGAGGAATCCTTTGTAAGAGTCATTGATGGCTTCATACACTTCACCAGGAGTTAGGGATTTAGCATTTGAACCCAGTGAGGTGATGTATTCCTCTCTTAGATACTGAAGAGCTTCATTGAGAGTGAGATCAAATTTTCCTTGCATCCAAGCATCTACATTGCCATCTCTCAGTATCAGCCACAATTTTCTCCTTCTGCATCTCTACATCATCTCTGTGGCATAGAAGGATAGCCTCATAGTCTGGGTTTGGCAGATTTGAAGTGAGAAGGTTTTGAGCAATCTTTGTGAACTAAGGAATCTGATCCACAGCTAAGCTTTGAAGTGTTTCAACCGTCAATCGTGGTGGAACAGATCCTGATCCTGAAGCACTGCCATGTTGCACATGCTTCAGCCATTGTGACATAAAGTTAGATCCAAAGCTAGGCAAGCTAGACTCCTCAGTTACAGATGCAACTTTTGTAACCGGATGGAGTGACTCTACTACTGGTGTCTCCACAGAAGTGGGATGAGTTACACCAATGGTTGACACAGGCACAAAGTCTCTAGTGAAAACTAGTGAATCCTCTGTGTTTTTGATGGTGTCATTAGGATATGCCCCAGCTCACATTCCCTCACCATCTAAATGTAGTTCCTGGGTGGTGAGCAAAGTGTCATGCACTAAGTCACTTGAGTCCATTGGCTCACCAAGAGAAGAAAATTCTTGGGGATCAATGCCTTGATCCTCAATTGCTTGAGTTGTAGGCTCCAAAGAAATGTTAGTGTTAGATTCTGGAAGAGAATTGTCGTTTAGATTAGATTTTGGCAACTCCCCCTGAGAAATAGAGGGAGTTTCAAGTGTGATGTGCTCTCCACTCAGTGTTGTGCCAGCCTTATTACTCCCAGGTGCTGACTCATTACAAGAAGGTGCATTGGGGAGGATGCTTGATTCTATAGATGCACCCTGTTGAGAGGATACATCTAGTGAACTGTGTGCCCATGATTTTACAACTTCAGCCATTTGTATGACTGAAGAGGTGGTTTTAGATTTCTTCTTCTTCTTCTTTGGCCTTACTAAGGGTGACTCAGGTTCCTTACTTTCTAGACCTAATTCTACAGCCAAGGCTACTTCAGTTAAGATTTTTAGAGGTTTAGAAGCAACCTGTTTTCTCTTCTTCTCCTTTTTACTGACACCACCCTGTTGAGAGGATGATGCAGGTGGCTCTGTGTTTGGTAAAGTGTCTGGCTGAGAGGGTTGGTTAGCAGGCCCTGGGTTAGCATTTTGCTCTACTTGCTTGGGCCTAGCTAACTCTGATATTTAGGCAAATATTGGCATGTTGTGGGGGTAAGTCCTAAATAAACTCTCCATATGGGGAGTTATTTTGAGTCTTACATCCACATCATTCCTAGTCTCCAAGCTACCAAAAATGAGTTTGGTCATGGATTTCGGATAGCCTATTCTATTTTTGTCTAACCCAGGCAATTCAATCAATTTATCATCTATGAAATTAAGTACAGATTGAATAAAACGAGGGAAGAAAATTTCATTACCTCTCTTGGCTGAGTTCTTACCAAGTCTTCCATACAATTCTTGCATTATGATCAGTCCAACATCAATCTTTCTCCAATATGCTAGAGCATAGCCAATTTGTTGAACAGGTGTGCTGATTTGGTCAAATCTAGACTTCCTTGCTGTGAAGACTTGAAGAAGAGTGGCAAAGACATAGCTCCATTCTTTTCTCAAGTACTTCCTATTCAACTTTCCAAGCTTGATTCTATCTGAGTAGTTGATAAAATCAAAGAAGTCTTCCAATTCCTGATCAGTAGCTTGACTGTCATACACTTCTTGTTGTAAGCCCAGTGCTCGATTCATATCTTCAGTGGTGAAAGTGATGTCCTTATCCTGAATCTTGCAGTAGATTACATATGAAGTTATTGCATTCTCTAGGGCCACAACCTCCACAGTAGCCGTTCTCCAAAATTGTTCTATTAGGTCTAGATACAGAGTTGGGTTGGCTGAGAGTGCATCCTTGATGTATGATTCAGACATCCATCGAACGAAGCACTTAAAGTTTGCATTGGATGCTTCAACATCATTGGTTATTGCTATGAAATTGGTGTGGGTAGAAATTGTGAGTTGGGTATTTGCCATTGTTACACAGAGAGATGAGAGAAGAGAACGAAGGTTGAAGAAGAAATTTAGCTTTTGAAGTTAGGGTTTTCAGAGGTTTTGGAACTTTAGATGCCTGAGAAATCGAATGAAATGATTTGAACAGTTGTGGAATTGTATATATGTGAGTGACTTGAGTTGTCGATTAGATATATGTTTTGTATCGACAAGTCAGTCATTCGAGAAGTATAAAACAACTATTCGATAAATCAAGAAAGGCTTATTCGATATCTCAAGCAGTTTGTAACTCACAGCTGACAGTTATCTAACTTAGAACATAATTCTAAATTAAATAAAATATGCTTTTATGAGTGATTTAAAATTCTGAATATAAATCCAAAATCGATTAAGATTCAGCGAGAATTCAGCCTTTTCAAATGATTCGACAACTCAAATGTTCTATTCGAGAACTCAGTCATTAGAGAACTCAAATGTCCTATTTGAGAAGTCAAGCATTAGAGAACTCAAATATTCTATTCGAGAACTCAAGCAAGCCTCTGTTCGACTTCTCCAAAATGCACTATTCGAGAACTCAAGAGGGTTCCAAATAGACTTGTTAGAGAAGTCGACCATAGACATGAAAGTCATTCGAGAAGTCTGACTTATCGAACTATACTTTTCACTCATAAAAATTAATTTTCACTATCTTTTCAAAATTTACCAGAATTATTCAAATGAAGAATATTCTAACAAATTAAATAATGATAGTCTTAAAATTTCATAGAAATTTCAAGCTAATTCGAATATGATTTTCAACATATGCAACATATTTGAAATATTTATAAATCATATTTCAGCCAACACTTACTTCAAAAATATTGAGAATTTAGATAAAGTAAGTGTTTACTGCTGCAACAATCTAGTTGATATTTTCACTTAGCCAGATTCTGAAGAATTCAGCATTCCAACCTCACTAACCAACCTTATGAAGGTGGCTTCATCCAATGGTTTAGTGAATATATCAGCTAATTGTTTATCTGTAGGAACATAATGCAACTCAATGGTTCCATTATTTGCATGCTCCCTAATAAAGTGATATCTGATGTCAATGTGCTTTGTTCTAGAATGATTTACAGGATTGGCAACTATAGAGATTGCACTTGTGTTGTCACACATGATTGGAATTCTTTCCAACATAAGTCCATAATCTCTAAGTTGATTTCTAATCCAAAGCACTTGAGCATAACAACTTCCAGCAGCTATGTATTCAGCCTCAGCTGTGAAAGTTGACACAGATTGTTGTTTCTTGCTGTACCAAGAGACCAACCTTTGTCCAAGAAACTGGCAGCTACCTGAGGTGCTTTTCCTATCCACTCTGCATCCAGCATAATCAGCATCAGAATAACCAACCAGATTGAACCCTGTGTCCTTAGGATACCATAAACCCAAGTTTGGAGTGCCCTTCAGATATCTAAAGATCCTCTTTATAGCAATCAAATGTGACTCTTTTGGATTTGATTGAAATATTGCACATAAACATGTAGCAAACATGATGTCTGGCCTACTTGCAGTGAGATAGAGTAAGGAACCAACCATGCCTCTGTAGACTGAGATATCTACTCTCTTGCCTTTAGCATCTTCATCCAATTTAGTGGCAGTGGCCATGGGTGTCTTTGCAGGTGAGCAATCTTCTAAGTCAAACTTCTTCAATAAATCCTTGATGTAATTGGTTTGACTGATAAAGATACCATCCTTCCTTTGACTAACTTGCAACCCAAGAAAGAATGTCAGCTCTCCCATCATACTCATCTCATATCTGCTCTGCATGAGCTTAGAGAATTTCTCACACAGCTTCTCATTCGTAGAGCCAAATATGATATCATCCACATAGATCTGAACTAGGATAATATCACCATGCTTCTTGTAAAACAGTGTTTTGTCCAATGTGCCTCTAGTAAATTGATTTTCCAGAAGAAATTGTGATAAAGTATCATACCATGCCCTTGGAGCCTGCTTAAGTCCATATAATGCCTTAAGCAATCTGTAGACAAACTCTGGGAAATGTGGATCCTCAAAGCCAGGTGGTTGTTGCACATAAATATCTTCTTCCAACTCTCCATTCAGAAATGCACTCTTGACATCCATTTGATAGACTTTAAAATTTGAATGAGCAGCAAATGCCAAGAATATTCTGATGGCTTTCAATCTAGCAACAGGGGCAAATGTCTCATCATAATCAATGCCTTCCTGTTGAGAGTATCCTTTTGCAACCAACCTTACTTTGTTTCTAATGACCACACCATTTTCATCCATCTTGTTTTTCAGAACCCATTTTGTTCCAACAATGGTTCTATTCTGTGATGCAGGTACAAGTTCCCATACTTTGTTTCTTTCAAATTGATTCAGCTCCTCTTGCATAGCAATAATCCAATCTGGATCCAACAGTGCATCATCAAGTTTCTTAGGCTTAATCTGAGATAGAAAGCAACCATAAAGACATTCATTTTGAGTTGCTCTCCTAGTTCTCACTCCTGCATTTGGATCTCCAATAATTTGCTCTGTAGTGTGTGACCTATCCCATTTCCTTGAGTGCTCAGTTTGATTTCTCAACCTTGATGTTGCTTCATCATTCAAGACATGTTCATTTTCATTTCCTCCCCCTGTGAAGTTGCTACTACTCACAGGTGTGTCTTGGATGCTAGTATCTTCACTGTTGGTTGGATTAAATTCTTCTCTTGCTTCATCATTCACTTGAGTTTGTTGAAATAGAGTTTCAACTTCAGTTTCAATCTCTTCATCAAAATCATCTAGATTATCAAACTTTAATGGATCTCTATCTTCATCATTGGCTTCTTCTAATCCAGGTAGTTTGCTGTCATCAAATGTCACATCTGTGCTTTCCATAACTTTCATTTGACTGATGACATAGACTTTGTATGCAATTCTCTCCATAGAATTGCCAAGAAAGATTCCTTCAAATGCCTTTGCATCAAACTTCCCAACATATTCTGAATTGACTTTCAACACAAATCATTTGCTTTCAAAAGTATGAACATACTTTAGAGTAGGCTTATTTCCAGTCATCAAGTTGTAAGGTGTCTTTCCAGTGTTTTTGTTGATGAGGGTTCTGTTCTGGATGTAGCATGCAGTGCTCACAGCCTCAACCCAAAAACATGTAGGCATCTTTGTATCAAGCAACATTGTTCTAGCAGCCTCAATTAGAGTTCTGTTCTTTCTCTCAACTACTCCATTTTGTTGTGGAGTCCTTGGAGCTGAGAACTGTTGAGAAATGCCATTCTCTTTGCAAAATGCTTCAAGTAAGGCATTTATGAACTCTGTTCCATTATCACTTCTCAATGCAATCACAATTGCATTGTTGGCTTTTGCTTCCTTATCAACTTTCTTTATGTGCTCAATGATTACTTGTGGAACCTCATCCTTTGATGCTAGAAATTCCACCCATGTATACCTTGTGTAGTCATCAACCATCACTAGGGCATACTTCTTTCTTGAGAGTGACATAATATTGACAGGCCCAAACAAATCCATATGAATTAATTGCAGGGGCTTGGTGATTGATGTCACTGTCTTTGACTTGTGGCTTGACCTTTTCATCTTTCCTTTTTGACAAGCCTCACACACTCCTTCTTGACAGAATTCAAGTGTGGACATGCCTCTCACTAACTCTCTTTTGACTAGAGAATTAATTGCCTTGAAGTTCAGGTGTGATAACTTCTTGTGCCACAGCCAACAATCTTCATTTGATGCTTTTGAGTAGAAGCAACAAACTTTATCCTTGTTTGCAGAGTCCATATTGGCTACAAACAGGCTTCCTTTTCTTACTCCAGATAGAGCAAAATCACCAGTCTTCTTATGGGTGATCAAACATTACTCTTTGTCAAAATTTACCTTGAATCCTCTATCAGTAAACTGACCAACACTTAGCAGATTATGCTTGAGACCCTTGACTAGTGCTACATCTTCAATGATGACATTACCAACTTTTAACTTGCCATATCCCAATGTGTTACCCATGCTGTCATCTCCAAAATCAACTATTGGGCCAGCCTTCTCCTCATATTGTGATAGCAGGGCCATATCACCAGTCATTTGATTTGAGCATCCACTGTCCAAAATCAACATGACCTTCTTTTCACTTTCTTTGCCCTGCAAACACAAAGGAATTAGTTCTTCTTTGGTACCCAAACAAGTTTGGGTCCATTTGGCTTAGAAACAGTTTTATCATAAACAACATGCATATCAACTTTCTTGGTGTTAGTCTTCTTGTCAATGTTAGAAGTCTTAGAACCTGAGGTTTCAGACTTAGGAGACAGAGGTACCTTCCTAGCTCTAGGAGGACTTGAAGACTTTGACCTTGTGTAGTGTGTGTGAGAGTTGTGATTGATACAACCATCAATGAATTGCCTTCTCAGATTGAAACAACTAGTCATGACATTCATATTACATGGCATAGAGTCAAATTTATCACGGAATGGAGCATCTCTATGTCTTAAAGGCACATAACAGTCATAGAAAGGTTTGGGCACACTACCAACAGGTTTCTTGCATGCATGAGTTAAATGATTGGTACTCAAACAATTTTGACAAGTTTTCCTAGGGGCATTAGGCATATAAGCATAATTATTATCTTTGTTAATCCCTAGTTTGCCATTTCTGTTCTGTTTCTTCTTAGCCACTTTCTTCTCAGATTCATTTTTCCCAGCTGATACAAACTTAATAAACTTCTCAGGTCTAGACTTACCACCTACTGGCTCCTTGGTTTTTGACTTGACACTCTCACTCTTAGAGGATGCTGGTTGTTCACTAGACTGTGCCTCATCCTCATCATTCAACATTGGCTTAATGAGTAAGGCATCCTCATCAATTTCAAATGTTGGTTCTTTAAAAATTTGAGACTCAGTCTTTTTCAAAATGTGAGGCATTTCATCCTGAACAACTATGTCATCTTCAATGACAACATAGCCTTTCCTCTGTTTAAGAGTGCCATATTCAAGTCCAATGGCAGCCTTGGGTTTAGCTTGATTTTTCTCATGGTAGGAGTGCAGTAGACTAGAGGAGTTCTTAAAGGTTTTTAGTTTGAATTCATTCTCAGCTAGTTCATCCCTAAGAGCCTTCTCAACCTGACTAGCACATAGAACCTTATTCTGCATATATTCAACTTCTTTCTTAAGGTTATCTACATGCATAGCAGTTAGCTCAAGTTCCTCATTCTTCTTGTTTAACAATTCATTCTTAGCAGACAGTTTGGCAATCTCTTCATTAGCAGTAGTCATACTAGTATGAATATTAAACATTTCAACAGATAGTTGTTCAACCATGCATTTATACTCAGAAATAGACATATCTATGGTAGTGAGAGATGGTACCTGAGAGTCAGATGGAGATTGTTCATCCTTGGAATCAGCCGTCAAGGCATAGTTGCAGAATTCTTGCTCCTCTCCATCACTATCAGAGTCATCCCAACACTTCCTTTCAGCTATGTAGGCCTTACCTAGTGTTTACTTTTTCAGAAGGGCCTCATACTTAGCTTCAAGCTCTAGAAACTCCTTATCCTTCTTTTTAGGCTTCTTTCATTTACTGGAAAAATGCCCTAGGTCATTGCATCTATAACACCTTACAGATGACCTATCCACATGGCTGGTTTTGAATTTATTCTTGTTTGCTTTCACAGGTGCCTTGCTCTTGTTGAATGAATGGTTTTGGGGTCGAGGTTTGAAGGGTTGGTTCCTCTTGAATCTGATGTTTGGAAACTTTCTGGCCATGAAAGCATATGAAGTGTTTTCCATGCCATCTAGCTTTTCAAGAGTATAGAACTCTTCCTCTTCCTCTTCCTTCTCCTCAACTTGGTATCAGAGCGTAGGTTATAGTAAACTAGAAACGAGAGTGTGTAGGAATGTGTATAGTTAAGTAAGGAACGTCAGAGTTCATATAGGACTCGTGTTGGACTATTGGATATAGTACCAGTTAGTGAGTTAAGATGTGAGAGGTGACAGATAGTTGAGCGGAGTTGGGTAGAAACCCTTGAAGCTGTAGGTAGTGGAACCTCCAGAGTTTAGTGCGAATGACGACGACGTATAGAATAGATAACTTTAGGACGTGTAGCAGAAGAGTCTAGATCGAATGACGAGTCAGCGAAGGAGTCGATAAAGAAGATGTACGTGGAGACCCTGGCAATACCTTCTTTTTCTTTTAATCAATATTCCTTTGATGAGTTTATTTTGACAATTGCCTTTCCCTGGAGTTGGATTTCCAGTTATGATGGAGGCTGTAATGCCTATTTCTTTTATTTCTAAACCCTGTCAAGTTTGATATATGAATTTTGAAATTCTTCATCAGTGAATAATCCTATTGTTGATAGATCATCATTTCTTAGTATTGTGCCAGTCATTTCTTTCCTGATTATCCTTTTCTTCTGAAGTAGTACCCATGGAATCCGTTTAGTTGTAATCCAGGGGTATGTCTAAGAATTTCTCATCAATTGATTGTTAATTCGATGTTCGAATCTTTTTATGTTTCTTTACTCCAACTGAGGTGAACAACCCTATTTATAGGGGACACAAGGACTGTTTGTCTGTGTGATAGCAGTCTGATGGGACGCCATCACTTGTGTGTTGTGAAGTTCAAGAAGGTTAATTACCATTAGTCATGTCTTGAATAAGGCACGCAACAAGGTTCATTTGATCATATTGATCACTCAGTAATCTTTCATTTCAAAGAATATTTGTTTGAAAACTCATAAATTAATTCTACAATTGTGGAACCTTTGCTACGATGTGAAATCGTTCTCTTCAAATATCATGAATCATAATATCTCGAGTAGTCTTGAACGTATGCCAATCGAGTTTAAAATACTAGTAACATGTGACGTATAGTACTATAATTAGAGTTGTTCTATATAGAGAGATCAGTAGAGATCCCAGTATAGTAAATAAGTATCCAGAGTACAGATTAGTAGAGTTGCGGATGCAACCCGAGTTGGTAGAGTAAACACCAGTAACCCTTCTTTACCTGATTCTGAGGACGGAATCCTTTTAAGGTGGGTAGAATGTAAGATTCCAGATTATTCTAGGATTTATTATTATTATTATTTTATTATTTAATTATGTTAATTAGTATTTAAAGAATATAATTGGATTTGAGGATATCGTTGTGGAATTCAACGATATTTAGTATTGAGTTTATATGAGTATATATTGAGTTATGTGTGCCAATGTGTGCCCCAGTATTTTATTGGTATTTTTAGTGAATTAAAAATATTTAAATCAAGTATTATTGATCTTCAAAAATCTTTATTTGATTATCGGAGGGCTTAAAAATCATGAAATCTTTTTTAAAATTATCTTTATATATTTATTGAGTTTTTAAAATTGTTGGGTGGATTAATTTGGGAGTTTAAGTATTTTAAAATGATTTTAAGAGTTTTATTGTATTTAAAGGATCAAAACTTTGAAAATTCATATTTAATTCATTTTTGATCCGAAAAAATATTTTAAAAATATGGGGATGTTTGCAATTTCATAAATTTTATTTTAAAGTTTTTAAAATTGTTTTTTTCTATTTCCCTAGTTAACTTCGAAATTATAAAATTTATTAAAATAGTTCTAAATCATTTTTTTTTGTAATTAGGATACAATTATATTTTTGTTTCCAGCCTTTTCTTAATCCAAACTCAATACCCAGTTCATTGGGGAGGTGTGTGTTCTGTGCAGAAGTCTCTGGAAATCTCTCTCAAATTCGCGACTGTTCTCTCCTCAATCTCTCGCTATCTTTTTTTCTATCCTGTGGTATATCACCCTCGTCTCTTTCCCCTCTTCCCCTGTTGGATACGGATTTGTGTGTGTATATTATAGCGTGTGTGTGTAAATGAGTATAGGTGTGAGAGGTTGTCGTGATTCCATCGAGCCATCACTGCAAAACCTCCTTTTCTTCTCTAAATTATTTTGATATCGAGCTTGTTGTTGCTGGGTGTGTCAGTTGCTGGGTGTGAAGAGTGTGTGTGCGTAATTCGTGATTGTGTGTGTATATATACTGGTCATGTGTGTGTATATTTGGGGTATTGTGTGTGTAGTGGCAGGGCTGGTATATGTCAGTTGTGTGTATGAGGGAACTGTCGTGTATGTGGGTGCGCGGGATTGTGCGAGCATAGTGATTTCCTCCATGAATCCTCTGTTCTTCTTTGTATAAATTGAACTTCGAGATTGTTCGGGCTTATGTGTTGCTGCTTCTGTATTGTTAAGGTCGTGTTGTAGTTCGTTGTTGTGTGTGGTTGTGATATACATGTGTATGTGAGTGTATAGCTTTTGTGTGGGTGTTGCCAATTCGTATATATATCCGAATTGTTGAATATAAATTGTCAGAACAATTTTAGTTATTATTATGATTTCTGTATAGTCAAGGATGGTGATGATTTCCATTGGTTTGCTGCTTTTTGGTTTTTAAGACCGGATAATTGATTATATAAGCCTGCCTCTGCGTTTTAGTCTGTGTATTGAATTAAAATTTGAACTTCAATTTGTTTTGTCAAATATTATGATAGTACTAATCGTTTTAGTTGTGGTTTGTTATTCTGATTCGTGATATGAGCTTAGCAGTAAACATAGAGTATTTAGTAAATTTTTGTGCTAAGTTTTATAGGAGAATGTGTGGGCGAATGAACGAGTTGTATGTGTGTAAATTGTGGACTAATGTGGGCTTTGTGTGATTGGTTTTTTTAGTCTGTTTGTTCTGATACAACAATTTTTCGAAAGCTGGTTTTGAAAAATTATTTGATTTAAAATTTGAAAATCTTTTCTAAAATTATTTATAAGTTCAAAAAAAAATGTATTCGAATAATTATTTAATTAATGTAATTTCAAAAATTTGGATTTTTAAATCTTATTTAAGATAAATAATTTCAATCATTAATAAAAAGGGGATTTAAAATGAATTATTTTGAGATAGAATTACTTAGGTGAATTTTGCGGAAATTGTTTAGGTTGTAAAGTTGTTAGGAGTAACTGCATGTTTATATAATTGTTTCGTAGTAGTATGTTATAAGTAAAGTGATAATTATAATTGTTAAGTCGCAATTGTGGATATTAATTTGATTTTAAGGATGAAAGGAGCTATATGTACATTTTGATCAGATTGTGATATATGTGCAACATGTGTTAAGTTTATGGATTGTCAGAGGTATACAAATGAAGTACATTAGTGTGGAAGTACATTAGTGTGGTTTGTGATGACTGTAAGTTGTATTAAAGCAAAGGATGTTTGATTTTGGCTTAGTAAGTTGTAATTAGACAGGTTAAGTCATATTTTAGAGGAGGTGCTGTCCAATTTTTATTAGAATTATTTTATTATTTTGAGAGTATTTTGATAAAGATTTCCGATGTGTAAAGGATATAGGTGTGTTATGTAATATAAATGTAAGATAATAATACGTGCTAAGTGCTTATATGATTTTGTGATTATGCATTTCTATTTTGAGAATATGATAAGTAGGGACTATATGTGTTAAGTGTTAAGCGTTAGGACACGTTTGGGTAGAACAAGATTAGACGATTACGGTTATAAGCGTACTGAATTAGTATTTTACTTGTATATAGGTATGCATAGGAGGCCAACTAAGAGTCAGAGTATGTGGAAATGAAATGCAGAGGAAGGAAAGAATTATCGGGATTGACAAGTGATAAAGGGAAAAATGAATGCATGATCGAGTACAGACCGAAGAATAGTAAGTAGCGAATCGGCGCATTGGAATCGAGGCAAGTGTACAAACCCTCGCTTATCGTTCAAGCGAGATAAATATGTTTCTATTCAATATAAGTATTCCCTTCAAATCCGTATTGCTAGTATTCTCTCCTTCAAATTATTGATAAGGATATATTTTATTCATATATCATGTGGAAAGTAGAATTTCAGTTTTATTGCCAGTATTATTCTTTCTTAAGTATTGTCAGTAATATTCTGTTAAAGTTTTTGCAAGTATTGCATTCTTATTCCTTGTTTTAGTATAATGTTCTTAATGTATAAAGTTTCACTGAGATTAATTGACAGTAAAGTAGTTTAATGGAATTGGAAGAATTTTATAAAAATGTGGATCAGCTTCGTGGTCAGAGTAGTAAAGGCCAATGTCAATAAGTGCCTAATGAGGGATCCCAGAGTATTGTTTTTAGCTGGACTTTACGTGGCTGATCACCCGTAATGTCCAGAGTATGATGAAAACTCCAATTCTATTAAATGTTGTTTTTTGTTATGCAAATAGATTCTTATGACAGAATGTTTAAGTTAAAATACATTTTCATTTCCAAGTATATTGGTTATAAAGTTATGATTTGAGTTAATAAATACTGTTAGTATAAAAATGGAAAGTTATTTATATTAGTGTTTTGAACGGTGATAACTAATTCACGGTTATTATGGTCGCTGTGGCATTTGTTGCGCAGTGATAGTGAGAACCGAGAATGAATTGAGATCTTCTTATTTATTCAAACTCATGATTGTCAGGCCGGTTAGGCAGCTAGGTATGCAAACGCTTAGTGACATGAATGAAATTTGAGTAACTGAGAATTTCATGGAGATTTTGTTAAAGCGATAGTTAAAGTATTTTGCAAGTATTAAAAGTATTGAATCTAGTATTACGAACCTTCTCAGTTATTAAATTCTGATTTTGAGTTATAAATGTTTTAAATGATATTAATCTTCTGTTAAAGTTAACAATCCAGATTTCAGTTATACTAGTGATTATAAAGTTGTGAGCATTCCTTCGCTCATATTTATTGTTCCTATTTCTTGAATTGCAATTATTGCATTCTTATTTCATCCAGTTCAGTTCTATATATAACTTGCTGAGCATTCCTTGGCTCACACTTGTTGTTTTTAAAATCTAACTTTTCAGTAAGCTAGTTGGCGAGGCTTAGCCTGCGCAGTTCAGAAAGTGGAAAGAAGAAGCAGGATGTTGTTATGAAGCTGACGTGGATCAGGGTATTTAGATTTAAAGTTTGATTTGTTGTATGTATATATAGTTTTAGTAGTTATAGTATGTATTTGATTAGTTGGTCTGGTATACTTCTATTCGAAGTTATACCAGTGATTTAGGTCTGTATAAAGTTTTGTATATAGAGTTGTATTTAAGTTGGTTTTGGGTTTTCTTGTTTCTAGAACTATAACGTAAGATCCTTAGTTGGGAGTTGGGGTCAAAGAGCTTTTGATTGAGTTTTTATTTTTATTTCAGTTTTATTTTGATTTCAGATTTTTAGTTTAGTATTCAGCAGGTTTATGTTGTATTTACGAATACATCATGGCCAATTTTTATTAGAATTATTGAGTTTGTTAGCGTGACACCCAATTCTACTGATCCTGGATTTGGGGGCATTACAAGTTGGTATCAGAGCGTAGGTTATAGTAAACTAGAAATGAGAGTGTGTAGGAATGTGTATAGTTAAGTAAGGAACGTCAGAGTTCATATAGGACTCGTGTTGGACTATTGGATATAGTACCAGTTAGTGAGTTAAGATGTATGTGGTGACAGATAGTTGAGCGGAGTTGGGTAGAAACCCTTGAAGCTGTAGGTTGTGGAACCTTCAGAGTTTAGTGCGAATGACGACGACGTATAGAATGGATAACTTTAGGACGTGTAGCAGAAGAGTCTAGATCGAATGACGAGTCAGCGAAGGAGTCGACAAAGAAGATGTACGTGGAGACCCTGACAATACCTTCTTTTTATTTTAATCAATATTCCTTTGATGAGTTTATTTTGACAATTGTCTTTCCCTGGAGTTGGATTTCCAGTTATGATGGAGGCTGTAATGCCTATTTCTTTTATTTCTAAACCCTGTCAAGTTTGATATATGAATTTCGAAATTCTTCATCAGTGAATAATCCTATTGTTGATAGATCATCATTTCTTAGTCTTGTGCCAGTCATTTCTTTCCTGATTATCCTTTTCTTCTGAAGTAGTACCCATGGAATCCGTTTAGTTGTAATCCAGGGGTATGTCTAAGAATTTCTCATCAATTGATTGTTAATTCGATATTCGAATCTTTTTATGTTTCTTTACTCCAACTGAGGTGAACAACCCTATTTATAGGGGACACAAGGACTGTTTGTCTGTGTGATAGCAGTCTGATGGGACGCCATCACTTGTGTGTTGTGAAGTACAAGAAGGTTAATTACCTTTGGTCATGTCTTGAATAAGGCACGCAACAAGGTTCATTTGATCATATTGATCACTCAGTAATCTTTTATTTCAAAGAATATTTGTTTGAAAACTCATAAATTAATTCCACAATTGTGGAACCTTTGCTACGATGTGAAATCGTTCTCTTCAAATATCATGAATCATAATATCTCGAGTAGTCTTGAACGTATGCCAATCGAGTTTCGAATACTAGTAACGTGTGACGTATAGTACTATAATTAGAGTTGTTCTATATAGAGAGATCAGTAGAGATCCCAGTATAGTAAATAAGTATCCAGAGTACAGATTAGTAGAGTTGCGGATGCAACCCGAGTTGGTAGAGTAAACCCCAGTAACCCTTCTTTACCTGATTCTGAGGACGGAATCCTTTTAAGGTGGGTAGAATGTAAGATACCAGATTATTTTAGGATTTATTATTATTATTTAATTATTTAATTATGTTAATTAGTATTTAAAGAATAGAATTGGATTTGAGGATATCGTTGTGGAATTCAACGATATTTAGTATTGAGTTTATATGAGTATATATTGAGTTATGTGTGCCAATGTGTGCCCCAGTATTTTATTGGTATTTTTAGTGAGTTAAAAATATTTAAATCAAGTATTATTGATCTTCAAAAATCTTTATTTGATTATTGGAGGGCTTAAAAATCATGAAATCTTTTGTAAAATTATCTTTATATATTTATTGAGTTTTTAAAATTGTTGGGTGGATAAATTTTGGAGTTTAAGTATTTTAAAATGATTTTAAGAGTTTTATTGTATTTAAAGGATCAAAACTTTTAAATTTCATATTTAATTCATTTTTGATCCGAAAAAATATTTTAAAAATATGGGGAAGTTTCCAATTTCATTAATTTTATTTTAAAGTTTTTAATATTGTTTTTTTCTATTTCCCTAGTAAACTTCGAAATTATAAAATTTATTAAAATAGTTCTAAATCGTTTTTTTTGTAATTAGGATACAATTATATTTTTGTTTCCACCCTTTTCTTAATCCAAACTCAATACCCAGTTCATTGGGGAGGTGTGTGTTCTGTGTAGAAGTCTCTGGAAATCTCTCTCAAATTCGCGACTGTTCTCTCCTCAATCTCTCGCTATCTTTTTTTCTATCCTGTGGTATATCACCCTCGTCTCTTTCCCCTCTTCCCCTGTTGGATACGGATTTGTGTGTGTATATTATAGCGCGTGTGTGTAAATGAGTATAGGTGTGAGAGGTTGTCGTGATTCCATCGAGCCATCACTGCAAAACCTCCTTTTCTTCTCTAAATGATTTTGATATCGAGCTTGTTGTTGCTGGGTGTGTCAATTGTTGCGTGTGTGAAGAGTGTGTGTGCGTAATTCGTGATTGTGTGTGTATATATACTGGTCATGTGTGTGTATATTTGGGGTACTTTGTGTGTAGTGGCAGGGCTGGTATATGTCAGTTGTGTGTATGAGGGAACTGTCGTGTATGTGGGTGCGCGGGATTGTGCGAGCATAGTGATTTCCTCCATGAATCCTCTGTTCTTCTTTGTATAAATTGAACTTCGAGCTTGTTCGGGCTTATGTGTTGCTGCTTCTGTATTGTTAAGGTCGTGTTGTAGTTCGTTGTTGTGTGTGGTTGTGATATACATGTGTATGTGAGTGTATAGCTTTTGTGTGGGTGTTGCCAATTCGTATATATATCCGAATTGTTGAATATAAATTGTCAGAACAATTTTAGTTATTATTATGATTTCTGTATAGTCAAGGATGGTGATGATTTCCATTGGTTTGCTGCTTTTTGGTTTTTAAGACCGGATAATTGATAATATAAGCCTGCCTGTGCGTTTTAGTCTGTGTATTGAATTAAAATTTGAACTTCAATTTGTTTTGTCAAATATTATGATAGTACTAATCGTTTTGTGGTTTGTTATTCTGATTCGTGATATGAGCTTAGCAGTAAACATAGAGTAGTTAGTAAATTTTTGTGCTAAGTTTTGTAGGAGAATGTGTGGGCGAATGAACGAGTTGTATGTGTGTAAATTGTGGACTAATGTGGGCTTTGTGTGATTGGTTTTTTAGTCTGTTTGTTCTGATACAACAATTTTTCAAAAGCTGGTTTTGAAAAATTATTTGATTTAAAATTTGAAAATCTTTTCTATAATTATTTATAAGTTCAAAAAAAAATGTATTCGAATAATTATTTAATTAATGTAATTTCAAAAATTTGGATTTTTAAATCTTATTTAAGATAAATAATTTTAATCATTAATAAAAAGGGGATTTAAAATGAATTATTTTGAGATAGAATTACTTAGGTGAATTTTGCGGAAATTGTTTAGGTTATAAAGTTGTTAGGAGTAACTGCATGTTTATATAATTGTTTCGTAATAGTATGTTATAAGTAAAGTGATAATTATAATTGTTAAGTCGCAATTGTGGATATTAATTTGATTTTAAGGATGAAAGGAGCTATATGTACATTTTGATCAGATTGTGATATATGTGCAACATGTGTTAAGTTTATGGATTATCAGAGGTATACAAATGAAGTACATTAGTGTGGAAGTACATTAGTGTGGTTTGTGATGACTGTAAGCTGTATTAAAGCAAAGGATGTTTGATTTTTGGCTTAGTAAGTTGTAATTAGACAGGTTAAGTCATATTTTAGAGGAGGTGCTGTCCAATTTTTATTAGAATTATTTTATTATTTTGAGAGTATTTTGATAAAGATTTCCGATGTGTAAAGGATATAGGTGTGTTATGTGATATAAATGTAAGATAATAATACGTGCTAAGTGCTTATATGATTTTGTGATTATGCATTTCTATTTTGAGAATATGATAAGTAGGGACTATATGTGTTAAGTGTTAAGCGTTAGGACACGTTTGGGTAGAACAAGATTAGACGATTACGGTTATAAGCGTACTGAATTAGTATTTTACTTGTATATAGGTATGCATAGGAGGCCAACTAAGAGTCAGAGTATGTGGAAATGAAATGCAGAGGAAGGAAAGAATTATCGGGATTGACAAGTGATAAAGGGAAAAATGAATGCATGATCGAGTACAGACCGAAGAATAGTAAGTAGCGAATCGGCGCATTGGAATCGAGGCAATTGTACTAACCCTCGCTTATCGTTCAAGCGAGATAAATATGTTTCTATTCAGTATAAGTATTCCCTTCAAATCCGTATTGCTAGTATTCTCTCCTTCAAATTATTGATAAGGATATATTTTATTCATATATCATGTGGAAAGTAGAATTTCAGTTTTATTGCCAGTATTATTCTTTCTTAAGTATTGTCAGTAATATTCTGTTAAAGTTTTTGCAAGTATTGCATTCTTATTCCTTGTTTTAGTATAATGTTCTTAATGTATAAAGTTTCACTGAGATTAATTGATAGTAAAGTAGTTTAATGGAGTTGGAAGAATTTTATAAAAATGTGGACCAGCTTCGTGGTCAGAGTAGTAAAGGCCAATGTCAATAATTGCCTAATGAGGGATCCCAGAGTATTGTTTTTAGCTGGACTTTACGTGGCTGATCACCCGTAATGTCCAGAGTATGATGAAAACTCCAATTCTATTAAATGTTGTTTTTTGTTATGCAAATAGATTCTTATGACAGAATGTTTAAGTTAAAATACATTTTCATTTCCAAGTATGTTGGTTATAAAGTTATGATTTGAGTTAATAAATACTGTTAGTATAAAAATGGAAAGTTATTTATATTAGTGTTTTGAACGGTGATAACTAATTCACGGTTATTATGGTCGCTGTGGCATTTGTTGCGCAGTGATAGTGAGAACCGAGAATGAATTGAGATCTTTTTATTTATTCAAACTCATGATTGTCAGGCCGGTTAGGCAGCTAGGTATGCAAACGCTTAGTGACATGAATGAAATTTGAGTAACTGAGAATTTCATGGAGATTTTGTTAAAGCGATAGTTAAAGTATTTTGCAAGTATTAAAAGTATTAAATTTAGTATTACGAACCTTCTCAGTTATTAAATTCTGATTTTGAGTTATAAATGTTTTAAATGATATTAATTTTCTGTTAAAGTTAAGAATCCAGATTTCAGTTATACTAGTGATTATAAAGTGGTGAGCATTCCTTCGCTCATATTTATTGTTCCTATTTCTTGAATTGCAATTATTGCATTCTTATTTCATCCAGTTCAGTTCTATATATAACTTGCTGAGCATTCCTTGGCTCACACTTGTTATTTTTAAAATCTAACTTTTCAGTAAGCTAGTTGGCGAGGCTTAGCCTGCGCAGTTCAGAAAGTGGAAAGAAGAAGCAGGATGTTGTTATGAAGCTGACGTGGATCAGGGTATTTAGATTTAAAGTTTGATTTGTTGTATGTATATATAGTTTTATTAGTTATAGTATGTATTTGATTAGTTGGCCTGGTATACTTCTATTCGAAGTTATACCAGTGATTTAAGTCTGTATAAAGTTTTGTATATAGAGTTGTATTTAAGTTGGTTTTGGGTTTTCTTGTTTCTAGAACTATAACCTAAGATCCTTAGTTGGGAGTTGGGGTCAAAGAGCTTTTGATTGAGTTTTTATTTTTATTTCAGTTTTATTTTGATTTCACATTTTTAGTTTTGTATTCAGCAGGTTTATGTTGTATTTACGAATACATCATCGCCAATTTTTGTTAGAATTATTGAGTTTGTTAGCGTGACACCCAAATCTACTGATCCCGGATTTGGGGGCATTACAATGTAGGTAATGCATAGCATTACACATACTTAGGCTTGTTATTATATGAGTACATGCATGTCTCTGTGACTAACAGGAAGATATGGTATGATTGATGTTTTTAGATATTTATAAAAAGTAATATCTTCAATTAAAAGTAAATGTGAAAAACTAATCGACTAATTACCATTAATTATGTTATTATTTATTTTAACACATAGGATATCCTTACCGAAAACCAAACCAACAAACTTTCAATGTTTCGGTTTTAATATAATAGTACTAATTTATAACCTGTGCGATGCAGGGATTTCTTTTCTTATGAATTAATTTTATTTTATTTTACAATTATGCTTTTATACAATCATTATTTTCAATAATTTATTTTCATTTTTATTTAAATAATTTAATATAAATTTAATTAATGATATGCATGATTCAAAACTTATATTATAAAATTTTAAAATAAATATGTCGTTGACGGAATACGAATCTTGAAATTTTAGTAAATTAATTTAATCATATAATATATCTAATCATTAGATCTAACTGTTGTGATTTTTTACTAAAAATCTAACGGTCATTATTCGTTGTATACGGATTTCTATAATATTTTGTTAGTGATTAGAAAATATGGTGAATTATTTTTGGGTATTTATTGATTATTGCAAGATTTTGTTTAAATTAAAAGTTAACGTGTTTTAATTAGAAAAATATTATTGATTGAAAGATACGATATTTTAGATGTTTGTAAAATTTAATATCATCAATTAAAAATAAACGTCTTTTAATTAAAAAAGGCAATCGGATAATTATCATTAATTATATTATTTTATTATTTATTTTAATAATTAGGATGACCGTGTCGAAAACCAAACCGACAAACTTTCAATACTCGTGCGATGCACGGATTTCTTTTATTATGTTATAAATTTTGTTTAATATTAGAATTATGTTTTTATATCATCATTTTTTTAAATAATTTTTTAAAATTTTAATTTAATATAATTTTATATACTCATATTTAAGAATTATACTAATGTTTTCTTATTATAAACAACGTACACGGATTTATAATATATTTTATTAATAATTGTAAAATATGGTGTTATATTTTCGGGTATATATTAATGATTGTACAATTAGTTTTAAATCAAAAAAGTAACAAGTTTTAATTAAAAAGGAAATATTAATGATCAAAAGATATGGTACGATTGATGTTTTTAGGTGTTTGTAAAAGTAATATTTTTCACTAAAAGTAAATGAGGAAAAGGAAATCGACTAATTACCATTAATAATATTATATTATTATTTATTTTAATAATTATTATAACAAACCGAAAATCGAAACGATAAACTTTTAATTTTTAAATTTTAATATAGTAGTATAGATAACAATAGTATACTCCAAGAAATATGTAACCTTTCGAAATTGGTGTAAAAAAATAGAAGATGACTTTAAAGATGGAAGAATAAGTAAAAACAAAAATATTTGTAGAAGGTGATAGATTAATATAGTTATTTATAATAAAATAATGTAAAATAGTTTTAAAATTAAACCAAAATATAAGTTTATAATCTAAAATACTTTTGAAGATATAATTAAAATTGAATGAGATAAATATCATTATAGTATATTTTTATTTTTATATCTAGATTTTCAAAAACATTTAACAGTGCTATTGTTTGAGATTGGGGAAGCAAAAATTTGGGGATTATTAAACTGTGGCTCAACTCAACTCTAGGCTACTCATGAACATAACAAGATGAGGAGTAAGGCATGAAGCCAATGTCTTGAGATATACATACAGCAAGTGTATAATTGTAAGTAAAAATGTTGATAAGTGTGAGAGATGTGTGTTCTTGGTCCAAGTTTAATTCTTTCACAACTCCTAAACAATACTATAATTACAAGTACAATTCTCCAAAGTTGCCCAGACATTATTCTACCTCTATTTGCAGAAGCAGTCTCTCTCTCAACCCAAAACCCAATTCTGACCTCCATTCTAACAGGTACCCTTTTCATTTTCTTGTTTTTTTTGCTGGATATTTTAGGTTTTAATGATGGTGTATGATAATTATGATTGTAGTTAGTTGTGTCATGTGGTAATAGATAAGTATTTGAAGACTATATAACTTGTTAAAAGAAGAAGAAGAAGATTAGGGTGATGGCAAGAGTTTCTTGGTGTAAAGATAGGATTTTTATGCTTACGATTATGGTTCATTTTAAAGTTGAGCTGTCAAGCTCACAAGTTTTCTTGTTTTTTCTAGTGGGTTCTTAACTTCTTTCTATTGTGATTTTAAGTATATCATATATTGATAATTATGATTCCAGTTAAAGATCATCCAAAACTTTGGCAGTGATGTAATGTATAAGTAATTGATGACTGTATAATTAGTTAATAAAATGGAGAAATGGTTCTTGCGATGCTTTACGCAAATGATGATGGATAACTATGTGAATATGGGTTATTTTTATTTCGTTTACACAGTTTTTTGAAGTATGCGCGACGGAGGGGTGAGGATTCAAACGCATGACCTTCCCATGTGGTGATGAGGGTTGGGCTTGGGGGGAGGGAGCAGGGAAAAAGCTTTTGCCACTAGGCTATCCAGAATCGATTTTAAGTATCATTTATAAGCTGTAGTTTTCAAGCTATTAAGTTTTCATAATTTTTGTGTGCCCAAACCGAGGTCATGTTTGAGCTCTAGTAATCCAGCTAAGTTTCTGAATTATCATATCTTTAATCTTAATACTGATTGTATTGTTTTTCAGTTGCACTACAGCTGTTTTTGATCCCTTGGGCATCAATTCGGACAAGTCATTTGGCCTAAATTCTGCTTGGGATAGTTTTATAGGCTTGTTTGAAAGTTCCTCAAGTACCAAAAGGGACAAACCTTTGCCTAGAGGAGTAGCAGGTCTGCTTCTAACTTATGCCCAGTCTTCTGCATAACTTTATATTTATAAGTTAGTCATTCCGTATTTGTATAGCTCTTTAATATTTGATTTTCGTTTTATGACATTCACAGCTGCAATTGAAGATACTAGTATCGATTTTGGTGACTTCTTTAAAGGACCATTGCCTGGAAAATTCCTTAAGCTGTTAGGCTTCTTGGCCCTTTCTCGTCTTGGAATATATATACCACTAGGTGGAGTAAATAGGGAGGCTTTCACTGGGAGTTTAGATCAGAACAGTATATTAAGCACCTTAGATTCATTTTCTGGAGGAGGCATTGGACGGCTTGGGATATGCTCTCTTGGAATTGTCCCGTTCATTAATGCGTCAATTGTGTTTCAGCTTCTAACTCAACTCTACCCTAAGCTGCAAGATCTTCAAAAAAGAGAAGGTGAAGCTGGAAGAAAGAAGATACTTGAATACACTCGCTATGCTTCCGTTGGATTTGCCATAGTACAGGTATGGACTTCTATATTTCGTTATTCTGCCTGTTAAGATGATGAACTTTTTTGCTCAATTTTTAATTTTTCAAAAATTACTCTAACATTTTCTATGTGAAGGTAAATTGTCTTTGATGTAAAGCCTGTCTGTTTTGTCAGGCTTTCTCAACGAGAAACTACATTTGTGTTACTGTATGCAACTTTTTTATTTGATCATGGACCATTGCTGATACTCTGATAGTGGTTTGAGTTGTTGCCTAAATGCTTAGGGCTGTGAATGATAGTATAAATTGTCAGGGTATTCGTGCATTTAGATGGATGAAATTTGTAGCCTCAATGCATGAATTGGAATTTTGTAATAAAATGTATATCCTAAACCATGAGAAGTAGGTAGTATTGATATTGCATCACACGTTAAGTTTTGTGCAGGCAATTGGCCAAGTACTCTACCTCCGCCCTTATGCAAATGACTTCAGTACTGAGTGGGTTCTATCCTCAGTTATCTTATTAACGCTTGGATCAGTTGGTACAACGTATATAGGCGAACGGATCACTGACATGAAACTTGGAAATGGAACATCTCTTCTGATCTTTACAAGCATTATATCCTATTTGCCAGCGTCTTTTGGTAGAACAGTTGCACAGGCATTTCAGGACGGCAACTATACCGGACTCATCACTATTGTTATCTCATTTGTGTTGCTAGTACTTAGCATTGTTTATGTTCAGGTAGGCAGTGATTATTGTTATATTTGAAGCTGATTAAAGTTTTAAAACGGAAAATTAACAATGCTCTCAACAAAGGGTCTCAGGAAGCAGAAAGGAAAATTCCGCTTAATTATGCTTCAAGGTACACTAGCAAAGCGGGCGGGCTTCAAAAATCTGCGTACCTACCATTTAAGGTTCGATTCCTTGGTTGTAATGCTATTATATTCTGCATAATAATTGTAGTAGCTTCTAGAACTAAATGAGCTTGAAGCTTTTCTGTTCATCACCACTGAGCTCCAAAGTTTTACTTTTTAAGTCATTTAACCATCAAAAAGGAAATTTTTATTGGGCTATGTACACAATTTTCCATAGGACAGATGTTTGTTGCAGTCAAATAAATACCTATGGCACGGGAAAGACAAGGAAGAAAAATTATTGATGTATCAAACAGACATTGCTATACATGATGCGCAATATGACCAATATGTAATCATATCTGGCTAAACAAAACCCACCAAATTGCCATGGTTTTAGAGTTTCGTCTCTGCCGCCACTATTGGAAAAAATAGAGTACGACAGGAACTCCCACTATCTGGGTTATAAGCATCCCCTTTTACCTAGGTTGCGTGTTGCATCAGGCTCCAGTATTTTTGCATATCAAGTGTAATGATGCCGTCTTTAACAATAGAAATATTATGGTTCTATAGTTAACCCTCAGATTTTGATAATCACGAAGTTCATTTATAACGATGCTTTACTTGAAAACAAGAAGTTTCTTATAATCTACTGTGCAGAAATAAGTAAAAAGAAATTATTTACTTCCAGTGCTACTCATCTATGTTTCAAGTGACCTTTAAAGTCCATGTTTGTGCTTTATAATTTTATTGGTTATATTAACAATATTGGTTGACCAGGTAAATAGTTCAGGAGTGATGCCAATTATCTTTTCTACATCTTCTTTAGCACTACCTGGCACGCTAGCACGATTTACTGGCTTGACTGCGCTAAAAAATGCTGCAGTGGCTCTAAACCCAGGGGGTAAGAACCATGTTCAAACCTAATTTTGATTAGTAAGAAAGGTTCCCGAGTTTCATTAAAATTGTTAATAAAAGGCTTTTTTCTGATGCACCATCTCAGCAATGTTTTTGTTAGCCAATATGGTACATACTTGCTATTGCTCATTGTCTATAATAGAGTATTAGTGGTTTCTTTCTTTCCAATCCTTAATTACAACAATATAACAATTTAAGATCAGGGATGAGAGGAGTGGTTGAGGAGGAACATGTGCAAAGAAAAAGAAGACTTTGAATGTAGAAAATATTGGAAAATGTTGTAACCACTACTAATTTCATCCTTGTAGGATTGAAAGTCCTGTAAACTGTTATTTCCTGATAACAATTTAAAAATGGTTGTGTTTTAAAGGTTTTCATTGACAAGTAACCTGTATTCTAGTTATGAATATATAGATATAAATGGTAAGTCACTTCATATCTGCTTTATAGAATTATCGAATCTAAGCTAAAGAAACAAAAACAATTTGCTTACTTGCTGTAATGACCGGTGCTTCTGGTTTTTAAGTTGCTGCATTTGTATGTGGATGGCAGCGCCAGTATGTGGTGTCTCTATTTAATATGCGTATATCACTTGCCCAAAATGGGAAAAAAAATAACTCAAACCCATATTATTGGTTTGTTTTGATTTAGCTGTACTAGGATCCAATGTATCCTGTTTATATATGTTCATCTCTTTAAAAGAAAGATATTTGACCGCATTATCTACAGGTTCTTTATATGTCCCAACAAACATTGTGTTAATAGCATTCTTCAACTACTACTACACTTTCCTGCAATTGGACCCTGATGATGTGAGTGAACAATTAAAGCGCCAGGGTGCCTCAATCCCACTTGTAAGGCCTGGTAAAAGCACGGCTACATACATTAAGACGGTAATTTCTGTTCTAATAATTACTTAGCATCGGGGCAATTTTTCTATTCATTTTGTTTCAGATAATTACTCAGCTCGAAAATTTTGTTCTATGGTAATTTACGAACTTGTGCACTCGTGTAGGTTTTGAGTCGAATATCAGTTCTGGGTTCTGCTTTTCTGGCGATTCTGGCTGGTGGTCCTGCACTGATTGAACAAACTACACACCTGACTGCTTTTAGAGGGTTTGCTGGCACATCGGTTCTCATTCTTGTTGGTTGTGCTACAGATACAGCAAGAAAAGTTCAAGCAGAGATAATATCACAGAAGTACAAGAATATAGAGTTTTATGACATTGAGAAATATTAGCTCCTGAAAGTCAAATTTAAAGCCAAAGTCGTAAAGAGGCAAAAAGTACTAATTATGGAGATCTTATCGCGTAGAGAATTGCTGTTTTCATGTATGTTCATGTTATAACTCTATCATAAATATCTCTTTGTACTCATTTTTTAACAGATAAAATGCTCTTTATAGTGTAAGCAATTCGGTAGTGAAGTATAGGCTGAATACTTTTTTATTTTGCGAAGTGTATAGGCTGAATACTTGTGCACAGTTGCAATTCTCCTTTATGATAACACTTTTTAGAATTTCTCTAAATGCTACATGTGACGCACCTTTCGGGATAGGAGTGTAATTTGAACCAAGCAACTTCCAACTAAATTTGATTATATAGGCTCGATTCGACTTCGACTTGATTCTGTGCATGAGAAACGTCCGATTGGGCTGTAAACCAGGCTTATCGTTAGGAATTCCCGTTTTCTGTCTTTACGTAAATTAAATACGGAGATTATAACAGTCAATAATAATAACAGATATTGACAGATGAACACCAAGATTTATACATGGAAAACCCCTTAAAGTAAAGAGGTAAAAATCACGGGATCAGCTTCGAATGTTTCCACTATAATGATAACAATAGTTAAAATATTCTCTCTCAAGTTTACGAAGTAACACTTGAGGCACAACTGAATAGAAATATAACGATTCTCTATTCCTTCGGTACTTGACCGGATAACTTGGACGAACTCCCTTTGTAGCAACTACAACAGCTGGACGAACTCCTAATGCTGCAGCGGGACAGATTCCGATGGCTGCAACCTGACACTCACACAAACTCCCCCGAAACGAAAGAATAGAGTAGCACGAGGGCCCCCTATCCTGACCTGCTTGAAACTACTACAAGGTAAGTTTCCTACTAGACGGACTATCTAGCAGATATATATACTGAGAAGTATGAGAGGAAGAAGAGATTTTGGTGTGTTTTAGAATGAAGGGGGATAGAGGTATTTATAAGAGAAAAGATGTAGTAGGTGGGGGGAAGGGGGTTGGTGAAGTTTGGCATGAGTTTGAAAATAAACTTGGCCGACTGCCTAACAATCTCCCCCTCTTTCCAAACTCACAGTTAATCACTTGCTGTCCATACATGCGCCCTGTTTGCACAGCTCCAACTTTTCTCGCAGAACCACCTTTGTCATCATATCAGACAGATTCTTATCCGTGTGTATCTTCTCTATCTGTATCACCCCCATCTTCAACCTGTTCCCGTATCCAATGGTAACGTACATTAATATGCTTAGTACGACTGTGACAAGTAGCATTCTTGCTCAAGTCAATAGCACTCTGGCTATCACAATACAACTCAAAGTTGTCTTGCTTCTGACCCAATTCTTGGAGAAACCGCTTTAACCAAACCAGCTCCTTGCCTGCTTCACAAGCAGCAATATACTCTGATTCGGTTGTTGACAACGCAACACACTTTTGCAACTTGGACTGCCATGCTACAGCTCCCGCCGCAAAAGTGAAAAGCATCCCTGACGTGGACTTCATCCCATCTGGATGTCCTGCCATGTCAGCATCTGTAAAACCTTCCAAGACTAGTTCACCGTGTCCATACTTCAAGCATAACCCGGAAGTGCCCTTAAGATATCTGAGAATCCACTTAACTGCTTCCCAGTGCTTTCTTCCTGGATTTTACGGATATCTGCTCACAACTCCAACAGCATAAGCAATATCTGGCCTTGTACAAACCAATGCATACATAAGACTCCCCACTGCGGATGAGTAGGGAACTTCCTCCATATCCTCCTTCTCCTTGTCTGTTGACGGACACATTTTCTTGTCCAGTTTAAAATGTCCCGCCAATGGTATGCTAACAGGTTTAACATCATCCATATTGAACCTTTTCAATACCCGTTCAATATATCCCTGTTGTGAAAGCCACAACCTCCGAGTTGTTCTGTCACGAACAATCTTCATCCCTAGGATTTGTTTTGCTGGACCCAAGTCTTTCATATCAAAGAACTTGGACAAATCTTCTTTCAGCTTGCGGATCATGTTAGCATCTTGGCCGACCACTAACATATCATCAACATAAAGCAACAGGATAATGAAGTTACCGTTAGGAAACCTTTGCACATAAGCACAGCGATCGGATGCAGTTCTCTTAAACTTATTATTCCTCATGAATGAATCAAACTTTTTGTACCACTGTCTTGGCGCTTGCTTAAGCCCGTATAAACTCTTCTTGAGTTTACAAACCATGTGCTCCTTCCCTTTCACTTCAAATCCTTCTGGCTGGTGCATGTAGATCTCTTCCTTCAAATCTCCATGAAGGAATGCAGTTTTCATATCTAACTGCTCAAGCTCAAGATCAATGCTAGCCGCTAATCCGAGAACTGTTCGGATTGATGTCATCTTTACAACCGGAGAAAAGATATCATCGAAATCAATGCCTTCCTTCTGTACAAAGCCTTTAACCACCAAGCGTGCTTTATACTTTACAAGATTTTCATCATCCCTTTTTACTTTGAAGACATATTTTTGTTCCTCAAAGCCTTCCGTCCTCTCGGAAGTGTAGTCAACTCATAAGTTTCATTGTTGTTTAAAGAATCCATCTCCTCTTGCATTGCTTTCAACTAGCAATTGCTTTCTTTATGAGTCTTGACTTCCTCAAAGGTCTTGGGCTTCCCCCTCATCATCAATTAAGATTTACTCGGATGGAAGATATCTTCCTGATGGTCTCCGTTCTGTCGTAGAACGTCGTGGCTGAGTTTCTTCAGCTTCAGGCTGAGGCGGTAGCTCCCCCTGCTCAGCAGCCTCATCATCTGCCATATCCTCTCCATCATCTTCTAATGTATCTGAATTTCTAGCTTGCATTGGTTGTTGAGTGTTCCCAAAATTCTCATAATTTTGAGACTCATGGAAAACCACATCTCTGCTCCTGAATATCTTCTTCGATTCAGGATTCCATAACCGATACCCGAACTCTTGATCCCCGTAGCCAACGAGAATACACGGAGTTGTTTTATCTTCAAGCTTTGTTCTATGCTCCTTTGGGATGTGTGCAAAAGCCTTGCATCCAAACACCCGCAAGTAAGAATAGGAAACATCCTTTCCTAACCAGATCTTCTTTGGAATCTCAAAATTCAGAGGTGCCGATGGAGATCGATTGATCAAGTAGCAAGCTGTTCTTACAGCTTCTCCCCAAAATGACTTCGGCAATTTAGCCATTTTCAACATGCATCTGACTCGTTCAGCAATGGTGCGGTTCATTCTTTCCACAACGCCATTCTGTTGTGGGGTGCGAGGAACTGTTCTTTCATGCCGGATACCATGCTTTGTAAGGTACTTTTGAAACTCTTTTGAAGTGTACTCCCTCCCGTTGTCACTACGAAGGCACTTCAGTTGTTTCCCTGTTGATCTTTCAACCATGGCATGAAACTTCTGGAAGTACTCAAACACTTGATCTTTGGATTTGAGTATCTCAACCCACACCTTTCGAGATGCTTCATCAATGAAGATAACAAAGTACCTATTTTCGCCTAAGGACTCCACCTCAAACGGACCAGATACATCAGAATAAACTCTTTCTAACAACCCCAACTTTTTCTTCAGTGGACTGCTAAAAGATACTCTATGTTGTTTCTCGAATAAACAATATTCGCACGGCTGCAGTGCAGTTTTTTTAGCAAATGGAATGAGGGATTTCTTTGCTAGAATCTGCAGCCCTTTCTCGCTCATGTGGTCGAGCCTCTTGTGCCACAATTTTGCCGAGTCTTCATCTTCAACTGTATTCAAAGCATTTGAACACATCTTCACTTGTGTCTTGTACAAAGAGCCACAAGTGGATCCTCTTGCAACCACCAATGAACCCGTAGTAAGCTTCCACCTTCCACCACCGAAGGTATTTACGTACCCCTGCTTGTTTAGCCCCATGCCGGAAATCAAGTTGAGCCGTAAGTCCGGAACATGCCTGACATCTTTCAAAGTCATTGAACAACCCGTGTTTGTCTCAATACAGATGTCACCAATGCTTGCGATCTTTGATTTATCTGAGTTACCCATTCTTACAGTACCAAAGTCCCCTGACTTTTACGTCGTGAAGAATTCCTGAGTGGGTGTTGCATGATACGTTGCTCCAGTATCTATCACCCATTCGACCTTCTGATCATCAACATGTAAGCATTCTTCTTCCCCAAAAGAAAGGATCATAACATCTTCTGTCATAGCAGCTGTTGTACTTTTCTCGGCATGTTTCCCTTGCTGACCATTGTTCCGCTCGCTGAGCCAGGCCCTACAATCCTTTTTGTAATGACCCTTCTTCTTACAATAATAGCATTCAACATTGGATTTAGACTTGCCACTGGAATTACCAAAATTCCTACTTTTACTACTTCCTCGGTTTGTCTCTCTGTAGTTGCTTCTGCCACTGTTCTCAGTAACAAGAGCCTGGGAATCGTGGTTGACTCCTTGTACCTTTCTTCTCATGGATTCACTAAGGATACTCTGCTTAATTGATCGCAACGTTAGTTGATCAGTTGGTACAACATTAGTTACTGTCACCACTAGCGTATCCCAGCTGGATGGTAAAGTGTTGAGAAGAAATATTGCTTGGAATTTCTGCTCAAACTCCATCTTCATATTTGATAGTTGATTTAACAACCCTTGGAATTCGCTCATATGCTCTGACATGTTGTTCCCATCCTGGTACCTCATGTTCACTAGCTGACGAACTAGAAAAGTTACATTTTGTGAACTTTTCTCTTGGAACGTAGACTCTAATGTCGTCCAAAGCGTATAAGCGTCTTCTTCTTCAGAGACATGATGATACTCTGAATTATCAATCCATCGACGAATGAGACTGATAGTTTTCATGTTCATCTTCTTCCAGTTAGCATCAGACTTTGCTGCAGGTTTAACTCCTTTCAGCTCCACCGGATCAAACAAGTCCTTACTATAAAGCAAATCCTTTATTCTGCTTTTCCACATCGGATAATTTGAAGCTGTTAGGCTTACCATTACACTGGAAGAATCATCCATTTCAATTTACCAAAGACTATGGGAATCTCACTTAGAACCACACAAGTTGGCCAGGAAAGTGAATGTGTTTGGGGAGCCTTCCGTATTAGTACGGCGCGTTATCAAGTAACCACTGCGCACAAAGCACTTTCCTAGACACCAACAACGTGGGCCCCATCTTTGATACCACTTGTTAGGAATTCCCGTTTCCTGTCTTTGCGTAAATTAAATACGGAGATTATAACAGTCAATAATAATAACAGATATTGACAGATGAACACCAAGATTTATACGTGGAAAACCCCCTTAAAGTAAAGAGGTAAAAACCACGGGATCAGCTCCGAATGTTTCCACTATAATGATAACAATGGTTACAATATTCTCTCTCAAGTTTACGAAGTAACACTTGAGGCACAACTGAATAGAAATACAACGATTCCCTACTCCTTCGGTACTTGATCGGATAACCTGGAAGAACTCCCTTTGTAGCAACTACAACAACTGGACAAACTCCTTTGTAGCAACTACAACAGCTGGACGAACTCCTAATGCTGCAGCGGGACAGATTCCGATGGCTGCAGCCTGACACTCACACAAACTCCCTCGAAACGAAAGAATAGAGTAGCACGAGGGCCCCCTATCCTGACCTGCTTGAAACTACCACAAGGTAAGTTTCCTACTAGACGGACTATCTAGCAGCTATATATACTGAGAAGTATGAGAGGAAGAAGAGATTTTGGTGTGTTTTAGAATGAAGGGGGATGAAGGTATTTATAAGAGAAAAGATGTAGTAGGTGGGGGGAAGGGGTTGGTGAAGTTTGGAAAGAGTTTGAAAATAAACTAGGCCGGCTGCCTAACACTTATCGGATATGCTTATTGGTTATTTGTTTCAGAATCCAATTTTGGGCTGTAAACCTTGTCGGATATGATTACTGGTTATCTGTTCGGGAATCCCAACTCTAGAATTACATTCTTGATCCCTATGTATAGGTATAGGGTATGCAAGTAGTTTCATATGCGTAATTTTTGTTGCTTTGCAATGCTAATCAGGAAAATTTATTTTGTTTCATGGTTACTTGTTCTTTCTCTAAACAAGTGTGACAAGCTTTCTCCTTTGGTGTTCTTCATTCTAAGCTACTATTATTTTTCTTTCATACCGGTGGAATGATATTTTGCGATCTCAATTCTCAACCTTTAGATATTGTCAATTCAGCAGCTTTTGTATCCAGGTCAATCTAGGAAACTCACAACTATGTTACATCCAAAAATGGTCAACCCTCAATATTGACTCCTACAACATTACAAGTGTATTCTAATTCTTCTCAACAAGATCAAAGAAGTAGCAAGACAATGTATGTCCCAACAGAGAAATGGTGCAAACTGCAAACCTTCCCAGTTCCCCAAGTATGCCAAAAATAATTTTTTAAGGCAATTCTTTCCCGGCTTAAGAGCATTTCCAATGGGGTTGGTTAAAGTAATTGTCTAAAATAATATAAAATAATGATTAGTTAATATTTACCGAATTTGTAAGGTGTTGTGCTCAAATGATATTGGTTATAATGATTAAATTTATATGTACAGTTTTGTTAATATAGCCCATGTAAGGAGCTGGCTATAATTTTACCTAAAAATTTTGCGTGGTTGGAATTACACAATTTATACATGTATAAATACTTGTCACCTAGGATATTTTTGTTAAGGACTTCTTTCATTGAAGATGCTCTAAAGAACTCTGGGATTGATTTTGTTATACTTAACGAAGTTGTAGATTTTATTTCGTTGTGAAAGATTTTGTCCAATGTCCTCGAGATCCAAGTTTGCTTAAAATTAAGCATGTAGGCGTGGCGGGAGGTTCTCATCTGGATTAAGGCGAACAACATTAGTAATATTGACTTTCAAGTGTTGCATAGGCTATTCAAAGTCCTTCTCCTGATATGTCTATTGTTGGTTCAAGAATTAGAGGATGTTCCTTGTTCAGTTTATTAGTCGATCATATAATCATAAAGCTCATCTCCTTGTTAAAGCTATATTGGTTTGCTTAATAGGTTCATGTACCTCCTCATTTTATTTGTAGTTCCCTCATAAGTGATGATAAATAAAAGTTCATCTGGTTTTCAAAAGAAAGAAAAGAAAAAGGGACTTAGTTTTGCAAAATTAACATCGGAGAAGAAACTTGGTGACTTTTATCAAAAAAATAAATTATTGGTTCTACAAATAATAAATTAAATTAATATGTTTGTTTCTCGTTTACAATTAAAATAATTAGCTATTTTAATTTAATAAAAAATTCGAATAACAAGGTTGGTAGACTTGAAGGTAACAAGTTATCAGCTGAGTGTTATATTACCCATCGAATCAAACCTCAATTTGTAATCTTTAACCTCAGCTTTGAATCCAACACGTGTTTTAGTCTCTGTTTGTGGTGATATAAATCCCTCCCTAAAACTTTAGGGGAAAAGGTACTATTTTCGGAAGTGCAATTGCACTACTGTATTACAAACGGACTACTGTACTTTAGCGTTTTTAACAAATTCACTACTCCCGTCAGTCAAATTGTAAAATAGTAGTGGTGAATTTGTTATAATTTGACTGAAATAGTAGTGGTGAATTTGTTATAATTTGTTATAGTAGTCCGTTTGTAATACAGTAGTGTAATTGCAATTCCGGAAATAGTACAACGGTGAAAATGTCCTTTTACCCTAAAAATTTACGTACAAGTTGCAACATTTTTTTTGGACAATTTGAGTATTGGAGCTTAAGAGGAATGGTAGGTGTATATTAATATATGATAATAAGTTTTGGCCAACCAATAACTAAATAGGGTTTATATTTATTACCTCAGAAAAAGAAGAAGGTAGAGTCATATTAATGGGATAAATTTTTTGGCGAACAAGATCCATGACTAAACCATATTTATCACAGAAAACATTTAGATTCGATTTTAATTAAATTAAATTAATGCATAAATTTAATCTATTACATAATCCTATTTCATTTTTTAAACTAACGTAATAATCTGTGCTGAGACAAAATCATTTTCAAATTTTATTGTACAATATGTAATTATAATGTCATGATTTTTAGTTTATGACAAATATTGTACAATGTTTCTAATATACCAAATATGAGTGAATTAATAATAAATAGTAATAAGTTACTAACTTATGCAACATTTTCAGTTTAGTTTAGCAAGTAAATGATACATTTTCTAATTTATGACATGTGCATTATTTGTACTAATTGAATATGTACAAGTAGGGCTGTAAACGAATCGAGCTACTTGTTAAGCTCGATTTGATTCGATAAAAAATCGAGCTCGAGTTCGAACAAAAAATTATATTCGATAAATTTTTCGAGTTGATCCGAGTTTAATGAATGTTCGACTCTAACGCAACTCGACTTGAGATTGACTCATACTCGGCTCCATTCGTTAAATTTGATTCGAACTCGGCTTGATAAGTTATATACATAAAAAAATAAATTGTTTTATCTACATAAATAATATATTACAATATATTACTACAAATATATAATAATATGTAGATCATATATCAACCGCTAATAATCCAATATCCTATAATCCACAAAGTTAAACATGATGAAAATGCACTAAATAGTGAAGAAAAGAATTAAATGAAAAAACAATTATTGATAAACTCGAACTCGACTCGGTTCGATTCGAAATATTCGTGAATAACTCGAACTCGACTTGTTTGTTAGTGAACTTGATTTAAACAACATAAATTGATCAATAAGCTAATCGAGTTTGATTTGACTTATTAAGAAAAAACTCTCGATAAACTAAAACTCGACTCGGTTTGTTTACAATCCTAAGTATAAGTAATGTAGTTGGTGTACGTTTATATGCAAAAGATTAAAAGTTATATATAAAATGAATGGCTAGTATGTAGATAAATTAAAACTAATATATATGTTGAGACATACATGTAGATGATGATAACAAATATCACAAGGCAGAAAATGAATCAAGGCATCGAAGCTGACAAATAGATCAGGAAGCTAACTGAAATGCAGGACAACTAAAGCAACATCTTGAGAATGAAACTCTGCAAACAGCTAGGATTTATCTCTGTAACAAGCCATGAGATGCTACAATCAGGTATCAGTAATCAGAAGAGAGTTTGCTGCAACCATGCAAGTAATTTCGAGAAGTCAAGAAAAGAAGAGCTCGAGAAGTCATTCGAGAACTCTAACAAAAAGGGTTATTCGAGAAGTCCTAGTTCGAGAAGTCAGGCTGCCTCCTAATTCGAGAAGTCTGCAACATATACTAATCGAGAAGTCTACACAATAGACTGTTCAAGAAGTCATTCGAGAACTCAACAAAAGGGACTATTCGAGAAGTCGACATTCGAGATTTCAAGACACATCAGTTCGAGAACTCAGCCTGGACTCTTGATAATGCCAGAGTTCTCTAATGGAACATATCGATTGAAGACCAAAACCCAGAATTACTTTGCAACCGGTGACTTATAGACAGTGTTCAATTACATAGAGGATGTTACGAGTAGGGAGTCAAATTGTAAATATTTGAAGGCTCAAACTCTTCCAAGTAAAAGGTGAAATTAGTCACTGTTTATCTGACTTCAGGAGCAATAATAAGAGTGGAAGCAACCTCCAACATGATTACACTACTACTGAAGAACTCGAAGGATATCTTGATGAATGCATAAGGATCAGCTGTTTTATCTGGAAAGTTCAAGCACAACTCAATAAGCAGAAAAGCTTATTGACTTTCGAAAAGATTATCTTTTTGATTAAAGCTACTTCTCAGAGATAAAGATTAAAAGCAAAAAGATCTTTTGCATAAAGTATCACGAGGGCTTGGAAGCTAAGTCATTTCAAGAACTTAGTAACTTATGAAGAAAGAAACATACACTGACTTGAAGCATGCTGGGATTGTCCAAATCAAGGAGAGAAGACTTTCAAGACATTTCCAGAAAAGGCTACCACTTCAAGCATGTGTGTGTGACAAGTTATACCAAAAATGTATTATTACATTGTACATAGCTTACTTGTCTTCATATAGTTTAAATAAGCTGTATGAGCAGCATAGTTTTAGAAGAGAATAAAACACTGAGCACAACACACATTGCATTAGGTTTTCTTGTAAACACTAAGACCTTGTAACCCGCAGCTGTGTATTACTACGCAGAGTATTTGCTTCAAATACAACCATCAGGTGGACCGAACAAACCCACCTGAGATTTTTTATCCTGTGTTGCATGTGTCTTAGATTAACTGTTTACCTTGTTTACTCTTTGTTCATATAACACTCTGTCTTAAGAACTTCAAAAGAATTTTGACAAGATTGTATTCAACCCCCCTTCTACAATCTCGTGGTGCATAACTGGGAAATAACAATTGGTATCAAAGCAAGCTTCTAACATATAAGAAGTCTAAAGATCACCACCATGGGAAAGAAGGATACAGGCGTGAAAATACCAGTCCTTGACAAAGATAATTACTTTCATTGGAAAGTAAAGATGCATTTACATCTCTTATCCATTGATAAAGGTTTGTAAACTGCATAGAAAAAGACCCTCATATTCCTATGAAGGCTAACACTGCAGTTGGAGAGACAGCTGGAACTGCAGCTGCTGGAAGGCCTATTCCCAAACTTCCAGCAGAATTTACAGATGCAGACAAAGAAGAAGTCCAGAAGGACAAGAAAACCATGAACATATTGTTCAATGGTATTGATCATGACATGTTCGATAATATCATAAACTACACCACTGCCAAACAAGTGTGGGACACTATTCGAACACTCTGTGAAGGGACTGAGCAAGTTAGAGAGAATAAGAAACAACTCCTCATACAACATTATGAACATTTTCACTTCAGCTCAGGTGAAAGTCTAACTGACATATTTAGCAGATTTCAGAAATTGCTAAATGGGTTAAAGTTGTATGGGAGAGTGTATGAAACCAAAGATTCCAACCTGAAATTTCTGAGGTCTTTACCTAAAGAATGGAAGCCAGTAACAGTCTCATTGAGGAATTCTCAAGACTACAAGATTTTACACTTGATAGACTTTATTGTATTTTAAAGACCTATGAGCTCGAGCTGCAACAAGATGAAGAAGTTGAGAAGAGCCAGAAAAAAGGTGGTAATGTAGCTTTGGTGGTCAATATTCTAAACAACCAAGATGGAGAGAAGATGAAGCATGTGGAGGCCTCACAAAGTCATAGAACTTGTGAAGGTGGAGCTGGAACTAGCAGAGGTAAAAATAAGATGATTGAAGAACTTGATGCACTGAGTGAGGATGAATCTGAAGATCTAGATGAATACTTGGCATTCTTGTCAAAGAGATTTTCAAAACTAAGATTCAAGAAGAATCCAGCAGGAGCCGGGCAATTCAAGAAAAGCTATCAACCAAAAAAAGATCTAGTTGAAAGGTCAAAGATCAAATTCTATAGCTATGGAATTGCTGGTCACTTTGCCAATGAATGTAGAAAATCCAAAGCTGAGAAAGAGAAGAAACAGTTTGAGACTACTGACTACAAAAAGAAATATTTTAATCTTCTCAAGCAAAAGGAAATAGCATTCGTGTCTAGAGATGATGATTGGGCAACTGGAGGAGACTCAGATGTAGAGGAAGAGTTTGTCAACCTTGCACTAATGGAAAACGAAAATGATGATGAGGCCAGTTCAGCAAGCAACCATGTATACTCTACAAATCTAACTGAGCTTTCCAAAGATGAATGTGATAATGTTGTTAATGAAATGTCCAATGAATTGTACAACATGCATGTCACATTAAAGTCACTTAGCAAAGAAAACAAAAAGGTTAAAGATCTGAATGCTAAGCTAGGTGATAGGAATACTCTGTTAGAAACTCAATTAATTGATTTTGAAACGATGAAAAGAGATTGCCAGGATGCTAAGAATGAATTACTTGAGGCTCTGAAAAGAGAAGAGTGTTCAAAAGAGCAACTACGAAAGGAACAAGAATTAATTGCTAAGTGGAAAGGATCAAAGGCTAAAACTGTAGAAATATGCAATATTCAAGGAGTTGACTCTCTCTACAAATTAGCAGAAGCAAAGTTAGGAATTGATGGGGAGGTTGCCTCAGACAGTGACTAAATGGATGATGGTCGTCCAGAGAAGTTAAAACCTGTTAGTAAGGCGACTTTGGTTAAATTGAATAAGCAATATGGACCCGTCTGCAAAAGCTTTGTAGTGGGAGAATGTAGAAAAACCAAATCAGTTGAAAAGGATAACATAGGCCACTTGTCCATCAAGAAATTGAACGATAAGTTAGGTAAGACTGAATTAAAGGCTAAGGCTAATAAGAAGAATAGAAATGGCAAGGTAGGAATTAACAAACACAGCAACTACACACCTGATAAATATACTCCCAAGAAGGAATGTGTAAAATGTGGTAGTGTTAATCATTTATCTGCCAACTGTAAATCTGTTAAGAATGCTTCTATGCCTAGTATGCCTATGTCTGTATCTATGCCTGCCATGAATGTTATGCCTAACATGTTTGTTCAACCTGCTCATGCATCTAGTCAGTATGCTAACATGCAATTCATGCATAATCCATATTACAATGCCTTCAATATGCCTCAGTTGCCATGGATGATGAATAACATGTTTGCACAGGCTATGCCTAATTTTACATCTAGCTTTAATGCATATGAGCAAGTGGAACAACCAGTTTTTCAAAGACCTACACCAAGAGTTAAGATTGATTTAACTTAATCAGAACCCTTGGATGGTAAGGGTTTGAAAAATAGAAGAAAGGCTAACAAGGCATGACCCAAGGAAACTTGGGTACCAAAATCAACTTGATTTGATTTTGATGTGTACAGGGAGGAGACAGAAAGAATCTTTGGTATCTGGATAGTGGCTATTCTAGGCACATGACTGGAGATTCTACCATGCTCACTAAGTTCAAGGAGAGAGCTGGCCCTAGCATTACATTTAGAGACAACAACAAAGGATATACAAGAGGATGTGGCTTGATTTCACAAAGAAATGTTGTCATTGAAGATGTAGCACTGGTTGATGGTCTTAAGCACAACTTGCTTCATATCATCCAACTATGTGATAAAAATCAAAATGTCTGGTTTACATCTGAAGCTTGTGTTATTTTCAAGAAAAATGACAAAAAGGTAGTGATGATAGAAAATAGGAAAGGGAATGTGTACATTGCTGACTTCAATTCAACGAGTGCCAACTCTGCTACATGCCTCTTTAGCAAGGCAAGCATAGATGAAGGATGGCTTTGGCACAAGAGACTTTCTCACTTAAGTTTTAAAGCCATGAATGAATTGGTCAAGAAGGATTTGGTTAGAGGCATTCCAAAATTGGAGTTCTCCAAGGATGGACTGTGTGATGCATGCCAAAAAGGGAAGCAAAAGAAGGCCTCTTTCAAATCCAAGTCAATGTCATCAATTGATCAACCCTTACAGCTACTGCACATGGATTTATTTGGACCAGTCAATGTATTGTCAATATCCTACAAGAAGTATTGTCTTGTAATTGTTGATGATTTCACCAAATACACTTGGACCTTCTTTCTGCATTCGAAAGATGAGGCAAGTGAAATCATTATCAAGTATATCAAGACAGTCAACAACAATCCAATCTTCAAAGTAAGGAGGATTAGAAGTGACAATGGAACTGACTTCAAGAATTTTGTGATAAGAGAATTCTATGAAGAAGAAGGAATCATTCAAGAATTCTCCGCATCAAGAACACCTCAACAAAATAGTGTAGTGGAGAGGAAGAACAGAACTCTCATTGAAGCTGCAAGGACTATGCTTGAAGAATCAAAGTTGCCAACATATCTCTGGGCTGAAGCTGTTAACACTGCATGTTACACTCATAATATATCTTTGGTGAATCAAGCAAAAGGCCTGACACCTTACCAACTATTCAAAGGCAAGAAGCCAACAATTAACTTCCTGCATGTCTTTGGATGCAAATGTTTTGTATTGAAAAACTATGGCGAGAGCCTTGGAAAATTTGATTCAAAGGCAGATGAAGCTATCTTTGTTGGATATTCAGCTGGAAAATCTTACAGAATCTACAACCTAAGACTAAACATTGTTATGATGTCTATACATGTTGTTTTCGATGACAAGAAAATATCTGGTCTTGTTGATGAAGGTTTTCATGAATCACTCTCATTCAAGAATGAGTCAAATGGTGAAGAAAGCGAAGATGATGATGAAGAGAGGTTATCGATGAGTGTAGAGAACAAACATGGACCATAAAGTGAAGTGCATAATGGACCATCTGTGGAAGAGCAACTCACACCATCTGGTGGAGATCATCTTGAAGCATCAGCTGAGAATCAAAGAGAAATATCTGTTGACAACTCTGTTAGAACTCCACTCAACTCGAGGTCCAAACACTCAGGGGGAGTTTCTCACAGTCAACACTCAACAACAAATCAAGATGGCTAACACAAAGAAAATGAAGTAACTTCATCAAGGTCAAGCTTACCACCACAAAGAAAATGGACTAAGGATCACCCTTTTGAGCTTAAAATTGGTGACTCCAGTGCAAAAGTCCAAACTAGGAGAGCAACTCGAGAAGAATGCTTGTACAGCAGTTTTATTTCTAAAGAAGAACCCAAGAAGGTTGAAGATGCTCTTCTGGATCCAGACTGGCTTTTAAAAATGCAAGAAGAGCTAAACCAGTTTGAGAGAAATGAAGTATGGAAACTTGTAACTAAACCTAAAGACAAATCAGTGATTGACACTAAGTGGGTATTCAAGAACAAGATGGACGAGAATGACACAGTCACAAGGAATAAAGCCAGACTAGTTGCTAAAGGCTACTGTCAAGAAGAATGAATTGACTTTGAATAAACCTTTGCACCAGTGGCAAGGTTAGGGGCAATCAGAATCTTCCTAGCCTATGCAGCTCATGCCAATTTCAAAGTCTATCAAATGGATGTCAAGAGTACATTTTTAAATGGTATTCAGGAGGAGGAGGTGTATGTTAGTCAACCTCCTGGTTTTGAAGATCCAGATTTTCCAGAATATGTGTATTATTTGCTCAAAGCACTCTATGGCCTGAAACAAGCACCTAGAGCCTGGTATGACACACTTTCACAGTTCCTCATAGAGAATCACTTCATCAGAGGTACTGTTGATAAAACTCTCTTTTATAGATCTTTCAATGGCTCTATGATACTTGTTCAAATTTATGTAGATGATATAATATTTGGGTCTATTGATGAGAAGCTTTACAAAAGGTTTGCCAAACTTATGCAAATTAAATATGAAATGAGCATGATGGGTGAATTAACTTATTTTCTTGGTTTACAAGTTAAACAAGTAAATGAGGGAATTTCCATAAGTCAAACTAAATATGTTTTCGATCTTTTATAAAGATTTGACTTAGCATACTGCTCTTCTGCAAAAACACCTATGGCCACTGCCACTAAGCTTGAGTTGAATACTAAGGAAAAGAAAGTGGACATTTCAAGCTAAAGGGGCATGGTTGGATCTCTTTTATATTTAACTGCTAGCAGACCTGATATTATGTTTGCTACATGTTTATGTGCTAGATTCCAAGCTGATCCTAGGGAATCCCATTTAGTAGCTATTAAAAGGATTTTCAGGTATGATGAGTTGATATTTTATTCACTTAAAACGTTTCCATTTGGCTTAAAACGAATGTTTGTACTCGAGTTGTGGTATTTTTGATCTCTTTTAAGGGTATTGTGTAGAAATATTAATCACAGGTGTTAAAGGAATGAAGCGGGGCAATCGGAGCACAAATCGGAGTTTTAACGAAGAAAAGGGAAAAATTCAGTTTGCTGAGCAGAATGCACGGCGCGGCAGTGCCGTGTTAGAGCTTACAGATGGCGCGACAGCACTGAGGCAACTCTGTGGCGCGGCTGCGCCGTTTTCCTACACAGAAGTGGCGCGGCAGCGCTATATGGTCTGACGAAAATTCCTGTTAAATTATGATTTGCTGATTTTTCGAGTTGAAGTCAAAATAAAAATTCATTACAAATTTCTTGCACCTGGAGGCCTATATAAAGGAAGAAAAAACCCTAGAATCAAAAAGAGGTGTGACCACGTATTTTATCTACGGAGTTTTGAAGCACGAAGAAGCGAGGAAGAAGATAGTTTTCAATTTATTCTTGTATTCTTCCTAGTTTGTGGATGCTTGGTTTGGGTGTATTCTTTAGAACCTTTGATATTTATTTCAATCATTATTCGTTTTCTTCTATCATGTTTACATTGGAACCCATGGTGACGATTAGTTTGATTATGAACTAATTCGATGTCATGGGGTTTTAGCGGATTTATTCATGAAGTTTATTTGTTAAATCTTCCCGATGCCTAAAGTGTGATTGATGTGATATCCTATCATGGTTGTTTTAATTCATTATAGGAGAGTAATTGTGTGTTAATTTTTATTGAAGCGAAAGTGGATATAAGAGTTTAGAACTTGCCATGCTAGCATAGGTTTATGCGTGAGAATATCATTCATAATTAGTGTCGTAACTCTAACCGTTTTATGACGACTATGTGATCAATTGAATGCTTGTACTTCAACCATTATGTTTTAATCTTTATAGACATATAGAGATTAGGCGTAATTAGGAGACTAAGTGATTCCTATCTTTATTGTGGATGTTATTTAGGATGGTATTCGTGCAACGAAGGTTGGCTTATATCAGTTTTGTGTATTCGATCAGGTATTAACAAATCACATGAAAAGGCTAGAGAAGTGGAGACTATAGATGGACTGTTTAATGAAGTTAAAATCCCATGTTTTATTCGCATAAGCAATTCGACATAATTCTTAGTTCAAGTAGTTGATAATTAGTTATAAATCTTAGAGTAATTGTAGCGATAAACAAAAATCCAATTGTTAATCTGTCGTAGCATCGAATAATAATCATACATTGGTGAGTGAATTAACTAGACAATACAACGAGTCCCTGTAGGAACGAATCTTATTTGCTATCTGTATTACTTGCGATCACGTGCACTTGCGTGTTGAGTTTGGTCTTAACAAGTTTTTGGCGCCGCTGCCGGGGACGCGGTTTTGTTTGTTTAGTTTCAGTATTTGCCATCAGTGGTCATTAAAGTTCGGTGACTAGGACGTTTCTCACCAAATTTCTTGTTGGTGAATTTCAGGTACTTTTTGAGAGTGTATGCGTACACGAGCTCTAGCACGTAGAGAAGAACTAGCAAGGAGAAAAATTGACTTTGAGAACATCGGGTTAGAAGACGATCTTGAATCAATAGAAGAAATGGCAGATCAAGCACAACCAGCGAGGGCTTTGAGTGAATTCTCTCAGCCAAAAGTGGAGGATATTCATACCAGTATTGTTCGCCCAGCTACTGGGGCTAATAATTTCGAGCTTAAGCCAAACATCATTCAGATGATTCAGAATACAGTACAGTTTAGGGGTAGTCCTGCTGAAGATCCCAATGCTCGTATTAAGGACTTTCTTGAGATCTGTGACACCTTCAAATTCAACGGAGTTACAGATGACGCAATCAGATTGAGACTATTTCCCTTCTCTCTTAAGGATAAAGCCAAGAGTTGGTTACATTCTATGCCATCAGGCTCTATTAAAACATGGGCAGACTGTGCTCAATAGTTCTTGACGAAGTATTTCTCCATGGCGAAGACAGCAGCTTATCGGAATTCTATTTCTCAGTTTGCTCAGCAACCTCAAGAATCTTTGGGGGAAGCTTGGGAAAGGTACAAGGAGATATTGGCACGTTGTCCTCATCATGGGATGCCGGATTGGATGATAATCAGCAATTTCTATAACGGGTTGGGAGCTCAGTCCAGGCCTATGTTAGATGCAGCTTCTGGAGGTGCGCTATGGGCAAAAAGCTATGAGGATGCCTATAATCTTATTGAAATGATGGCGGCCAATGAGTTTCAGAATCCTACTCAACGCTTGCCACCAGCTAAAGTGGTTGGAGTTCTTGACTTGGATGCAGCTACTGCTATTGCTGCTCAACTCAAGGCATTGACAATGAAGGTAGATTCTCTTTCTAATCATGGGACTATCCAGGTTGCTATGGTGTGTGAATTGTGTGCATGGGCTCATGACACGAGTCTGTGTGCTATCTCATCTGAATCCGCACAATTTGTTAGTAATTTTCAAAGAGCTCAGCAACCAGTGCCTAATGTTTATCATCCCAACAATCGGAATCATCCTAATTTCAGTTGGAGCAACAATCAGGGTGGTGTTCAGCAACCCCAAAATCAGCAGTTCAATGCGAGGCCATATAATCAGAACTTTCAACCACCACCTTATGCTCCAAGGCAACCATTCAATCCACCGGGATTTCAACCATCTCAAGGGAATTCATTGAGTCAGTCTGAGAAGGCGGAATTGGAAGAGCTTCGAATGATGTACAAGAGTCAGGCGGTGTCATTGAAAACTTTTGAGAATCAAATTGGCCAACTTGCCAATGCATTGTTGAACCGTCAACCAGGAACGCTTCCGAGTGACACAGAGATGAATCCAGGCAAGAAAGATCACAAGGAACAGGTCCAGGCAGTAACATTACGATCAGGTAGAATTCTACAAGGTCAGAACGAAGAAAAATCAATCGAGGAAAAAAGTGAAAAATTGGAACAGTCTGCACGGCGCGGCAGCGCCGTTTCTCAGTATAATACTGGCGCGGCAGCGCCGCAGCTTCTGGAGAAAAAATATGATTTTGATGCTGGGGTCGAATCTGGTCCTGAATTGCTACCTAAGGCTACTCCCTCGACTCCTATAACTTGTAAGAATGATAATGCTCAGAAAGAAGTAGAAGATAAGGTGTTTCCACCTCCTCCATACCCAAAACGAATTCAAAGGCAAAAGTTCGACAAGCAATTTGCTAAGTTCTTGGATGTCTTCAAGAAGCTTCAGATTAACATACCATTTGCGGAGGCTCTTGAGCAAATGCCGAGCTATGCGAAGTTTATGAAGGGCATACTCTCGAAGAAATTGAAACTTGAGGAGCTAGAGACCGTTGCCTTGACGGAGGAATGTAGTGCCATCTTGCAACAAAAGTTGCCACCTAAGTTGAAGGACCCCGGAAGTTTTACCATTCCATGTACTATTGGAGATCTCTCATTCAGCAAATGCTTGTGTGATTTGGGTACAAGTATTAATCTCATGCCCTTATCAGTTTTCATGCAACTTGGTCTGCCGGAGCCAAAGCCAACTAACATCTCCTTGCAGTTGGCTGATAGGATGATCACGTATCCGAGGGGTATAGTAGAGGACGTCTTGGTGAATGTTGATAAGCTCATCTTTCCTGCCGATTTTGTGATTCTAGATTTTGAAGAAGATAAGAAGATTCCCATAATCTTGGGAAGGCCTTTTCTAGCTACGGGTCGTACTTTGATCGATGTGCAAAAAGGAGAGCTTACAATGAGGGTGCAAGATCAGAATGTCACCTTTAATGTGTTCAAGGCCATGAAATTTCCGACAGAGGATGAGGAGTGTTTCAGTGGGGAGATAGTTGATACGGGTCAGGCAGAAGAGTTTGATCATTTGTTGAGCAAAAAGTTAGACGTGCACAAGCTCGAGCATCACATCAATGATTCCATTGATAATTCTTCCATTCAAGATCTCTAGAAGGTGAAGCTTGGGAAGCTGCCACCACACTTGAAGTATGTCCTTGTGGATGATGAACTTGTGATTTTTGAAGTATGCCAAGATAACGTGTTAAAAAGGTGGATGACCGATGATGAAGTAGAAGAGAGTGTTGTTCAGCCGTCCGAATCGAATAAGCACCTTAGAGGTGTGAGGAAGAAAAAGAAGGCGAAGAAGACGACGGGTGGAAAAATCAAGTTGAAGAGTGAAAGAAAAGTTGTGTTGGGAGGAAACAAACATGTCAACGTGTGCATGAATGGTCTTTCGGTTGAGGACGGTTCGGTTATTCTTTTGAAACCGCCGTGAGTTGAGGAAGTGACGTCCGGCTAAATGACGTTAACGACAGCGCTTCGTGGGAGGCAACCCATGTGTTTCGTCGAGTAGGTATATTTTCTGCTTTCCCTCGTATTTACTTCCATTCAATGCGGACATTGAATTTTTCAAGTTTGGGGGTGGTTTGGGGGATAAGCAGTGTATAGTAGTATTTGTGTGTTATTGTGTTTCATGTAGATTGCATATATTTTGCATAGTAGTAATAGTTCATGCATATATGTTCGTATTATTTATGTTTGTTTCATATAGGACATTCTGTTATTGTGATATTTATGTTCATATAGTTGCATGAGCATGGCATGCATTTTCATGATCCTTTAGAACTTGCTAATTCTGACTGGTAGGTAGGTGTCTAGTTGAGTGTGGTGATGATGAGTAGAGGGTTGAATTATAGTGCCTATGAAATTGACTTGCGTGTTCAGAAACAAAACTTTTACACAGACTCATTGGGTGCTTTTGGGCTAGGTTAGGGTCATGCTTGTTGGGTGTTTAGAGATTTAATCGCTTGATTATATTTAGAATTTTCGTTATTCCCTTGATGGCGTAGGAGCACTAAAGTCTAAGTTTGGGGGAAACCAGGGATTTCATGCTAGTTGTAAATATTTGTTAATAGTTGCTAGGCGTCAAATGGCTAGTAGCCGGCTCATATTTATATGAGTAGTCTAGGGTTGGAATTAAGAATTCTCATTCCAGATTGCATAAAAAAAACAAAAAAAATAGAAAAAAAAAAGAAAAGAAAAAAAAAGAAAAAAGAAAAAAAAAAGAAAAAAAGAGAGTCAAAAGTCTAATTGTTAAATGCAAAATTAACCAGAGTGAGTTCTTTAATACTCGAGTAATTAAATCTGAGGGGACTTAGTCCTAGTGACCTAAGGCTTTTATAGTCTGGGATCCACTGACCCAACACTCGCTACATGGGTATTATTGTATGAGCCTTTTGGGGTCTCATTCATTGCACGGTTAAATAAGCATGCGTATTGTATATAGTATTATGTGTCATAGTAATAAAGCATGAGTTTCTGTCTACCTTGGATAAGGGTGGAGGTGTTCCTAGGTTATGAAGTGTCTACAGTCTATTCTAGTTATAAACCTGTGATTGTCCTGACTGAAAGCATGTATGATTTTTGACCTAGTTTTGGGAGTATTTCTAATGAGCATCGCACACACGCACGTTTCTGTTCATGTATTGTTAGTATACGGGGACTTAGTCGAGCTCTATTTGGATTTGTTGCATTCTTTGAGATATTTGCTTGTTAGTTGGTTTTGGTGAGTTTAAAGGGGATCCTTGCATTTTTCATGTAGTTGCATACATATAGTTTGTTGCATTGTTAGTTGCATTATAGATCGGATTTTGTGGGTACATTCGCTATAGGCCCTCACGAGACCTTACTCGTCCACTAGGGCTGCCTAGGGGTTTAAAGGGCTTGTTGCATATGCCAAATGCAACCGTGATCACCTACGGAAGTGGTAATAGTTAGTTGTAAATAATTTGTCTGTTTATGCTTGAGGACAAGCATCGGTTTAAGTTTGGGGGTGTGATGAGTGGATATTTTATTCACTTAAAACGTTTCCATTTGGCTTAAAACGAATGTTAGTACTCGAGTTGTGGTATTTTTGTTCTCTTTTAAGGGTATTGTGCAGAAATATTAATCACAGGTGTTAAAGGAATGAAGCGGGGCAATCGGAGCACAAATCGGAGTTTTAACGAAGAAAAGGGAAAAATTCAGTTTGCTGAGCAGAAGGCACGGCGCGGCAGCGCCGTGTTAGAGCTTACAGATGGCGCGGCAGCGCTGAGGCAACTCTGTGGCGCGGCAGCGCCGTTTTCCTACACAGAAGTGGCGCGGCAGCGCCGTATGGTCTGACGAAAATTCCTGTTAGATTATGATTTGCTGATTTTTCGAGTTGAAGTCAAAATAAAAATTCATTACGAATTTCTTGCACCTGGAGGCCTATATAAAGGAAGAAAAAACCTAGAATCAAAAAGAGGTGTGACCACGTATTTTATCTACGGAGTTTTGAAGCACGAAGAAGCGAGGAGGAAGATAGTTTTCAATTTATTCTTGTATTCTTCCTAGTTTGTGGATGCTTGGTTTGGGTGTATTCTTTAGAACCTTTGATATTTATTTCAATCAATATTCGTTTTCTTCTATCATGTTTACATTGGAACCCATGGTGACGATTAGTTTGATTATGAACTAATTCGTTGTCATGGGGTTTTAGCGGATTTATTTATGAAGTTTATTTGTTAAATCTTCCCGATGCCTAAAGTGTGATTGATGTGATATCCTATCATGGTTGTTTTAATTCGTTATAGGAGAGTAGCTAACTCCTGTAATTGTGTGTTAATTTTTATTGAAGAGAAAGTGGATATAAGAGTTTAGAACTTGCCATGCTAGCATTGGTTTATGCGTGAGAATATCATTCATAATTAGTGTCGTAACTCTAACCGTTTTATGACGACTATGTGATCAATTGAATGCTTGTACTTCAACCATTATGTTTTAATCTTTATAGACATATAGAGATTAGGCGTAATTGGGAGACTAAGTGATTCCTATCTTTATTGTGGATGTTATTTAGGATGGTATTCGTGCAACGAAGGTTGGCTTATATCAGTTTTGTGTATTCGATCAGGTATTAACAAATCACATAAAAGTGGAGACTATAGATGGATTGTTTAATGAAGTTAAAATCCCATGTTTTATTCGCATAAGCAATTCGACATAATTCTTAGTTCAAGTAGTTGATAATTAGTTATAAATCTTAGAGTAATTGTAGCGATAAACAAAAATCCAATTGTTAATCTGTCGTAGCATCGAATAATAATCATACATTGGTGAGTGAATTAACTAGACAATACAACGAGTCCCTGTAGGAACGAATCTTATTTGATATCTGTATTACTTGAGATCACGTGCACTTGCGTGTTGAGTTTGGTCTTAACAAGGTATCTCATGGGAACACCAAACCTTGGCATTTGGTACCCTAGAGAATCTGGTTTTAATCTAATAGGCTATTCAGATGCAGATTATGCAGGGTGTAAAATGGATAGAAAAAGTACCACAGGCACCTGTCAGTTCTTATGAAACAAGTTGGTTTCATGATTCATTAGCAAAATTCAGTTTCTACATCAACAGCAAAGGCTGAATATATAGCAGCTGGAAGTTGTTGTGCACAGATTCTATGGATGAGGAATCAGTTGCTTGACTATAGAGTTAAGGTTGAGAAGATTCCAATTTTCTGTGACAACACTAGCGCAAGTGCAATTTCTGAGAACCCAGTGCAGCATTCAAGAACCAAGCACATAGACATCAGATATCATTTCATCAGAGATCATATGATGGAAGGTACTGTGGAAATACATTTTGTTCCAAGTGAGAAACAATTGGCAGATATCTTTACTAAAGCTCTAGATGAAGCAACCTTCTCAAGGTTGGTAAGTGAGCTTGGTATGTTGAACTTTTCATAATCTTTCATTATCTGTTCAATTTGTTGCAGCTAGTGAATTTTATTCTTTGGGTTTTATTTATTTATTTTTGCTTATTTGCATGATTACTCTGGAGATATCGAACACTTAGTTTCCTACAGATATCGAATAAATATGTGTACTTATTTGAGTTATCGAATGAATATTATGCTTGAGATGTCGATCAGTTGATTTTCTAGAGATATCGAACAAGTCTTCTTGCTAGAGATATCGACCAGTCAATCACAAAGAGATATTGAATAAGTTAATGTTCAGATAATATCGAATGGTTAATATTTGAGATATCGAATGGATTAATTATTTGTTGATATTATTTAATTGATTATCCAGAATAACCGAATGCTTTGTGTGCTCTGTACTCTAAAATTATTTGTCTCGATTTGATTAGACTTAAGCCGTCAGACTTAAATGATTTTGGAACAAGTTACACACATAATATTTTACTTTTTATCTTTTCTAAATGATCTGTCAAGGTTAGTCTAGGATACCGTGTAATCTCTTTCGCATGCGTTAGTGTGTTTAAAGAAGTGTGACCTTTGCTAAACTTTTCACCCGTTTAACTTCTAGATATTAAGTCGCGTCTTTCAGACTTCTGGGCTTATAAATAGACAGGGGTAGACATCATTTAGACTCACACTTTTCAAAAACAAACCCTTTCTCTTTTCTTCCCTAACCTATCACAAAGATGACAGAGCATTCTTAAGGTTTCCGTTGAAGAATTTGAAGCCACGCCCTTCTACCAGAAGGTCATGGCCCTGCACGAAAAGATAGATGAGCTTATTGCAGAAGAGGAGAAAGCCATTGCTGCCATGGGAGCAGCCTTGGCAGTCCTCTAGGCACGCAGCAGGGGGGATTCCATCGACGATCCAGCCACAGCCGCCTAGGATAGTTTAGGTGGGAGGGGGGACGTTGATTCTGTTTTTGTTTAAGTTTGTTATTTTATTTTGTTTTTATTTCAATGGTCTTTTCGACCATTTTTTTAATTTTTTTATGAATGAAATGAACTTTCCATCTATCTTTATCGTTTTGTTCTATTTATGTTGATCTAATCTGCTTGCATGTCTCTATAGAACACTTAGATAAGATAAAGTTGGATTGTGCTTAAATCACCTAAGTTGTCTTAATAATTTAATCCTTGTGATTTAGTTTTCTTAATTCAACTTTTGCGTAACTCCGATCTTCTAGTGATTTCACACGCATTTCATTAAGTTAACTTTAATCTAATCAGGATATTTCGAACTCTTTTGAATGATACTGAACAAATTTGTTAACTTACACAATATTCATGTTGTTCTTAATTCTAATTTAACACTGTCATCTAACCCTCAAGTGAGCGTTAATAGCTACACAGTTGCATAGTTTTGTGTCCTACTTGCAGTACTCCAAAGGACTTAAACTGACAACAGAGGATGATGATGATGAGGTGTTGGTGTTGACACAAGCAAACTTGGTTATTGCATCAACCAGGTTCTACAATTCTGTCATGTGCCATGTGTAAAATACAATTCAAAAATAACTGATTTGGACTCTACTTTAAAATAGGACCAATTAGTTAATCTTGAACACATGAATGAGTAATTTTTATTCCTGCTGATTGAACTCTTACTTAAAATTGAATAATTAAGGCATTAGGGTTAAATGTAACATATTTGCAGATACTTAAATGAATATCCATAACTATCTCTGCAAAATTGTTTCTTTTTCCTAAGTACATCTGCAAGCACACTGTCATTTTATTCAATCAAGACAAACGGTGTTCTGTAACTCTAACAGAATAAACCTTCATGTGGAGAAGGCTCTTATAGCATTACACCTAGCTCAGGTTTTGAGTTCTATCCCATCAGCATCTTTCTTTACTGTCCTACAATCTTTGCCTTACTATGCTGAAATGAGAATTGCTGGAATGTCACCCAGATTCTCTTCCCAATCAACACACCACATATTCACACTTTCCCATCTTTAACCCCCTCTACAGTTTTTCAACAAACTGTAGTTGACAAAATCTTGAATATCTTAACTTGAGGGGAGTGAACAGAAGGAAAGTGAGGGTGAGGGAAGTGGTGAACATCAAGAAACCACAAGAACAAGGAAGGAAAGGGTGTGTAAAACCAGCCTAGCCATTCTATGTCTTCCTAAAAAGGCATAGTGATTAATAAGGACATCCACATTTCTAGTTTTAGTCTATTAAAAGACTTTAACTATTGAATCAATTCCCAACCAGGAACACAATTAGTGAGGGTAAGGGACACAGTTGTGCAACTTTCTCATACTTCTCAGCTAGCCAAGAGTTAGTACAAGTTGCAGGGACACAGGGGGAGCACACACAAGTTACTCTTAACTATTTCTCACATTCAGGTTGATGGATCTTCTATAAATGAGAGGATTCAGCCCCATTCATGGATACCTAATTTAGAAAGTGAAGCACTTTAATACATCACCAAACACTCTAGATTCTTCATTTCATTTTATGAAGAAGCCAACACTCAACTTTAAGTTCTCTAAGCTCTTCACAGGGCAGGTTACTGAACTCTTATTTCTGTTTGGAACATCAATGCTAAATATCTATATCTCTTCAACCTTTATGAAATTATATGATTTCTCTTTAGGACTGAGGGAAGGGAGTGAAAAATAAGAGAGGCCTGGTTGCTCTAGGGCAAAAGGTGAGTTGTGTACAAAAGTGGTCTCCTATTTCTTCCAGGAGAGCAAAAGGAGAGATTGAGTACCCCTTTAGAAAGGGAAGGTGAGTTGTGAGAAGTGAGCCAGGATGAGATCCTGATGCAAAAACAGAGAGATTAAAGAGAGAAGTTTTTTTTATACAGAGTCTTGCCTCTCATCCCTCTGATTCTCATAAGTTACTACATCACTGTTATTGTTGATAACAAAAAAGGGGGAGAAGCTTAAAGGGATTGAAATGCTATTGAAATGCTCCAGATTTTTCTTTCCTTCAAGAGGGAGAAATTTGAAGAGTCATAAGTTTCTTTCATACTTCAAGTTCAGAAGTTTTCTCATAATTCAACAAGGGGAGAAAGCTCATAAGACCTTCAATTCATCCAGCAAGTAAAAGAACAGAACAAACTCTCAGAATTGGATGCTATACATAGGGGGAGCAGTTCTTAGTACTCAAGTGAAGTGAGTAGTACAATTGAAAAACTGTGTCAAGGAAGCTTGATCAGAATTTTCTGTCCTAGTGAAAGAAAAACCTGAAGAGTGGTTTTTGTTATCATCAATCTCTGGATTTATGTCTTTCTCTTAAAGACATAAATAGGGGGAGATTGTTGAGACATACATGTCTATAGATGATGATAACAAATACCACAAGGCAGAAAATGAAACAAGGAATCGAAGCTGACAAATAGAACAGGAAGGTAACTGAAATGCAGGACAACTAAAGCAACATCTTGAGAATGGAACTCTACAAACAGCTAGGATTTATCTCTGTAACAAGACATAAAACACTAAAATCAGGTATCAGTAATCAGAAGAGAGTTTGCTGCAACCATGCAAGTAATTTCGAGAAGTCAAGAAAAGAAGAGTTCGAGAAGTCATTCGAGAACTCTAACAAAAAGGGTTATTCGAGAAGTCCTAGTTCGAGAAGTCAGGCTGCCTCTTAATTCGAGAAGTCTACAACATATACTAATCGAGAAGTCTACACAATAGACTGAACTCAACAAAAGGGACTATTCGAGAAGTCGACATTCGAGATTTCAAGACACATCAGTTCGAGAACTCAGTCTGGACTCTTAATAATGCTAGAGATATTGAATGAAGACCAAAACCCAGAATTACTTTGCAACTCATGACTTATAGACAGTGTTCAATTACACAGAGGATGTTACGAGTAGGGAGTCAAATTTTAAATATTTGAAGGCTCAAACTCTTCCAAGTGAAAGGTGAAATCAGTCACTGTTTATCTGATTTCAGGAGCAATAATAAGAGTGGAAGCAACCTCCAACATGATTACACTACTATTGAAGAACTTGAAAGATATCTTGATGAATGCATAAGGATCAGCTGTTTTATCTGGAAAGTTCAAGAACAACTCAATAAGCAGAAAAGCTCATTGACTTATTGACTTTCCAAAAGATTATCTTTTTGATTAAAGCTACTTCTTAGAGATAAAGATTAAAAGCAAAAAGATCTTTTGCATAAAGCATCACGAGGGCTTGGAAGTTAAGTCATTTCAAGAACTTAGTAACTTATGAAGAAAGAAACATACACTGACTTGAAGCATGCTGGGATTTTCCAAATCAAGGAGAGAAGACTTTCAAGACATTTCTAGAAAAGGCTACCACTTCAAGCATGTGTGTGTGACAAGTTATACCAAAAATGTATTATTACATTGTACGTAGCTTACTTGTCTTCATATAGTTTAAATAAACTGTATGAGCAGCATAGTTTTAGAAGAGAAGAAAACACTGAGCACAACGCACATTGCATTAAGTTTTCTTGTAAACACTAAGACCTTGTAACCCGCAGCTGTGTATTACTACGCAGAGTATTTGCTTCAAATACAACCATCAGGTGGACCGAACAAACCCACCAGATATTTTTTATCCTGTGTTGCATGTGTCTTAGATTAACTGTTTACCTTGTTTACTCTTTGTTCTTATACTTCAAAAGAATTTTGACAAGATTGTATTCAACCCCCCTTCTACAAGCTCGTGGTGCATAACTGGGAAATTATATATATATATATATATATATATATATATATATATATATATATATATATATATATATATAGGCTAGTGGTCAAATAGAAAATAATCTTAGAATAGAAACTAGAAACCAACAGTAAATAAATTATATTTCATATATTCTAATTGCCCCGCCAGGGGCACCTTCACGAAAAATGTCATAAATTAACTCACTAATGTTCAGCAAAAAAAAAATTTATTGTTCACTGCTGACATCACTGCCACGCCAGCAGTGAACAATAACTTTTTTTTTTAATATTAAATAGAGGGTAGATTATTATAATTTTTTATTTTGTACTACCCCTAGTTTGGTCATTACATTAGCTTAAAATGTTCGATTAGGGTTTGTTTTCTAGTTTCTATTCTAATTTGGTTTCTATTAGAACAAGACCCTATATATATATATATATATATATATATATATATATATATATATATATATATATATATATATATATATATATATATGGTCTTGTTCTAATAGAAACTAACTTAGAATAGAAACTAGAAACTAAACCTAAATTAAATATTTCAAGCTAATCTAATGACCAAATTAGGGGTACTCCAATACAAAAAACGTTTAAAATTATTGTCTCTATTCAACAAAAATATAAAAAAATAAAAAAAATTTTAAAAAAAAAGTTACTGTTCACGTGATGACGTGGCACGTGAACAGTAACTTTTTTTTAAAAAATTTTTAAATTTTTTTTATATTTTTGTTGAATAGAGCCAAGAATTTTAAACGTTTTTTGTGAAGGTGCCCCTAGCGGGGCCATTAAAATAAATGAAATATAATTTATTTAGTGTAGGTTTCTAGTTTCTATTTTAAGGTTGGTTTCTATTTGAAAGCTAGCCTATATATATATATATAATGAATAGAATGGCTACACGTTTAAATATTTGTCACAATTTTGTGATTATATGTACATTTGCGGATTTTTATCATAATTGTTCATATATCAAAATTCAAAAAATGATTATTATGAAAACTTGTATTAGAAGTTGGTTTACTATTTTATTTTATTTTGGACTATATATGAGATTTCTCGATATTAGTTGTTTTACCGACTTCTTAACTTTTTATTTAGGAAAGTTTTCAAAATATTTTTTTTTTACATAAAAGCATGATTTTGTTAATATTAAAAATAGTTTGAAATTATTGATATCTTGTCTTGTCTAGTAAATCGATATACTAAATTTAAATTTGTTACGAGATGAAAAATCATACACGTGCAACAGAAGAAGTGTTTTAATCATTAACAAAAGTTATTTTATTTTTTCTACATAAATATCACCCACTCCTTTTTTTTTGTGTTACAAAATGAATGAAATAATTCATGATAAATTTAAGATAAAATGACTCGACCAAGAACCTTATCATCCTCCTATCATATATAAAGTCAAAACAAAATCTTGTGAAATTATATATACCCTGAATATTGAAGAATTTCTTGTGTTAACATGCATTATTTTGATTAAAAAAAATGAACGTTATTATTATTGTTATTATGTGGATTTGATCTTATGACTTGCTTATGGACTTGTACTTTGAAATACAATTTTTAAATTAATTTTTAATTTGTTTTTAAAATTCTCACTAAGTATATCTAGATTTCCTTCTCAAACCATTTTTATTTTTTTGTTTAATATATAACAAATTTATCATTTTAAATTAATGAAATGTTTCATAACTGATTAATTTAGATAAGTGACTTAACCGACCCTTTGTCCTTATGTCACATATAAAAATATAAAGAATAAAAGAATATGTAACATATATTTAAATAATTCAAGAATATGTATAAGTAGATTACAAACTATATATTATTAATTTATTTATAAATGTACAAATAAAATCGTCACTAACATATTGTTAGTAAGTGATCAAAATACTAAATATTTTATATACACTCTAACATGCATATATGTATAATTGGTTAGACATGTAGCTCAAGTGGTTTGAACATGTATAATTAAGTTAAGTTTAATTAATTCCATAATTATTTTTATATGTTTTGAAGTTAGACAAAATGTCTTACTATGTATGATTTTAAAGCACATGTGATACAACACCTTTTTTTAATAAATATTAAGGGACAAATTAATCATTTTAACTCATGAATAAAATGTCTCATGTATTTTAAGTAATATTTTATTATTATATATAAAAAGAGTAAGGTGGATCATATATAATTTTTTTTGTCTTTTAATGTTAGTAGAATTTTTAACGTAAAAATTCATGACTTTCTTTTCTCTCAATTTTTGAATAATTTCAGTTGGATAATAATTGTTAAACCATCACGAAATTAAAGATTTCTTGAGTTTTTGTGTGACCTGTAAAATCGTCTAAATCTGATTTTTATAACTCAAAATAAAGCAAAAATAGTGGATTAACCGTGTGAAGTACAATAAATAATAATTTTTATAGATTTATATTCAAATTTGTTTTTTTTAAGTTTTTTAAATTTAAGAATTCTTTATTTTTGCAACAAAGTATTTTTAATGAAGTATTTTTATCTGATAAAATTCAAATTCAATATAAATAAAATTTAATAAATATAAATATTAAAAAAACTTTATTGAAACGATAATTAATATGATTATATATATTAAAAAAGAGTCATGCATCCGCACAGGATTATAAGAAACAAGTGTTTTTTTTGTTCCAAGCTGTACATTTCATTATTCAATAGATGGTAGATACAAACAAATCACTACGCTCTTTTTTTTTTTTTGAAAATAAATCACTACGCTCTTGTACAGCAAATATCAGGAGTATACATTCATTGGAAGGAGAAAGCAGACTTCTCTATTCACAGAATAAACAGAAATGAAAGAGTTCTCTAAAGGTCATTCTGGATTGAGTTCACTCATTAAAAGGCAACTGTTTACTAGTTTGTAAACTTGGCTACTGGATCAAACTAAAGCATTCGCATACTATAAGGACTGCATCTAGAAGAAGAAACTCGATACTGTGGATATATAGGACGTCGTACTGGTGCTTTTTCTGAAAGCCCTTGAAGCATCTTAATAACATCGTCAGGGTCATCCAGGTAGAACTTTGCCTTGCTTGGTTTCCGACCTACAGTGCAGGCAAACACTTCTGCTATAGCTGACGAGGATGTTCCAGTGACACAACTTTCAACACTCGCGAACATGTCTTCATCCGAGGAGTCATCACCTACACACAGCACAAAGTCTGGCAACCTACTGTTGCTCCGCATGGTTGCGATAAGTCTCTCCACAGCTACACCCTTGCCTACACCCTGCAATAAATTCAACATTGCGGATGAGGGCAAAAAAAGATGGCATGTAAACATGAAAAAAATGAAGTCATAGCATGTCCAAAGTTTACCCCAAAACATCTACATTTGGTAATCATAGGTGAAATTATTTGGGTAACCTATATTTTATCAGAAGTAGAAGAAATGGATACGTTCATACCTGTGGTTTCACTTCCACAATGTGTTGACCTCTTTTAACAACTACAGGCTCGTTGGCAAGCACGCTCTCAAGATGATCATGGAGCTCCTTTGCCTGACACAAACCAAAATCGGGGTCAGCTTGTTGATGGTGCCACACCAACGCACTTTCCTTCTCCTCTATAGATGAGCCATCAGTTGTCTCTGTGTAGAGTTTCATTACAGGCTGTGCAGTCTTTTTCCACCCGAAACCCACTGCTGACATGCTGCATTCCCATTGCGAATCCTTAGTCCACCTATGATCAAACAAAATAGATGGATTATAATCTTTTTGCAAAGAAAAAAAGAGACTTCACTAAAATTAAACAAAACTTTTTATATAAAAAAAAAAAAAGATAATCAACAAAACACTACACAATTTTACAAAAAATAACTAAAAACAGCGAGTTTACCTAGTAAAATAACCATGTTCTGCTGATAGACCAAGTCTGCTACATGCCGAAAACCACGTGCTTAGAGATTCCTTTCCTCTTCCGCTCACAATAAACACAACATTCTTTGGATCACTGCATAAATCCTTTAAAATTGTGATAACTTCACTGCTTGGTGCTTTGTCAATTGTGCGGTGTGGCATCATGGTGCCATCATAATCCAACAGAATCAGACGATTGTTGGTTCTCCTGTAAGCAGATACAATATGCTCCACGGAGAGTTTTCTAAAATCAGGGCTCAATGCAACAACTCTGAAACCCAAACCAAACCCAATTCCCCAGCAATTCTTGTTAAAATGGTCACTACAAGCTCTCGCCAGATCTTGGTCAAAGCTCCTAGCCCAGTAAGCAACGTCATGAGAACTCACATACTTGTAATGTTTCTCATGGCACAACTGCATCTCCTTTTCAGACATTGATATAGCCGATCTCATCGCATCAGAGACACTTTCAACATTCCAAGGGTTCACCCGAATTGCCCCACTTAGTGACGGAGAGCACCCAATGAATTCAGAGACAATGATAACACTCTTCCTTAAGGCTTCTTGGTCATCAAGTCCCATTGCCTTGTCTATTTCAGGACTACCTTGTCTGGCCACAGTGTACTTGTATGGTACCAAATTCATCCCATCTCTCAATGCATTCACGACACAACAGTCTGATATGGCATAATACGCGACTTTATCTTGAGTAGAAACTGGACCATGGACAAACACAATCGGCTCATAACCCGAATCACCAAACTTCTGATTAATCTCACTAGCAACTTGATCAGTCTCATCTTTAACTTCTTGAACATCCTGACCCTGACTTCTAGCTGGATTCAAAATCTGAACCAAAACCACTTTCCCCCTCAACTCAGGATACTCTTGCAACAGCTGCCCCATTGCCCAAAACTTCAAACTAATCCCCTTAAAAATATCCATATCGTCAACACCTAACATCACAAATTTACCCTCAAACCTTTCTCTCAATTCCTTAACTTTCTTCCCCGTATCCACCAAGGCCTTAACCGATTCAATCTGACCCATATGAATACCAACCGGAAGAATTTTGATATTGACATTCCTACCATAATAATCTAACCCAATGTAACCCCTCTTTGACTTATATTCCAAACCCAACAATCTACTACAACAAGACAAAAAATGCCTTGCATAATCAAAAGTATGAAACCCCACAAGATCACAATTCAACAAACCCCTCAAAATCTCATCCCTAACAGGCAATGCACGATAAATTTCCGACGTAGGAAATGGACTATGCAAGAAAAACCCAAGCTTAACTCTATGAAATCTCTTCCTCAAGAAAGTTGGCAATATTAAAAGATGATAATCTTGTATCCAAACATAATCATGATCACGGTTTATCACTTCAGACACTCTATCAGCAAAAATCTTATTAGCAGATACATAAGCTTTCCACTTGCTACTATCAAACCTTACACCAAGATTCTCAGTCATAGCTAATCTATAATGAAACAAAGGCCACAAATAATGCTTACAAAAACCATGATAAAACATAATCTTTATATCAACAGGAATAAAAGTAGGCACACAATTAAACTTATCTAACAACACTTGAGCCACTTGATCTTGATCACAAGCATCAATTTCCACATTCAAAGATCCGACATAAACAACTTCAACATTAGCTTCAAACCCATCTTTTAACTGCAAAACCAAAGCATCTTCATCCCAATCAAACCCCCATTTCTTAGTTTCTTCATCAAACCAACATTTCAAAGGCAACATATTAGCAACAATGATTCTCCTTTCTTTACAACCAGATGAAACGACGCCGGATTGACCTGACATCTCATCAGACTCAGATAACATTCCTGGTTCAGTAATCACTTTGGGGATTAAACCAAGATTGGTACCACAAGTATATTCATTCAAGTCTATTAAACTAAAACAAGAATGTGATAACATGACAGATTTTTAAAAAACTAACACAAGCCCAGATCAAAAGTTTGGATTTTTTTAAAAAGGGTTGTGATTTGTTTTGGAAGATCATCGATGGGTGTTACAGATGAGAATTATGTACATAGTGAAGAAAAAAACTGTGGGTATAGAAAGTGTATCTTGTTTAAGAAAATATTATGGGATTTTGTTTGTTTTTGTGAGTTATATTTTTGGCAAGGTGGTGGAATGGATAACAACGAAGAGACCGACTTATAATGTCTACGTGTAATGTGGGACCTACTTGATTTTATCGACGGTCAAGATTTGATTGTGATCTTTTATTCATCATCAACAAAATCTCACTGTCTTATAATTCCTGTGTGTGTATATACGTGTACTTTGTATGTATAGGTTCGGGAACTGACTACTGAGGCTGAACCAGCTGGTTATTACTGGATTTCTCGACAGCTTATGTACATGGTTTTATAATATAGTGTTACTGGCTATTGCTGGTTGGCTTTGCTTAACATGTGAAATTACAAAAATGACCTTGTGCATCTAGGATGAAAATGTTGCACCCGTTATATCTAAAATCTGATTTATACATGACTTAATTGAAATGATAAGGATTTCTATCGTTAGGGTCGTAATTCGAGTCGGATAACTCACGAGCTCGCCCGGTTCAAACTCGTTTAACAGGGTTCGGCTCGACTCGAGCTCGTTAACGAGTCGAGCTCGAACATAATACCGGGCTCGTTTAACTAAACGAGCCGGCTCGACTTGATTCGTGAAATTAAACGATCTGAGTTCGGGGAAAAAATTAGACTCGTTTAAGTAGAATTTTATACGAGTCGGCTCGCCCGGCTCGTTAAAATATGCTCGTTTTAGCTAAACAAGCCGGCTCGGCTCGACTCGTAAAATTAAACAAGCCAAGTTCGGACAGCAAATTAGGCTCGTTTAGTTAAACGAGCTGGCTCGTCTCGTGAAAAAAAACTCGGCTCGAATTAATACCCGGCTCGACTCGAATTATAACCCTACTTATTGTTCCAGTTTTTTGGTTTGATTTTTGCTCACCCCGAGAATTTTTCAACAATTATTAGAGTAGATACTCATTTTTTAAGATATATAAATTTAATTATTCAAAAAAAATGTTGGGAATTCATTTTATTGAAATCGAAAATTATTTGATAAAATTTATTGAATTATCAAGATTTGATTTTAAGGAGGGTAGTTTCGGTAATTCGAAAATGACTGACAGGTGGAATGACTAATTTACAGCTGGTGGAGGTCGAGCCGGTCAGTATATAAATAAATAAAATAAAATAGAGAGAGAGAGAGATCTAATCAGAAAACACAGCCTTCAACGCTCATCCGTGTGACTTTTTCCTTTGTTTCTCTTTCTATATCTATATCTTGTATGTATATTCCTTATCCTAAACTCAAGTATATCTGTTTGTCTATATCCGTTACGTATAATATTTGTTAATATACACGTGGAAAAAGTTGATGAAATGTGTTTAGCACGCCTAATTTCAATATCTAATTTGACACTCCTGAATAGTTTTATTGTCCCATGTGGAAGACAAATAAACTCAAATTTAGCATACTTATTTTTCATTTTATACTAATCCATTGAATTTTTGAACTTTAACGTAAATTCAAATGATGTTGTTTGCACCAGTGGCAAAATATTGAAATGGAAATAACCAGCTGCTTATATTTGTGTTGGAAAATGTGGGTGTTAGCCCCATTTTGACGAGTCATTTTGAGCTAAGATTTGAGTAGGTTTTGGGTGCGTGATCGCAACAAGTTATGCTTGGAATATGTTCTACTTCGTGAGAACTTTCCAACGCATATTAAAGTACTCAAAACGAATAAGGGATGGATGAGTTATGATTGTCGAAAGTTGATCCCTTAGAAGTGAAAAATAGAATAGTGAACCTTGTATCCCACATTGATAAGGAAAAGAGCCTTTCAAGGCTTTATATAGCAAGACACTCATGTTGTGTCTAAAAGTGTTAATAATGTATTACTCCATCATCTACGTGCGCGCAGGGGGGGTGCAAATTGTGGGATTTCGAGGGAAAAACGTGGCTTCGCAAGCCTCGGGCTTTCAGCGTGTGCGACCTGCGGACACGAATGCAGCAAAATTTGGGCCGAATAATTCCGGACCAGTTTTGTTAAATTATTCTCCACTGGGCTGCTCAATTTCTGTTTTGCTGAAATTAATTCTGCCTCGATTATGAATTAATGATTCTGATTCGATTAAGGATTAATTGATCACTTCCGTTTTTAATTAACGCGTGTAATTAATTGCCTAATTAATTAACGCATCTAATTATAACTGATTAGCACGCATGTCAGAGCCTATATATTCATCGCTATAGAGTGTAGGGTTATCATCGAAAACACACAGCCTCCCTTATTTTTACTTCCTTTTCTTCCCGGTGATGATAGCTTGCTCTGTTCTAGCTCGCCGAGAGTGTAGCGCTTGCTTCACTGCACCTTGTTTTATCCTGGGAAGCCTTCGTTCTTGCAATTACGGTGAGGACGAAATAAGCTTTAAGGAGACAGTGTTTGCACTGGACTCAAGGATTATTCTCTTGTATCCTTATGTTATTTTGTCCTCTGTTATTCACGCACCAACACGATTTTATTTGTTTAATTGTTTTTGCGCAGATTATTCGACAATCTTAAAGCTTATCTTATATATATCTGCGACTAACAATCTTCTGTTTTTGTTTGTTTGTTTTTGAGTAACAGATCATGGAGAACATTAATAAAACCGATGTTGTGACAACCGCTGTGACTATCTCCGACGCACCGGTCATACCAGATGTGGGTTTATCGAACCCTAACGCACTGGTTATGTCGGATGGGAGTATGTCAGGGATTGGACATGCTGGAGCCAAGAAATGGATTGTTGGCCGTTTTCTTGAATACAAGATGATGGACTCCAAGACTGTGGTCAGTCAGGTGCAAGAATTGCAAGTGATTATTCATGACATTCATGCTGAGGGAATGGTCATAAGCGAATCTTTCCAAGTTGCTGCTGTGATTGAGAAGCTTCCCCCTGGTTGGAAAGATTTTAAGAATTACCTGAAGTACAAGCGGAAGGAGATGACAATGGAGGATCTTATTCTGAGACTTCGCATTGAAGAAGACAACAGGGGATCTGAGAAGAAGGTCAGTGTTGCCACTGAAAAGGCAAACATGGTGGAGCACGCTCAAAGTTCCAAGAAGGCCAATTCTGGAAAAGGGACAAAGCTGGGACCTAAGGGAGGAGTTTCGAAGCCCTCGAAATTCCAAGGAAAATGCTACAATTGTGACAAGGTGGGTCATAGGTCTTCCGAGTGCAGGAAGCCCAAGAAGCCCAACAAGAAGAAGGAAGCAAACATGGTGAACGATATCTCAAAGAATATGTCTGACATAGACTTATGTGCGACTGTCTCTGAGGTGAACCTGGTGGGCTCTAATCCAAGGGAATAGTGGATTGATACTGGAGCAACAAGGCATGTTTGTTCTGACAAGGCGATTTTCTCTAGCCTCCAAGCTTCCGATGCTGGTGAGAAGCTCTACATGGGGAATTCAGCAACGTTTACTATTGAAGGGGAAGGCACGGTGATTCTGAAGATGACCTCTGGAAAGAATCCGACTCTGAAGAATGTACTTTATGTTCCTGATATTCGCAAGAATCTTGTTTCTGGTTCTCTGTTGAATAAGCATGGATTTCGCATTGTAATTGAGTCGGATAAAGTAATTTTGTCTAAGAGTGGTATGTTTGTAGGCAAGGGCTATGTAACTGATGGGCTCTTTAAGCTCAATGTAATGTCGGTCAACGAAAATAATGCAATGAAGAATTCTTCTGCTTACTTGATTGAGTCTCCTAATTTATGGCATGCTAGATTAGGACACATGAATTATGACACTTTACGACGATTAAGTGCAAAAGACTACATACCAAAATTAAACATTGATTCGAAACATAAGTGTGAAACTTGTGTTGAGGCAAAATTAACTAGATCATCTTTTAAACGTGTGGAAAGAAATACCAAAGTGCTAGATTTAATACATAGTGATATATGTGATTTGAAATTCGCTCCAACTAGAGGAGGAAACAAGTATTTTATAACATTCGTGGATGATTGTACAAAATACTGTTATGTATATTTGCTTAAAAGCAAAGACGAAGCTATAGAGAAATTTAAAATTTATAAGGAAGAAGTTGAAACACAACAAAAAGAGAAAATCAAAACGATATGTAGTGATCGTGGAGGTGAATATGTCGAGCCCTTCGGGGAATTCTGTTCACAACATGGTATAATCCATGAGGTCACTGCACCATACTCACCACAATCTAACGGTGTGGCTGAGAGGAAAAACCGCACTCTCAAGGAAATGATGAATGCGATGTTATTAAGCTCTGGACTTCCGCAGTCTATGTGGGGGGAAGCCATCTTAAGTGCAAATTATCTTTTAAATAGGATGATTCGCAAGAATAAAATGAAATTCCTCATGAAATATGGAAGAAAGAGAAGACAAGTTACAAACACTTGAAAGTGTGGGGGTGCCTCGCTAAGGTACTAATCCCTATGCCTAAGAAGGTGAAGATTGGTCAAAAGACGGTGGACTGTATATTCATCGGATATCCACCACATAGCACTGCATATCGTTTTCTTGTATATGAATCAAAGATTCCTGAGATTCAAAAGAATACGATCATGGAATCAAGGAATGCGTCATTCTTTGAGAATATATTTCCTTGTAATCCTGGAATTGAGCGCCCTACTACGTCTAAACGACCTCATGAGTCTTTAGAAGACGACAATGAGAGTGATGAAGGTGAAGACGAAAATGTGGGGGTAGTGAGAAGGAGCAAAAGACAAAGGAAAGAGAAATCCTATGGGCCAGAGTTTCTTACTTATTTGCTCGAAGAAGGTGATCCGAAAACCTACAAGGAAGCGGTAACATCACCTGATGGACCTATGTGGAAAGAGGCCATCAAAAGTGAAGTTGATTCTATTTTACAGAATCATACGTGGGAGTTAGTGGACTTACCAACCGGAAGTAAAACATTAGATAGCAGGTGGATTTTCAAAAAGAAATTGAAACCTGATGGCACTATAGATAAGTACAAGGCCAGACTTGTAATCAAAGGATACAAGCAACAACATGGTCTTGATTACTTTGATACATATTCTCCAGTATCGAAAATAACATCTATAAGAATGATGTTTGCTAGCGCTGCAATGCGAGATTTAGAAGTACATCAAATGGATGTAAAAACTGCTTTTCTAAATGGTGATATAGATGAGGAGATCTATATGAAACAACCTGAAGGGTTCGTTGTCCCTGGTCAAGAGAGAAAGGTCTGTAAATTGGTGAAATCAATATACGGCCTGAAGCAAGCACCTATGAAGTGGCATGAGAAGTTTGATCAAGTCGTGCTACCAAATGGCTTCAAGACCAATGAATGTGATAGTTGTGTCTACTACAAGGATAACGAGAGTGGCTATGTCATGATGACATTATACGTAGATGATCTGCTTATTGCTGGTAGCAATGATAAAGTGATCAAATCTACAAAAGACATGTTAAAGGCAAGGTTTGACATGAAAGACATGGGTCTAGCAGATGTAATTCTAGGAATTCAGATTTCTAGAACATCTGAGGGTCTGGCATTAAGTCAACCACATTATGTTGACAAAATTCTTGAGAAATTTCTCAAGGATGATGTTGAGACAGCGAGAACACCTGTGGATGTGACATTGCATCTATCCAAGAATAAAGGTGTAGGAGTCTCGCAGCTGGAATACTCATGGATAATTGGAAGTCTGATGTACCTAATGAGTTGTACAAGACCAGACATTGCATACTCAATTAGCAAGTTGAGTAGATTTACAAATAATCCGGGAGCTGATCACTGGAAAGCGATCATAAGAGTACTGAGGTACTTAAGGAGAACTCGAGACTATGGATTGCATTATGGCAGATACCCAGCAGTATTAGAAGGATATACTGACGCGAACTGGATATCTAGCAAGAAGGCACTAAAGTCTACGAGTGGCTATGTATTTACAATGGCCGGAGCGGCAGTGTCATGGAAATCCTCGAAACAAACGGTGATAACTCATTCCACGATGGAAGCTGAGTTTGTGGCATTAGATAAATGCGCACGAGAGGCGGAATACTTACGCCAATTTCTGGAGGATGTTCCAAGATGGACAAAGCCTGTGACTGCAATAGGACTGCATTGTGATAGTCAGTCAGCCATTGGCAGAGCACAGAGCACGATGTATAATGGACAGTCTCGTCACATAAGACGACGACATAGTTCCATTAGACAACTAATATCAACCGGAATTATCACGATTGACTATATACCGTCAAGGGATAATATCGCGGATCCGCTAACCAAAGGGTTATCAAGAGAGCTGGTTGATAAATCATCGAAAGGGATGGGCCTTAAGCCTACTGTTTAACGGCATCATGGTGGACACCCAACCTTGCTGACTGGAGGTCCCAAGAACTTGGTTCAAATGGGAAAACTAAATCATGATGACCTAATCACTGTGGGGGTAACCCATGGCCTGTTCCTATGATGAGAAACAGTGAGACCCGTATGGTACGAGGGTAAGCTTTTCGCTTTTAATGATCTTTGGCGAATACATGGAGTTCAAGAGCTATGAATGCATGGAATTCGGTTGAGTAAACGCGGGTTACTCTTTAAGATAAAGATCACCTATGTGAGAGAGAAGTGGGGCCGCTTCAAAGGAGAATTGCGAGGCACAATTCTTTAGAAACTCCTGCAGAACCAGGACGATGTTCCATGGCCAAAATGGACATGATCATGAGAGCTGAACGAGTCAGAAAGGATATAGTGATAAGTATATCATCGCTTACACAAACGGTCGAACAGTTCAAAGAGCAAACCTCCGCTGTCTACCAGTAAGGTCGATATGCTTACTCAATCGAAAGTTCAAGGAGCAAACCTTTACCTATCGTATGCTATATCTGATCGAAGAAATTATCACCAAGTCAAACTCCGTGTCTGTCTGTCTGGTGTGTGCTAATGAAACATCAATTTCATCCATGTGGGGGATTGTTGGAAAATGTGGGTGTTAGCCCCATTTTGACGAGTCATTTTGAGCTAAGATTTGAGTAGGTTTTGGGTGCGTGATCGCAACAAGTTATGCTTGGAATATGTTCTACTTTGTGAGAACTTTCCAACGCATATTAAAGTACTCAAAACGACTAAGGGATGGATGAGTTATGATTGTCCAAAGTTGATCCCTTAGAAGTGGAAAATAGAATAGTGAACCTTGTATCCCACATTGATAAGGAAAAGAGCCTTTCAAGGCTTTATATAGCAAGACACTAATGTTTTGTCTAAAAGTGTTAATAATGTATTACTCCATCATCTACGTGCGCGCAGGGGGGGTGCAAATTGTGGGATTTCGAGGGAAAAACGTGGCTTCGCAAGCCTCGGGCTTTCCGCGTGTGCAACCTGCGGACACGAATGCAGCAAAATTTGGGCCGAATAATTCCGGACCAGTTTTGTTAAATTATTCTCCACTGGGCTGCTCAAATAATTGATTCTGTTTTGCTGAAATTAATTCTGCCTCGATTATGAATTAATGATTCTGATTCGATTAAGGATTAATTGATCACTTCCGTTTTTAATTAACGCGTGTAATTAATTGCCTAATTAATTAACGCGTCTAATTATAACTGATTAGCACGCATGTCAGAGCCTATATATTCATCGCTATAGAGTGTAGGGTTATCATCGAAAACACACAGCCTCCCTTATTTTTCCTTCCTTTTCCTCCTGGTGATGATAGCTTGCTCTGTTCTAGCTCGCCGAGAGTGTAGCGCTTGCTTCACTGCACCTTGTTTTATCCTGGGAAGCCTTCGTTCTTGCAATTACGGTGAGGACGAAATAAGCTTTAAGGAGACAGTGTTTGCACTGGACTCAAGGATTATTCTCTTGTATCCTTATGTTATTTTGTCCTCTGTTATTCACGCACCAACACGATTTTATTTGTTTAATTGTTTTTGCGCAGATTATTCGACAATTTGAAGGAGAGTTTAGAGGAGAGGGGCTCAATTGAAGTTACTATGTTAAATATTTGAAGAATCCAACGATTTATTAGTAGTACAATTCAAAATGATTGTTTAATAATATCAAAGGTATGAAATAAATTTTAAAAAATGTTATACAAATATCACATTTTAGTTTTTGATTGATTTAAATAAAATTAAATGAAATGAACCCACACATTTATATAGGATCAATTAAAATGTTTTAATGCTCGTCATTTCACGTTTAGTAGCACTCAATGAAATGACCATCCCTACCACCAAGATTGCCCGTTGTGATTTATATCTTCGAATGCATACCTAACTGAAAAATTAAGTGATAACAAGCCTTTTTTGAGGAAATATCAAACTTTACTTTCAAAAAAAAACAAAAAACTTTACTTTCAAATTCTTTTAAAGGCTTCTTGGAAAAATAAGTATTCTTTTAAAGACTTGCGATATTTACTTCAAAAAAAATTTTTGTTGCACCTTCGCTAAAACAGTTGTCACTCTAAAAATTATGAAAATGCACGTTTATATTTGATATGTAATCAGTTACATAGGTTAAGTTTTCTGGAATTGACATTTATCTATTTTATATATATGTTATATAGGTCATTATTTTATAGAGAATCATATTACGTGGAGAACCGTGAATAACCACCAATTTCTAATTCTATGACAAAACCAAAATTCTATATTTTTTGATTCTATAAAAAAAATCAACTTTTCTTGTTCTACAAAAAAAAAATTCTACACCAAATACTGACGTGGCAGTGTCACGGCACCACTACTGATGTAACAGTACCACATCATCAATGATGACGTCAGCGATGACGTGGCATCACCACATCAGCAATGATGTGGCAGGTGATGTGGCATTGCCCCGTGGCATTGTCACGTCAACAGTGATAGCGTGACAAGTGCCGTGGCACTGTCACATCAGCAGGGTTGGCGTCATCGATGACGTGACGGCGTCAGTTTTTTTTTCTTTGAAAAATTTTGGTTCTACTGTAGAATCAAAAAAATAAGGCGTTTCACCACGATTCTCCACGTAAGATGGTTCTTATAGAGTGCTACTCATGTTATATATATATTATGAATAAAATGCATTATGTATACCTGAATTTCCAATTTCATGCACTTTATGTACATGTGCTTTCATATATAGCAACATGTGTACCTCATTTTCCATTTTTCTTGCAAACCGTGTACAATCTTTAAATTTTTTTTAACGCCTTTAACAACCAAGTGTAGAGCATGGGCATTATAGTCATTTCAGTTAATATATTAATATTAAGACATGGGAGCACGCAAAAACAAGTTTTATAGACAACCTCATCTATAAATATGCTTGGACTAATTTGATAATTTAAAATTGGGTATTTAAATTAGTCTAATATTTATTTTTAAGAAATAGAGATATAATATATAATGAATTAGTGTTTTAAATAAAAAATTTAACATAATTTATTTTATAGATGCATACTTCTAGATATTATTAGAGCTTAAGAAAAAAAATTGAACTCCCTATTTTTATAATTTTTGTTTTATATAAAATTTTGAACTCTTCATTTTTATACAAGAAAAATGACAACAAAAAATAATGTTTCTAATTAAGTTTATTAGGCCTGCGAAAGAACAACCCCAATGAAAATTATGACAAAATAGTGTTCTTCCTAATATTTTCACGCATTTCATATTTGTATCCATTATTTTTTTTTAATTTTTTTGTCTTAATATAAAAATAGGAACTTAAAATATTTATACGAAATAAACAATACAAAAAAATATGTTTATTAGGCACGTGAAAATGCAATCAAATTGAATATTTAAATATTTCTAAACCAAAAATTCAAAGTTTAAATAAAAATAACTTTTAATCTTATTACCCATTATTTTAATAGAGTTTGTATGATTTGAACAAAATGTTTAACATGATTAAAATTTTTGTTTTGTGTATGAATGATGTTGGTATTGTATTACTTTATTTTTAAAGAAAAGTTTTATATTTTATTAAATTATATTTTTTGAGAGCAATATATGACAACAGTTGGTTAAATAAAAATAAATTTTTATTATTTTATAATAGTGGACATAAAATTCTGAATATAATTTTTAGTTGTGACAATCAAAAAATAAATTATGTATTAACTACATATACATATAATATAAAATCAGTATTTTACTTATATGATATAAATTTATTATTAAAATACAAACTTATTATTAAAATACAAATTTATTATTAATAATAATCAATAATCATAATCTAAAAATAGAAAAATGAGTATAAATATATATGCAAAATGAGGTGCACAAATTGCACAAAGTGAAAACTACGGGTACGTGCATTGGGTTCAACATCACAATTATTATAGCTAGGTGTAGATCTTAATTTTACAATTTAAAATTTGGGTATTTAAATTAGCCTAATATTTATTTTTATTAAATGAAATATAATGTATAATTAATTAGTTTTTTAAATAAAATTTCTAAAATAATTTATTATATAGATGCATACTTCTAGATATTATTAGTGCTTAAGAAAAAAAATTGAAATCCCTGTTTTTTATAATGTTTTTGTTTTTATAGAAGACAAATAACAACAAAAATTAATGTTTATATTATGTTTATTAGGCCCGCGAAAACGACAACTCTATTGAAAATTTTGACAAAATAGTGTTCTTCCTAATAATTTAAATAACATACTTTTTTTTTTTAAAGCCAAAGATTCATTCATTGATAAAAGGCATTACAGGTAACATCAGGCCAAAACCACAAAACCAAAAAAAGGCCCTAGATGAAACTATCAGCTACTTAGCATTTGACAGTAGCTTTTAACAAGCAGACAGGCCCACTAAAAATAACCAAAAGAAACTAAAGGCCAATGTGCTAGAATGTGACACCAAACCATGGGAATCAAGCCAAGAAACTTATTCCTCCTCCCTTCAGACTAGCACCAACATGACTATTTACTCAAACCATCTCAGGTTCTAATTTCTAATCTGAAAGGCCGAAATTACAGATGTGTATTCTAATTAGCACCATGCATACACGATTTTATTCCTTCTAATTCCCTCTCGAGCCAAAAAGTCGGCATTATTATTCAGCCAACGACTACATTTATAAATCCGAAAATTTGAGTGAATGAGAGTGTTCAAATTTTCAGGACTCATAAACCAGGGTAGAATTTTTGTAAATTTAACCTTATGTACAAAATCCACCAACTCCTGGCAATCTGACTAGCTCTTCCAAGAACTGACACTAATATGTTCTAACAAGAAGAGTAAGGCGTTAAATTCACTTAGGAATGGAGTGTCAGCCTTCATTAGACCAGAAAATATAAAATTTAAATTTACATCCTTATCTACCAGATAGCCTCCCATGCCAGCCAAAGTATTATCACTGTTTGCCAACCATGCCCCATCGATGAATCCCGTTAAACCCCTGCCAATACTAATTGCATTACCTAAGGCCTTCTTGCTGTTTTTAAGTATCGAACCCCTTGGATCTATTTTCCAAATTTCAAGGTCATTTTCTCTTAACAACGATACACTTTCACACCAGAGAAGAGATCTGTACAGAAGGAGCTGTTTAACCATCTTAAAACTAATTTTAGAATTTTCGAAAATCAACTGATTTCTGGCAATCCAAGTAGTCCAGAGGGCCGCTGCAACTGTGATTCCCCACGAGACTTTGATACTGGGGCTTTTGAAAAAAGATAAAACTTTGAACAGGTTGTTATCTGCAATCTCAATGTTCCACCAAGATTTATGAAGCACCACACTTGTTTCGCCAATACGCAATTCCAAAAAATATGTTCTTGTGACTCCTCCTCTAGACTACACCATTTACATAGTGCGGAACCAAAAGAATCTCCCAGTCTTTGTTTTAGTAAAACCGCTGTAGGAAGTGAATCCGTAGTATAGCGCCACAAAAAGAGCTTGACTTTAGGTGGTATTCTAAGTTTCCATATGCTCTCAAAGCCTTGCTTAGCCGAAATAGGGTTACTGGTTATTGAAAAATAACAATCTTTTGCAGCTAAAGGCTTAGTGCTTGGAACCCAAATTAATTGGTCTGCTCTAGTCACAAACTTGATTTGCACAATGACTTGGGCCAATTTCTTTATCTCTTCTACCTCCCAAGATCTCAATGGTCTATTCCAAAAGGATCTATTCAATATGTTACCTTGAACAAAAAGATCTTTGAACTCGAACAAACTTACTTTCTGCAGAGAAGAGATGACAAACAATCTTGGAAAAGACTTACTTAATAAACCAAATTCGCTCCAGTTGTCCAGCCAAAACAAAATGCTCTTACCATCCCCTATTTTCCACTTGAACTCTTTCATTCTTAACATATTCTTGGAAGATGGATTATTTACCACCTCAACTAAATTTGCAAAGAAGTAAGATGAATTTTTAAATAACATACTTGTATCCATTATTTTTCAATTTTTTTGTCTAAATATAAAAATAGAAACTTAACATGAAAGAATTATTTTTTCAATACACCATCTACTTTTTTCCTTAAATAAATTATATATGCCTATCCAGGAATTTAAAAATGGGGGTACAACGTGCAAGTTAAAAAAAAAAATTCAACAAACAAAATGCAATAAATTATCAAATGAGTCGTAGTCTCTTACACTTTCCCCCTACGAGTTTTCATCGACGGGAAACGATTACTAATATTAGAAGCTAAATCTCATTCTATAAAACATATTAAACAATCATTAAGCAACTCATCCCCATACTATTACGGACATAACAAATGATCTTTCAACACAGGAAGAGTCAATGCTAATTTCAACAACAAATAAACATAAGTCCAGGTAACATAAGTCCAGGTAAGATGCTTCCTTGTCTCTACATAAATTTATTAATATTTTTATTTATCTATATAAATTATTAATATTTTTTTAAATAATGGGGGACATTTGTCACCCCTTCCTAAGTGCTAGAATCGCCCCTGGCTACATCTGACCACCGGTTAATGTATTATATTTTAGTTATTTGTTAAGCAATTCATTATTTTTTTAATTTGAGGACCAAAATGTAACCAAGGGGAAAACAAATGAGCTACACCCCTGTACATTACTAAAATACTATTAATATTAAAAAAGTGCTCATTTTAAGAAAATAAAAAATATAATTATAGAATAATATACTAGTTCTATAATCTAGGTAGTGTTTTAGTTTTGTATAAGGGTGTAACTCAAGATTTATTCTTAATATTTTTTCTCAGTCTGCGTAATACTCTAAAATGTCCCTACAAATTAACGGTGTTAATATTAATTCTAACAGAAGTACACAAATGTTACATTTTTATAAACTAAAGGTACATAACTTGTTATCTATACTATTATATAAAAGTCGAAACATTAAAAGTTAGGTTGGTCGGTGGGTCGGTCGGTTAATCGGTATGGTACCTGTTGATATTACTTATTTACCCTTACTCAATTACAGATCTACTAACTAATCAATTTCCTTTTTCAGGTTACACATATTATCTTTTCTATTTTCAAGAACTAAATAATTTCTTTTTCAGGTAAAATACAATATCTTTATATTTTACCTAACTAAAATTTTCCCTTTATTATTCAATTTCCTTTTTCAGGTTAAACATATTACCCTTTTAAGTTTTCAATACCTAAATAATTTCCTTTTTCAGGTAAAATAGATTATCTTTTACATTTTATCTAACTAAAATTTCTCCTTTTTAAATACATTACGAGTAATTTTATTTAATAAAATAACATAATTATATTATAATTACTTTTAACTAATCAATTACCTTTTCAGTCAAAATACTTTACCTTTTTTCTTTTCTCTAACTAAAATCTCTCTTTTTTCAATTATATCATGGACGGTTATCTTTTTTAGCCAGAACACGTTACCTTTTTTCTTTTCTCTTACTAAAACCTCTATTTTCCCAATTATATCACGAGCATTTCTATTTAATAAAAATAAAATAATAAAATTATAATACTAATAATTAACCGATTACCTTCTCAACTAAAAAATATCATCTTTTCTATTTTTTCTAACTAAATTCCTTTTTTCTAGAAATATAACGGGCAACATTAATTTCTCATTTTCTAAAAACTATAAATAATTTTATTTAGTAAAATAACATAAATAAATTATAATTACTATAAACTAATCAATTATCTTTTTCACATAAATCATGTCATCTTCACGTTACCTTTCTATTTTCTCTAACTAAAACCTCTCTTTTCCAATTATATCAAGGACTATTCTAATCTATACTATTATATAAAAGCCGAAACATTAAAAGTTTGGTTGGTCGGTCGATCGGTCGGTTGGTCGGTATGGTACCTGTTGATTTTACTTATTTACCCTTACTCAATTACAGATCTACTAACTAATGAATTTCCTTTTTCAGGTTACACATATTATCTTTTCTATTTTTCAAGAACTAAATAATTTCTTTTTCAGGTAAAATACAATATCTTTATATTTTATCTAACTAAAATTTCCCCTTTATTATTCAATTTCCCTTTTCAGGTTAAACATATTACCCTTTTAATTTTTCAATACCTAAATAATTTCCTTTTTCTGGTAAAATAGATTATCTTTTACATTTTATCTAACTAAAATTTCTCCTTTTTAAATACATTACGAGTAATTTTATTTAATAAAATAACATAATTATATTATAATTACTTTTAACTAATCAATTACCTTTTCAGTCAAAATACTTTACCTTTTTTCTTTTCTCTAACTAAAATCTCTCTTTTTCCAATTATATCATGGACGGTTACCTTTTTTAGCCAGAACACGTTACCTTTTTTCTTTTCTCTTACTAAAATCTCTATTTTCCCAATTATATCACGGGCATTTCTATTTAATAAAACTAAAATAATAATATTATAATACTAATAATTAACCGATTATCTTCTCAACTAAAAAATATCATCTTTTCTATTTTTCTAAATAAATTCCTTTTTTCCTAGAAATATAATGGGCAACATTAATTTGTAATTTTTTAAAAACTATAAATAATTTTATTTAGTAAAATAACATAATTAAATTATAATTACTATAAACTAATCAATTATCATTTTCACATAAATCATGTCATCATCACGTTACCTTTCTATTTTCTCTAACTAAAACCTCTCTTTTCCAATTATATCAAGGACTATTCTATTTAATAAAATAAATCTATAATATTATAATCTATACTATTATATAAAAGCTGAAACATTAAAAGTTTTGGTACCTATTTTTTGGTACATTGTGAATTTACTTATTTACCCTTCATTATAAAGAAAAATATATATTATATCTATACGATTAAAACTACTAAAATAAATAATAACATAATATAATTAATGATAAGTAGTCGATTGCCTTTTTTCACATTTACTTTTAATTGAAGATATTACATTTTATAAACACCTAAAAACATCAATCGTATAATATCTTCCAATCATTAATATTTTCTTTCGAATTAAAACACGTTACCTTTTTAATTTAAAACTAATCTTACAATCACTAATATATACCCAAAAATATCACATCATATTTTTCTATTATTAATAAATATATTAAAAATCTGTATACGTTGTTTATAATAAGGAAACATTAGTATAATCCGTAAACATGAGTATATTAAATTATATTAAATTAAAATTAATTAATTATATAATAGCCAAATCATTAAAAATTTTGGTACCTATTTTTTGATATATGTTTTTTAATATTTCGTGAATTTACTTATTTAACCTTTATTTTAAAGAAAAATATATACGATATCAAAACTATTAAAACACCTAGAAAAAATAATAACATAATATAATTAATTGTAATTATTCGATTGTCTTTTTCACATTTACTTTTAGTTGAAGATATTACCTTTTATGAACACCTAATGTAACGCCCCCAAATCCGGGTTCAGGAGATTTGGTCGTTACGTAAAAATCCTCCAAATAAAATCATCTGTTTAATAACACAATGTTCCTTGTAATTCTCCAACATTTAAATATAACATCTGTGACCCAAACTCTCCAAGATCTTTTAGGTTATAGTGCTTGATATTGGCTAAAAATAAACCCTAAAGACACATTTAATGTCACATTAATTAGACCCAGTATGGTCCAAACGTGGGGCCCACCAGATGGGCCCAAACCCTATTTATAATATTAATTTCGTAATTAATATTAAGGGTAATAAACAGCTCAGCAAATAAGAGTCAAACAAGGATATTACTCTTGCCTGACTTAGCCTCCAAGATACATATTTCAACATGGAAACTGATTCCTATAAGGAAGAGATCTAGAACCTTCCTCAAGGAAGACTTGTCCACCAAGTCTCTGACTCCTACAATAATTCTAGGGCTTCTCAGCCTATATAAAGGGTCTAACCCCTCATCTCAGAACTACGTTTTTGGGCAGAGCTCAATACGTCACTTACGTTTTGGACACAGCTCCATACGTTACCCACCACGTTTTGGCTTAATCCTCGAATAAGGACATAGAAGCCACTACGTCCTAGGTGAGCTCTCGCCGCCATAGCCTCGAGGGCACCATCACCTAGAACTACGTTGGCTTGATTCTCAATACGAGATACGTAGGCACTCTGTGAGGACCGATTACAGTCTCGAACGCAGAAACAGCCATTAAAGCGCGAAGCTCAACCACCCTAGCAATAATTACAAATCGTAACCGAGTTTTAGATCCACAACATTTGACGCCGTCTGTGGGACGACAACATCAACCATGGTTAGTGTTGGGACAATCAGATCTTGGCACTGCGAATTTCGATACGATAAATTAACGAGTACGAATAGAAAAATCACCTTGTTAACGGTTGATTCCACGCTCTTCTATTGTATTCCCAAATTCCCTTGAGCGAAGTGTGGCCTTCGTCTTCTCAAGTTTATCCTCTCTTCTTGCTCCTGGGTGGCTACCAATTTTTTTCGACCAACCCCCAGCAAGAAGAGAATAGGAATATATATAGGCTACAATAGGGATCATGGACAATTAGGTTGGGCCTTCTAATTACATCTTGAGCCTAGCCCAATGTAATTAAATATTAATTCAATCCACTAAAGAATTAATATTTGCACTACCTTTCCTAATACCGTAATTTAATTAATTAATTCGGTTCCAATATTATTTGCTTATTAAATTCCCCATGTTTAAAATATCGCATGTCCATTAATTAAATAAATTACTGATAATTCATTTAATTAATATCTTTTATCCTTGATTATCCACTCAACCTTTATTTAATTATGCCGGAATAAATCCACCTGCAGGGTTTCACATAATTAAATCTTTTGAGCTTTCAAGGGGACATCATTAACCCGAATATTATCAGGACATGGATTCCTTCAATAAATAATATCCCACCATATATATTATTTCATCACCCAAAATATAATGAAATAAATCAAAAGAATTATTTCATATATAAATCAAAGCATGTAAATAATATATACGTGTCAATTATTATTTCCGGATTAAGAACCTAAGCATTAATAATAACATAGAATCTTAGTTCACCTTCTTAATCAGTATAAGGGAACAATTCTAAATTTGATCCTGTTCAATATACACAAAGTATACTAGTATTATTTATTAGTCAATATAAACTAATCTAAATAATACTACAGCCATTCCAGTGGATTGTCTAACTCCACCTGTGCTGTGAACCTTATTATATTATATAAACCGTATTTAATAATCTAATATTCTGTATCCCATTTGATACTAGATTATTCACAATATATAATATTTAGACAACATGTAAACATTTAAATGATTCTCAATTAAACCGGCCAGAAATAAATGTAAATACTTCAAATAAATATTTTCAGTATACACTAACAATCTCCCACTTATACTCAAAATATTCTATGAGTATATCAGTGTTTATTTAATCCACTATTACACAGAAAACTATGTGTCCATCCATCTGACTCCTATCGCTTCCACATGCCTGTCAAAAACCTTGGCTGGCAAACTCTTTGTGAAAGGATCTGCCCGGTTGTCTTCTGATGATATGTGAGCCACAACTATATCTCCTCGCTTTACGATTTCTCGTATGAGATGATACTTACGTTCAATATGTTTAGCTGCCTTGTGATCTCGCGGTTCCTTCGAATTTGCCACAGCACCAGTGTTATCACAATACACTGTCAAGCTCCTAGGCAAATTAGGTACCACATCCAAGTCCAAAAGGAAGTTCCTGAACCATACAGCCTCCTTTGCAGCCTCAGAGGCCGCCACGTACTCGGCTTCCATGGTAGAGTCTGCAATGCATTTCTGCTTTACACTCCTCCATATAACAGCTCCACCTCCCAAAGTAAAAACATATCCCGAGGTCGATTTCCTCTTATCCCTATCTGATTGGAAATCTGAATCAGTATATCCCAAAGGAAATAGATCTGAGGCCTTGTAAATTAACATATACTCCTTAGTCCTTCTCAGGTACTTGAGTATAGTTTTTACTGCACTCCAATGTTCCTGACCTGGGTTCGACTGATATCTACTAACCATGCCTACAGCAAAGCAGATGTCAGGTCTCGTACATAACATAGCATACATTAAGCTTCCACATGCCGAAGCATAAGGAACTGCTTTCATGCTCTCTATATCCTTAGGTGTCGAAGGACACTGCTCCTTAGATAGAGCCACTCCATGCTTAAAAGGTAGAAAACCTTTCTTAGAGTTCTGCATGTTAAAACGAGCTAATACTTCATCAATGTAGGGCTCTTGAGATAAAGCCAACATCCTTTTCTTGCGATCCCTTATTACTTTGATCCCAAGGATGTATGCCGCTTCACCTAAGTCCTTCATTTCAAATTGTTTGAACAACCATGCCTTTATTGATGACAACATCTTAACATTGTTTCCAATGAGTAAAATGTCATCTACATACAGTACTAGAAAAACCACTGCATTACCCTCACTTCTCTTATACACACATGATTCGCTTGGACTTTGATCAAATCCATATGACTGGACTGCCTGATCAAAACGAATATTCCAGTCCCTAGAAGCTTGTTTTAGTCCATAAATAGACCTCTTAAGCTTACAAACAAGATGCTCTTGGCCTTCCTTAATGAATCCTTTTGGTTGTTGCATATAGATGGTTTCCTCAAGACTTCCATTAAGGAAAGCTGTCTTGACATCCATTTGCCAAATCTCATAATCGAGATGAGCTGCTATAGATAAAAGAATCCGGATTGACTTAAGCATAACAACCGGCGAAAAAGTTTCCTCATAATCGATCCCTTCTTTCTGAGTATACCCTTTCGCAACAAGTCGTACTTTCCAGGCTTTCACCTTTTTGTCAGATCCTCTTTTCTTCTTGTAGATCCACATACATCCAATGGGTTTTACACCTTTGGGTGGTTCCACGAGCTCCCAAACTTGATTAGAATACATAGATTCCATCTCAGATTCCATTGCCTTTTGCCAAAGATCTGCATCTTTATCTAGAATTGCTTGTTCGTATGTCCTGGGATCCTCATCATGTTCACCAGAGACCAAGTCCGAGGACTCTCCCAAAAACATGAATCTATCAGGTTGTTGAACAACCCTCCCACTACGACGAAGCACCGTTGTGGTATTAGTAACAGGTTGTGCATTTTCTTGTGGTTGATCTACTTGTACTATTGGCACTTGGGGATTATCTGTCCCTCCCACTAGTTCCTCTAAAACGATACTACTCATGGGTTTGTGTTTCATTATATAGTCTTCTTCTAAGAATCTAGCATTGGTGCTAACAATGATGTCTCGATCCCTAGGACTATAAAATGAATAACCTTTCGTTCCCATGGGATAGCCTACAAACAGCCTTACTTCTGTACGAGATTCTAACTTGGTCGCGTTCTTGTTCAGCACATGTGCTGGACAACCCCAAATCCGAATATGTCTTAGACTTGGTTTGCTACCAGTCCACAATTCTATTGGAGTCTTGGGAACCGACTTAGAAGGTACCAAGTTCAGAAGGTAAGCCGCTGTTTCTATAGCATATCCCCAAAACGACTTGGGTAAATCTGAATAACTCATCATCGATCTAACACTCTCTAAAAGAGTCCGATTCCTTCTCTCTGCTACACCATTCTGCTGAGGTGTGCCAGGTGCAGACAACTGGGATGCAATCCCATTTTCTGATAAATATTCCCTAAATTCTCCAAGCAAGTATTCGCCACCACGATCTGATCGTAGTGACTTGATACATTTTCCAAGATGTCGCTTCTCCGCACTTGCTTTGTACTCTTTGAATTTTTCAAAGCACTCAGACTTACGGCGCAACAAATAAATGTACCCATATCTAGAATAATCGTCAATGAAAGTGACAAAATACTCATAACCTCCTCTTGCTTGGATACTCATAGGTCCACATAAATCAGTATGAACCAATTCTAACACTTCTTTAGCTCTATTCCCCTTTGCTTTAAAAGGCCTATTAGTCATCTTACCTTCCAAGCAGGATTCACAAACTGGAAATGGCTCCACTGCCAACGAGCCTAATGGCCCATCTACTACCAGTCTTTGAATCCTTCTCAAGTTAATATGACCTAATCTTAAGTGCCAAAGATATGTTTGGTTCAATTCAGAAGGTTTCTTTCTTTTATTTGAGCTAGAAAGAATGTTATTAGTTTCCTTATGTTGCAGCATTGGTTGGATAGGATTAATAATATATAAATTGTCTTGCAATGTACCAGAACATATAACTCGTTTATTCATCATAATAGAAATATTACGATCCAAACAAACATTATAACCATCCATGGCAAGTTTAGAAACCGAAATTAAATTCCTTCTAAACGAAGGTACATAAAGACAATTGTTCAAAACCAAAATCCTATCATCGCCAAAAGATAATGTAATTATTCCAACTGCAACTACTGCTACTTTCGTAGCATCTCCCATGAACACATATATCTCGCCATCTCTAAGCATTCTGGATTGCTGGAACCCCTGCATAGAGTTACAAACATGGTCAGTGGCTCCTATATCTACACACCAAGTGCTCGTAGATATAGCCGCTATATATGTTTCTGTAACTAGAGAAAGAGACATACCAGTATTGTTTGTCTTCTTAGGAAGAGGACAATCCTGTTTCCAGTGACCTGACTGCTTGCACCTGAAGCACTTGCCCTTAGGCTTTTTCACACCACCTTGAACTCCCACTGCATTAGCAATCTTTCCAGCTTTCTGTGTCTGAGTCTTTTTCTTCTTCTTACCTTTCGGTTTAGATGAAGAAGCTTTCTCGGCCACATTCACTTGAACATTCTGCTTAAAGAGTCCTTCAGCTGCTTGAAGTTCTGTCAGAAGTTCCGCGAGACTATACATCCTTTTGTTCATGGTGTAATTCAAGCGGAACTGCTCAAAACTTTTGGGCAAGCTCATAAGGATGATATCGATCTGGGTTTCCCCATCAATATCAGCACCAAGGATCTCCATCTCATTCAGATGAGACATCATTCTGAGAACATGATCCCTTACAGGTGTTCCCTCAACCATCTGAGTGTTCATTAAAGCCTTCATTGCTACTTGCCTAGCAGCCCTATTCTGTTCTCCAAAAAGTTCCTTGAGATTAAAGAGCATATCTGAAGCAGTGGGCATAGCCTGATGCTGATGCTGCAAAACACCCGACATTGCTGCCAGAATGTAACATCGCGACATCTCATCAGCCTTAATCCACCGCTTATAATACTCCTTCTCACTTTCAGGAGCATCTTCAGCAGGCTGGTCTGGCTTGGGTTCATAAGTACAAAATTTGTACTCCTCAGCAGTCAACACTATGTCCAAATTACGTTTCCATTCAATATAGTTCGGTCCAGTAAGTTTGTTATCCTTAAGTATGGTGAATAGTGGATTAAAGCCCATAGTGATCTAATCCTGAGAATCATACATGTAACACATAATCAGATAGTTGCATAAATCTTAAATCCTATTGGTTTCCTCTAACAATTAATTAAAATTAATGCACTAATATTTAAACACCATAAGTATCTGGTACGTCACGATGGATGACATATATACCACTTAAATTCGTTTAAATATTACTTCGGTCCTATTACTAAATAATACGCCACGTTAGGGTGGACTATATATTATTTTTCATAGCTAAGTGTATACCATTATTAAATCTTAAATTAATAAAAAGACTGGATACCACCATTAAATATTTCAAATCAATAATCGATAATAGGATAATTCCCAGATCGGGGGGAGCATTGTCAAGAGGCATCACTTAAGACCCCTTTCTAGACAGAATCATCCTTTCTCTCAATATTGAAAATCTATATTCAATCAGTGGTACCCTTCTAATTAATCGAATTCTATGAAACTTGGTACGCCACGATGGGTGGCATGTATACCTTTCAATATTCGTAATTAATTTAGGAAGTTTGTTCTAGTAATATCCATAACACTACCTGACACCATAAATCATACGCCACGATGGGTGGCATGTGTATAATTTATATTCGTCTCGGTGTTAAATTACATACAAACAATAATGGAGACCATGGGATTTAATTCCTAATTAATTCCCTCACCCACTTAGAATTTTTATTTAAAATTGAGGAATTTTATCTAGATGCATCGCCCTATGTTATTTTTTCGAGGTCCGCATGTTATAAAAATAACAATACAAAGAACACATAACATGGCAGCATGCATTATAAAATTAAAGCAATAAATAAAATTAATGTCCATGTCGTCCTAATTATGTTAAACATGCAATCAAAAATTACACACATAATTAACAACACACATAATAATTATTTAAAGCAATAATTAAAAAATTAAATAGCGGAATTAAAATTAAAAAATATAATTTAAAACCACTATTATGGCCCCTTGAAAAATAAATAAATTTTCAGCCCTTTATTTTGCTGAAAAAAACATTTTTCTGCCATAAATCAGCTATGGCGCATTTACGGCCTGCGTTACAGCCCTGGAACTGCTGTAACGCATGTGCGTCATGCGTTACAGCCTGTTACAGGCCTGTCACGCATGTGCGACATGCGTTACAGCCTGAACAGACCTGTAACGCAGTCTGCACATGCGTTACAGGCTTCAGAAGAAATTTTTTCCACGCGCGCGCCTGCTCCTCTGTTTCCTGTTCTCCAGATCTTGTTTCTGTTCGACTTAATCGAAACCAGCAGCCACAATCAACTACGCAGCGGACAATTTTGTTCCTCCGATTTGATTTCCGATCGAACGTAATTGTTACAAAATACCCGGATTTTTACATAATCCATCAAACAATTACATACAAAACAGATCTAATACAAAACTAATTTTGTAAATCTATTCTAACACGATCAACCCTCGTGTTTTACAACCACGATAAACCACGTGGAAACCAAACAAAATAACCACGATTAAACCACGTGGGATCCAAACACATAATTAAAATTACATGGCCATAATAGTGGATACTAAACAACCTGCAAAAGATTATTATCCAAGCACACCACTATACACATGCATATATAATTACGACATGGACATCGTATCAAAATTCGCAGAACCAATGAACCAGGCTCTTGATACCAATTGTTGGGACAATCAGATCTTGGCACTGCGAATTTCGATACGATAAATTAACGAGTACGAATAGAAAAATCACCTTGTTAACGGTTGATTCCACGCTCTTCTATTGTATTCCCAAATTCCCTTGAGCGAAGTGTGGCCTTCGTCTTCTCAAGTTTATCCTCTCTTCTTGCTCCTGGGTGGCTACCAATTTTTTTCGACCAACCCCCAGCAAGAAGAGAATAGGAATATATATAGGCTACAATAGGGATCATGGACAATTAGGTTGGGCCTTCTAATTACATCTTGAGCCTAGCCCAATGTAATTAAATATTAATTCAATCCACTAAAGAATTAATATTTGCACTACCTTTCCTAATACCGTAATTTAATTAATTAATTCGGTTCCAATATTATTTGCTTATTAAATTCCCCATGTTTAAAATATCGCATGTCCATTAATTAAATAAATTACTGATAATTCATTTAATTAATATCTTTTATCCTTGATTATCCACTCAACCTTTATTTAATTATGCCGGAATAAATCCACCTGCAGGGTTTCACATAATTAAATCTTTTGAGCTTTCAAGGGGACATCATTAACCCGAATATTATCAGGACATGGATTCCTTCAATAAATAATATCCCACCATATATATTATTTCATCACCCAAAATATAATGAAATAAATCAAAAGAATTATTTCATATATAAATCAAAGCATGTAAATAATATATACGTGTCAATTATTATTTCCGGATTAAGAACCTAAGCATTAATAATAACATAGAATCTTAGTTCACCTTCTTAATCAGTATAAGGGAACAATTCTAAATTTGATCCTGTTCAATATACACAAAGTATACTAGTATTATTTATTAGTCAATATAAACTAATCTAAATAATACTACAGCCATTCCAGTGGATTGTCTAACTCCACCTGTGCTGTGAACCTTATTATATTATATAAACCGTATTTAATAATCTAATATTCTGTATCCCATTTGATACTAGATTATTCACAATATATAATATTTAGACAACATGTAAACATTTAAATGATTCTCAATTAAACCGGCCAGAAATAAATGTAAATACTTCAAATAAATATTTTCAGTATACACTAACAGTTAGCACACGAAGAACTGCACCAGGCTCTACCGAAGCTTTATCAATCAGCTCCGCTCCGCCTCTTACCTCTGGGACAACCACGTTTGAACAAGGGACGAACCCCCAAACTTAAGTTTCTCAGCCTCCAGGGATGAATCCCCCTGCTGGGAGTACGCTGCCTATGGTTGTCCATCCAGAACAAGAAACTAACCCTCTTCAGATGGTGGTTTCTCCTCTTGATAGCGCTGGTCGTACGCTGCCTCCGGGGGTACAGATCCACACCACAGATCTCCCTTTGAATACCAACCCGATGTATGGGCTGCCTAACTATCCCCCTCAACACAGGGAACCTGGATCGAGCGGTCATGCCTTACAGATTCGAGATCGAGAGTACGATAATTACTCTGGTCCCTATACTGATGATTCAACGTCTGAGGATGACAACGATGATCGTGATGAAGCCCCAAGGAGGCGACGTGCTAGTAGAGAACCTCGAAGGAGGTCCCAAAGAATCCATGATGGACCTCCACAAACGACTGAGGAAAGGATCAAGGCTCATGAGGCTGAGATCCAGAGGCTAAAAGATGACGCCGCCAGAGAGCAAGCAAGGCAGAATCAAAGTCTGCATCGACCTCCTCCAATCTCAGGAAGGGTTCCCGTCATAGATCTGGAGAGGTCGTCTAGGAGACGAAGAAGGGCCGAAGCCCCAACTGAAAAATCGACAAGGGTGGAGAACCCCAAAAGTAACCCTAGGGATCTGATGCCCCTTGGGGATCCTGATGATCCTACACCTTCGTTCACTGAAGAGGTAATGAATGCTCGCATCTCAAGGAAGTTCAAGATGCCGGCGATTAAGGCTTATGACGGAACGGGTGATCCCGCAAATCACGTTAGGACGTTTTCAAACGCACTGCTGTTGCAACCTGCAAGTGACTCCTTGAAGTGTAGGGCGTTCCCTCAAACCCTGTCGGGTATGGCTCAAAGATGGTACAACCGCTTACCTGCAAACTCGATTGGCTCTTTCAAGGAGTTAAGCGCTGCCTTTGTGAGTCAATTCATCAGCGGAAGAGTTCATGAGAAAAGTTCTGCATCCCTCATGTATGTGGTACAGGGGAAGAATGAGAATCTGAGAGATTATCTCAAGAGGTTCACCAAGGAGACCCTGAATATCACTGATTTGGAAAATAAGGTGGCAATGGTAGCCCTGGAACACGGAACCACTGACCTCTTCTTCAAGAGATCATTGGCGAAGCATCCCCCTAAGAACATTGCTGAGCTCCAACGAAGGGCTGATAAGTACATTAAAGCTGAGGATAGCTTGAAGAAAGAAACCACCATAGGTGGAGGAGGAGGTAACAATGACTCCAAGAAGCGAAAGCAAGACCAGGACTATGATGATCAAGAGTATGATGCTAGGGACAAGTATCCCCGAACTAGAGAGGACTCTGACTCTGCCCATAAGAAGAACCAAGGGTCAAGGTTCACTGAGTATGCAAGGTTGAATACTCCTAGAAGTCAAATCTTGTTGGACATTGAGAATGATAAGGATTTCAGATGGCCGAAGCCACTCAGGGGTGATCCCGCAAAGAGAAACCAGAATCAGTATTGTAGATTCCATAGAGACGTGGGGCATGACACTAACGATTGCAAGCAACTCAAAGATGAGATCGAGTTTTTGATCCGTAGAGGGAAGCTGAGGCACTTCACTAAGGGTGAAGACCGTGGTAATCAGAGAAGAGACTATAATAGAAGGAATGACGATCAAGATCGCAACCCACAGCCCCGAGGGCCAGTAATCAACATGATCTCAGGAGGCCCGACTGCGGCCGGGACAACTAGGAACTCTCGAAAGGCTTATGCCCGAGAGGTGTTGCACATCGTGGGAGGCCCCGAAGCGTGCAAAAACTGAGGTAGTGGTTAGTTTTGATGACTCAGACTTGGAAGGGAGTGAAATTCCCCCATGACGACCCGTTGGTCACAACTCCTGTAATTGGAAACTCGGAGGTGAAACGAGTCTTGATAGACAATGGAGCTTCTGTTGATATCTTGTTTCACGATGCGTTTGTGAAAATGGGGTACACCGATTCTCAGTTGACCCCCACCAACATGCCAATCTACGGATTTAATGGAGTTGAGTCCAAAGTTGAAGGGACTATTCAGTTACCCATGACAATTGGGCAAGAACCTAAAGAGGCTACTCAGATGCTAAATTTTCTGGTGATCAAAGCATCCTCGACTTATAACGCAATCCTGGGAAGGACTGGACTTCATGCGTTCAAGGATGTTGCGTCTACTTATCACATGAAGATTAAGTTTCCAACCCGGAACGGAATTGGAGAACATAAAGGTGATCAAAAGATGGCACGAAGCTGTTATGTAGCCTCGTTAAGGCCTGATGGAGTCGGGGAGCAAGTATCTCCAATTGAAGACGTGGATGTGCGCAGAGGTAAGGAACACCAAGAATGGCCAGCAGAGGACATCACACAGAAGCCTTGGATAGCCATTGAGGCTAAGGCGTTAACTGACTTCGTGGTTGAATGTACCATTGGCAACCAAGAAGTCGGGGGGCAGGAGGTAGTACCCCAAGCAGGAAGTGAACTTCAGAATAAGAATGAGGATACCAGAAGGAATGGTGGACGCTCTATTTTGATGGAGCATCAAAAACAAAATCAAGTGATGCATGCCTAGTCTTGCAATGCCCCGATGGGCTAAAGTTATCCTAGTAGGACTTAGCTTCATCTAGTAGAAGCAGAAATAAGGTTCATGGAAACCATTGCAGAGCATGTTGCTCCGAGTAAGACAATAGTACTCTATCACCCGATGAGTGCAAGTCAAGGATGAACGAGTACCGAAAATAAAAGAATAACAAATGGAAAACAAACAAATGCATAGGTGAAGATCCCGAAGGGTCAAAGCCATGAAAGGCCGAGGATGTTAAGGACTAGCTACTCTTCAGTACTTATTAAGGACCTGGATTAAGGATCCAAGGATGAAGGCCAATAGATAACCTTAAGCAAGGATTAAGAAGTTCAAGCAAGCTCTCGTCTCAGAAGTTTAAAAGGCAAGAAGCCAACGGGATTGTATTTATCGAAATCTATATCGAGGAATTAACCCCGAATCCTAGGTTGAAGAACAGAAGCTGTTAGCCATGAAGGCCAAGGTTAGTTATGAAGGCCAAACTTGAGGGGGGTCATGAACCTCCAATTAAGATCCAAGGTTGAAACTTCATGATTGACTTGAAAACCTCCTAGAGAAGGTTCAAGACCTCGTGGGGCTAATCAGAAACCCCTTGGCCTTGGACCAGCAGCTCTGATAGATATTTCGGTGATTTAAAACACCATTGAGAATGAAAACCCTTGATTTCAAACTTTGGAGTTCAACCTTTGAACATCGACGTTCGACACCCAAGACCAAGACAGACATTGAAGCCATGACGGCCAAGTGAACTGAGAAGTTACTTATATGGGAGCATCTTTGAAAGAACCCCTGAAGGGCAAGTTGATAGCATTCTTGCAAGAAAATAGCGATGTGTTTGCTTGGACTGTAGCTGATATGCCGGGGATTGATCCCCAACTCATAACTCACAAGTTGAATGTTGATCCGGGGCGGAAGATAATAGAACAGAAAAGAGAAATTTTGCTCCTGAAAGGCAGGAGGCCCATTAAACAAGAAGTTGAAAAGCTTTTAGAAGCTGGGTTTATTGAAGAGATTCAGTTTCCAGAATGGTTGGCTAACCCTGTGATGGTCAAGAAAGCCAACGGTAAGTGGAGGATGTGTATAGACTTCACCGACTTGAATGACGCATGCCCTAAGGATTGCTTCCCTTTACCAAGGATAGACATGTTAATAGATGCCACAGCAGGACATGAGATGCTGAGCTTCATGGATGGTTTCAGCGGCTACAATCAGATTAAGATGCACAAGGATGACGTCCCTAAGGTATCTTTCATAACTGACTTTGGTGTTTTCTGCTATATTGTTATGGCTTTTGGTCTAAAGAATGCAGGAGCTACTTACCAACGACTGGTGAATAAGATATTTGCCCATCTGATTGGAAAAACCATGGAGGTCTATGTTGATGACATGTTAGTCAAGAGCCTACTCAAGGCATATCACATTAAGCACCTCAGAGAGGCATTTGAAGTGCTGAGGCACCACAAAATGATGTTGAATCCAGCCAAGTGTGCCTTTGGCGTTGGGTCTAGAATGTTCTTGGGTTTGATGGTTTCGAAAAGAGGCATAGAGGCCAACCCTGACAAGATCAAGGCGATCTTAGACATGGAGCCACCACGCTCTATAAGAGATGTGCAAAAGTTGACAGGCCGGGTAGCGGCTTTAGGAAGATTCATCTCCAAGTCTGGTGATAAGTACTTGCCTTTCTTTCAAGCATTGAAGAAGGTGAAAAATTTTGAATGGACTAATAAAAGCCAAGAGGCCTTTGAACAGTTGAAGAAGTACATGGTCGAAGCCCCGTTGCTGGCCAAACCTAGTCCCAGAGAGACTCTTTATCTGTATCTAGCAATGTCTGAACAAGCATTGAGTGCCGTCCTCGTTAAGAAAGAGAACAAGGTTCAGAGGCCTATCTACTACGTAAGCAAGGTGCTCCACTGAGCCGAGTTGAATTACTCTCCCATTGAGAAGTTCACCTTGGCATTGATAACAGCCTCGAGGAAGTTACGCCCGTACTTCCAGGCACATAAGATTGAAGTCCTGACGGACCAACGGTTGAGAAACATATTGCATAGCCCGAAGGCTAGTGGAAGGCTAATCAAGTGGTCGATTGAACTTGGAGAATTTGACATCACGTATGAGCCTCGAATAGCCATTAAGGCCCAGGCATTGGCTGACTTCGTGGTTGAATGTACCATTGGCAACCAAGATGTCGGGGGGCAGGATATAGTAACCACCCCTGGAAATGAAGAAAAAGATGAAGAGCCTGTACCTGATCAGAATGAACATTGGGTGCTCTATTTTGATGGAGCATCAAAAACAAAATCTAGTGATGCAGGTTTAGTCTTACAAAGCCCCGATTGGTTTACAGTCGAGTATGATTTAAAATTGGACTTTCCGACAACTAACAACGAAGCTGAGTGTGAAGCCTTGATAGCCGGTTTAGGCTTGGCTAGAATAGCGAGAGTCAAGAATCTCAAACTACGGCAAAGTACTTGAAAGTCGTGAAGGCCATGATGACTGAGTTTGAGTGAATGGTATGAGAAGCACATTTCGAGAGAACAGAACGTTAAGGCTGATGCCCAATCTAAGTTTACTTCTTCTGAGATAGAGAACTACGCCGGAAGAGTTTACTTTCAGGTCTTGAAGGCCCGGTCTATTATTTTAAATTGATAGCACCAATTGATGTAAGCTGAAGGATAGACCCTCATAAAAGCTCACCCTGAGACTGGTTGGCTCCCTGATAATGCCTTGAAGGCACAGAAACTGTTAATGAGAATGTTGAGATAAGAGGTCCTTTGTCATTCCTTACTTAATCTAGAATCTCAAATTCCGATACAAATGTTTAGCCTTGATGGCCAAAAAGACTGTCTGTCTCCAATCGAGATGGCCAAAAAGGTTGTCTGCCTCCAATCGAGTTCGTCGTTTGAGTTTAAGGACTTGAATCAAGAGCCGTCAATCGAATTCAAACCAAATGAAGGTTGGAAACCTAGAATCAAGATAAAGGGTTGACAACCAGATAACGATGCAAACCAGACTTGAAGTCAAGTGCTCAGTGGAAAAGAAACTTATTGAACGATCAAACGGGAAGCAAGACCTCCACCATATTAAACAAGGGGGGCAAGAACTAAAAAGCTTCATCACAAGCTCTACATCTTAGAACAAGAAAGAGAGATTAATTATGCTTTGAAAGGAGGTATACAACATTCATGATCGAGGACATGATTCTAGAACGAGACTCCAGGCATTGCGAAAAGCTCCGAGAGGCACGACACAGCAACAATGGAGCACCTGTCGGGCGGTCAAGAAGCACCCGGAAGGCAACCAGAAGCACCTGGCAGGTAACCAGGATCTCCTGGCAGCCGACCAGGTGCCATGGAGAGGGTCTGGCCGACCAGGATCTTCTGGCAGCCGACCAGGTGCCATGGAGAGGGTCTGGCCGACCAGGATCTCCTGGCAGCCGACCTCATGGCACCTCCCGTCAGTTGTTCGAATCGCTTGATGGTTCTGTGAGATCAAGATCGAGATCAAGATCGAGGTTCTGGATCCCTAAGATCAAGATCGAGGTTCTGAATCCTTGAAAGTCACGGGTGACCAATATACTAAATTAGAGATCAAGATTGAGATCGAGATCGAGGTTCTGGATCCCTAAGATCAAGATCGAGGTTCTGAATCCTTGAAAGTCACGGGTGACCAATATACTAAATTAGAGATCAAGATCGAGATCGAGATCGAGGTTCTGGATCCCTAAGATCAAGATCGAGATCGAGGTTCTGGATCCCTAAGATCAAGATCGAGGTTCTGAATCCTTGAAAGTCACGGATGACCAATATACTAAATTAGAGATCAAGATCGAGATCGAGATCGAGGTTCTGGATCCCTAGTATCGAGATCGAGGTTTTGGATCCTAGAAAGTCATATGTGACCAAGATACTAAATTGAAGGTCAAGTTGAAACGTCATTTAAACACTTCCAAACAACTTGAGTCACCTGTCGGGCGATCAAGAAGCACCCGGCAGGCAACCAGAAGCACCTGGCAGCCGACCAGGTGCCACAGAGGAGGGTCAGCCGACCAGGATCTCCTGGCAGCCGACCAGGATCTCCTGGCAGCCGACCAGGAGCATCTGGCAGCTGACTAGGAGCCACGGAGAGGCTCCATCTGACTTCCCGATACTCATTTTGGCACCCCCTATCGTTTGATTGAATCGTTTGATGGTTTCTCACTTTCCGTGACAAACATCGACCTTCGAATTAGCACCATTCAGTGCCGTTTTATGACATTTAACGTCGTTTACACAAACATTGAAACGTCGTTTAAGCATCGTGTGACATCATTAATGTCAACCTGGATCTCCCGTCAACATATCAGACGATCGAGAAGCACGTGTCAGACGATCGAGAAGCACATGTCAGACGATCGAGAAGCACATGTCAGACGAACGAGAAGCACATGTCAGACGATCAAGAAGCACATGTCAGACGATCGAGAAGCACGTGTCAGACGATCGAGAAGCACCCGGTAGGCAACCAGGATCTCCTGGCAGCCGACCAGGTGCATCAAGGAGGGTCAGCCGACCAGGATCTCCTGGCAGCCGACCAGGATCTCCTGGCAGCCGACCAGGATCTCCTGGCAGCCGACCGGGATCACCTGGCAGCTGGCCGGGACCCTTGACGGCTGACTCGCTGCCCGGAAGAGGTTGAAATTGTCCCGAATCTCCTCCGTTTAGTGCCGTTTAGCGCCGTTTAGTACCGTTAGTACCGATAACACCGATAGAAGTCACGAATGACCAAACTGACGACCTGAGATCAAGATCGAGCTTCTGGATCCCTAGGATCGAGATCGAGGTTCTGGATCCTTGAAAGTCACGGGTGACCAAGATACTAAATTAGAGATCAAGATCGAGCTTCTGGATCCCTAGGATCGAGATCAAGGTTCTGGATCCTTGAAAGTCACGGGTGACCAAGATACTAAATTAGAGATCAAGATCGAGCTTCTGGATCCCTAGGATCGAGATCGAGGTTCTGGATCCTTGAAAGTCATGGGTGACCAAGATACTAAATTAGAGATCAAGATCGAGCTTCTGGATCCCTAGGATCGAGATCGAGGTTCTTGATCCTTAATTTCCATGAATAGGTTTTCAGGTCCGGGTTTCTTCCCCAACCACGAAGCAGCCGACCTCACACTGTTTGGGCCATATCTTGAGCTCCGGGTATCAGATTTGGACGATCTTACAGTCCACGCGAAGGTCTTGGAGTTTTCTACAACCTTGGAAGGTCCCCAGCCGACCAGGATCTCCTGGCAGCCGACCAGGTGCCACAGAGAGGGTCTGGCCGACCAGAATCTCTCTTGTCAGCCGACCTCACACTGTTTTGGTCATATCTTGAGCTCCGGGTATCAAATTTGGGCGATCTTACAGCCCACGCGAAGGTCACAGAGTTTTCTACAACCTTGGAAGGTTCCATCCGACAAGGAACACCCCCTGGCCGACCAGGATCTCCTGGCAGCCGACCAGGAGCACCTGGCAGCTGGCCAGGACCCTTGTCGGCTGACTCGCTGCCCGGAAGAGGTTACAATTGTCCCGAATCTCCGCCGTCTAGCACCGTTAGTGCCGATAAGCACCGATTAAGTGCCGATTAACACCGTTAGTGCCGATAGCACCGTTAGTGCCGATAAGCACCGATTAAGTGCTGATTAGCACCGTTAGTGCCGATAGCACCGTTAGTGCCGATAAGCACCGATTAAGTGCTGATTAGCACCGTTAGTGCCGATAGCACCGTTAGTGCCGATAAGCACCGATTAAGTGCCGATTAGCACCGTTAGTGCCGATAGCACCGTTAGTGCCGATAAGCACCGATTAAGTACCGATTAGCACCGTTAGTGCCGATAAGCACCGATTAAGTACCGATTAGCACCGTTAGTGCCGATAAGCACCGAATAAGTACCGATAAGCACCGTTAGTACCGATAGCACCAGTAATGTCGTTAGCACCGACAGTGTCTTCTAGCACCGTTCAGTGTCGTTGAATGCCGGTTGGCGTCACTTAAACGTTGTTTAAGTGTCGTTTAAGTCTAGTTAGTACCGTTTAGTGCCGTTTTATGCCGTTCAACGTCGTTTAAACATTGTTTAAATGTCGTTAAGGCTGATTAGTGCCGATTAGCATCGAATTAACATTGTCGTAAACGCGTCGGTCGCTCCACACTTTACATAAAGACAATACTCGTGAAACACTAGTGTATAAAGATGAACCCTGACCCGAGTCTTGGAAAGGACCGTTAAAACTTCAAGGAAAACCTGATCAGTTTTCCTAGAAGTTGGGGGGCAAATGATATGGGCTAAAAATAAACCCTAAAGACACATTTAATGTCACATTAATTAGACCCAGTATGGTCCAAACGTGGGGCCCACCAGATGGGCCCAAACCCTATTTATAATATTAATTTCGTAATTAATATTAAGGGTAATAAACAGCTCAGCAAATAAGAGTCAAACAAGGATATTACTCTTGCCTGACTTAGCCTCCAAGATACATATTTCAACATGGAAACTGATTCCTATAAGGAAGAGATCTAGAACCTTCCTCAAGGAAGACTTGTCCACCAAGTCTCTGACTCTTACAATAATTCTAGGGCTTCTCAGCCTATATAAAGGGTCTAACCCCTCATCTCAGAACTACGTTTTTGGGCAGAGCTCAATACGTCACTTACGTTTTGGACACAGCTCCATACGTTACCCACCACGTTTTGGCTTAATCCTCGAATAAGGACATAGAAGCCACTGCGTCCTAGGTGAGCTCTCGCCGCCATAGCCTCGAGGGCACCATCACCTAGAACTACGTTGGCTTGATTCTCAATACGAGATACGTAGGCACTCTGTGAGGACCGATTACAGTCTCGAACGCAGAAACAGCCATTAAAGCGCGAAGCTCAACCACCCTAGCAATAATTACAAATCGTAACCGAGTTTTAGATCCACAACAGTGCTAGAAACAAGAATCCAATTTCCATTAAATAAAACTTTCTTCTTTACAACGTTCTCTTTGATCAAAACTTAAACCACTGGTATAACTTCGATAAGAAGTATACCGGGCCAACTAATCTATTACATAATAATAATTATTAGTGTCCAACTATATAAAATAGATCTTACACGAAATCCGGACATCCTGAGTCGAGTCATCTTCAAAAATAGCGTCTTGTTTCGTCGCTTTCCGAACTGTGCGGATAAGTCTCCAAACTACCTTACTGAAAAGTTAGATTTCGAAACAAACAAGTATGAGCGGAAGAAATACTCAGCAAGTGGTTACTAGAGTTTAACAAAATATCCCATCATATCCATGGGGTTTTCAAAATCCAACAGATACTTAATATCATTAAGGAAATATCTGTATCCATGTAACCTCAATAGAGAAAGTATAACGATTAAAATAATCATAAAATGAACATGTAAGCTCATAAAGGTTTAAAGAATATAATTAAACAGAATAATTACCCTTAAATCTTGAAATGAATATTCACAATAGGACCATTTTAGAGAAACTTTATACCATCATCTACATCACTACTAGGCTATTATAATCAATTTGGTTATATAATGAAGTAAAATACAAGTGATAAAAGTCTTGCAGCTTTGCAAGTTTATGTCTTGTCAATTGACAAGTTATATTCATTTTGCTATTAGTTGTGAGTCGAGTGTGGTGGCTGTGTGTGTTAAGAATGTCGTCAATGCAACGTACTATGGAGGAGATGTATGCTAATCTGTCTTTGGAAGAGGAAGAGGAAGGACGGGTGCTTGTAGGAGAGGAAGAGGTGAGGCCGAGTAAACAAAGTTTTATCCTGGTGGGTCGTTTTTTGACAGAAAAGAATATCAATTTTCCTGCGATGCAGAATGTATTGGCTGCATTATGGCGTCCAAAGGAGGGGGTGGAAATACATGATTTGGGGGGACAACGTTACTCTTTTGTTTTCTATCATATTCTGGATTTACAGAAGGTGGTTGATGGAGGTCCATGGACTTTTGAGCAAAGTTTGTTAGTGTTTCATAAGTTGGAGGCGGCGGAAGATCCCAGGGCTGTACTGCTAAATAAGATGGATATTTGGGTGCAGGTGTATGATATGCCACAAGGTATGTTAACGGAGAGAGTTATGCAATCCATTGGGAATTCGGTGGGAGAATTTGTCAAAGCAGATCAAGATAATATTAATGGTCTCTGGAAGCAATATATACGGATTCGTGTGACAATGGATATCACTAAGCCGCTAAAGCGAAGAATGAAATTAAAACGTCAAGGAGGGGAATGGGGGTGGATTAATTTTAAGTATGAGCGCCTAAGTATGTTCTGTTTTGTATGTGGGTTACTTGGTCATGCTGATAGGGACTGTGCAGTGGTGTATGCAAATCCGGAGAAGACTGTAGAGAGGGCGTATGGAGTGTGGCTTCGAGCGCCTAATAAGAATGTAAAAGCCCAGAATATTGGTTCAAAATGGCTTCGCAATGGAGTGCAGACATGGCAGTCGGAAGGAGCAATGGGAGGATCGAGTGCTGGACAGGGTGGGGGAGCGAAATTCACGGAAACAGGAGGGGTGGTTAGCGTGATCCAAGGGAAGACAGATGCAATTCACGTAACAAACCGACAGTCAAGGGATAATGTGGATCATGGGGGGATTCAAAATATTAATCATATGGAGATAGTGGAGAGGGCGGGAGATACGGATTTAAATGAAGATGTGGTAATTGAAAACAAACGTAAAAGAGTGGATACGGAGAAAAATAAGGCAGGTGATGGGCTGGATATGTCGAATGTGGATATGTCATTTGTAAATGGGCCAAAAAACGGACCAGAGGCGGGACCTGTATTCCAGGCCCGCCTAGAACAATGAGTGTATTGGCTTGGAATTGTCGTGGACTGGGTAAGCCACGTACAATTCGTCTTCTTAAAGAAATTACCCTGCAGAAAAAGCCTAGTATAATTTTTCTTTCTGAAACATTAGTTAGAAGTAAAGTCATAAAAGAGTTGTGCCAGAAATTGCATTTTGCAGAGTTTGTAGCGGTTGATGTACAAGGACACAGTGGGGGATTAGCGTTATTGTGGAAAAATGAGGGTGGGTGTAAGGTATTAGAAGCTGGGAGGAATTTTTTTGACTTTGAAGTCGAAAATGAACAGGTAGGAAGATGGCGCTACACGGGGTATTATGGATATCCTGAACGAAGTCGTAGAAAAGATTCTTGGGAGATGTTGAAGATGTTGGCAGGAAGATCATCGAGACCGTGGTGTGTGTTTGGAGATTTTAATGATATGATGTATGTTCATGAGAAAAAGGGGGGACGGAGTCAGCCTACTAGTCTGTTACAAGGGTTCTCAGAAACGTTGCAAGAGTGTGGGTTAGTGGATATGGGTTTTATTGGGGAACAGTATACCTGGGAAAGATCTAGGGGCAAGTTTAATTGGGTTCAGGAGAGATTGGATAGGGGAGTGGCAAATAAAGAATGGAAGGATTTGTTTCCGTTGGCAGAAGTACGTGTAATGGATGTTACTACCTCTGATCATTTGCCATTAGTTATTGAATTAAATAGGCAAGTTTATGTGCCTAGAGGTCATCGCTTCAGGTTTGAAAATGTGTGGTTGCGGGAGCAGGAGTGTAAGAACATTGTTCGATGGGAATGGGAAAGAGCAAACGGGATGGATATTGTGATGAAAATTAGTCGATGTAGTGATAAATTGAAGGAATGGGGAGGGGGTCTTAGTCATATGTATAAACAGCAGACTCAAGAGTGTTTGGTGAAACTACGGAGACTGAGATCGAGGAGAGATGCACAGGGAGTTCAGCAGTATGATAGGGTTCGTTGGGAGTACATGAGTTTGTTGGAAAAACAGGAAGTCTATTGGAAGCAAAGAGCAAAACAGCACTGGTTGAGAGAAGGTGATAAAAACACTCGATTCTTTCATCAATATGCGTCAACAAGAAGAAGAAATAATAAATTGGAGAGAATTAAGAATAAAGATGGGGAGTGGCAGGAAACGTCAGGGAGTGTGCAGAGCGTCATTGAGGAGTATTTTACGGACTTATTCAGAACTCTAAATGTGGATGGGAGGTTGACAGATTCTGAGCAAGTGCAACAGATATCAGTGGAGGAAAATGATGAGCTTGTAGCAGAGATTACGGAGGATGAGGTTAAACATGCAGTTTTTTCAATGCACCCTGATAAGTCAAGTGGTCCAGATGGATTTAATCCAGCGTTTTACCAAGCATTTTGGGATATTATTAGGAGGGATGTGGTGAAGTTTTGCTGTACGTTTATGGAAACAGGGGGTTTGCCCGATGGGGTTAATGATGCTTTGGTCTGTTTGATTCCTAAGGTGAGAAAGCCTCAAACGATGGGAGACTTGAGACCTATTTCACTATGTAATGTATTGGTACGGATATTATCGAAGGTGTTGTCCAACAGATTGAAGAAGTGTTTGGCGTCTATAATTTCGGATAAACAAAGCGCTTTTATAGAAGGAAGATTATTAACAGATAATGCGCTGGTTGCTTTTGAGATTAATCATTATATGAAGAGGAAGACACAGGGAAAGAAAGGTATAGCTGGGTTAAAGATAGATGTGTCTAAAGCTTATGATCGATTAGAGTGGGGGTTCATTAAGAACATGATGTTTAAGTTTGGGTTTAGCCAAAAGTGGATTGATAGGGTGATGTACTATATTCAATCAGTAAGGTATAGTTTTATTCACAATGGGGAGGTGTTTGGTAGTCTTATTCCTGAACGTGGGATTCGACAAGGGGATCCGATTTCTCCTTATATTTATATAATGTGTACATAGGGGTTTAGTGCAATTATTAGGAGAAATGAGGAGGTGGGCTTATTGCATGGGTGTAAGATTGCTAAGGATGCACCAAGGATCTCGCATCTATTGTTTGCTGATGACTGTTATCTGTTTTTCAATGCTACGAGAACAGAGGCCCAAACGATGCAACGTATATTGCAAAGGTATGCTAATGTGTCAGGGCAAGTTATTAATTACAATAAGTCTGCTATTACATTTTCAACTAATACATCGGTTGAAGATCGTAATGAGGTGTGTGCTCAGTTGGGGGTACAGGAGAAGCAAGAACCTGGTAATTATTTGGGAATGCCTATGAGGATAGGGCGGAATAAGGTGAATGTATTTGAGTTCTTGGTAGATAGAGTGAAGCAGAAGTTGCAGGCTTGGAAGGTGCAGAGTATTTCGAAGGAAGGGAAGGTAACTTTGCTTAAAACCGCAGCTCAATCCATACCAAATTTCTGGATGAGTTTGCCTCGAGAGATATGTGATAGAATTGAAAGGAGTATGAACGCGTACTGGTGGGGTGGAGGAGGGGAACGTAAGGGGATTAAGTGGATGAGGTGGGGGAAATTGTGTGAGGTGAAGGAGATGGGGGGGTTGGGGTTTCGTAAGTTAGGTGAATTTAATATGGCTATGCTCGCAAAACAGGCATGGAGGTTGATTAACTGTGAAAATCCTCTGGTTACGAGTTTGTTAAAAGCTAGATATTATCCTCAGAATAGTTTTTTGGAAGCTGAGCTAGGGCCAAATCCGTCGTTTATGTGGAGAAGTATAATGGCAGTGCAGGATATTATTAAAGCAGGGTGTAGGCGTAAGATTGGGGATGGAAAAACAACGAGGGTGTGGCAGATTCCTTGGTTGCCATGTCGTGAAAATGGGTATCTTACCAGTGATTTTCATACGGAACTTAAAGATGCTCTGGTGAGTGGTCTTATGCAGGAGAATCAGAATAGGTGGGATGATGAAATTTTGAATGACTTGTGTAATGAGCGGGATAAGGGGTTGATTCAGAGGGTGCCTATACCAGGAAGGAGTCGACCTGATTCTTGGTATTGGATGATGGAGGAGAATGGTCTATTCTCGGTTAGAAGCTGCTATAGAATGATCTGTGGGGAGAGTACTGGAGGGGAAGATGGATTTTGGAAGCAGTTATGGAAACTCAAGTTACCTGGTAAGGTAATTAACTTGGTTTGGCGAGCTTGTAAGGGGGTATTACCTACGGCAACAGAATTGGTAAAGCGAATGGTTAATATGGATCAGGTCTGTACATGGTGTCACTTGTGTGCTGAAACACCAATACATGTCCTATTTACTTGTAGTTTCGCTCAAGAATTATGGAATCAGGTGGGGTGGCAGGGGATTAGGATAGAGGAGGATGACACAACTGTTCTGCAAATTCTTAAGAGGATATTCAGTAATAGTACTCGAGAACGGTGTGCAATGGTTGGTTTGTATTGTTGGAGTTTATGGTGGAGACGCAATTCATGGGTTTGGAATAGGAAGATTATTTCGGTGTATGGAGTGCAGTCAATGGCGATGGGCTTATTACAGGAGTGGCAAAGGAGTCAGGAAGGGCATGTGAATGGTCGAGTCAGAGGGGGGAATGGTGGCAAGTGTTGGAGCAGACCTGCAGAAGACTGGGTTAAGGTTAATGTGGATGCGGCGTGTTTTGCTCAACACAACTACATAGGAGCAGGCTGTGTTGTTCGAGATAGTAGTGGGCAGTTCCTTCGAGCTCGTACTGGACAGGTAAGGGGGAGATGGCAGGCTAAAGAGGCGGAAGCATTAAGTCTTAAGGAAGCGTTAATGTGGGTTCGAGAGTGGAGGTCCAGTAGATGTGTTTTTGAGATGGATGCAAAGCTAGTGGTCGATGCAATATATGGGGGTAGAGGTAATTCTGGGTTTCATACGATCATAGAGGATTGTGTGGACATTCTTAAACACTTTCAGGAAGTGTTAGTAGTTTTTGAGAGTCGATCTGCGAACAAAGTAGCTCATTTGTTAGCACAGGCTGCTTGTTCTATGTCAGGTTCTATGGAGTGGTTAGAGACTGCTCCGGATTTTATCTTATGTAATGTTTTATCGGATGCTAATTAATATATGCAAGTGCATTTTATTCAAAAAAAAAAAAAAATATTCACAATAATATTCATTTAATTAAATAAATAATAGATGATTACAAATAAAACTCTAAATAAATATTTGAAATGATATTCTCTTCACAAATATAATCATCGAATAATATTTAATCGATGAAACAGTTATCAGAAAATAATCTTAAATAACAACTGATACCATTCCTGGTTCGTACCTCGTGGGTAAGTAACCGTTGATGAATAATTAAATCTTCAATAATGCACTTGAATGAAATAATCTTCAAATAATATTTCTCTGATGAGATCATACTTAAATAACAATCCTCAGAATACATAGTACTCTGCCGTTGGAATCCCTCCGGGTTTCCACGACTATCTATATATCTCAAAATATTGACTCCCCGTCTAGAGTCGGAAACAATAAGTATGCTCTTATTTCTAGAGCTACAAGATACACCGGTTTATAATAGCTTATCTCAAAACTTGTATACAAATCAGAAGGCAACTCTATTTATCACAATATTAGCAATTACCGCAAAACTGTATAACTCTATACACAGCAAAAGAAGTAATATAGAACCAATACTATAAAATATAGGTTTAAGGCACTTGCAATAAAATTTGGAGAATAATAAAATCATAAAGATAATAGTTGCACAAAATATTTCACTTGAACAATAAGTGAAGGAATATAGTCACTTGCCTGGTACTCGAGATACGATAGGGCTCGCTACGATGTCGGTCCATCTAGACAAAGTCAAATAAAAGCATACCGTTAAACTCCTGGACAACCATTCTTAACTCACAGTGTAAACATGCAACAACACAACCAAAGCATTACTTGCTCGCTTTAGCGTCATACTAAGTCCATGTTGGTTGTCAAATACTTACGTTATAAGTTTGGTTCAAAATTCATCCGCAATTCCAACTTATACTTAGCCATTTAGAACGTTGGTTTCTAAGTCTCGTTTTCAGTGGTTTTCAATTGCGCGACCTTGACTTAAACTTTTCTATAAAATCAACCAATTATTCTTTTGAGGTGCTTCCTTCGAACACACACACCTTATGATATCTAGTATTTAATAAACTCGATTTGCTACCAAAACTATTTCATTAAGGGGTTCAATTAAAGTCATGAACTTAGCACTTACGTGATCGAGCCACTTTTACGAATTTAGCCATTTCTCCTAAACCGTAAATCAGTTTCACATGAACTTTATATCAAAACGAAGCTTATGACATGAACTATCTTAGCATGGCAGTGGTTCGACATTTACAGAGGTTATATGTCTCGGGTGGGGACTCTTTTCATGCCTTAACAAAATTTCGTCATTACGACGGCTATAAATCGAATAATCCAAATTCCAATTACTCCAGTTATCATAACATCCACTCCAAACAACCCACACATCAAATTTAACATTTCACCAAGGGTATCCACTGCCTATGCTACTAGGATACCATTTGTGACAATCAATCAAGCCCAATCATAGATCTATGGTCCTAAACATGCATCAAAGCTTTATAACTCATTAAACCACTAAAACTCAAGGTAAAAGCTAGGGTTTCCAAAAGATGGTTACCTTCCTTGATGTTTGTATGACCTTAACAAGCCTTGATTAGCCCTCAACTAGCCTTAGACAAGCTTAGATCATCAAGAGAAATCAAGAAAATCAAGACTGAAAGATCATGAAAAACGAGGCCCTTACCGAGCTTTTCTGAACGAGGCTTCTAAAGGAAAGTTTTAGATCATCTTAACAGCTTCCTAACAAGCTAAAGAACACCAAATTCCATTGAGAAACGAAGGAGATATGGCCATTTAAAAATCGGGGCAGAAACTGTCAAGAACAGGGCAGCTTGGTTTCTTCAACTTGGGGGAAGGATTTGGCTAGGTTACACTCCTTTGTTTGCCACCAAACTTTAGGCGTGTGTTCTACATATTATGGGAGAGCTATGGTTAAAATTTGGTGATTTTATCATGGATAGAAATGGAGATATGAATTTTCTTCTTGAGATTGGTTCTGCTGGGCAGTTTTGGGAGAGATGAGAGAATGGAGTTTCTTTGCCTTGTCTTTGATCTAATCTCTTGAATTATTGATGTTTAGGATAATATCTAGATATTATCAGATGTGTGTGGCTGTGTTTATCACATTGGGGCTTGTGCAAAGAGTATTGGAGAAACTTGATAGATATTTTTGTGCAAAGAGTATTGGAGAAGCTTGGTTGATATTTTGGTTAATTACAAGATGAACACATGACTTGTTTTTGGTTTACGATTTAATCCTTTTGTTTTTTTTTCTTGAATCCCCTTTATATGATCATCTTGATGATCATGCACGTTATCTAATCTTGATATGTGTTCAATCCATAATTCATAGTTCGTTCGCTTAATCTCGTTGCAAAGTTCAGCGGTTTCTAGAACACTTGTTTCACTATCTCAGTGGTTTTCGTCCTAAATTCTCAAATCAATTATAATAAAATTCCAAAATATTAAATCCTCAATTTCTCATATTTAATATCTCATTTCTTGATAATACTGATATATAATTCACCGCTCTGTCAAATATTATGCTAGAATTAAAATTGGAATTTCTGAATTCCGATCGTCTTTACATACACTTATTCGCATCTTAGCTTACTAATATAACTTCAAAACATCCGTATCTCGTTCCGTACATAGGGTAATGTGAAAAATTTCTCGAGTCTCGAAATCACTATTCCTCCCTGCATTTCAGTATTCATTCATAAAAAAAATCCAAGTACAAAAATTCGGGTTATTACAGTCTACCCCTCTTAAAAGGATTCCGTCCTCGAAATCTACTAAGAGAAATCCCTAGGGTTCCTTTTATCAACTTCTCAATTCTGATAATAACCGCCACAATGCCAATTCTTTAATCTTTGATACTCATTCTTTCTTATCCGGAATTTCTACCAGTCCCCAATATAATACCAATCTGGTTATACCAATATGTTCATGCTCTCCTATGAGCCTATCCTTCACGATTAAACGTTCTCCCCTTTTTGACACAAGAAATATAATATACAAAATTACAAATTCGGTGATAACATCTATGCATATGCAACTTCTCCAAATTTCGAATCAAATCTTGGGTTGTCTATCTGACACAATCGTTACTAGAGTCTCATAACACACTGCCTTTCTTTCGAATGAAATTTGACCAACCTCTCAATAATGTAACCTTAATCAATAGAGAGGAAACGAATTGATACCGTTATACGTTGCTAGTATTGTAATCGCATCTTGATCCGCTTTTGCTCGTGGTAATCCCATCGCAAAGCCTTGATTTATCGTGTCGAGGTTAACTTATTCTAACACGATTGGCATACCTTCCAAACGTTTTAGGGGTAACAAGAATAATGAAACCTTGAAGAGAAGAGATTTCATATTATAGTAAATGCCCCACAATTGTGGTTATCAATTTACGAATTTTAAAACAACTTGATTTGAGATAAAAGAATAACTGAGAGATCAATATGATCACATGAACTCGACGTTGTGCGTCTTAGCTCCGACATTTACAAATAAAGGTGGCCAGCCTTATTGTAAAACACAACACACCAGTGATGGCGTCCCATCCAACTTCTATCACACAGACAGATATACCTGGTGTCCCCTATAAATAAGGTTGTTCGTCTCAGTTGGATAAAGAAATATGAAAGGAATTTAAAATCAACTTAATAACTGATGTCTTTTGAAATATATTCTTTGAAGCACACTTGGATTCAAAATGAACAAATTACCAAGGTGTTATTTTTGAAAAATAAGGACCAGAAAATGAAGTACCGAACAAATGGTACCTTATTGCAAAATAAACTTGTCCATCACTGGAGAAAACAAAAGTTTAAATTTTTGAAACTTTGAAAGTAGGTGGCATAATAACTTCTGATACTATTGAACTCGAATATGGTCGAACATAAGTATCAAATGAAAACTAAAAATGGAATATCAGCACAGACAAAAGTCTCGCTTAAAGGAATGTCAAATACTTCATTTGGAAGGAAAGTTATTGCCAAGGTTTTTACGTATGTCTTCCTTATCGGCTCCTTCGCTGGCTCATCATCCGACCTAAAATCTTCTTCTCCACGTCCTACGATTATCGATACTCTACGTCGTCGTCCACTAGTATTAATTTCTAAAGATTCCAAAGTAAACATCTTCAACCGTAAGAAGTTCTGTCCAGTTAAGCCTAATCATCCCAAGTGAGCACGTCATCTCGACTCGTAATAGTCTCATCTTTAATTCCTAGAAACTTTCTTGGTCATCACGTCTCCATTCACGTAAAGCTGTATCGTATAATCCTAACTAAATAAATACAAAATTCTTCTTGCTTCACCCCAAAAATTAAAAGAATCCCATTTGATTTCACGATGTCTCTAGACTTTCCCCTTGTCCTTTTTTTTTTTGCTTCTATCCGAAAGACTCATTGTTCTCGCCTTTGACTGTTTGACATGATAACAACAGGTGAGTACTTAAAATTCTCGGCAAGTTCACTCTCCCAAATCTTATTCAAGAAAATTTTATAACACGGTGATGATAAAAGATAATGCTTGAACAAATAGGAAACTCGTATAATATTTAATCATGAAAGCCGTATAAGCAACTTCTCAAAATTTTATGAGGATAGAATTTTTTTTTTTTATAAAAATCTCTCACAACTCAAGGAATTCGAATCATCTTGCCCACAAGATCATCAGAAACGAACTTCTCAACAATTTCAAGAATTTTAAGAAAATCATCAACTTATTTTGTAGCTCAGAATTTAAGAAAAGATTATTGGTCTTCCATCACTCGGTATCCCCCATGGTGCGATCAACTACCATGTCTCAAGGTACCGTCCTCCTGTGATACCCCATCCAACCTGATCAGGGCTATGATGTGGTACCACCAAATTTTTCTCTTTGCTAGCATAAAATGGGTTATCGTTTTCAACCCTGGCAACATTAGTGCCAAAATAATTATCAACATCCACGATACCCCACAGCGTGATCAACCGCTGTGTCTCAAGTACCTATATATCATTTTGCTAGCAAAAAGTTGGTTGAAAAGTCAACCTGAAATATTTCTCTTTCGATACCACGAGTTTATTCCTCGTGTTGATCTGAAAGAAAACCCATGGGCCATCTCCCATGTTAACCAGTGGATTATAAGATTACTCCTCCGAATAAAAATTGGTTGATTTGGATTCCTATTCGCTTCTGGCCAATCGCCAATCTAAACTTCGTATGAGACCGACCTGAACAATAGGCCGTCGTAATATTTTCAAAAGAAACTAATTTATTATATTGATACGAACAATATGTAAATTCCAGACAAAAATTACAACCTTGAACAAGAAAGGTTCGTTGATTAGAATAAATCTTGTGGAATCGTCTTGAAATAATAAGAACGACTCAATTCAGAAAGAAGACCTTTAAATACGCTAGAGTAGGTATTTTTTAGAGGAAATTCTGACGATAAGCTGTTCTTCTGTTCTCTATTCTGAGTGTATTTATTTTGATTCGAACAATGAATCAAATTTGAATATTGAAACAAAAGTTATCGGATATGAACAATAGATCCGATTGAAGTCAATAAAATTTAAACTACCTCGATATATGAGCGTAGTTATAACTGAAATAATCTTTAAGGGCTCGAACAAATAAGACGCCCTAGATTTCAATCTAAGTACGTTCTCTGAATTTATCAAGGGATAAAATATATAAATGTTACCATTTTAATATATGATCCGAATTATGAACCATTGCCCAATGTTAAGAAAAGTAGTTGAATTTGAGGGATAAATTCAACTGGTAGAAATAAATATTTAGTTGTCTCGAAACAATAAAACAAGTCTCAGCCGAATCAACTTAAAGAGTCGTCCCGATCAAGACCGACTAATATTTTTAAATGTCATCTTCCTCGCAAAAAGGATTTTTTTTATTTCTTTGATAGAAAAAATCAATCCAACGAAGCAAATATTTGAGTGCCCAAAAATTTCACCACAAATTTTCACTACCATGATAAAATCCTTGAGAACCATAATGTTCACTGAAACCTCATAAATTCTTTTGGAGATAAAGGATAAAATGAACTTGCCTCAGTCTTTGTGTTTGCTTAAACCCGCTTAAAACTTACTCTCTGAATTTCCGTAGTAGACATCAACAGTCTCAAGGTGTTTTATCCAATTTAGCGCAACCATCTCACGCGAACAGTCAATTCTTAACCTACTAATTGGTACTATATCCCATAGTCCAACATGAACTCTATATGAGCTCTGACGTTCCTTACTTAGCTATACACACTCCTACTCACTCTCGTTTTTAGTTTACTATAACCTTGCTCTGATACCATTCTGTAACGCCCCCAAATCCGGGGTCAGGAGATTTGGTCGTTACGTAAAAATCCTCAAAATAAAATCATCTGTTTAATAACACAATGTTCCTTGTAATTGTCCAACATTTAAATATAACATCTGTGACCCAAACTCTACAAGATCTTTTAGGTTATAGTGCTAGAAACAAGAATCCAATTTCCATTAAATAAAACTTTCTTCTTTACAACGTTCTCTTTGATCAAAACTTAAACCACTGGTATAACTTCGACAAGAAGTATACCGGGCCAACTAATCTATTACATAATAATAATTATTAGTGTCCAACTATATAAAATAGATCTTACACGAAATCCGGACATCCTGAGTCGAGTCATCTTCAAAAATAGCGTCTTGTTTCGTCGCTTTCCGAACTGTGCGGATAAGTCTCCAAACTACCTTACTGAAAAGTTAGATTTCGAAACAAACAAGTATGAGCGGAAGAAATACTCAGCAAGTGGTTACTAGAGTTTAACAAAATATCCCATCATATCCATGGGGTTTTCAAAATCCAACAGATACTTAATATCATTAAGGAAATATTTGTATCCATGTAACCTCAATAGGGAAAGTATAACGATTAAAATAATCATAAAATGAACATGTAAGCTCATAAAGGTTTAAAGAATATAATTAAACAGAATAATCCTTTATATCTATTATAGGCCAACATGGGTTTTGTGCCTATTTAGTAAATTACTAATTTGTCCTTAAATTTAAATGAATGTTAAAAATTTTGAAGTTGGAAGGAATTGAACCCATGACCTTCCAACACTTGTAACTTTGTGTTCACATGTTAAACCACTAAACCAAATCACTTCTTTGTGCAACTTTTTAAACTCATTCACTACATGCTCAAATAACTCACCTATTAGCATTATTTTATAATTTATTCAAGATAAAATTGCCCACATAATTTTTATTAATTTTAATAATTTGAATTTTGATAATTAAAACTATGTCATTCATATACTCATAAATTTATGCTCACGTTTATTTTTATGATTTATTAGGGATAAAATCATTAAAATATTTGCACATATAATAGTAAAAAATGGTAGTCGGCGAGGGAAAATATAAATTGACAAATATGATGTCGTCGAAGTCAGAATTAAGAAAGGTACTGAGTGGCTGAAAATTGGTCAAAAAAAAAAAAGCAAAGTGAGGAGGTAGGTGACGGAAAATAAGTAGACGTCTATGTCAAGTAGGTAAACGGGCGGAAGTGAAAATAGATCTATGAAATTTTATTATAATATTTCTCTTTTTTAACAATTACATCTATATATTAGTCAAATGGCCAGATTATGTTTATTATTAAATTGTTACATTGATGAATGAAGTGTATAACATATTTTTACTCGGTATCATTATAATATTTTATTTTATGTATGAAAGGTACTAAGGTGGCCGAAAATTGGTAAAAAAAAATCGAAGTGAGGAGGTAGGTGACAGAAAATTAGTAGAAGTTATATCAAGTAGGTAAACGGGCGGAAGTGAAAATAGATATATAAATATTTATTATAATATTTCTCTCTTTTAACAATTATATCTATATTGGTCGAATGGCCAGAATACAAAAAATGATAAATAAGGTGTAAAACATATTTATACTCGATATCATTATAATATTTTATTTTAACTATATTTGCACTATATCGGTTAATCCTATTATCATCGCGTAATTTATAGATTGATTAACAAAATAGATTAAAATATTAAAAATAAGAAATAATTTACATATGGGATTTGGATTTGGTAAAAAAATGTCAATATGATTTTGATATCTATTGTCCCTCGCACTTTATTTTTGCAGCATTTTCATGATATGCTAATGTTATTAACTTCATACAAAATGAGTTTTGCAACCATATATAAGATAGTAATTTTTACTAATTTTAACAATTTATGCCATTCATATACTCATAAATTTATGCTCACGTTTATTTTTATGATTTATTAGGGATAAAATCATTAAAATATTTGCACATATAATAGTAAAAAATGGTAGTCGGCGAGGGAAAATATAAATTGACAAATATGATATCGTCGAAGTCAGAATTAAGAAAGGTACTGAGTGGCTGAAAATTGGTCAAAAAAAAAAAGCAAAGTGAGGAGGTAGGTGACGGAAAATAAGTAGACGTCTATGTCAAGTAGGTAAACAGGCGGAAGTGAAAATAGATCTATGAAATTTTATTATAATATTTCTCTTTTTTAACAATTACATCTATATATTAATCAAATGGGCAGATTATGTTTATTATTAAATTGTTACATTGATGAATGAAGTGTATAACATATTTTTACTCGGTATCATTATAATATTTTATTTTATGTATGAAAGGTACTGAGGTGGCCGAAAATTGGTAAAAAAAAAAAAAAATCGAAGTGAGGCGGTAGGTGACGGAAAATTAGTAGAAGTTATCTCAAGTAGGTAAACGGGCGGAAGTAAAAATAGATATATAAAAATTTATTATAATATTTCTCTCTTTTAACAATTATGTCTATATTAGTCGAAAGGCCAGAATACAAAAAATGATAAATAAGGTGTAAAACATATTTATACTCGATATCAGTATAATATTTTATTTTAAGTATATTTGCACTATATCGGTTAATCCTATTATCATCGGGTAATTTATAGATTGATTAACAAAATAGATTAAAATATTAAAAATAAGAAATAATTTACATATGGGATTTGGATTTGGTAAAAAAATGTCAATATGGTTTTGATATCTATTGTCCCTCGCACTTTATTTTTGCAGCACTTTCGTCATATGCTAAGTTATTAACTTCATACAAAATGAGTTTTACAACCATATATAAGATAGTAATATACCAATTTCACTTGAATTTTAAACTCCAATGCGAGTTTCAACCCGGTGTGAGACTAATAAACTCGAAAATTGTTGATATATACAATGTCTTATGATCACGGATGTGGTATGTGTATTTTTTTATTTTTTGGCTATCATTTTGCTGTTACCTCAAATTAAAATGATATTCGGGATGCTTCATTATCGTAGTTATGTCTATCTTATTTTCATAGATTAAATTTTAATTGTACGTATGAACTTTTACAACATAATTCATTCGGTGCATAGATTAACACATCTCATTTTAAAAACCCGTTATGAGTTATGACACTTTAATTTTAGTTACTCGTGTATTTTGTTGAATTTGTACATGTCTAAATATGGATTATCTTGAAATTTGAGATATTACCTTGGGGTTTTGAAAGTTCACTTCTGAGAATAGATATATAGTACAATGTATTTGAAGAAAAGATTTTGTTATGGTCAATTTGCTATTGAAAGGATACATCTGCGATGGTCAAATACCATGATCTTAGAAAAGCACACATCACATATTTATTTTGAATGTGCACAACTATTAGAATAAATTTGTTATTCTCCTTGTTTTCCGAAATTGGTCGGAGAAAAGGATCCAAAATTGGAAATGTGCGCTGAAATCCAAAATTGGAAATGTGCGCTGAAATCCAAAATTGGAAATATGCGCTGAGATTTTATTAGCAGAACTATATGACTCTATTACTTTTATTTTTTCGTCACATTACATTATTTCTTACAATATTAAATTAGAATTAATATAATATTTAATTCTTGTCCACCAAAAATAAATAAGCAGCTGTTTTCTCATGTATTTCAATACAACAAGATTATTGTGGTAATACTTGGCATTTAATTAACCTTACTTATAGATTTCAGTCGGTCATTCTTTTTATACTGACCAAACAAAACTAAAAATATAACTTTCGCGGTTCAGAATCTAATAATTTGAAACTATAACATCTTAATAGATCGAAATACGTAAAGTAGACTAATACGAGAAAATTCTATGAATTATTATATGGCACGTGCTTTGCACGGGCTATCATGCTAGTTACCCTTAAATCTTGAAATGAATATTCACAATAATATTCATTTAATTAAATAAATAATAGATGATTACAAATAAAACTCTAAATAAATATTTGAAATGATATTCTCTTCACAAATATAATCATCGAATAATATTTAATCGATGAAACAGTTATCAGAAAATAATCTTAAATAACAACTGATACCATTCCTGGTTCGTACCTCGTGGGTAAGTAACCGTTGATGAATAATTAAATCTTCAATAATGCACTTGAATGAAATAATCTTCAAATAATATTTCTCTGATGAGATCATACTTAAATAACAATCCTCAGAATACATAGTACTCTGCCATTGGAATCCCTCCGGGTTTCCACGACTATCTATATATCTCAAAATATTAACTCTCCGTCTAGAGTCGGAAACAATAAGTATGCTCTTATTTCTAGAGCTACAAGATACACCGGTTTATAATAGCTTATCTCAAAACTTGTATACAAATCAAAAGGCAACTCTATTTATCAAAATATAAGCAATTACCGCAAAACTGTATAACTCTATACACAGCAAAAGAAGTAATATAGAACCAATACTATAAAATATAGGTTTAAGGCACTTGCAATAAAATTTGGAGAATAATAAAATCATAAAGATAATAGTTGCACAAAATATTTCACTTGAACAATAAGTGAAGGAATATAGTCACTTGCCTGGTACTCGAGATACGATAGGGCTCGCTACGATGTCGGTCCATCTAGACAAAGTCAAATAAAAGCATACCGTTAAACCCCTGGACAACCATTCTTAACTCACAGTGTAAACATGCAACAACACAACCAAAGCATTACTTGCTCGCTTTAGCGTCATACTAAGTCCATGTTGGTTGTCAAATACTTACGTTATAAGTTTGGTTCAAAATTCATCCGCAATTCCAACTTATACTTAGCCATTTAGAACGTTGGTTTCTAAGTCTCGTTTTCAGTGGTTTTCACTTGCGCGACCTTGACTTAAACTTTTCTATAAAATCAACCGATTACTCTTTTGAGGTGCTTCCTTCGAACACACACACCTTATGATATCTAGTATTTAATAAACTCGATTCGCCACCAAAACTATTTCATTAAGGGGTTCAATTAAAGTCATGAACTTAGCACTTACGTGATCGAGCCACTTTTACGAATTTGGCCATTTCTCCTAAATCGTAAATCAGTTTCACATGAACTTTATATCAAAACGAAGCTTATGACATGAACTATCTTAGCATGGCAGTGGTTTGACATTTACAGAGGTTATATGTCTCGGGTGGGGACTCTTTTCATGCCTTAACAAAATTTCGTCATTACGACGGCTATAAATCGAATAATCCAAAATTCCAATTACTCCAGTTATCATAACATCCACTCCAAACAACCCACACATCAAATTTAACATTCCACCAAGGGTATCCACTGCCTATGCTACTAGGATACCATTTGTGACAATCAATCAAGCCCAATCATAGATCTATGGTCCTAAACATGCATCAAAGCTTTATAAATCATTAAACCACTAAAACTCAAGGTAAAAGCTAGGGTTTCCAAAAGATGGTTACCTTCCTTGATGTTTGTATGACCTTAAAAAGCCTTGATTAGCCCTCAACTAGACTTAGACAAGCTTAGATCAAAAGAGAAATAAAGAAAATCAAGTTAGTAATTCGGAGTCACTATAACCCGACTGAAAGATCATGAAAAACGAGGCCCTTACCGAGCTTTTCTGAATGAGGCTTCTAAAGGAAAGTTTTAGAGCATCTTAACAGCTTCCTAACAAGCTAAAGAACACCAAATTCCATTGAGAAACGAAGGAGATATGGCCGTTTAAAAATCGGGGCAGAAATTGTCAAGAACAGGGCAGCTTGGTTTCTTCAACTTGGGGGAAGGATTTGGCTAGGTTACACTCCTTTGTTTGCCACCAAACTTTAGGCGTGTGTTCTACATATTATGGGAGAGCTATGGTTAAAATTTGGTGATTTTATCATGGATAGAAATGGAGATATGAATTTTCTTCTTGAAATTGGTTCTGCTGGGCAGTTTTGGGAGAGATGAGAGAATGGAGTTTCTTTGCCTTGTCTTTGATCTAATCTCTTGAATTATTGATGTTTAGGATAATATCTAGATATTACCAGATGTGTGTGGCTGTGTTTATCACATTGGGGCTTGTGCAAAGAGTATTGGAGAAACTTGATAGATATTTTTGTGCAAAGAGTATTGGAGAAGCTTGGTTGATATTTTGGTTAATTACAAGATGAACACATGACTTGTTTTTGGTTTACGATTTAATCCTTTTGTTTTTTTTTCTTGAATCCCCTTGATATGATCCTCTTGATGATCATGCACGGTATCTAATCTTGATATGTGTTCAATCCATAATTCATAGTTCGTTCGCTTAATCTCGTTGCAAAGTTCAGCGGTTTCTAGAACACTTGTTTCACTATCTCAGTGGTTTTCGTCCTAAATTCTCAAATCAATTATAATAAAATTCCAAAATATTAAATCCTCAATTTCTCATATTTAATATCTCATTTCTTGATAATACTGATATATAATTCACCGCTCTGTCAAATATTATGCCAGAATTAAAATTGGAATTTCTGAATTCCGATCGTCTTTACATACCCTTATTCGCATCTTAGCTTGCTAATATAACTTCAAAACATCCGTATCTCGTTCCGTACATAGGGTAATGTGAAAAATTTCTCGAGTCTCGAAATCACTATTCCTCCCTGCATTTCAGTATTCATTCATAAAAAAAATCCAAGTACAAAAATTCGGGTTATTACACCTAAAAACATAAATCAAATCATATCTTCCAATCATATCATATCTAGCAATAATTAATATATAACCAAAATTTATACTATTATATAAAAGCCGAAACATTAGAAGTTTTGGTACCTGTTTTTTGGTACGATGTGAATTTACTTATTTACCCTTTATTATAAAGAAAATTATATATGATATCTATACTATTAAAACTCCTAAAATAAATAATAACATAATATAATTAATGGTAAGTAATCGATTGCCTTTTTTACTTTTACTTTTAATTTTAATTGAAGATTACATTTTATAAACACCTAAAAATATCAATCGTATAATATCTTCCAATCATTAATATTTCCTTTCGAATTAAAACACATTACCTTTTTAATTTAAAACTAATCTTACAATCATTAATATATACCCAAAAATATCACATCATATTTTTCTATTATTAATAAAATATATTAAAAATCTGTATACGTTGTTTACAATAAGGAAACATTAGTATAATCCGTAAATATGAGTATATTAAATTATATTAAATTAAAATTAATTAATTATATAATAGCCGAAACATTAAAAATTTTTGTACCTATTTTTTGGTATATGTTTCATAATATTTCGTGAATTTACTTATTTAACCTTTATTATAAAGAAAAACATTTACGATATCTATACTATTAAAACAACTAAAATAAATAATAACATAATATAATTGACGGTAATTAGTCGATTGCCATTTTCACATTTACTTTTAGTTGAAGATATTACTTTTATGAACACATAAAAACATCAGTCAAATCATATCTTCCAATCATATCATATCTAGCAATAATTAATATATAACCAAAAATATCATATCATATCTTCTAATCACTAACAAAATATAATACAAAACTATCATTAGGTTTTTATTAAAAAATCAGAATGGTTAGATCTAATGATTAAATATATTATATAATTAAATTAATTTACGAAAATTTCAAGGTTCAAATTCTATAACGACATATTTATTTTAAAATTTTATAATATAAGTTTTAAATCATGCATATCATTAGATAAATTTATATTAAATTATTAATATTAAAATTAAAATAAAATATTGTAAATAATGATTATATAAAAATATAATTGTAACATAAAATAAAATTTGTTACATATAAAAAAATCCGTACATCGCACGGGTTATAAGTTAGTATAATTAAACAGAGGTACACAAAATGCACATTTTGGATACTAGGTACACACTTTGCATTTTACTCATATGTTATTTACTTATTAGTAGCCCAACATGGGCCAATAATTCATGAGATAATTTATTACTCCCTCCATTCCAAAAAAAAAATTCCTGTTTGAGTTGGACACGTTTGCCGATGTATATTTTTGATCGTTAATATCTTTAATTTCGTATTAGTATTAAATATAAAAACTTCATTGTATTAAAATATTCACAAATACGAATCAAATAAAATCACTCATGACTATATTTTGTATTATAAATTATGCTTAAATTTAGTCAAACGCTTATAATGAATAATGTTAAAAGTCAAAATGGAAAAGATTTTATGACACGGATGGAGTAGTATCAAAATTCATGAGATATTTTAATGCAGGTAAAAAGATAAAATTGTCCCCATCCATTCTATTCTAAATTGTGTTCTCAAAACCCACCATAGCTATTTCCTTGATTGTGTTCTTCCTGATTGAAAATGGCGATTGTGTTTTTCATATTATTTTTGACGAGTATGCCATGGTTCCATCAAATTCTACACATGGCCTTTCTCTACCGTAGACCAATCAAAATCTCGAATTCAGCACCTATTTTTCAAGCCGTCCTTCCCGTAATTCTTGATTCTAATTCACCAAAATGAGATCTTGCAATCAGATCCATCCTCAATCAAATTAAAAAAAAAGTCACGGACACTCAGGTCCTTCACATGTTTTTATACATTTTATTTAGCTGCGTTTTTCGTTGATTGTTTTCTTGGGATTTTTTGTTTTTTATGTTTGTGTTTGTTTAGTATCGTGAGTTTTTGAGTTTATGATATGTGTTATAATATTTAATAAATATAAAGTGATTGTCAAAACTTATTCAAGAAGATTCACAAAGTTTCCTCAAGAAGATTTACAAAAAATTTTCAAGAAGACTCACCAAGCTTACTCAAGAAGACTTGCAAAACTTATCTAAGAAGATTTGTATTGCTTAACAAAGAAGAATTGAATATCTTATTTAGTAAGACTTGTAAACCAACACCTATAAATAGGCCAGTTGGTGAAACAGATTTATAATATACATATAACTTTCTCTTTACAACTTCTGTTCTCTCTAAATACGATTCTTATACTAAGATAACGAAATTGTTTCTAGTTATATCATTAGTTATTTAGGTGAAGATTGAAAACTCAAGATTTACAACACGTTATCAGTACGAGTCTCTGCCAGCTGAAACTATTCAACAAAGGAGGTATGTTTTAAATTTTGTCATTTTATTTTGAATACTAAAATTATTGTTATTTACATGTTTTTATTGTTATTCAAGTACTATAAAGATGGCCATGCCGTCAAGTACTACTACTATAAAGATGGCTCTGCCGTCAAGTAGTATTCAATAGTTTTTGTGGTCGGCTATATCGTTGTAACTTTTGAACTGAATTATTAATCTATATGTATCATTGTTTGTTAATTGTTTAAATCTAAATCTTGAAAGTGCTATAATATATCATGTTCAAATGTTTTTCAGAATGGTCAATCTTGCGAAATTAGAGTTTGTTGCTTTTGATGTATCTGGGGATAATTATTTATCTTGGATACTCGATGCGGAATTACACCTTAGTGCTAATGGGTTAAAAGATAATATGGAATCGGGAAAAATCCCAACTGTTGAACAAAATGCCAAAGCTATCATTTTTCTCAGGCATCACATTCATGAAAAATTAAAATCTGAATACCTCACAGTCAAAAATCCACTCACTTTTTGGACCAATCTCAAAGATAGGTTTGACCACCAAAAACTTGTCCATCCGCCACAAGCTCGTTATGACTAGATCAATTTAAGGTTACAAGATTTTGAATTTGTTGCTGAATATAATTCTGCCTTGTTCAAAATAAGCTCAAAACTAATCCTGTGTGGTGAGAAAGTTACTGATGCTGAGATGATTGAAAAGACCCTTTCGACCTTCTACCCCAACACTGTGATCTTGGCACAACAATACAGAGAACGCAATTTCCAAAAATATAATGAGCTGATATCTCTCCTTCTTGTAACTGAGAAAAATAATGAGTTGTTGTTGAAAAATCATCAGATACGTCCTACAGGCTCTGCCCAGTTACCTGAAGTACATAACACGTTATTCTGGATGAATGAGCATGGGAAATGGCATAGAGGAGGATGAGGTTATGGACGAAACCGTGGATGTGGAAATTTTCATGGTCGAATTCGAAATTAGTATAACCTTGGCCACCCAAAGTGGCAGCGTGATGGTTACAACAACTCCAGCCACCAGAAGTGGCAAAATGAGGTGTCAAATAAAAGGAAGGTACCACAAGAAGGAGATACTAGAGATATATGTTTTAGATGTGGGGCTCATGGGCATTGGACTCGTACTTGCCACACACCTAAACATCTTGTAGAACTTTACGAGTCATCTAAAAAGCAGAATGGACAAAGGGTAGAAACAAATTTGGCTAGTTTTGATGAAGAACCAATCAACAAGACTCCAACTGAACTTAATAATAATGCTAATCTTTACTACACTTAGATGACTACTTCTTATATGTATCACTTTAAATGCTTGTTCCTTATGTATTTGTTTTGATTTCGTGTTTTAATGTACTTGATTTATGTTCTTGTTTTATGTACTTGGGTTTGCTTTAATAAAATTGTTGTTCACTTATATTTGTGCACATTATAGATATGGGAGATATATGCATTGCTGATTGCGCCACCACTCACAATCCTACAAAATCAAAAATATTTTTCACAGTTGACTAAAACCAACTCACATGTCTGGACTATTTCGGGCACAACAAATATAATAGAGGGTTTTGGAAAAGCCAATTTTATCATACCAAATGAGACACAAATTCACATACATAATGCTCTACATTCTAGCAAATCCACTAGGAATCTTCTGAGTTTTAAAGTCATTCATCTTAATAGTTTTCACATAGAAACTACTTGTGAAAATGAAAAAGAATACCCACTTATCACTTCAACCACCTCAGGCCATAAAAAGATCTTAGAAAGGTTACAAACAATCTCTTCTGGACTATATGCTACCCAGATTAAAGTCATTGAGTCTCATAGTATCACCATTCCGAAAAACATAGACCCAAAATCACTCACCCTTTGGCATGAAAGACTTGGTCACCCAGGAGTATCTATGATGCGTCGTATTATAGAAAATTCTGTTGGACATCCCCTTAAAGATCAAAAGGTCATACCACATAATGAACTTCTTTGTTCAACATTTTCTTTAGGAAAACTAATTGTTCGACCATCTCTAGTTAAACTTTAAACCGAGTCTCCAAATTTCTTAGAAAGAATCCAAGGTGACATTTGTGGTCCTATTCATCCGTTATCCGGTCCATTCAGATATTTAATGGTTCTAATTGATGCATCAGCTAGATGGTCTCATGTCTGTTTACTCTCTACGTGAAATACAACCTTTGCCAATCTACTTGCTCAAATAATCAAATTACGAGCCCAATTTCCTGACCATCCCATTAAATCAATTCGACTAGATAATGCTGCTAAATTTATATCTGCAACTTTCAATGATTATTGTATGTCAGTAGGGATCTCAGTCGAACACCCTGTAGCTCACGTGCATACACAAAATGGCTTAGCAGAATCTCTAATTAAAAGACTTCAACTCATTGCACGTCTCTTACTTTTAAGAGCCAAATTGCCTACATCTATTTGGGATCATGCAATACTTCTTGCATCAAACATAATTAAGATAATACCATCTGCTTACCACAAACAATCTCCCTATGAGTTAGTTATTGGCCAAGTTCCTAATATTTCTCACTTTAAGATTTTTGGTTGTGCCGTATATGTTTCCATTGCACCCCCACAGAGATCCAAAATGGGTCCACAAAGAAGAGTAGGCATATATGTTGGTTTTGACTAACCATCTATCATAAGATATCTTGAACCGTAAACTGGTGATGTATTTACTGCTCGTTATGTTGATTGTCATTATGATGAGTCTGTGTTCTCTCCATTAGGGGGAGAAAACGTTTTGCATAAATTAAATTCTGGACTATCATGGAATGCATTAGGATTAAATGCTATTGATCCACGTACTAAACAATGTGAATCTCAGGTTTTATGAATCATTCATATGCAAAATATTGCTAATCAAATGTTGGATGCTTTTAATGATTCTAGACTTATTATAAAATCACATATACCCGCTGTTAATGCTCCGGTTAGGGTTGAAATCCCTGCTCATAAATCAATTCCTGAAGAATTTATTGGAAATTCAAAACCATGCCAGAAGCGTGGTAGACCTATTGGTGCGAAAGATGTTATACCACGAAAACGGAAATTGAATGGACCTGGCCCTGAAGTGGCAAGGTTTCCTGAAAGTACATCAGAAATGGTATTACCTCCTGAAGAGGTTCGAGCCCCTGAAGTGGTTATATCAAATACCCTAGAAGTTTTATCACCTCCTGAAGAGGTTCAAACCCCTGAAGTGGCTATGACAAAACCACCCAAAGGCATGTGATATTACTATGAACTCCGATCCTGAACCACAAAGTCTGGAAGAATGTCGACAAAGAGATGATTAGCCAAAATGGAAAATTGCAATCCAGGAAGAATTGTAATCCTTGCGCAAGAGAAATGTATTTGGACCCGTAGTCCGAACACCAGTTGATGTAACTCCCGTTAGAAATAGAGGAGTATTTGTACGAAAACAAAATGAGAGAAATGAAATTGTAAGGTATAAGGCCCGGCTAGTAGCCCAGGGATTCTCTCAAAGGCCGGGATTTGATTACCAGGAAACTTACTCTCCCATGATGGATGAAGTCACTTTTTGTTTTCTTATGGGTATGGCTTGTATGAAAAGATTTGAAACACGTATTTTGGAGGTTGTCACAGCCTACCTTTATGGAACACTTGATAGTGATATTTATATGAAAATCCTTGAAGGATTAAAGTTAGAGGAAACTAAGCCTCGACATTTGTATTAAGTTAAATTACAACGATCATTATATGGCTTGAAACAATCTGGTCGTATGTGGTACAACTGGCTTAGTGAATATCTATTGAATGATGGGTATATTAATAATCAAGTGTGTCCATGTGTGTTTATCAAAAGGTCACAACATGGTTTTGTTATTATTGCTGTATATGTGGATGATTTGAATATTTTAGGTACTTCTGAATATATTATTAATGCTGCTAACTATTTGAAAAATGAGTTTGAAATGAAAGATCTTGGAAAGACAAGATTTTGTTTAGGTATACAGGTGAAGCACTTATCTTCAAGCATATTTATTCATTAATCAACCTATACAGAAAAGGTTCTTGATCGGTTCTACATGGACAAAGCTCATCCACTAATTATGCCAATGGTGGTTCGATCACTAGAAGTTGAGAAAAATCCATTCCACCCTAGAAAAGAAGATGGAGATGCACTTGGGCCTGAAGTTCCATATCTTAGTGCAATTGGAGCTTTTATGTATCTTGAAAATAACACATGACCCTTATATTGCATTTGCTGTGAACCTGTTGACGAGATTCAGTTCTGATCCAACTAAAAGGCATTGGGATGGGATCAAACATATATTCAGATTTCTCCGAGGAACAATTGATCTTGGGCTATTCTTCCCAAACAATTCAAAATCATAATTGGTTGGATATGCGGATGCTGGGTATATGTCCGACCCTCATTTTGGACGATCTCAAACAGGTTTTCTATTCATATATTGTGGTACTACTATTTCTTGGAAGTCTACAAAATAGACTATGGTGGCAACTTTATTAACCATGCAGAGTTACTTACAATCGATGAAGCAAGCAGAGAATGCATTTGGTTACGAACTATCATTCAACATATTCGAGAATCATGTGGCTTATCAAGTACTTCAGACAGTCCTGCAGTTATGTTCGAAGACAACTCAGCTTGCATTAAACAATTAAAGGAACACTATATCAAAAGGGATTGAATAAAACATATCTTGCCAAAATTATTCTACACTCATGAGAAAATGGTGACACTGATGTATGACAAGTTCGTTCATGTGATAACCTGGCAGATTTACTTACAAAGTCACTACCTACATCAACATTTGAAAAGCTGTGAAGCAATATTGGCATGCGAAGATTGAGAATATTATTACATCAAGATGTCAAATTTTGAGATGTTTTATTCAGGAAGAAACTGTACTTTTTTTTCTTCGTCAAGGTTTTTATCCCACTGGGTTTTTCCTTGTAAGGTTTTAACGAGGCAGTTAATCCCTGCAATAACTCATTTTTGAAAATCAAGGGGGAGCGTTATAATATATAAATAAATATAAAGTGCTTGTCAAAGCTTCCTCAAGAAGACTCACAAAGCTTCCTCGCGAAGACTTACAAAGCTTCCTCAAGAAGACTCACCACGCTTACTCAAGAAGACTTGCAAAACTTATCTAAGAAGCCTTGTAATGCTTATCAAAGAAGAATTGAATAGTTTATTTAGTAAGACTTGTAAACCAACTCCTATAAATATGCCAGTTGGTGAAATATATTTAGAATATACATATAACTTTCTCTTTACAACTTCTGTTCTCTCTAAATACGATTCTTATACTAAGATAATGAAATTCTTTCTAGTTATATCATTAGTTATTTAGTTGAAGCTTGAAAACTCAAGATTTACAACAATATGGGAATTTTACTTGTGGTATTGTAGAGTTGATTTGGATAAAGCTGAAATGAATTGCAATGGGGAAGGAATGCTAAGTGGATTACAGAGTGGTTGTAAAGCTATGTATAGGCATTCTTCTGTTAATGTTATGATGTTTTGTAGTTCTGTTTCTCAGCTTTTTTTTGCTAGTGCTGATTTGAAGGATAGTGTTGTTCTTTGAATTGGATTGAGTTGTGTAATAGTATTAAAGTTTCATTATCCAAATATTTGCTTGGTCTTAAGAGGTTTTGTAAATTAAAAGTACTAGCTTATAACATGTATCAGGTTTCTTTTTATATATTATAAATTTTAATTTTATGTTACAATTATATTTTTTGATAGAACCAGAATATATTTTGTTACTAATATGTAATATTCTGTAAGATCTTTAGGATGCTAATTTCCTTGTAATGTGGCAGACTATTCTCTAGTCTGTGTATATATACTTTATGTAATGCAATGATACGAGCAGGGTGTGTGGCTCTTTCTAACATGGTATCAGAGCCCTAAAGTCTTTCTCTAGCCGTAACCTAATTTTTTCACCTTCACCTTCTTTTCCTACTCTCTTTACCCAGCAACAAACATGGCAAACGACAATAAAACAACCTTCCATCCTGCTCTTGGTGTAAACAACATCAAAAACTTTGTCCCCGTCACTCTTGAAGTTGAGAAAGTCCAACATTCTTCTTGGGCAGAACTCTTTAAAATCCATGCTACTGCATATCAAGTGTTAGATCATATAATTCCTCCAGATCCAAAAGCCACAACTACAACAAAAACCACCACCGACATGGAAATCTGGAAGAGATTAGATGCTATTGTTCTTCAATGGATTTATGGAACAATATCACATGACCTCCTTCATACTATCCTTGAACCAAATTCAACTGCACAATAGGCCTGGGATCGTCTTTAAAATATATTTCAAGACAACAAAAATTCTCATGCGGTTTATTTGGAGATTCAGTTCAATGAGACCCACCTTGCTGATTTCCCTAATGTTTCTGCATATTGTCCGGCCCTCAAAATTCTTTCAGATCAACTTGCCAACCTTGGTTCCCCAGTTAATGATCAACGCATGGTTCTCCGTCTCGTTGCTGGTCTTACAGAGGAATATGACACTGTAGCGACCATGATTCAGCAAAGTGACCCATTTCGTCCCTTTTACAAAGCTCGCTCCATGCTCACTTTCGAAGAAGCACGTAAAGAAAAGCACAAACGTGACATATCTTCTTCCGACACAGCCCTCGTCACAACCAATAAATCGCCTCAAAACTTTGATAATGACGGGCACTATCAGCAAGGACGTACCCAGAACAAGAACCGTGGTCGCGATAGAGGTCACGGGGGTGTACGTGGTAGAAGAGGCAAAGGTCGTGGGGCTAGCCGAAATAACAATTATGCCAATGCCTATAACACCCCACCACAACAATATGGATCTTCCTACTTGCAGTCCTGGAACTCTGCAACACCATGGGGTCAGGCTTCTTGGGCGACACCTCCTTGCCCATATCCCACCGCCATTGGGTCCCGCGTTCACCAAATCCACGTCAACAGTCCCCAACACAAGGTATTCTCGGCCCCCGACCACAAGCATATGCAACTACTTATAATCACTCAAGAGCAGAACCAAGATACTATCTTACTGATATTGAAAGTGCAATGCATACTCTCACACTCCAACCCCCAAATAATGACTGGTACATGGATACTGGTGCGACTTCCCATATGACATCAAACTCTGGTAAACTTACATCTATTTTTCCTTTGAACAATAATAAGAATGTGCTTGTTGGTAATGGTAGTTGTATCCACATTGTTGGTTGTGGTCAATCTAATCTTTTTCCACCCCTCCCTCATTTCTCTTTAAATAATGTCTTACTTGCTCCAAATATTATTAAAAATCTTGTCTCTGTTCGGCAATTTCCATTGACAATAATGTTTCTGTCGAGTTTGATCCATTTGGTTTTTCTGTGAAGGATCTTCAAACAAGAACACCAATTATTCGGTGCAATAGCACAAGAAAGTTGTACCCCATTACATCATCCTTTCCATCTTCTTCCGTTGCTTGCTCTACTCAACCTACTGCTTTTGCTGTTCATTCCCCAACACTCTGGCACAATCGACTTGGACATCCTAGAGTTTCAACATTTGATGCACTTAGAAATAAAAATTCTATCTCTTGTACTATGGGTAGATTATCTAGCATTTGTCATTCTTGTCAACTTGGGAAACATGTTAAACTCCCATTTTTCGCATATTTTTCTTTCACTACTGCTCCTTTTGACTTTATTCATAGTGATGTTTGGACGTCCCCTATACATAGTTCAAGTGGATTTAAGTACTAATTTTATTCCTAGATGATTTTACCAATTTTCTATGGTTATTTCCAATTCAATGTAAATCTGAGGTCTTTTCTATCTTCAACACTTTCCACAACTACATTCAAACTCAATTTCAATCGAAAATAAAAATGTTTCAATGCGACAATGGGCGAGAATATATCAACCATCAATTTCAAACATTTTTTTCTCATAACGGCATACATGCTCGATTATCTTGTCCACACACTTCTGACTTCACAACAAAATGGAAAGGCTGAAAGAATGATTCGTAGGATCAATAATACGAGTCGTACTCTACTTCTTCATGCCTCATTACTCCCTAAATTCTGGCCTCATGCTGTTCAAATGTCATGTTATCTCCACAATCTAATTCCTGGAAAAGTAAACTCTTATGCTACTCCTGTTGAGGTACTATATTGCAAGCAACCTAGTTACACACATTTGAGAGTTTTCGGATGCTTATGTTATCGTAATCTTACTTCTACAACCTCTCATAAGCTTCAACCTCGTTTCACACCATGTGTATTTCTCGAGTTTCCCATGAATCATCGTGGTAATAAGTGTTTCGACCCTTCTTCTAAAACTATCATCATATCTCGACACGTGACAATCGATGAGTCTTCTTTTCCATTCTCTCATCTCAGAAATTTCACACACTCCCAGTATAATTTCTTGGGTGAGGAGCCTTCTCCTTTCATCTCTCAAATCATAGCGCAAGAACTAGAGGCCTCAACACCCTCTATGAGACAACATACCCCAACCTTTAGTCATAAGAATGGAAATTCCCAGACACACACTCCTAACACCATACCTGTTCTGACTACACCTCAATCGTAGCAGCCTCCTAACTCACCAAATATTCAAATTGGCCCTTCCCCAATCCACATCCCTTCTCCTTCTCCAGAACAACAACAACAGCCAGCTCCTCATTCCATGGTCACTCGCTCACGACATGGAATTTACAAGCCAAAACAATTGTTTGACCTTAATGTTCAAACACTTACCTCTTCTCCACTACCATATTCTTATTTAGCGGCTCTTCGTGATCCTCAATGGAAAATAGCCATGGCTGACGAGTATGCTGCTCTTCTTAAAAACAGAACCTGGGATCTTGTCCCCCATCCCTCAAATGCAAATATTGTTTCTAGTATGATACTCCTAAGTTTTGATGATCACAAACAGTAAGCCATTTGGCTTATTAGTAGATATAAAACAGCATGCTAGTTGTGTATGTACTCACTTGGTTTTTGCAGGATACTCTAGCTTACTGATTGTATAATCAGACTATCTAACAGCAAACCAAAGTTGAGATACAGTGATAGTTTGGCAAGCCAGTTGCACATAGTCAATACATAAACAGCAAGCTGATAGCGTGTAGGTTGATATAAAACATCATGTATCATGTATTTCTGTATTGTAATCACTTGGTTTTGCAGGGTATAATAGCTTACTGATTGTATGTTCAGTTTGTCACAAACAGCAAGCCATTTGTACAAACAGCAAGCCATTTTCAACTGTTCAGAATTCCTGTAGATAAAGATCAACTAGACATATCTATGTTCTCAGGAAACTTGGTTGATGATATGGAAATGCAAAAGTATAAATCCATGTATCTGTTCAGCTCACCAGAACCAAAACAGCAAGCTGATAGGAACTTGCTATGTTATCTCGGTACTGTACTAACTTGGTTTTGCAGGGAAAATTAGCTTACTAATTGGATAATCAGTTTGTCACAAACAGCAAGCAAAATTCATGGACAAACAGCAAGCCAGTCAGAAATAGCGTGCCAGTCTCACAAACAGCAAGCTGTTTGTGTCTGCCAGAATTAAGGGACAGTTTGGTTCTTCAAGGAGCATGCAACGGAAACATTGTTATGAATATTTGTAAGGGCCCTCTGAATTAATCTAAATATGCCAGCTCTCATATTTCAAACATTTTGGGAGACAAACTTATTCCTTGTCTTAAAATAAGAAAAGTAAGATCTACTTTTCATTATTTTAATATCCACCATACCTCCACTCAAAGACAACACATGGGACTCATCATAGCAAATATTCTCTCCATGTTTTTAACTCCATACACGCTCCATCTCTTCTGAATTTGCAGAACATCAAGCTCCCCTCTTTTGCTTAAACAATTCATCATCTCTAACGGGTTCAATTCATACCGTTGGAACCATTTCAAGCCAATTTACAAATATTGTTGTTTACGTATTTAAGGACTGAATATATTCAGTCTTTGCCACCGAACACAAGTGCAGAAAAACAAGATATACATATACAACTAAGCTTTCGTTGCAAAATTCTTCAAAACCTCACAAACCCTATATACACGCATATATATATATATATATATATATATATATATATATATATATATATATATATATATATATATATATATATTCAGAGGGTTTATAGGTTGAGTTGTAATTGATTCAAATCACTGTATTGTTTAATTTGTATTGAATAGTTGCTGTACAAGTTTGGCTTAAAGTTTTAGGTGGGTCGAACTAGACTAGAGAAGGATACTTGGGAAGTATTGCTTAGAGGGTTAGTTCAGCACAGCAAATAGCAAGCCATTTGTAAGCAGCTGGGTGTTTTAGTTGCCGGACAGATTGGTTAGTGAACAATGGTTTGGTGAACGTTGCTAGAGAAGTATACTTGGGAAGTATAGCTTGGAGAGCAGGTTCAGAAACAGGTGTTCAGCAAGCCATTTGTCAGCAGCTAGGAAGAAAGGAGATATATTGTTGTACCTTGTAATTGGATTATCGTTGATCAATAATATATTCTCTTACCAAGTTGGTAAGGGACCAGGACGTAGACCATAGGGGATTAGGGGTCGAACCTGGCTAAAAGATCTTGTGTCACATTTAATTTTCTGCATATTATTTACTGCATTGCATTTTAGGTACAAACAGCTTGCCATTTGTAAACTGCACTGTCACAAATAGCACGCTGTTTCTTACAAACAGCACGCTGTTTCTGGTAAAATTTCAAACAGGTCATAAATAACCATTGTTATCCTAAACACCTATACACCCCCTCTAGGTGTTGTTTTTCATAGTACTCATTCTACTTATGTATGTCGGCTTCGGAAAACTTTGTATGGCCTCAGACAATCCTCACGTGGATGGCATCAAAGGTTTTCTACATTTATTTCTGCAATGGGGTTCACTTGTAGCAAGTCTAACAACTCTTTATTTATCTTCCGCAGAGACAATGACATGGCTTATCTCCTTGTGTATGCGGATGACATTGTCCTTACTGCCTCATCGGATCAACTTCGCCATTCAATTATTTCCCAGCTTAGCTCCGAATTTTCTATGACTGATTTGGGTCCTCTCAGTTACTTTCTTGGCATTTCTGTTAAACGCCATTCTGGAGGTTTATTTCTATCACAGTCTAAGTATGCGGAAGAAATAATTTCTCGAGCTCACATGTCATCTTGTAAACCCGTGGCTACTCCAGTTGAAACTAAATTTAAGCTATAATCATTATTTTTAATAACTATTTTAATTTTAATTTGATATAAATTTGATTAATTACATGCATGATTTGAAACTTATATTATAAAATTTTAAATTAAATATATCGTTGATGGGCTTCGAATCTTGAATCTTTAATAAAGTAACTGAATCGTATAATTTACTTTATCATTAGATCTAATGGTTCTTATGTATTACTAAAATCTAATGATCATTATTTATTGTACAGTCGAACTGTTAAAGATGGTCCACTTACCTTTCTGGATGAAAACGGCAAGCCAAAAGATGTTGATGATCTTACCGGGGAAGAATTGATAAAAGCAAGCTATAATGGAAATGCCATGTACACACTGATTTGTGGTCTTTCAGATTCAAATTTTGCCAAGGTCAGTTCGTGCATCACAGCAAAGGAGATATGGGATACCTTAGAAATACATTATCAAGCTACAACAAAAGAAGTATGTGTCAATCCAAAACAGCAAGCTGCTTCATGTGACACAAATAAATTTAAGGGGCCACTCCTAACATGGAATGATGATGAGGAATCAGCTTCTAATGATGACTCAAGTGATGAGATGGACAATCTAGCCTTTTTTGGTATTGATGATGAAGATACCGTAAGAAGAAATATCAAAGAAGTCCTTGTAGACAGTGATGTGTCAAATTCGGATGATGCAAGTGAGGTAAACTCAATTAACTCTGATTTACCTTCTACTTCTACTATGCTAGATGAACTAACCGCATGTGCCAAGTAATGTATCTATCATTGAGTTTAGGGGTGAGCAGAACCGAACCGGAACCGAAGAACGGAACCGAACCACACAATTTCGGTTCGGTTCGGTCCAATTTTTTTTCTTTTTCGGTCGGTTCGGTTCTTTTGGTTAGAACCGAAATAAATTTTGGTTCGGTTTGGTTCATCCGTAAGTAATTTCGGTTAGAATCGAACCACCCGAATTATATATATATATATATATATATATATATATATATTAATAATAATAATATATACAATAAATAGTTAATACTTAATAATAATATATACAATACTATATATATATATATATATATATATATATATATATATATATATATATTTATAATAATATATTTATAATAATAATAATATATTTATATTAATAATAATATATACAATAATAATTCAAAATTCAAAAAATTCGGTTCTTATGGATCGGACCGAACCGACCGAATTATTTCGGTTCGGGTCTGGTTCGGTCCAGAATTTTATTCGGTTCGGTTCGGTTCTAAAATAATTGAAAATTCGGTTCTCGGTTCTTTCGGTTCGGTTCTGGACCGAACCGACCGAATGCTCACCCCTAATTGAGTTCATGGAATTGAAAAATAAAAATAATGAGCTTGAAAAGAAGAATATTCATTTGAAGAAAATCATTTCTGATTTAATGGCTGAAAAGGCTCCTGAAATCAACCATGATGATCTTATTGCTGATCTAAAGGAGAAACTCATTCAATTCGAAGGAGTTAATAAAGTAATTATACAAAGGAATGAGGTTCTTATGAAAGAACTCAGGGAATTGAGGTCAAAGATTAAAGCTAGAGATGAGTGTATAGAATCATACAAGATTAAGGAATCTAGCCAAGCTGAATCTTCAAAATCTGCTGAGAAGAGACTTCAGCAAGCTGAATGTGCAGACAAACAGCACGCCATTCTTATCAAACAGCAAGCTGAACTGATTTCTCTTCTGGAAAAAGAGGTTAAAGATCTTGAAAAAGGGTTGGAAACATTTGTTCAAGGAGAAGAAAGTCTAAAAACAATCATGAAAAAGGCAAATGTTCCATTGGTAAGAGAAGAAGTTGGCAAGAAGCATGGTGCACTCAAATACGATGGAAGAAATGGCATACCATACAACTATGCTATGCCTTGGAAAACATGCAACAAATGTGGTGGAAAATGCCATCTGGAAAAACATTGTGTGGCTCAAGTTAATCACAAAGCGAAAACAGCTTACCAGAATGGAACAGCTAGTCGACAAACAGCTTACCAGAAAGAACCAGTCAGGCAACAAACAGCATGCCAGAATGCTTCTGTAAGAAGGAAAACAACTCACCATTCACCGAAAGTGGTCCAAATGTGGATCAAGAAAACTGATTTAAATGTTTTATATACTATTGCTACTAACCAATTTGAACCCAAACCTATATGGGTACCAAAACATTGAGTTGGTGTTTTGTAGATATGTCTTGCCGCCAAAGTAAAGTCAAAACGATGGATTTTGGATAGCGGATGCACTAGACATATGTGTGGAGACAAGTCTCAGTTCAAAAGTCTCAAAATGAAGAAAGGTGGAAGAGTTACAGTTGGTAATAGTAAGACTCTTCAAATCCTTGGTATTGGTTCTATTGATAATAGTAATATTTCGATTGATAAAGTGCAATATGTCAAAGGTCTTTCTTACAATTTACTTAGTGTCACTCAATTATTTGATGATGGGCATATTGTTCAGTTTGACACTGATAAAACCACTATTACTATTGGTACTAACAAAATCCCCCTAGTTGCTAGAAGGGAAGGAAATATATATGTATTAGACTTTGAAATGCAGGAAACAACATGCTGTTTGGCTGCAATGGATAATGATCCATATATTTGGCATAGAAGGTTGGGACATGCACACATGGACTTTCTTAATAAATTATCAAGCAAGAAATTGGTCAGAGGACTACCCAAACTGAAGTATACCAAGACTGAAGTGTGTTCAGCATGCCAATTGGGCAAACAAATTCGAAGTACACACAAAGCAAAGAAAATGGTATCTACTTCTAAACCTTTAGAGCTTCTGCACTTGGACTTATTTGGTCCAGAATCTTATAAGAGTATTAGAGGTAAACAATATCATTTTGTAATTGTAGATGATTATTCTAGATTTACTTGGGTATTGTTTCTTCGTACTAAAGATTGTGCTTTTAATGAGTTTGAGAAGCTGATTAAATTACTTGAGAATAAGCTTGATAAAAGACTTATAGGTATAAGAAGTGATAGAGGAGGTGAATTTATCAATGAGAACTTTATTGCATATTGTGAAGAAAGAGGAATCTCCCATGAATTTTCTGCCCCATGGACTCCACAACAAAATGGAGTGGTAGAAAGAAAGAATAGGTCACTTCAAGAAACAGCAAGGACTCTATTGCAAAAAAGCAAGCTGCCTAGAAGTTTTTGGGCCGAAGATGTGAATACAACATGCTATTTGTTGAATCGAATTATAATTAGGCCTATTTTGGACAAAACTCCATATCAATTGTTGAGAAACAAGAAGCCAAATATCAGTCACTTCAAGATTTTTGGTTCTAAGTGTTTTGTACTCAAGACAATTGGTAATGATGGTAAATTCGATGCTAAATCCTATGAAGCTATATTTCTTGGTTATTCTTTAACAAGTAGGGCTTATAGAGTTTATAATGTTAATAAAAATATTGTTGAAGAATCTATTGATGTTACATTTCAAGAACCTAACAATGATCTACCAAGAGATGAGGAAGAATTCGCAGGTGAAAGAGAAAGTATGCAACCTCAAATTTCTGACAAACAGCAAGCTGGAAGTTCAAATCAGCAAGCTGGAAGCTCAAATCAGCAAGATGGAGGTTCAAAATAGCAAGCTGAAAGTTCAAATCAGCAAGCTGAAGTTGATACTGAAACTGGAAGTCAGCAAGCCAAGAAGGATGCAGATTCTGACAAACAGCAAGCTGGAATGGAAGATACGATTTCTAAAGTGGCAAAAATGACTTTGGAAGGTCCTAGAGGTTCTAGGGCTACTGAAAAACTACCTCTCTATGATGGGGAAGATCAGTTACCACCACCAAAGATAAGAAAGACAACTCATGAAGAAATAGCTCAACATTCCTTACCGAGGTCAACAAGAACGGTCAAGAATCATCCCCCAGAGTTAGTTATTGGTGATATTACTGATGGAATCACAACAAGAAGAGGAAAAGCAAATTATTATGCTCATGCTACCTTCCTAGCTCAAGAAGAACCCAAAAATATCAATGAAGCACTAGAAGATGAAAATTGGATAATTGCTATGCAAGAAGAATTAAATCAATTTGAGAGATGTGATGTTTGGGAACTTGTTAAGCCTCCAGAGGATGCTTCAATTATAGGAACAAAGTGGGTGTTCAAAAACAAAATTGATGAATTTGGCACCGTTACTCGAAATAAAGCAAGACTTGTAGCTCAAGGATATAACCAACAAGAAGGCATTGACTTTGATCAAACCTATGCTCCTGTTGCTCGCTTGGAATCAATAAAATGCTTCTAGCGTATGCATGTTTCAAGAAAATCAAGCTATATCAAATGGACGTGAAGAGTGCGTTCCTAAATGGCGTGCTGGAAGAGGAAGTCTATGTCAAACAGCCTCCTGGATTCGAGCATGAACAGTATCCAGACTATGTATTCAAGCTAAAGAAGGCTCTTTATGGTTTAAAGCAAGCCCCTAGAGCTTGGTACAAAAGGCTTAGTAAGTATCTAATCCAAAATGGATTCATTCGAGGTAAAATCGATCCCACATTATTTATTATGCAAAATGGTAAAGACATTTTAATTGTTCAAATATATGTGGATGATATTATTTTTGGAGCTACTAATGAATCTATGTGCAAGTGGTTTTCAAAGTGTATGCATAGTGAGTTCGAAATGAGCATGATGGGTGAGCTCAATTATTTCTTGGGTCTTCAAATTAAGCAATCTAAGGATGGAATATTTGTGCACCAATCTAAATATACAAAAAGTCTGCTCAAAAGATTCGGTTATGAAGATGTTAATCCAAAATCAACTCCTATGATCCAAAACAGCAAGCTGTTTGCAGACAAAAATGGTAAGGCAGTTGATATCAAAAGGTATCGAGGTATGATTGGAAGCTTACTATATTTAACTGCTTCTAGACCTGACATTATGTATAGTGTGTGTGTTTGTGCAAGGTTTCAATCCAATCCTAAGGAGTCTCACTTAAATGCTATTAAAAGAATTTTTCGATATTTAAGTGGTACCATTACTCTTGGTTTGTTTTATCCTATCACAAATACTTTTGATCTTCTTGGGTATAGTGATGCAGATTATGCAGGTTGTCAAGTTGATAGAAAATGAACTAGTGGTGTTTGTACATTTCTTGGACAAAGCTTGGTTTCATGGAAATGCAAGAAACAAATTTCTGTAGCTTTATCCACGGCCGAAGGAGAATATCTAGCAGCTGGGAGATGTTGTTCTCAACTTTTATGGATGATTCAAACACTAAGGGACTTTGATATCAAGTGTGAAAAGGTTCCAATAAACTGTGATAACACTAGCACCATTAATATTTCTAAGAATCCGGTGAATCACTCAAGAACGAAGCATATTGATGTTCGACACCATTTCTTGAGAGATAATGTTGCTAAAGGCAAGATAGAGTTGGTCTTTGTTCCAACAGAATTTCAACTTGCTGATATATTCACAAAACCTCTTGCTGAAGAAAGATTTTCAGTCATTCGAATGCAACTTTGTATGTGTTCTATTTAAAACAGCATGCTGAATGATTGTTTGTTGGACAGGTTAGCTTACAATTTGTACAGGTAACATTTAACAAATAGCAAGCTATCTGTGCAGGTAAAATACCACAAACAACAAGCTGTTTGTGCACATAACATACTGCAAACAGAATACTGTTTGTCACCGCTTTTAGCTTACCATTTGTTCCATTCGCATGTTACAATTAGTATACTGATTGCATTATTTTCTGGCATATCATTTGTTGATCTTAAGTGTTTTAATTTTTGATGGATTAAGGGGGTGAACTTTAGGAGAATACTTAATGAAAATGTATTATTGGATGTTTTTATTTGATCTTGTTAGATTATTGTTTTATATATAATTTTGAGATGCAGGGATTTAGGGGGAGTTATTCTAATTCTCCTAAATTAGTTGTAATCATCAAAAAGGGGGAGATTGATACTCCTAAGTTTTGATGATCACAAACAGTAAGTCATTTGGCTTATTAGTAGATATAAAACAGCATGCTAGTTGTGTATGTACTCACTTGGTTTTTGCAGGATACTCTAGCTTACTGATTGTATAATCAGTCTATTTAACAGCAAACCAAAGTTGAGATACAGTGATAGTTTGGCAAGCCAGTTGCACAAAGTCAATACATAAACAGCAAGATGATAGCGTGTAGGTTGATATAAAACATCATGTATTTCTGTATTGTACTCACTTGGTTTTGCAGGGTATAATAGCTTATTGATTTTATGTTCAGTTTGTCACAAACAGCAAGCCATTTGTACAAACAGCAAGCCATTTTCAACTATTCAGAATTCATGTAGATAAAGATCAACTAGACATATCTATGTTCTCAGGAAACTTGGTTGATAATATGGAAATGCAAAAGTATAAAGCCATGTATCTGTTCAGCTCACCAGAACCAAAACAGCAAGCTGACATGAACTTGCTATGTTATTTCGGTACTGTACTAACTTGGTTTTGCAGGGAAAATTAGCTTACTAATTGGATAATCAGTTTGTCACAAACAGCAAGCAAAATTCATGGACAAACAGCAAGCCAGTCAGAAATAGCGTGCCAGTCTCACAAACAGCTTGCTGTTTGTGTCTGCCAGAATTAAGGGACAGTTTGGTTCTTCAAGGAGCATGCAACGGAAACATTGTGAGGAATATTTGTAAGGGCCCTCTGAATTAATCTAAATATGCCAGCTCTCATATTTCAAACATTTTGGGAGACAAACTTATTCCTTGTCTTAAAATAAGAAAAGTAAGATCTACTTTTCATTATTTTAATACCCACCATACCTCCAATCAAAGACAACACATGGGACTCATCATAGCAAATATTCTCTCCATGTTTTTAACTCCATACACGCTCCATCTCTTCTGAATTTGCTGAACATCAAGCTCCTCTCTTTTGCTTAAACAATTCATCATCTCTAACGGGTTCAATTCATACCGTTGGAACCATTTCAAGCCAATTTTCAAATACTCTGTTTACCTATTTAAGGACTGAATATATTCAGTCTTTGCCACCGAACACAAGTGCAGAAAAACAAGATATACATATACAACTAAGCTTTCATTGCAAAATTCTTCAAAACCTCACAAACCCTAAATACACGCATATATATATTCAGAGGGTTTATAGGTTGAGTTGTAATTGATTCAAATCATTGTATTGTTTAATTTGTATTGAAAAGTTGCTGTACAAGTTTGGCTTAAAGTTTTGTGTGGGTCGAACTAGACTAGAGAAGGATACTTGGGAAGTATTGCTTAGAGGGTTAGTTCAGCACAGCAAACAGCAAGCCATTTGTAAGCAGCTGGGTGTTTTAGTTGCCGGACAGATTGGTTAGGGAACAAGGGTTTGGTGAACGTTGCTAGAGAAGTATACTTGGGAAGTATAGCTTAGAGAGCAGGTTCAGAAACAGGTGTTCAGCAAGCCATTTGTCAGCAGCTAGAAAGAAGGGAGATATATTATTGTATCTTGTAATTGGATTATCGTTGATCAATAATATATTCTCTTACCAAGTTGGTAAGGGGCCAGGACGTAGACCATAGGGGATTAGGGGTCGAACCTGGCTAAAAGATCTTGTGTCACATTTAATTTTCTGCATATTATTTACTGCATTGCATTTTAGGTACAAACAACTTGCCATTTGTAAACTGCACTGTCACAAATAGCACGCTGTTTCTTACAAACAGCACGCTGTTTCTGGTAAAATTTCAAAAAGGTCATAAATAACCATTGTTAGCCTAAACACCTATTCACCCCCCCTCTAGGTGTTGTTTTTCATAGTACTCATCCTACTTATGTATGTCGGCTTCGGAAAAATTTGTATGGCCTCAGACAATCCTCACGTGGATGGCATCAAAGGTTTTCTACATTTATTTCTACAATGGGGTTCACTTGTAGCAAGTCTGACAACTCTTTATTTATCTTCCGCAGAGACAATGACATGGCTTATCTCCTTGTGTATGCGGATGACATTGTCCTTACTGCCTCATCGGATCAACTTCGCCATTCAATTATTTCCCAGCTTAGCTCCGAATTTTTTATGACTGATTTGGGTCCTCTCAGTTACTTTCTTGGCATTTCTGTTAAACGCCATTCTGGAGGTTTATTTCTTTCACAGTCTAAGTATGCGGAAGAAATAATTTCTCGAGCTCACATGTCATCTTGTAAACCCGTGGCTACACCTGTTGACACTAAATCTAAGCTATAATCATTATTTTTAATAACTATTTTAATTTTAATTTGATATAAATTTGATTAATTACATGCATGATTTGAAACTTATATTATAAAATTTTAAATTAAATATATCGTTGGTGGGCTTCGAATCTTGAATCTTTAATAAAGTAACTGAATCGTATAATTTACTTTATCATTAGATCTAACGGTTCTTATGTATTACTTAAATCTAATGATCATTATTTATTGTACAGTCGAACTGTTGAACCAAAATACAAACAATTTTACTCACGTCTACTTATTATGAACATATATACACCAAAAATCAAACACCAAAAGTTTCAATATTTATTATAAATATCTTTTAAGTGATGATCGTTATTGAATATATAATGATGGTCAAATTTATACGAAATAAATAAATTAAGTGCAAAATTAAAATTTTAATATTTTTGTCCAGTACTATTAACATTAAAATTATATAATAGATGACAAAGATAAATATATTACTAATTATAACACCATCGTTCTAAAAAAAACTTAGAAGAACGATAGATAATAAAATTAATAAAGATATTAATTATGTATATGTTAACAGAATAGTGTGTTCGTTGCAAGGGTTGCTTAATTATTATCATTATAGAGTGCTCTATGCCTTTTACCGATTGCTCGATAATTACTATCATATCTATGATTAGAAATATGTTGGTCAAGATATGTATTACTATAAATAAATTTTAGACACTATAACAAATGCAACAAACACTCCTTTTTTTCTATTTTGTAATTACAAACTGACTACATTCATTAGGAACTACATAAATACAAGTCTTACCATTCTTAACACCTAATTACCTAAATTTGTGATCAAGATATACCATATATAATAATTTTCTACACATACAAATATTACCTAACCCATATTTTTCTTGAATCACCAAAACCCATGTTATCATATTAGTTTAAATTCATTAACAAACACTCCGTTCAACCCCGAACTAATCGTCCAATTAAGCCAAGTTACACAGTTATCTGGCATCTCAGCGTTAAAGGTCATCACATGACATTGGTATTAACAGGTTTCAATTTTCCATCCCCGAGGCATTACTACCGATAAAAAATTAAATATATACAATCACATAATCATATCACTTTCTTACGGTTGCATCGATTATTTCAACTAAATGTATCAGGAATTTAATTAAGAACCATCGTACAACAACTATCAAAGAGAAAACACCCAATACTGCTGAGACTTGGAATACTGTCATGTTCAGGCCTCAATCACAAACTCAAAATGTGTTATGAAACATATCGAGCGTGCATCAACACGAGTTCAGAAGAAAAAATCATACGGGGACCAGCCAATTAGGGGTGTTCGCGATGCGGGCGGTGCGGTTTTTTCTCAAACTGCGCATGCGGTTTGAACAAATTTTCAAACCGCTACCGCACCACGTAACACAAAAACCGCGAAAATCACACCACGAAAATGCGGTGCCGTGCGGTGCGGTTTATACATTTAAAAATTAATGATATTAATTATTAAATGGAATAAATAATTTTTTTTTGATAATGTGAATTAAATTCTCTGTGATTTGATTTGCTTCACTCATCTTTATGTAATTTGTACCTACACACCATTTTATTATTTTATTTTACAGGTGGTGCCCTCAAATTCTTAAAATGTACTAACATAATACCTCGAACATCAAAGCATATCTTGAGAATTTAATGTACATTGCTTATTTATTTAGTTAATCTTAAGCCGATCATATCAGTCTATAATTAAAAATAAAAACATGCTGGTAATCTATATTACTAAATTTATAATAATTAAGCTAGATTTTTGTATAAAATGAAAGTAAATAAAGGATGAATTAATATATATTACGTAATAAATACTTCACCGTGACGTATTAAAATATTTAGCTTTTTAGTATTATTAATAAGTTTGGACTTGACCTGTTAATTTAAATGGACTGACCACTGATAGACTAATAAAATATATAAAATACACACACACACACATACACACACACACACACACACACACACACACACACACACACATATATATAGGGCTTAATGATCCTATAGTTAACTGTAGGAGAATTTCCTAAAGTTAACCAATGAAATCAAGACACATCACATAGTTTCCTAAATAAAAAGACATATCATTAATGCCCCTGCGGGGCCCTTATAAATAAAAGGTAACATATACATGATTTCAAAAGCTAACTTTAGGAAATTTTTCTAAAGTTAAATGTAGGAACATTTTTCTCATATATATTATTATTAAATATTGCGGTGCGGTTTGAACCGCGTGATTGAAATTCCAAACCGCAACCCACACCGCACCGCGCGGTTTGTCAAGATTTTAAACCGTAACCGCACCACGAAAAATAAAAACCACGCTTCGCAGTACGGTGTGGTGCAGTGCGGGCGGTTTTTGCGGTTTGATGAACACCCCTACAGCCAATGGTAATATGACCCAATTGTTGGATTTGTACTCCACAACATTTACTAACCACTATGTAAGAATGAAACAACGTTATTCTACTTACAAGCATGTACACATCACAATCGGTCAACTACACAGCTCAATTACACCCACACTGAGGCGCTTATCAAATGATCTATGACTCGTAAAAAATATTGCAGCTCCTCGAAAATTTAAAACATATACTGGAAAGTGAACCGATGCACGGGTTTTCATGCTACTTACCATAATTATTAAATAGACCAAAACAGCATGTATGGATATCACATTCTTTTTGAAAATAAATACTAATTTCAGTTTACCATCCTAACATGTATTCTAAAATTAGTAAACTTACCATGCGATAAAAAATTACGTTTGTTAAAATTGATGATAAAAATATCTCTGAGATCTAGTCCCATCTTGTACTCTCGTGCTAAGTAACTTCTACACGATGAAATGTTATCTAAGACTAATTAAAGACATTGTTATCAAACTTAATCAAAAATTTTCAAAAAAAATTGAATTGGAAAAAGACACAAAATATAAAAAATATGCAACCTCGTCCAAATTATAGTTAGTACAAATTATGGGTGTACTTGAGTCGAGTCGAGTCGAACACTGTCAGACTCGAAATTGAGCTCGACTAAAATATTCAGGCTCAAGCTCAACCTCGAGTTCGATCCGGCATTCCATTTCAAGCTCATCGAATTTTTGGTGCAATTGCCCGGGAGTTGAGACAGCTCGAAGCTCGGCTCGTTAAAAGTTTGATATGTTCGAGTTTGACTTGAAAGCTCGAATAGGCAAAAACTCGAATATGATCGGTTCGACTCGAGTTTGGTTCGAGTTTGACTCAATTAAAAATATAAATAATATATAAATATTAAATATTTATATAAAAATATATGTATAATACATAAAAATTAAAAATAATAAAGACTTGATTAGGCTCGCGAACCTTACGAGCTGAGTAATTTGAACCTCGAGCTCGGTTTGGTAAAATATTCGAATAGCTCGAATATTTTACTAGCTGAGCTCTAGTAAATCACGAACAGTTTGACACGTTTACGTTCCCATACAAATTTCATATCCTGATCCGAATATGGTTCTTCTTAAATAATATTTATAACGAATTGTATATTAATAATATACTAGTTGACTAAGCCGTGCTTCGCGGCGACCTTATAATATTTTTATAAAAAAATTTAAAATATAAATTTAAGAAAGAAATCGAAAAAAATCTATAAATAAATTAATGAACACGATATTTTGCAAATTCTAATATATATATATATATATATATATATATATATATATACAACTAAATAAACCATATACTTATTATTTATGTAGATTTTGTTTCATATTTTCTTAGGCCGACACTCGTTCTAATAAATACATATAAGCCGTGTTTCGCGGTGGCCTTTTAATACTTTTTAATTTTTTTTCAAAATATAGTCTATTTAAGAAAAAAATCAAAAAAATATCTATAAATAAATTGTGAACAGAATATTGTACAGATTTTAATATATATATATATATATATACTTATTTTTTACATCGATTTTGTGTCACGTTTTCTTAGGCCGACACTCATCGTAATAAATACATTTATATAAAAAAAACCAGATTTGATTGTATTAATTAAAAGAAAACGTTGTAATATTATGATCAAGAACAATGAGAAGATAATAACGATAAATTAACAATTAACAACAAATGTACATTGAAAATTAAATAAAATAAATTTCTCAGAATGTAGGTTTACAGTAAATGTAGCAGTGATGAAGATGAAGAAGAAAAGAGAAATGCAGAATAAAGGATAAAACTGCATTGAATTTAGAAGAGTATTATACAAGCTTCTGATATAAAGAGTAGACTATTACATATATTTATATCAACTAAATCTCTATGTACACGAGCTCTATATGTATATCCTATAACTAACTAACTAATTTGCCAGCTCATATCTTGACAGCTCATGTAGAGGAGGTGTGATCTTCTACTTCGCACTCAGAAGTGTTATCATATACTGTAACATCCCCCCTCAAGTTGGGAGGCGCAAACAAATCAAAGACACCCAAATTGGAGAGTAGATATCGAAGTTGGCCAGAGGATAATGCCTTTGTTAATAAACTACGGGTTGCTCAATAGTGCGAATATGGAAAGTTTGAAGAAATCCCTGCTGCAGCTTTTAATGCACAAAATGACAGTCTATTTCAAGATGTTTTGTGCGTTCATGAAAAATTGGGTTAGAAACAATATACAGTGCAAGTTTGTTGTCACAATGAAGAGAGATAGGCGAAGTCACAGGATGATTAAGTGATCGAAGAATGTTAAAAATCCAGACCAGCTCACAAGTGGTGTCACCAAGTCCCGGTATTCTGATTCACTTGAAGACTTAGAGACAGTGTCTTGTTTATTGCACTTCCACGAAACCAAGGCTGACCCAAGCATAACACAATATCCAGTGAGGGAACAACGTGTCTCAAGACAGCCCCCCCAAGTCGGCTTCACAAAACGCTTGCGGAATGAGAGTATTAGAAGTAGGAAAAAGTAGTCCTTGACCTGGAGATTGTTTAAGATATCGTACCACACGATATGCAACATCAAGATGATCTTGACGAGGAGCACTGATAAATTGAGCAAGAGTGTGAACAGCATAACTAAGATCAGGGCTAGTAATGGTTAGATAAATGAGTTGTCCCACCAAACATCTATATGTTTTAATATCATTGTAAACCAACAAAGAAGACTTAGACTTCTGTGAACAATGATTTTGTTCAATCGGAATAACTGATGGTTTTGCAGCCTCAAAACCAGTATCACGAAGAATATCAAGACAGTATTTACGTTGATGCAAATAGATGCCCTTGTCTGATCGAGAAATTTCCAGTCCTAAAAAATATTTCATAGGACCCAAGCCTTTTTTATTAAACTGGCTACGAAGAAACTCTTGAACTTGAGCAATCAATGGAGCAGAGGAGCCACTGAGCATGAGGTCATCTACATAGACCAACACAACAACAAATTTACCATACCTTTGAAGAGTGAAAAGACCGTGATCACTCGGACATTGAAGCATACCAAAACAATCAAGGCATTAGCAAGTTTAAGATTCCACATACGAGGAGACTGTTTAAGCCCATACAAAGATTTAAGAAGTTTGCAAACCCATTGAACCAAAGTGTCTGTAGGAAACTTCTCACCAGTAAGCTGAGAAAGACCAGGTTGTAGATGCATATACACATTCTCATGAAGGTCAGCATGTAGAAATGCATTGGTGACGTCCATTTGATTTAAAGGCCAATTGTAAGCAGCTACAAATGCAAGTAAAATACGCACAATAGTCATCTTAGCAACAGGGGCAAACATCTCAAAGTAATCTAATCCCTTTGTTTGGGTAAAACATCTGGCAACCAAACGGGCCTTATAGCGTTCAACCTACCCAGTAGAAGTATACTTTATCTTGTATAACCATTTGCAATCAACAATGTTGGTTTTGGGAGGCATAGGAACCAATTTCTAGGTGTGATTGGATTCCAAGGTCTGAATCTCTTCTCTCATGGCCTGGCAGATAGCTGACTTAACAACTTGACCATACGTAGAAGGGGTTCAGACTGAACTAGTTGCATTTAAAAAATAGATATACTTGGGGGTAAAAGCCCTATAGGAAATGTAGTGTTGTAGAGGATAATTAACTTAGTGAGTATTTGGCAAACCAGAAGGGGCTAATAATGAAGGTAATCCAGTGTAATCTTGAAATTTAGATGGAAGAACTCGTTGTCGAGTTGGTCTAGGAGCTTTGGTAGGAATAATAGGTAATGAATTGAACGAGAACTAGGTGGAATAGAAGCATTGAATGAAGGGCTGATTTTAGGATCATCAGAGATGGATTCAGATGGGAGATGCACCACATTAGGAGGAACAGTAGGTAAATCATCTACTTTAGAACATGGAGTAGTAGGAGAGATAGGGAGAACCAGAGTAGGTGTACTATTAGAAAAAAGAAAACAATCCTCAATGAATGTAATATGTCTGGAAATAGAACATTTCCTTGCTATTAAGTCAAGTACTCTATAGCCTTTAGTACCAAACGGGTAGCCCAAAAAGACACAAGCATTAGCTTTAGGACCTAGTTTATCTGTAGGACCGGTTACTTTGGTGACATAGCACAAGCATCCAAAGGTTTTTAAATGTGTATAGTCTGGTGCTTTGCCAAAAAGTAGTTCATAGGGTGTACGAAAGTCATTTAATTTGGACGGTGTTAAGTTGATAGGTGTGTTGCTGTGAGAAGATAGTCACCCCAAAAATTATTAAGCAAATGAGCTTGAAATTTTAAGGACCTAGCAACATTTAAAAGGTGTTGGTGTTTCCTCTCAGCAACCCCATTTTGCTGAGGGGTATAAGGACAAGATGTGTGGTGTAGAATGCCCAAAGATTGTAAATGAGTAGATAAAGTTTTATTGGTAAATTCCGTACCATTATCTGTACGAAGGACTTTAACAGATGTATGAAATTGTGTTTGAACATATGGAAGAAAATTAATAAGTAAGGAAGGCACTTGAGTCTTATCAACCAGTAGGAATATCCATGTGCATTTAGAAAAATCATCTACAATTGTAAGAAACATGGTACATTTGCCATGAGTGGGGCTTTTATACGGACCCCAAAGATCACAATGCACTAAGTCAAACACTGAGGAACTAATAAAAGTACTAATAGGAAATGGTTTGCGTTTTTGTTTAGCTCTATGACATATATCACATGTACTGAAACAATTAGTAGTACAATGAGGTAGAAATTGTAATTTGCTAAGTACAATAGATGAAGGATGCCCAAGATGAGCATGCCAAAGATGAACTTGATCAGAGGTAGTAGTATGCTGAAGAAAATGAGACAATGACTTAGAAAGAGTGATGGCAGCATCAATAGTAAGATGATGAAATTGTAGAGCCCATGAGCAAGTCTAATGTAGCACCCCCAGATCCGGGGTCAGGGATCGGGTCGTTACGGTCTCAATTTCCATAAATAACAATTGACTTGAGTCCACATAAATAAACAACATGCAATGACCCCAAAATAATATCCAATCACACACACAACAGTTATAGTCCCAGAGATGAAATTGAGATAAGTCTTACATTAAAGGATTTACGAATAAAAGTTATTACAATCCAAAAGGAGTAACAACATAAGTTTAAAGTTCTTGCCGTTGATTAACATTAGTTATACATATACTTAGACTGGAAAGCAAAAGCTGCATATCTATGCTACCTCAGCAATGGCAGCGATGAAATCATCGGGTAGACCTCTGGCTGGGATAACCTGCTTGCGCCGAGTGCGCCTTACGCGGGTCATTCTGCCTAGCTGTTGTTGTGACATAATAAATAAGCAAGGGTGAGAAACAGCCCACCAATAATAATATAAAGCTGAGCAACAAATATATATATATATATATATATATATATATATATATATATATATATATAACAAGTCAACAATATCGTTGAAACCATATGCCATGCATTTATGAAGATAGTGCCAGTATAATGTAAAGAATGAAGTTACAAGGTAACTCAAATAGTATATTTCTGTGGAAATATCTGCTATGTCAAGGATAAGAAAGATATCATTATTTATCATAAAAGAGGAATTTGCAGGAAGTATTGCAATTCCAGACTCAACCATTTTTCCACCTGCCAACACCGATAGTGTTGCAGAAAATTTCCAACATTTGAAAGGTGAACTAATACTGGAGCATAAACGCGCCAGGAGACATAGCATTCACGATGATCAGTCGCAGGTTATGCTCCCCACCTCTTGTTCTCTACATGTAGAAGGAAGAACCGACGGATTTACTTGTCTACCGCCCTCTAGAACCCCCCGGCCAACGGTTGGGCCATTGCTGGACCCACGCCACTCGGCCACTTACGCGGCTCCTAGTTCGTATAACATCCATAACTCTAAAACATAAAGTTCGTCCACCTTTCCCCAAGTATAATACTTGTTTATAAGACTCCACAAAGTAGTCGTATCTAGTTGGAAAGGAAAATTCACCAATATTTCCCAAGCTTCTGCTTGTTAATGGATACCAACTTGTTCCAAGATTCAATGAATAATAGCAATCAAGTTGCGAGTAAAAAGAATAGTTTCAAAGAATTTATGACCGGAAAGTCAACAAGATAAATAACATTTCTCAAGTAAGGTTCCCTTATAATTTGGAAGATGGATTTGAATGAAGTATATAGTTTTGAGAACCTTTCTTGATTTAATAATATTAAATAGACTCAGAATAATTTACATAATACTCGAAGGTCGAAGATAATATTTGAACAAAATAAATCATTTTTAAACGAGTCAGATTAAATAAATATTCCAAAGAATTTTTATTAAATCGAAATATCGAAGGAATATTCCTGATATAAAATATTACCCAAAATAATCCTCGAAAATATTCGTAAATAATATCCATTAAATAATTAATGAATATTTAAATAAATAGTACTTATCAAATAAATAAGGCTCAAATGAATATTTGAAATAATATTCACTGAACAAATAGTGAATATTCAAATTAATAATACTTATCGAATAAATAAAACTCGAACGAATATTCGAAATAATATTCACCGGATAAATAATGAATATTCTAATTAATATTACTGATTGCAGGAATAATTACTAAATGAATATTCGAAACAATATTCGATAATTGAATCGACTTTAAACGAATATTGAAAACTAATATTCGTTGAATAAATGAAGTTCAAATGAATATTCAAGAAAATATTTATTAAATGAATAAGACTTAAAAAGGAATTTAGAAATAATATTTAATAGGTAATTAATCTCGAATGAATATTCAAATTAGTATTCATTAAATAAATAATGGGAAAATATTTATTTAGATATCTCCCTTCGAAAATAATCGCGATATATCAAGAAATACCGACTCCCGGTCTATAATCAAATAATGAGATTCATATGCCCTTCTCTAAGGGTCTTAGCAATATCCGGCTTATAACTGATTATTCACCATCTAGCTTATAAGCCAACAATAATTCAGGGAACAAGTATATCAATATAACTTAAAAGTAGGCATGCATGCTATGGCATATGTAAAACAGAAAGCATATATATTCAAAACAACAACCTTTAAAAAGGATTTGAAACTTGCCTGGTAGTCGGCTGTGGGTAGAGGTAGTGTGTCCCGGGTCTGCTCGATGATCTATATAAACAATCAGGATATTCGAGATTAATCACTTAACACTGTTTAAAGAGGTTAATTATAAACTTAACTTAGTCAAAACACGTGTTCAAGTTATCTCGTTATGCACCTTTTAGTGTAACTCTTATTAACCTCATTTTGACCCGACGTTTATTTGTTATTGTGGTTCGTCATTACACTTACACTTGGTATATACTTAAGTCATGTAAGTGCTATGGTAGGTCGTTTACGAACCAGGATTAAAACTCGAGTTTTATCGCCCGTTTCTAAGTGTTTAATCAAAGTTATAACCAAGGGTGCTTTTAGGGGTTCGTTCGCGCTTAACCTTGATTCGAACATTTTTATAAAATCGGAAAACAATCTGTTTAACATGTGGTTTTCTTTCACACCTTCCTTTTTATCTCTAGTATTTAATTACCAAGATTTTCCATTGAATTACATACTTTACAGGGGTTCAATTTCAGTTACGAACTCTCGTTAATGGTTTCGAACCACTTTTAGTAAATCGGCCATAATTCCTCAACCGTAAGTCCGTTTGTTTCGATTCTTTTTCCAAAATGATCTATGACTCAAGATCTACAAGGATAGGTTAGATACTTAACCAGTTTGGACACCTAGAGCTACTATGATGCACGGACTTCTAGGTTTAACGAAATTTCGGCATTATAACGGCTATAAATCGAACGTTCAAAAAAGCATAACAACAACCCAAGCCACACCGGACATCAATACAACTTATAAACATGATTCTCATATTATTAAGTCCAAGAACACATCTCTTCATCATCTTAATCTGTTAAATATAATTGATGTGTTTTAATCAGTGTTTAAGTGTTACAGTGAATTATCAGAGTTTAGCTGGAAGCGGTCAGAGTTTAGTGTAAACTCTGACAGACGAAAGCTAGACAGAGTTTAGTAAAGTCTGTCTGGAAGCAGCACGTACAGAGTCAACAGAAGATATTAGAGATCAATTGAAGATTTATTATGGAAGCGATATCTTTGAAGATTGGATAGCTATCAAAGAGATCGAGTTGACTTAGGAGACGCGTGACAATCTGTAATTGATATCATTGTATAGCTGATTATTAGGAATATCAATTAGAGATTGTATCGAAGCTGTATATTTTATAAATATAGTTAGGTTAACCCTAGAAGGGTATCGTGCAACGAATTATCTTTATTGTAACCTAGCAGCTCTTTGTGATAGTTTACATCACGAAGAGGGTTCTTAATACCAGAAGTTTTTAAGTGCATAAACGTCTTAATTGTTAAACTCTCATACGAATTTGATTATTAATTGTGTATTCGGCCTAAAAAGTGGTATCAGAGCCAATCTGTTACTTTATTACAGGTTAAGATTCTAAACACAACAATAATCATGTTAGCAATTCCTCCACCATCACCTACTGTTTCTGAAAAGGCTCCTACTACTGTGAGTCGTTATGAACCAATCAGGGTTCCTATTCTGAGGCCATTAGAGTATGCCATGTGGAATGTCAAGATGACTATGTTTCTGGAGGCTACAGATCCAGAATATCTTGACAGGATTTATGAAGGCCCTCACAATCCTACAAAGCTATCTGTTGCAACTGCTGGTGAAGAAGCTAAAATAGTTTCAATGGAAAAGAAGGACATGACTCCTGAAGATCTATCATCAATTGCTAAGGATGCAAAGGTTAGGCATTTACTGCATAGTGCTTTAGACAATGTTATGTTTAACAAAGTGATTAACTGCACCACTGCAAAAGAGATATGGGATGCTCTTGAAGTCAGATGTCAAGGAACTACTGCTATTAAGAAGAATAGGAGAAACATACTCACACAAGAGTATGAGCATTTTGAGGCTAAACCTGAAGAGACCATGACAGAAACATTTGATAGATTCTGTAAATTGCTTAATGATCTGTCATTGGTCAACAAAGAGTATGATCTAGAAGACTCAAATCTCAAGTTTCTTCTTTCTCTACCTGAACAGTGGGATGTGAAAACAATCACTATTAGAGACAACTATGATCTTGCTGAAACAGAGATTGATGAAATCTATGGGCTGCTCAAAACTCATGAATTGGAAATGGAGCAGAAAACCAGGAGATCAAGCAGGAAGGCAAAGTCTGTTGCTCTTAAGGTTGAAGAGAAGCCTCAGAAGATAGAGGCATCAAGAAGGAAAATGAAGAGAAAAGCTTTGGTCATACACTCAGAAAGTGAATCATCAAACTCTGATTGTGATTCAAACTCTTCTGAATCATCTGACTCTGAGGATGATGAAGAAGAAATGAGGAAAATGGCTGTGTTGATGGTGAAGACTTTCAAGAAAATGGGCTTCAAGAATTTCAAGAAAGGGAAAAGGGTTTCCAGAGATTCAAATGAAGACATAAAAAGGTTCAGGAAGTTTGATAAGAGAGATTCTAGGGGGAAGAATGATAAGTCTGAAATTCAATGCTACAAGTGTAAGGAGATGGGTCACTATGCTTCTGAGTGCAAGAAGGGTAAAACTGGAAAGGTACTCTACACTAAAGGCAGAGATTGGGCAGACACTTCAGATTCTGATGAAGAAGTGAACTATGCTCTCATGGCTACTACTGAATCAAAAACTTCTGAAAATCAGGTACCTCTAACTACCTATGCTTATAATATTGATGACATTGCTCAATTAAGAATTTATCTTAAGTCATTGCATATAAGTTATAGGGATCAGACTTTAGCGAATGAGAGGATAAAATCTGAAAATTCTGAACTTAAGGTTAGAAATAAACTTGTTGAAGAAAAACTTGAAAACATGCAACAAGTTCAGAAAGAGAGAGATGATGCTGTTTCTATAGAACAGGATTTGCTTCAGAAATATAAACAACTAGAATCTGAGTTGGAGGAAGCAAATAAGAAAATTAGGACTTGGACTAATTCTGGAAAGGACACTCAACAGATTTTTCAAACAGACACTGTTGGTCTAGGTTATAATGAGGGAGATGAACTTAGATTTCAAAATCAAGTTAAAATCAGACCTCATTTTGTACATGGAGCCAGTAAATTTTTGTCTGAAAATGAAAAAGAAGCTGTTAAAAGTAAACCAGTAAAAACTAGTGTTAAACAGGTTAATATTGGTTCAATGACAGATAAACAACTCAAACATAAACTGAAGGAGTTAAAATCTGTTAAGAAACAGAGAGTGTCAAATAAGAACATAAATGGAAAAATAGGCATCACTTCAGGAAATAAACCAATGCTTGCTAGTTATGCTCCAAGGAAGACATGTCATAACTGTGGTAGTACTAAGCATCTTGCAAATTTCTGCAAGAAAAACAAAAATATAAATTCTTTACCTTCCAAGTCTAAGGCAAAGAAGGATTTTGCTAGAACTAAGCCACAGACTTAATGCACACACTGTGGAAGCACTTGGCATTCCATTTATACTTGCAGAGAATATCATGCTATCTATCATAATTACTATGAACTGAAACCCAATCTGAAATGGGTTAAAGTTGATCCTGCAAGTGTAAACACTGATATTGTTAGCTCAAACTCTGATAATGTTAATTCCGCTGCAAAAGCTAACAAAGTTAAGAATGTCAAAGGATCCAAGCAAGTCTGGACCCTTAAATCTAATTCTCATTAATTGCTTGTGATTGCAGGGCAATAGGGAGGCAACCCTAGTCGTGGACAGTGGATGTTCAGGACACATGACTGGAAATAAAGCCCTGATATCAGACTATGAGGAGAAGGCTGGCCCAAAAGTTTCCTATGGTAATGGCAATGTAGGAAGAACATTGGGATATGGCAATATTAATCTTGGAAATGTCATCATCAACAATGTAGCTCATGTCCCAGGACTCAAGCATGATTTGTTATCTGTGAGTCAAATCTGTGACAAGGGATATCATGTAGATTTTCAACCTGAATATTGTGAAGTTATCAGCAAATCTACAGGAAAGGTTGTTCTAGTTGGTCATAGGCAAAACAACATTTATGAAATCAAGCTCTTAATAGACTCTGTTGGAAAAGCTGTTTGCCTGTCTACAAGAATGTCTAGTGAAGAGAGTTGGAAGTGGCACAAGAAACTCTCACATTTGAACTTGAACAACATCAATGAATTGATCAAAAAGGATCTTGTAAGAGGACTCCCAAAGGCTCTGCTAAATGTTGATGGCCTATGTGATTCATGTCAAAAGGCCTAACAAAGGAAGTCATCTTTCAAGAGCAAGACAGAATTTTCAATCACTGATCCTTATCATCTTCTGCATGTTGATCTCTTTGGTCCAGTAAATGTTATGTCTATAGCAAGGAAGAAATATGCTTTAGTCATTGTTGATGAATACACTAGATTCACTTGGGTGTATTTTCTAGCAAAGAAGGATGAAACTACATTAACTCTGATGGAGCATGTGAAGCTTCTGGACAAAGGATCAAGTAACAAAGTCAGAATCATCAGAAGTGATAACGGAATTGAGTTCAGAAATGCAACAATGGAAGAATTCTGCAAGGAAAATGGAGTGAAGCAAGAATTTTCAGCACCTGGTACACCACAACAAAATGGTGTAGTTGAAAGGAAAAATAGAACCTTGATTGAAGCTGCCAGAACTATGCTTGATGAAGCAAAATTGCCAACTTATTTCTGGGCAGAAGCTGTTCAAACTACTTGTTTTACTCAAAATGCTACACTGATCAATAAGCATGGAAAGACACCATATGAGATGGTGAAGAAAAAGAAGCCTAACCTGAAATACTTTCATATTTTCGGGTGCAAATGCTTTGTTTTGAAGACTCATCCTGAACAGTTGACCAAGTTTGAGCTAAAGGCAGATGAAGGAATTTTTGTTGGCTATCCACTGTCAACAAAGGCATTCAGAGTTTACAATCTGAGAACTAAAGTGATCATGGAATCTATACATGTGTCTTTTGATGACAAGAAGATAACTGGACTTGAAGACAAAGATGAATATGATCAACCGAGCTTTGAAAATGAAGATTTAAACTCTGATGAAGTAAACTCTGATCAAATAATTCTGATAGACTCTGTTGAAACAAACTCTGAACCTCTACTGGTAAACACTTGAGAAACTTCTCAGCCACAACAAAGGGAAGAACCAGTTGAGGGGGAGCATGATCACGATGAAGACTCAAACACTGATACTGATTCAACTGAAAAATCTGGATCAAACTCTGATGATTCAAATTCTGAAAATTCAAATTCTGACTCTGGGCAGTCAAGTTCAGGGGGAGTCTCAGAAAATGAAGAAAGATCACAACAGAATCAGGAGAGCATGGATCAAGGGGGAGGATCACATGCTGACAGAAGTCATTTGCCTTCTGCTAGGAAATGGACTAAATCACATACACCTGATTTGATAATTGGTGATCCAGATGCAAAAGTGAAAACAAGAAGTGCTACTGCAAGTGAATGTCTGTTTCATGCATTCTTGTCTAAAAATGAACCAAAGAAAGTGGAAGAAGCTCTTCAAGATGCTGACTGGATAACAGCAATGCAGGAAGAGTTGAATGAATTTGAAAGGAATGAAGTTTGGACCCTTGTACCAAGGCCAAAGAACAGATCTATTGTTGGTACTAAATGGGTTTTCAGAAACAATACAGACAGTGAAGGTGTTATCACAAGGAACAAGGCTAGACTGGTAGCAAAAGGCTATTCACAGCAGGAAGGAATAGACTATGATGAAACATTTGCTCCAGTTGCAAGATTGGAGGCAATCAGAATTTTTCTAGCATATGCCTCTCACAAGAAATTCAAAGTGTTCCAGATGGATATGAAAAGTGCTTTTCTGAATGGAAAGCTTGAAGAAGAAGTGTTTGTTGAACAACCACCAGGATTTGTGGACCCCAAATATCCAGATTATGTCTACAGGCTAGATAATGCACTATATGGACTTAAGCAGGCACCAAGAGCATGGTATGAGACACTTGCTCAATTTCTTCTAGAAAGTGGATTCAACAGAGGTACAATTGACAAAACTCTGTTTTATTTCAATCAAGGAAGTGACCTCCTTTTAGTTCAGATATATGTTGATGACATTATCTTTGGGTCTACTAATGATAAACTCTGTAAGAAATTTGCCAAGCTCATGCAGTCCAAATATCAAATGAGCATGATGGGAGAGCTTAGTTATTTTCTAGGCCTACAGGTGAAACAAACAAATGATGGTATCTTCATTAATCAAGCAAAATATACCAGAAATCTTCTCAAGAAATTTGGTATGCTTGACTGTTCATCTGCATCAACTCCCATGGCAACAACAACTAAATTGGACAAAGACACAGGAGTTTCAGTGGATATGACAAACTACAGGGGCATGATAGGATCTCTTCTTTACTTGACAGCTAGTAGGCCTGACATCATGTATGCAACCTATCTTTGTGCAAGGTTTCAGGCAGATCCTAGAGAGCCACATCTGACAGCTGTGAAAGAATCTTCAAGTATCTCAAGGGCACCATATCATTAGGTCTGTGGTACCCCAGAGAATCAGATTTCAAGCTACTTGGGTATTCTGATGCAGACTTTTCAGGCTGCAAGATAGACAGAAAGAGCACTAGTGGAAGTTGTCAATTTCTTAGTGACAGACTTGTCTCTTGGTACAGCAAGAAACAGAAATCAATTTCCACATCTACAGCTGAAGCAGAGTATATTTCAGCTGGTAGCTATTGTGCGCAGATCTTGTGGATGAAGAATCAATTGCTGGATTATGGATTGAGGTGCAGTAAAATTCCTATTTACTGTGATAATCAAAGTGCTATTGATATGACAGGTAATCAAGTACAGCATTCAATGACCAAGCACATCAGCATAAGGTACCACTTCATCAGAGAACATGTGGAAGAAGGGAATATTGAACTACATTTTGTGTCTACAGAACAACAGCTTGCAGATATCTTCACTAAACCATTGAGTGAAGCTACATTTACAAGACTGGTCAATGAACTAGGAATGGTCTCTGGTTCTGACTAGGAATGTTGGTTAGATTCAAATTTTACTTATGTAATGTATTACTCATATTTCCTTGATTTGTTAAGTGCTAAGTGAACTCTGTTGATTAAACCCTGTTATGCATACTCTGTTAACATGTTTTTCTGTCAAACTCTGTTAAACTCTGTCAGCATGCCTGTATGTCATACACTGGTAATAAGTTGATAAACTCTGTGAACTCTGAGTTGATTTTTGTCTGAATGAAAACACCAATGAAGAAATATGTATGAAGCATGATTCTCAGCAATTAATCCTGAATCTTTCTGAGTTATTGTGATCTAATCTTAGATTGTACAGAAAATTAACATAGCATGATACTGGTTCATATTTATAGCATCTCTTAGTTTATTTTGTCCTAAACTCTGAGTCTATAAATACTATGTGCATTGCCTTTCATGAATAACTACTGATGTTGATGAACTCTAAACTCTGTTAGTTATACTCTGGTAGATTAAAATGCTTACTGCAATACCCCAAAGAAAATGTATATAGGTTGTTATACTCCTTTGAGATTATGTTGGATACTAGGATGACCCAGGAACTTATTGGTATATAACATGTGCTAAAATTCTCTGATTTTTGGTGACTAGTCAAATACTAGGATGACCCAGGAACTTATCAAAATGATAAGGGCTAAAATTTTTGAATTTTTGGTGACTGGTTCCAACCTCTAATTACTGGAATGAATAAAAAAAAAATATATATATATATATATAGAGAGGGGGTATAAAATAAATTAGATATTACTGTATATAGATTGATTACTACAGAGTTTAGCTTTCATCATACAAATAGTGTTTACTATGACAGTTTGTGCATCCAGTGTTTATTGATTTACTTTATGGATTTTATGAAAAATTAGATGCTCTAAATATTGATTCAGTAAACTGTGCTTCACACACACATATTTTCACAACTGTGCAATTTATGAAAGGGTTTCGGTGATAAAGTTGGAGAATTGACAAACGCTGTTGATTCGTGGTTCGTACTCTAAGGTAAATTTTCATTTGGATAATTTGAAAATTTTGGAGTAAATAGGGCTTTTGACAACTGTTGTTGATGAATTTGTTTCTTATATGATTACTTTAATTAGTTTTCATTTTCTTTGATTTAATTCTTTGAAGAACAATTCATAAACATAAAAGCAGAACACAATGAATAAGATTAGAGAAACAGGATTTTTCATTGATAATAAGAAAGAGATTACAAGCAAGTATTATATCTTTTTGTTCTCTCTATCTGCTAATCTATTTAACAGGAAAATAAAAGGTGAAGTCCAAACCACTCCATTGTTAGCAAACATCTCAGATCCCATCTTTGCCACTTTATTTGGGTGGAAGTTGAAGGGATAAGGTTATTTTTGCTGACATATTCATTAACAATGGTTGGTGGTGTTGGATGGGGATGCCTTCGAGGAAAGCCATGCTAATGTTGCTTGGAGAGCAACATCGATGTCAATCACTCTTGCAGGTTTTTCTCTCTCGATTTCTTCAAGACCGGCATCCATCTGCAGCCACAGAGTTTCAAGCTGCCTTTCCCAGTCAAAGGCATCAAACTCTTCACGAGTATAACTGAAGATATCTCTGTTCTCTACGAGATGGAGATTCTTTTCCTTGATGGTAAGTTTTGACATTGTTGTGTGAAGGGTTTTTGATTTTCAGGCGAGAATGAAAGGTTAAAGGGATAGTGAACAAGTCTGAACAAGTCTCTAGGCCTTAAATAGAGTTGGGTAAGTAACGAAGTACTAAAACGCTTCGTATTCTGGTTCTTAATGGTTACAGGTAAACGCTTCATATTCTGGTTTTAAATGGGTCCAGGTATTTTTAGAGAGTGTTATTTGATTTTTTTTAAAATCAAATATTTTATTGTTATATTTGCAAAATACACTTCTTAAAAATACGAGCACGTGACCCACTCACCCATTACTGTGTCCCACTTACACATTAATCTAGGAACTGTTGAGTGTTTGAATACATAAAAGATTGAGTTTTTAATTACTCTAATTACTTTTGTGTCCAAACGATTGTGTTTTACTTTTTACATCTCACAGTTCTCTCACTTTTCACTTGGGCATTTTCGCAAACACCTTTCATACATACACTTTTCTTTGGGATTTCTTGCAAATTTCTTGATTCAATGGCTTCTAAACCATTCACTGTTCTTGGTCTACGTTTTGTCCCTAACAACTATGAAGCTCCACTCTATCATGAACGTGTTCCAGAAGCGTTTCATCTAATGCAGAATTTCTTGAGAGACTCAGAGATTGGACAAGCTCTGGTTGAACCTGGTACTCTCTCTGCATCTCAAATTGCCACTTTTTGGCAAAACTCAGTCTATGTGGATGGAGGAGAGAATGGGACTCCTAACATCATCTTCACTTATGAAGAACAAGAGTTTGTGATTACTCCACAAACTGTCAGAGATACGATGGGGTTTGATACACATACATCTTATACTTATGTTGCTGAACCTCAATTGAGACAGATGCTACAGGAGATAGGTTACATGGAATCTCTTGACAAGCTTGGCAGTGTAAAGAGGCCTAATCTCAGGAAGGAATGGAAATTTTTCTTCGATTGCATTACAAGGACATTCCAGAAGAAGGTCACTAACTGGGATGCTATTCCAATAGACAGTCTACAAATCGGGTATTCTCTACTTTATGGTATTAATTTTGATTTTGGTAGATATGTTCTGATGAATTTAGGTGATAATCTGTCAGAGTCTACTACAGTTTATTTTGCTCGATTTTGTCAAATGTTGTTCAATGCTTGTGTACCTGGTTTAGAGATTGCTGAAACTGATGAAATTCAGCCTTTTAGAGTCAACAAGAGAATATTCTCTGATATGACTAATAAGGATGTTGGTAAAGAAAACCTACCTGCCTTTGTTCTGCCACTTGCTTTGCAGAATTTTCTCAACCAACCTCAGGACCAACCACAACCAGAACCACAACCTGAACCACTAAACATTGATCGTACTCAAACACTAAACACTGAACCACCTACATCACCTATCCACACTGCACCTACAAAACAACCTTTACACACTCCACAAACAAACTCTGAACCTTCACAATCTCAACCACAACCACAGCCTAAAGCAAAAAGAGGCAGAGTAAAGTCAACAGCAATCACTGAACGACATGCAAGAGTTAAGAAGACAATAGAGACACAAATGAAAGCAAAACAGACATCTCCTGAAGCTGTTTATACTAGAAGAATGAAACAAACGGCAAACAGACCTAAGTCATCCTCAGTGGTAGCAGAATCTAGTAAAGAGGATTCAGATGAAGTGCCTCTAGCTAAGAGAAGAAAATTGGTAATCTCAGATTCTGTTGATGAAAATGTTGAAGCTCCAGATGTAGTTTCACAGCAAACACCTACTGTTGAGGCTGAAAAAGATACAATTCCTGCAGAGGTTGAAATGCCTACAGAGGACAAAATGCCTGCAGAAGAGGATACTAGAGATGGGTTTTCTCCAATGAATGACATTCTTGATTCATTCATGCCATTCTCTGATCCTATCTCATCAATTTTTGCTCAATCTGAAGCAACTGGTGCAGCTGATCAACCTACAGTTGTCCTTTCTGAAGCTGTAGCATCACATACAGAATTACTCTCAGATGCTCACCAAACTGTTGAAGGAGGAGATGAGATTGATCAACAACCTAAAGAGATAAACTCTGAGACTATTGTGCAATCTGCAGAGGATGTTGTACAGCCTATTGTTGACTCTACTACTAAATCTGTTGCAGAGGATGTTATTGGCACTGTTGATGCATCTATTCCTATTCCTCCATCCACTCATCATGTTGAAGCTGAGGTTGGAGATGAAACTGAAGGGAATACTGAGTCAAGCCCTTCTCAAAGTTTACCAGTCCGGACTGATGCTAAGGTTAAGGATTTTGCTGGTCCTTCAAATCAAGCAGATGCTGAAGAAGAACACCTTGAACAATTTTCAAATGACTGGTACAAGGACACTTGTATCTTTCCTCCTGCAAGAGCAGCTGAATTTGTCAAAAGAACCTCCAGAACAATTACAAATCCAGAGATTCTATCTTGTCTTAAGGCTACAGTTGTACAAGTGAAGACTCTCAACTCGAGGTTTGATCTGTGTCAAAAGGCAATCTCTGATGTTTGAGGTGATGTTGTTAGAGGAGCTGAAATGATTAAACTTGACAACAAGAATAAATTTCAATATCTTACTCAGAATCAAGAAACTTTGTCTCACAGGCTGAGCAAAGTTGAACAAAATCAGACTGATATGTCCTTAAAGATTGATTCTATTGCTACCTCCTTGGAGTTAATCACATCTATTCTTATGCGTGATGATGTCAAAAAGGGGGAGAGAGTTGCTAAAGAAGACAAATGCAAGCAATCTCAAACTCTGATCAGAAAGGATAATGCTGGAGATGGAGGAGCAAGTAGTAAAGGAAAGAGCAAAACTGAAGAATTTCAAACTCTGAAAACTAGCAAGTCTTCTAAATCACAGTTTGTTGGGATAAACACTGATACTCAATGTACTTCAAAGACCAAGAGTTTGCTATTATTTTCTAATCCACAGACTGATGAAGAATTGGCTGCTAAGTTGTTTATTGAAGAGAATGAGGAAGGAGTTACAATTGAGGACATTGAAGCTGAAGAAAAGAGTTTACAAGAAGAACATCTCAAGGCTTTAAAGTCTGGTAAGTTAAAGAAAGGAAAAGCTCTTAGGCCTGTTCGTAAAGGCATTGTGATCAAGGAAAGTGCTGATGTTAGTCAAAAATCTCAGTTATCAAAGGAAACAATGGCAGCAGAAGCTCAACTCAAGCTGAAAGGCATTGAAGGAGAAAGTTCACAGAAGAAAGTTACAACCTCTGTTTCTACACAAGTTGTACAGAAGAAAGAAAACACAACCTCTGTTGCTACACAAGTTGTGTCTAGACTTTTATCTTCCCAGTTGCAATCAGTTTTTGGGAAAGGAACACTTCATGATCCAAATCTATTATCTGGAGTTTCTATGAATTTTTCTGATGCAAGAGCCTTGTCTGGCAAGGTTGGAAACAATAAGGGTGGACTAGGTTCACACAAGGACAAAAGGCAATATACTGGTCCTAGAGATCCTTCTTCACTGGTTGTTCCAGGTCGTGGTGTCACTCAAGAGAGTTTGGACAGACTGGAATCAGTACAGTTAGTTCATCAGAAGAGTTCTTCTCTTGTACTTCATGGCTGATGGGACAGTATTTAGAGTTGGTGAGAATGATATTGGCTTGAAATATTGGGAAGAACTAGAATATGTTCTATATCTTTTCAAGGTGAATAGTCAAAGGACTCAATCAGTTGCTAATGTGCTCAGAAAGAGGATGCTTCAAAATTTGGCAATCAGAGGAACGAAGTATAATAGCAGATATGTTCCTAAGTACAGGGATTACAATGGAAATCTTATTGAAATGAAGAAAGGTACTGCAAAATTAAAGACTGATTTGGGAATCACAGTACTTGACTTCAATTCACAGTCAGAAGAAGTCAAATTTATCAGACTGGGAAATGAGATGAGAAGAAACAAAATCTATGATCTTAGGGCTGCTATTTATCAGACAGATGAGAGTGATCCTCAGCTCAGAGAGATTAAAGAAGCTATGGAGATTGAGCTTGAAAATGCAGAAAGAAGATTGCTCATAGATTATCTCAGAGCTACACCAGATCTTGAAGAGATTAGAGATTAAAGTCTGTAAGAATTTTCTTATTCTCTGTAGATTTTGTTAAGTAGAAGCTTAAACTCTGAATTTGTATAAACACTGTATTTGTCTATTTGTTTTGACATCATCAATTACTGTTATTAACTTGTGCATTTTTGCTAATGAACAAGTTGGGGGAGATTGTTAAATATAATTGATGTGTTTTAATCAGTGTTTAAGTGTTACAGTGAATTATCAGAGTTTAGCTGGAAGCGGTCAGAGTTTAGTGTAAACTCTGACAGACGGAAGCTGGACAGAGTTTAGTAAAGTCTGTCTGGAAGCAGCGCGTACAGAGTCAACAGAAGATATTAGAGATCAATTGAAGATTTATTATGGAAGCGATATCTTTGAAGATTGGATAGCTATCAAAGAGATCGAGTTGACTTAGGAGACGTGTGACAATCTGTAATTGATATCATTGTATAGCTGATTATTAGGAATATCAATTAGAGATTGTATCGAAGCTGTATATTTTATAAATATAGTTAGGTTAACCCTAGAAGGGTATCGTGCAACGAATTATCTTTATTGTAACCTAGCAGCTCTTTGTGATAGTTTACATCACGAAGAGGGTTCTTAATACCAGAAGTTTTTAAGTGCATAAACGTCTTAATTGTTAAACTCTCATACGAATTTGATTATTAATTGTGTATTCGGCCTAACATAATCATCATGTTAAATAAATCCACCATACTACTACATAACCATGCTTATAACTACTCTAAAAATCATCAAGATCATCCAAAAAATTAAAGTAAGAGCTAGGGTTTTTGATGGGATATACCTTCCTTGGAGAGTGCTAGAGCCTTACTAGGCCTTGATCTAGTTCTTGTGTGGCCTAAGTTAGCTTAGATCAACCATGAAATCAAGAAAAAACAAAGTTAGTTCATGAAAAACACTATTCACCCTCACATTTGATGATTCTTTTTAAAATGAAAGGAGTTTGGATTTGAAATTTTTAGGAGATCACTTTTATGAATTATAGGTCTTACCATAAAAGTTTCAAGATCAAACAATGGTGGGAAGAGGGTTTTTGATTCTTGAATTTCAAGAAGAGCCGAATGAAACTTGGTGGAGAGAGTTTGATGTTTTTGCTTGGTTGCTTTGGACAATAATGCATAAAGTGAATTGTATTGATAATATCTTGTGGTTAAAGTAGCTTTATTAAAGTGGTGATGCAATGGATGATGTTTTATGTATGGACAACTGTTGATCATTGGTTGATTTTGTGCTAACTAGTGGTTTGCTTTGGTAAGTACTTGGTTATGTTGCTAAGTGTGCTAGTTACTTAATTAACTACTTAGTTGCTAGATATTTTCTACTAGCTCATGTATGTATCTTGATCCCCTGATTGTTTCTTTGTCCGGTTATTGCTCAATTTGATTGATCGTTCGAAGGAATATCTCAAAGATTTCTAGTTAGGGTTTTACCGAAAACCGTCTTAACATATATACTATCATTCTCCATTCTCTTTAATAATTCTTGAACCTATATTCCTTAAATCCTTTTAATAATCCCTTAGGTCTATCAGTGTCCATGGAGATCTCGGGGAAAATAAACGTGCCGTTTTTCAGAATCCGACAGCTTTTACATACACTCTTTTTCCCCCTGGATCCCTAATACGAACTCAGAATTTCGTTCCGGGTACTTTATATAGCGTCGTCTAATAATATTCCTAAATCCACCAAAATTACTATTCACCACTTATTCTTTTAGGGTTATATAGATGTCCCGGTTCTCTTTCGATCGTTCCTTAACCATTTTACGGAACCACTGGACTGATAACAGATATCGATTTGGATGACATATGAATAACCTTCCCCTTCAGAATTATCAAATCTTAATTTCCTAGGAGATAGATAATTCTTATCTAGATTGTCAACCTATAGTATTTTTCATGACATATAAATATTTGAATCCAAATCCATTCCATTCATTCATTAGAACAATCGTTACATCGTAGTCGCAACCACTATTCACTATTACATCCATACATAAAAAAAAGTTTTAATTCTATCCAAAATCTGGGTTCTTAGTTCTTACAGTCTCCCCTCCTTAAAAGGATTCCGTCCCAGAATCAGTCTGAAAACAAATGGGGGTACTTTTCCATCATTGCGCTTTCTAGCTCCCAGGTTGATTCTTCCACATTATGGTTTTGCCACAAGACTCTAACTAGATTGATGGCCTTGTTCCGGAGCACTTGTTCTTTCCAGTCTATGGTTTCCACCGGTTGCTCTACATAGGTCAAGTCTGGTTGCATGTCCACTTGCTCATATTCTACAATATGCTTGGCATCCGGATTATATTTCCTCAGCATCGAAACATGAAACACATTGTGCACTTGCTGCAGATTTGGGGGAAAGGCTAGTTCGTAAACTAGTTCCCCAATACGTCTTAAGATCTCAAATGGTCCAATATATCTGGGACTCAGCTTTCCTTTCTTTCCAAACCACATTAAACCTTTCCAAGGAGATACCTTCAAAAATACTAGGTCTCCAACTTCATATTCCTTTCATTTCCGAGCTAAGTCGGCATATCTCTTTTGTCGATCTTGGGCTGCTACCAGTCGTCCTCTGATTAGATCTACTGCATCTTTAGTCCGTTGGACCACTTCAGGTCCAAGCATCTTTCGCTCTCCAACTTCATCCCAATACAAGGGAGATCGACATTTCCTTCCATAAAGGGCCTCGTAAGGTGGCATTCCTATGCTTGCATGGAAACTATTGTTGTAGGAGAACTCAATCAATGGTAAGTGATCATCCCAGCTTCCTTTAAAGTCTATAGCACAGACCCTCAATATATCCTCTAGCATTTGGATGGTCCTTTCACTTTGCCCGTCTGGCTGGGGGTGGTAGGCTGTGCTCATGTTTAGCCTGGTGCCTACACATTCTTGAAAGCTCCTCCAAAATCTGGAGTTAAATCTAGGATCTCAATCGGATACTATGGCGACTGGGACTCCATGTCGCGCCACTATCTCTTTTATATAGATATATACTAGTCTATCGACCGTATACCTTTCGTTGATCGGAAGAAAATGAGCTGACTTCGTTAGTCGGTCTATGATCACCCACATGGCATCATGATTAGCTTTGGTCCTTGGCAAACCTACTACAAAATTCATGGCTATGTGTTCCCATTTCCATTCTGGAATCTCTAAGGGGTGTAGAAGTCCACTGGGTCTCTGATGCTCTGCTTTCACTCGCTGGCAGGTCAAACATCTGCTTAGCCACTCTGCTACGTCCTTTTTCATATTTGGTCACCAGTAATACTCTTTCAAATGCCTATACATCTTGGTACTACCGGGATGCACTGAGTATCTGGAGTTGTGTGCTTCATATAAGATCTCATCCTTGAGTTCCTGAAAGTTTGGAATCCATATCCTGTATATGTACCTCATGATTCCTTTTTTGTCTCTTTCACACTTAATTTCTTCTCCGGTCATTATCTCTTCCGCGGAGTTCTCTTCTTCCTCCATCTTTTGCTCTTGGCATAATCTAATCTTTTCTAACAATGGTGGTTGGATTCGTATTTCCATCAACTTCTCTTGACCTTCTTCAGGCATCTTAATCTCAATTTCCAACTTCTCAAGGTCTTTTACCAACTCTTCCTCTGAAGTTATCATCTTGAGCTTCTCTTTCCTACTAAGGGCATCAGGCACCACATTGGCTTTATCCGGGTGATAACGAATTTCACAATCATAATCCTTGATTAGCTCTAACCATCTTCTCTGGCGCATGTTAAGCTCTTTCTGAGTGAAAATGTACTTGACGCTCTTATGGTCTGTGTAAATCTCGCACTTCTCTCCATACAAGTAGTGCCTCCAAATCTTTAAGGTAAAAATAATTGCTGCTAATTCCAGATCATGGGTGGGGTATCAGATCTCATAATCCTTCAATTGCCTTGACGCATAAGCTATTACCTTACCGTGCTGCATAAGCACGCACCCTAATCCTTTATGCGAATATTTGAATCCAAATAGAATTTCTTCATGACATATAAATATTTGAATCCAAATCCATTCCATTCATTCATTAGAACAATCGTTACATCGTAGTCGCAACCACTATTCACTATTACATCCATACATAAAAAAAAAGTTTTAATTCTATCCAAAATCTGGGTTCTTACATCTACCAATCTCGATCATCCTTTTCTGATGTTTGTCCTGCAAGAAACAGTGGGAATTGGAAAAACTAACAGTGCAGTGAGAATGAGTTGTTAATTTGGGAATAGAAATAAGATTGCACTTAACGCTTGGAACACACAGAACATGATACAGAGTGATATCTGGTGTGAGTCTCAAACTACCATAATGTGTAATAGGTGTAGTAGTACCATCTGGAGATATAAATTGGCATCTAGTTGTATAGGATTAGTTAATAAATTGAACTAAAAGGTTATATGATCTGTGGCACCTGAGTCAATAATCCAATATCCACTAGACTAAGATATATTTTGTAAAGTATAAGCAGCAGAAATAGTGGAACGAAAATGAGTACCGTGTAGTAAAGAAGATGAACCATCAAGTGGTGTAGTAGATACATGATTGCTCTGCCAGGGATTGAGAGTCTTTAGGTTATTTTGAATCATACTTGCAATTTGCTGACATTGAGAATCAGTGAAAGGAGATGCAGAATTCTCAACTCCAGAACCAGTCAACACATTTGGAGTGTCAGTCACAGGGGAGATACCAATAGTAGTAACCTGAGCAGCCTTCTTAGCAGGATATGTAGAAGTGAACCTTGAATTAGCACTGTTTTGAGACCTAGGTTTGGGTTTTGGATGACCATAAAGTTTGTGCCACCCAGGAAATTGATGAAGATAGAAACACTTTTCCCTGGTATGACCGGACACATGACAATAATCACAAACCAGAGCAGTGTCACCATTGGACTTCCTGGAGTTATGAGTTTGATTTGCAGGCAATTGTTTGTGATTGATGAACTTCACATTCATAGCAACATTATCAAGCACAGGTGCAGTTTGGGAACAATCTCTCTATACATCTTCTTGCAATAATAGTGAATAGGCCGGACTAAGAGTGGGAAGAGGCTCATCATGAGTAAATGACCATGAACACTTGTAAACTGATCACTAAGTCCCATCAGAAATTGGTTGAGTTTGTGAATTTGATCATACATATCTAATTTTGAAGCAAACTCACATTACATGCATTAGTAACACAGATGCACTTAGGAACTGGTGACAAACCATCCATTTCATCAAGTAAAGTACGAAATCTGGTAGAATAGGATGTGATAGACATAGAACCTTGAGAGAGAGACACAAGTTCTTTCTTTAACTGAAAAATGCGAGGCAAATTACTCTGAGCAAATCGAATCACAAAATCATCCCAAATTGGTTTACTAGTAGACAAATATACAGTACTATTTTGTATTCTGGCGATATGGAGTTAAGTAACCACGAAACAACTATAAGAACCCAAATTTTTGATAGAATTAAAACTTGTCTTATTATGATTAATTGCATCAGTGAATAGTTATTTTTGCGAACCAAGAAATTTTTCATGCCACCCTATGTACGAGACATGGTATAGATATTCTGAGGTCATATTAGTGATCTACGGAGTAAATAAGTGTATGTAAAGACGAATGGAATTCAGAAATTCCATTTTCTATTTTAGTGTGATATTTAACCGGGCAGTGAATTATATATCAGTATTATCAAGAAATGAGATATTAAATTTGAGGAATTGAGGATTTAATATTTTGGTATTTTATTATAATTGAATTGAGAATTCAGAATGAAAACCACAGAGACAGTGAAACGAACGTTCTAGAAACCGCTGAGACTTTATAACGAGATTAAACGATAAAGCGAACGAATTATGGATTTTGGATTGAGTTCATTACAAGATTAAATATCCTACATGGTCATCAAGAGAATTATATTAAGTTGATTGAATAATTTCATCAAAGATTAAATCAAGAACAATTAGGATTTAAGTGATTAAAACAATTAAATCATTTCTAAAAACAAAACAATTAGCAAAGCTTATCCAAGACTCTTTGCACAAGCCCCAATGGGATCAACACAGCCACACACATCTGATAATATCAAGATATTATGTCCATAAAGTGGTTTGACAAGTCAAGATGGGTGTGAAGTAAAGAAAAGATCAACAACAACCAAGTTCTCCAAAACTGCCCAGCAGGAGTAGCAAGGGAAGAAAAATTCATATCTCCACTTCTACCCATTCTTAAATTATCAAATTTTAACCAAATCTTCCTCAATGTATGTAGAACATCGTTCAAAATTTCATGGCTAGCAAAGGAGTGTAGCCTAGTCAAATCTCTCCTCCAAGTTGGAGAACCAAATCTGTCCTATTTCTGTCCAGCGGAAAGATGGGGCTCAAAACCCTAGTTAGGAAGCTTCAGATCTGATGATCTATAGCTCAAAAGAAAGCTTATGAGGAGCACAAGTTGTGGTAAAACTTTGAGCACCTAACTCTTATTTTTCGATTTGTTATGAATTTTACAAGATGAGGATGAATAGTAACTTCCGTTGTCTTCTTGTTTTGATCTTAAGGATTTAGCACTTTAAGGACCATCTAAAGCTTGTTAAAGGTTTATAAACACTTGATAGTGTTGTTAGAGCATCCAAGGAGGTAAAACCCTAACCCACCCTTTGAGTTCATATGAGTTTTGATGATTGTTTTGATGTTATATGCTTAAGAGATCATGTTTAAGTGTTTTAGTGGTTATTTAACCTTGTAAAATATGAAAAATGGTGGGTGTTGGATTGTAGCCACACCACTGACCTTAGAGAAGTAAAAAGGTAGTTTGTTGAGGTTGTGGATGTATGGTATGCCTGGTGTGGCTTGGTTGTAATGAAACAAAATGGAAATGTTCGATTTAGAGCCGTCGTAATGCCCGATTTTTGTAAACCTCTTTAACAGTTGAAGCCCGAGACCATAAAATTGTGTAAAAGTTAAACACTGCATATGGTTGTGTAGCTTTTGATTTCTAGTTTACATGGCCGCAAGAATCGTGTCAAAAGAGTTTATAGTTTGTGAGTTATGATCATTTTAGTGAAAGCGATTCGAGAAACCCTGTCGTAGAAATGCATCAACTTTGAGATTAAGTTTGAGACCCTTAAAAATGGAATTGGAGTGTGATATTTTGAGGATAAATGATAAGTTCAGTTAGAAAAGTATGAGAGGTGATTTCGAGTCCAAAAGATTATTTTCCGATTTTATAAAATTGAAACAACAGAGGTTGCGCAAGTGAAAACCCCTAAGGACGCGACTTAGAAACCAAAGTTCTAAATGGTTTAGTATAACTTGAATTCGAGGACCGGTTTCGAACCAAACTTATGACTTAAGTAATTGTCGATTAACTTGGACTTAGTATGAGCCTAAAGCGAGCTAGTAATGCTTTGGTTGTGTTTCGTTTGCGTGTTTAAGCGTTGATTTATAAGGGAATTAATCGTACGTTTTCTTTGACTTTGTCTAGATTGCCCGACATCGTTGCGAATCCCTAACACTTCTCGAGCATCAGGAAAGTTTTCTAAACTTGTGCTTTTGAAGTATTGTTGCATAATACTGCTTTTTGCCATATATAGTATTATACTGTTTTGCGATAAATTTTATATCGTGTTGACTTTGAATTTGATTTTGGTTTATATACTAGCTTTGAGATAAGTAGTTATAAACCGGTATACCTTGTAGTTCTAGAGATAAGAGCAAATTCATTGTTTTCGACTCTAAACCGGGAGTCGGTATTTTGAGATATAGAGATAGTCGTGGTAACCCGAAGGGATTCCAGCGACAGATTATTATTTATTTTGAGGAATGTTATTTATAAATATTAATTATATTTCCATAAAGTATTAATTACTTAGAAACCATTCGAGGAATGTTATTTGAGTATTATCTCGGTCGAGAAATACTATATGAATATTATTTCTGTTAAATATCCTATTGGAAGGCATAACTATTTTCGAAAGTATATTGTGATACTTGATTACGATTTGGTAATTGGCTTATAAGCTAGATATGAGATATTAGTTATAAGCCGGGTTTTGCAAAGGCCTTAGTGAAGGACGTATGACTTACATTCTTTAAATATAGACCGGGAGTGGGTATTTCCGTATACCTTGAGATTATTTTCTGAGAAAAATATTAGATAAATATTTTTCCATTATTTCTTTAATGAATATTATTTTGGATATTCATTTAAAGTTTTATTTATTTAATGAATATTATTTTGAATATTCGTTTAAGGATTCATTTATTAAATGAATATTATTTTATATATTCATTTGAGGGTTATTTATGTGCAATTATTTTGATTAAAAATATTCTGTAAATATTTACGATTTAGTAAACACTATTTGAGTATTTATTAAATACTTTTAAACTTGTTTTAAACATGATTTGTCTTATTCAAAAATTATCTTCGACCTTCAAAATTATGTAAATTATTTCTGAGTTTTATTATGATTATTTTATCAAGGGGAGGTTCCCAAAACTCTATTTTTCCATTTAAATCTATCTTATAGGAAGATTTAAATGCTCACTCAAAACTTCCAAAATATAAGGGAACCTTACTTGAGAACTGTTATTTATTATGTTTGATTGCCTGATCATAAATCTTTTGAAATTATTCATTTCACTCGCAACTTGGTTGCTATTCATCAAATTGAGTCTTTTTGTTACTTCCTCATCATTCGAGGGGTAAGATTGTTGGAACAAGTCGATATCCATTAACAAGCAACTGCTTGACTAATATTGATGAATTTTCCTTTCCAACTAGATATGACTACTTTGTGGAGTCTGGAGTCCTATCAACAAGTATTATACTTGGGGAAAGGGGGACGAACTTTACGTTTCAGAGTCATGGATTTACTCGAACTAGGAGTATTTGTGTAAGAGGCTATGGGACAGTCCATCCTTGATACAGGGTCCGAGTGGCGTCGGTCCCGTCTAAACCCAAAGATGGCTAGGGAGATCCGGCGTATGGTGGTGTCCATATGTTCTTCCTTCTACATGTAGAGAAACAAATCTTTAGATGCACGACCTACGATTGAACATCGTAAGGTGGTGTCATTTGGTGCGACAATACTCCAGTATTAGTTCATCATCCAATTTGGATATTTCCTACAACACGTATCGAAGAGACTTCTTTCAGGTTGGAAGGGGTTTGAAAAGTGTTCAAAACTAAATTTGCAATATATTACCTTGCAACTTCCTCTTTGAGATATATGTTGATATTCTGCTTATATTTCATATAGCAGATATTTTACGGAAAGGTTATATTGAATAACCTTGTAACTTCATCTTTTCTATTGTACTAGAACTTTGTTCATAATATGAATAACAAAAGGTTTCAGAGATATTATGAAAATGATATTTGAAGTACTACAATGGACTATTTTTGAATATATTCCGATAAGAAAATACTTTCGGTAAAAAGATATTTTGACAATTATTGTCTTATACCCGCTTTATTTTAGGTTTAAGTTAAAGGCAGAATTATGCCCTATTTTCATTACCTTGCTGAGCTATTGCTCACTCTTGCTATTGTTTTATATATATTATATAGCAGCGAAGTAGGATGCCAATGGGACGGCACATACCCCACAAAGCGTTTCCATAAACAGTTTCTAAAAGTGATCCCGAGAGTAATACGAACCAGTCAAATCGGGCGGCAGCTTTTGGTATTCATCTTACGTATAGATATGAATGGTATAAGAGGATTGTGAGCATAAGAAGGCTAAGTTGGTAAAGTAACATTACATAGAAGTTGTATCAGTGACATATTCAAAAGACATTTGGGTATTGTAATAATAATCATTTATTCCGCAATTGTTATGTTGTGTCGTTTCTGAGACTCTAACCCCTGTGTGTGTGTGTGAGAGAGATATATTATGGGGTCACAAGCAGTCGAATTGTGTACATTACAAGTAATACAGGTAAGGCAAGGAGTAAATGGATCGTAATTACTCTAAATCCCTGACCCCGGATTTGGGGCTGTTACAACAACTATATCATTGCATCGTTTCCACAAAGGATACATATCAGAAGTAGCTTCAGTTTTAATGATAGTTCCATCAATAAACCCTAACTTGAGTTTAGAAGATATAGCCAATTGAACAGCATGACTCCATTGTTGATGGTTCTGATCAGTAAGAGGTTGAGTAACAATCGCCATACCTGGATTATCACCGTTGTGAATGTAAAACAGATGATGAACATCAATTACAAGAGGAGGTGTAGAGGTTGAAGACGACGCCATTGATGCACGGATAGTTGAATTTGGAGTAACAGGACTAGAAGTAACAACAATGGAATAAGTACGGTGAGGCATCAACGAGGATCGTGTTGAAGCTCTGATACCATCTCAGAATGCAGGCTTACAGTAAACGTAGCAATGATGAAAATGAAGAAGAAAAGAGAAATGCAGAATAAAGGATAAAATTGTATTGAATTTAGAAGAGTATTATACAAGCTTCTGATCGAAAGAGTAGAATATTACATATATTTATATCAACTAAATCTCTACATACACGAGCTCTATATGTATATTTCATAACTATATATTTCATAACTAACTAAGTAATTTGCCAGCTCATGTCTTGACAACTCATGTAGAGGAGGTGTGATCTTCTACTTCGCACACAGAAGTGTTATCATATACTGTAACAAAATTAAATAAAATAAGAATGAATAAAAAAAGCTAAAAGAAAATTGACGAAAACAAAAGCAAAAAGAAGTAAGAAAAAGAATACAAACATACTTATAAAATTTGATCATTAGAAACAATGATTGTATATGTATAAGAAAATAAAATTTCTCTTTTATTTCAAATTTATAAATTTGAATTATTCTTTTTTACAAATTCAACAGTTTTTTCTATTTCGAAGATGTTAATGTTATTGTTAAAAAAAGAAATTTTGATTTTTTTTTCTAAAAAATAGGAACTGAAAAAGGAAATTTTAATTTTAATTATTTAAAATAAAGATTAAAATCTCCTTATCCGGTTAAAAATTTTGATTTTCAATTAATAAAAGATATATTTTTTTTTAAATTATTACGAAAAGAAGATTTCTTGAAGTATAAACAAGTAGTAGTCATTATTTTGCTTGCTCCAAAAAAATTATTTCATCGACCTTGAGTCCAGTATACTACTGGACAGACTGAGCTTCTATCAGTCCAAGTAATTGGGCTGGACTTTAACAACCAACCCTTGCCCTATCAAAGCTCAGTTTCATAAATCCAACATCAACCCAACCCATCTAACTCTAATAAGGCGAGGTATAAGAATTAGGGTTTAGCCACTCTGCCCCATCTCTCTACATTTGCGATTAATTGTCGGCGCTCGCTCTAAGTCAATAATCTCGCAGCCATGGCCGACAAGAATGTTACCATTCGAACTAGAAAGTTCATGACCAACAGGCTTCTTTCCAGGAAGCAATTCGTATGTTGTCTTTCACTACTCTGTACATATGTGTTTGTTTATGTTGATTTTTTATATATGCATTATGTTGTTTGCTTTGTATATATGTCTGTAAGTTTATTTGAGTTAAAGATTGTGTGTCCTTTTATGTTTTAAATTAATAATGGGGTTTTTGTGTGTGTGTGTGTGTGTGTAGCTTGTTAATTAAAATGATGGTCTGTAGCATTTCCCTTAATATGTAGGCAACTTTTTTTACTAGTATAAGCTGATTTCAACCCCAAAATTAGGCTATGACTATAATTTCATGTTCCCAAAGAATTTTTTTTCGGTTGGGGGTTGGAATTGGCTCATACTTGGCAGTGTTTATGTATCTCGTCAATGAACAGTGTTGACTAGATTTTTGTTGTGAAAATGAAAGGATAGTGTAGTCTTATGTATTGAAATTGTATTTTTCTCATGTACTAATTTATTTAAATCGATGAGGGTGCTCAAGGTTTAATATCAATTGGTAAGGGCTTCCGGGATTAGGATACTAGAAGTATGCATATGAAAGCTATTAGCAAGGTACTAATTAGTCTACTACTGTATGTAATGTAAGACAGTAACCTAATTGAAGTCTTCTTCTATTGCATTTGAGGCATCACAGGCCTGTGTCCAGAAGTCAAAAATGAAAAGAATACATGAGTATTTGTAAATGGTTATAAACTTTAAGTCCAAACCTTCCAAATGTTCAATTAGGCTTCTTTACAACATCTTGGATATGTTGCTCATTATCTCTAATACCTTTTTATTTCATTGCTGCAGATCATTGATGTACTTCATCCTGGGAAAGCTAATGTCTCAAAGGTAATCTAATTTGTTTGCCTTTGTTTTGTTTACCAGTCCTTTTAGTTGTACCCAACTTTTTACTGATCTGTAATTACTATATTATTCCAGGCCGAGTTGAAGCAGAAGTTGGCTGAGTTGTACTCGGTCAAGGACACACAAGCTATCTCTGTTTTCAAGTTCCGTACTCACTTTGGTGGCGGGAAGTCAACTGGATTTGGTTTGATTTACGACTCTGTTGAGAGTGCTAAGAAATATGAACCCAAATACAGACTCATCAGGGTAAGCTTCACCTTAAGCAATTTATAATCATCTGAATTTATCTCTTATACCCCCCTGTGATTGTTCTAGCACTCTATATATAGGTCTAGGTAGCAGTGGGTTCATTTATCAATTGTTGGTTTTAATCTTTTCATGAATGAAGTATCCTGGTGAAAAGCTCGACATGAATTGTGTAATTTAGTGTTTCTGGTTAATCTTCTTATATAGAAGTGTACATCAGCAGTTTTTGTGATTCCTAGGTCGAACCTTTCTCATTACAATCTGTAGTCTTCTATTGTCTGCTTGCTTTTGTTAGTTAAAAACAAGACTTCTATTGTCTGCTTGCTCAAATGAGTGAGAAGACATAAACATTTTGTTCCTGGCCAGTCACCAATCATGGATCAAGTTAAATAATGTAAGGCTAATCATTTTTCATTAGTCACCCTTTGAATTACTTTCAGAAAGTTCTAGTCTTGAAGGTTTTTGCTACATTTGCTGATACAACATGTGAAATGATGTCTAGGCAGCATTTGTTCTTTAGAATTTGTCGTGGACCTTGTTTTCCCACTCGTACTTGAGTGGTATTAAATTATTTTTGTTTAGGAGAACATACCTTGATCTATTTACTTGGTAGTAATTGTTAGATATGTTGGCAATTGCAACCTGTGTGGTTAGTAGTATTCTGCTGGATAATATTAGCAAAGCAGTCTGAACTGCACAAACTAATTAATTGATGATCATAATGTCATTTGTGTTCTTGTGTTGGCAGAATGGACTTGATACCAAGGTTGAGAAGTCAAGGAAGCAACTTAAGGAGAGGAAGAATCGTGCCAAGAAAATCCGTGGTGTGAAGAAGGTACCTCCTGTGTTATAAACCATTTTACTGCCCCCACCCGGCCACCCCCCAAAATGTTTATAGCTTGAACTTAAAATATGCTGTTTTCCTATTCTTGTTGCAGACCAAGGCTGGAGATGCTGCCAAGGGTGGAAAGAAGAAATGAGCAATAGCAATTTTCTCTCCAATCTTAATCGTGTTGAAAGCTATCACTTTTTTTCCAACGTGATCTTGAGATTGTACGTGTGACTTGTTAAAAGAAGAGTTCTGTTCTTTTTATCTGTTAGCTGTGCTGGCTTTGATGTTTTTAAAGATTGATGGTAATAGCTTTACAAAGTAGCTACTATGGTTTTTGACTTAAATTTGTACTCACTCCGTCATGATCTTCCCCTTTACAATATCGGCACTGTTCATAACATGAGACAAATTACTAATTTACGCATAATCTATAAGATCAAATATAGTCATGAGTGATCTTGTTGGATTCGTATTTATGAGTACTTTAATACAGTGAAGTTTTTATATTTAATACTAATACGAAATTGAACATATTAACAATCAAAAGTGTGCATTGATAAACGTGTTTTTTGAAATGGGAAGAGTTTTTTGAGACGGAGGGAGTATTTACTTTGTAAGATTCCCTATTGGCTTGAAATTGCCATACGTTTAACGAGTGGATCTAAAAGGCTAAAAAAATTGGAAATACATGGGTATAGGTATATATTTAGGACTATAAATATTAGACTATAGGGCCATGTTTGTTTCAAGGGATTATAATCCCCAAATTATTAGCTTATAAATCCCAAACGCAAGGGATTATAATCCCATGAATTCACATTTTAATCATTGTTTTAGTTCACTTTCATGGGATTATAATACCTTCTTAAATCCCATAGAAATGAATCAAAAAGATGATAGCAATATACTTCCAAGGGATTATAATCCTTTAAATTAAAGAAAGATAATGTAATTTTCCAAGGATTATAATCCCCTAAAACAAACATGGCCTAGGAGTCTATTAAAATTTTGATGGTATTGTTTCTACAAGGACGAGAGGCCAAAAGATCTACTGCTTAAATTTCTGTATCAAAAAAATATGGTGAACTATGTTGTCTTACATGCAAAATTGAAATAATATTGAAATACTACTACAGAGTTGGAGAAATTTGGTTCAATCTGAAAAAACTAAGTGCCAAGTATTTGAGTTTAAGGAACTGTATGTGAGTTTAAGGAACTGGGCAAGTCAATCCTAAACCTCTTTCTATTTGAGTGCAAGAAACTGGGCCAGACAATCATAAGCCTTCAGCGGATGGTCGTGTTTTGAAGCTAAATTATGCTTCATGTTCTTCAGTTTAGTTCATTCTCTCAATTAATCCTTTTGGTCTACAATGCTGTGTTGTAGCCTGGCTGAACTAATCTATTGTGCAAGTAGTGATTTCAATTTCACTGTCTAAAAAATAAAATTGTAGTATTAATTAGAATTTTTTTGGAATTGTCTCAGTAAAATTGTTTATTTATCACACCGTTATTATTTCAATTAATAAAAATGTCAGTGTTTAACACGTTTATGGCCTGGTTTGATGTGTTCCTCACGTAATAGGATGGTTCTTCGGAACCAGACATTCTACCCTGCAAGACGCACAAGTTCAGAGTGATTGTGCAGTCCTTTGGATGGGTTCGGGGCTGGGCGAGCGTCTCGTCTACTACTTGCATAAACATGTCATCCTTTAAGCAGAGTCATGGCAGATCTTTCTGGAGCTTCCATCTCCTTTTTGAGGTGGTGGGGAAACATGGTTTATACGGTTCGACCCTGTTGCAATTTGCTTCCATAGTAACAAATGGTAATTCAAGTATGACAAATATATAACGGGAATTTTTAAATAAGTTCCAAACTTTGCTATTTAAACTCCATTTTGATATTTATATTACTTAAATATCCAAAATTTTATTATTCAACCTCCATCATATGATGTATATTTATTATGTAATTTCGTTTGAAAATGAAGCTTAAATAACAATTACTTGGAACTTACTTAGCAATTCCTAAATCAATGGACAGAATCAATACTTGGAGTTTCTTTAACAATACATACCTACCTGGTTACCTAACACATTGGAAGTTAGGAACAGCGAGAGCAACAATCTAAGTATGACAAATATATATAACTATAAATAAATATACATATACCTACCGAACACATTGGAGGTTAGGAAGTTCAAGAGCGAACCGTGTTCTTACAAACACCTCCAACTACATTTACTCTGATTTGATATGGGTCTTCTTAGGACAGTGCCCATTTCTCATATATCTCCGTGTAACGATGCTGTGAAATAAATTTTAGCAGCGTATGTGTGTGTATTTGACAAGTAATTGTGTGTGTGTAATTATAGTTTAGTATGGAATACTAATAATGACATCTCTCAACCCTTGAGCATTCTAGTCACTCTCCGTGCCTCGCTTTTCAGTTATGGACTTTAGTCGCCTTCAACCCTTACTGACATAACATGCCATCATTCCATGGATTGACCACCCATAAGAAGGCCATTCATACTCCATAAGAAGGCCACTCTAAACTTCACATTCGTCTTCGTAGTAAAATTAAATGCACGCCAATTGCCACAACTGAATGGGCTCAGTGATTAGAACTTTGACAGAGACATTTAGAATGCTGACATTAACTTGTATGCTATACTGGCATTAATTTGTATGCTCTTTCATGCACATGGAATGTGGAAAGTTGTACACAATTATATAGTACGACTAGGCAAGCTGAGTATACAGGCATCAATTGCAAAAGACCAAGTCTCCAGGATTTATGTTCCTCCTAGAAGCATCTCCAGATAAAAGAAGTAGCTCAACAAATTCCTTATTCACTGCCTCTAATACAATACTTCCAAAATAAGAATATCGTAAAAAATTTCAGTTGCATGCACTTGATATTTCCCATATACTTGCGACATATTTGTATTTTTTGCCCTAGTTCTTCTAGAACTTGTGTCAAAAATTGATTTCAGTCATAAGTTTTCCTTCACTATTGAGTCGTAAATGCCCGGTACTCTGATTCTTGCAGTGAATGCATCATTGTAAGTTTGTCATTTAACTTTTTCCTAATTAATTTTGTTTCAGTTTGTACACTAAAAAGAAGCTGGAATACTTGTCAAATTTGCTGCCGCTCAATATTCACTTTGTGAGACTATTCGATCTTTAAAATTCCCAAGGAAGCATGTATAAATGAAATCATATAAAATGAATTTATCACAGCAATCTGTATAAATTACAACCCGGCCTACATAATTAGGTAAATATTGGCAGGGTAGTGAAAGCTGTAGATGAATGAGATAAATATATTACAAATTCAAGATTTCTTTGGAGTACTTTTGCTAAATGAGACAGGCTTGAATCCATGTTTCAATGCAGCTTCCCAAACAATGTCAATCCTATCCACATCAATAGCTCCAACTTCATGGTGAGTCCAGCCTTCTAAGTTATGAACAGCCCCACCTGCATGACAGGCATGCACTACTCCTCTATCCATTGTGTACTGTTTCATTTACATTTGCGTAGTTCAAATTATTTATTATAAAATCAACTACATAACAGCATTATTGTTCTGTTTTTTAGCTAGGAGGATACTAATTTTGAAAAACAGTGTTACCTCACAAGATCCGAGCCCTTCGACATCATTTGGTAGTCTCATGGCTGCGAGATCACCATAGGTACAGTCTTTTCGAATGGCAAAGATTGGTGGCACTACAAACTGATGAAAATGTGTTCCTGGAGGTGCCCATTTTTGCTCTCTTGGAGTTATCCACTTGCCAACAATCCATGTCTATGGAATGTTTTCACTTGTTAGATGTTTATTTATATATTGAAATGAATTCATAGACGATCTTAAATTAAAATATAATGTTTTTGCTAATTTTAAAATTTTACATTATTGGAAACTACTGGATTATTGATGACATTTATGTATACCTTGCAGTGTTTTGCTGCTTGATACTTTGTTACTTGAACCAAATACTTCTGGAATTCTACCGGGGCTTCTTTCTTTATCTTGAAAAATCTCTCATCAGCTGAAGTTAGCATCTGCAGTTTCGGATTGAGCCCATTAAATATAATTATAGAATTACTGCCATAATTTAATTCACTCAATCAAACAATTTACATACCAGAACACGAATTTTTCGCCTGCAAAGATAGAGTGCAATGGCTCTTCCAAGCTTAGAAGTAGCGCCGGTCAAGAACACTTCGGTTACATCTTTATCAATTTCATCAAGAATAACAGCAGCTGTCAATGTATTTCCGTGTACTACTCGAACTTTAAGATCAGGATGCTTCTCGACAAAAAGCATGCCGCCTCCATTAAGAGCTTCATTCTGCATTAATTACGTATAGGTGATTACTAAAACTGCTATCAATATTGATTAATCAACATAGATGGTCAATTTTGTCCGCATTGGGCACCAAAATAGACCTTCTAATCAGTACGTCTCACTCGAAAGTAAGATACCAGAGGTAATAATGTAAGCATGTCTAGTAATAAATCCATTCTTACATATATCTGACATTTTGTCGATCATGTTGCAAGGCATGTTCTAGCAAAATAGTAACCAGTGGTACTTCATATGATAATTAGAAGTTAGAATGTGAATATATGTCTTGCGATTTTACTATATTTCAAATCAATGGAGTTACAAATTTGGTAAACACATCAAAGTTACTACTATGAATTAGGACCCGCATGCAGCATATCACATTCATTGCACATGTGTATAGTAGTAGGTGTAGTTGAGCCGTATGTATCAGTATGAGTAGATGAACAACCACAAAAGCTGAATAATAACAAAAAGTGTATACAACCCCATCTTTTAATTCTTCTTACGTTGTCATTTAGGTGAGACTAATTAGTACGCATTGATCATGAATTCATGATCAGTGTTTAGTACTTGATATTAAGAGGGGGTTGTGTAAATACCTTATTCAAAGCAGCCAGGCTAATGACTTTGACACCTAATTTATCAGCCCTGAGAATAGCAGCCTCGATAAGATTATTGATGCCATCGCTAGCAAATGGCAAGAAGTACTGCATCAAAGAATGAAAAAACAACAAATGTAGTAATATTAATTAGTACCCAAATTAAATGAAACTCGATATCGTAAATTCTCAGTATTGGATAGTAAATTATAAGAAGCAAAAATAAAGAAAATATGTATGTTACGTGAAAGCCAAAGCGAGGAACAGCCCATGTCTGATGCAAGTGTCCTCTGAGCTTGTAAAAGGAGATCAAGAAAGTCTTAGATTTTGCCCACATTACTATCATATGCACAAAAGCTATTGGCCACAACGGCACCAGAATAAGTTTGGTAGCAAAGGGCTTTGACGCGAGCGATCGGAACACAAATGGAGCGTGCATCGAAGATGTAATGTCCACAACATGAGCTAAGAACACAAAACTTGGTATGTTCTTGTTTATATCTGCATTTAGATTTACAAGTAAGTAATTTCTCATAGCCCTAATTATTTATGTTTTACATAATACAAATAAATATTGGTAAATACTTGTCATCATCAGTGACCCTAGCTAGCTGTTTTGGCTTTATTAGAATGATTCATAATTAATTGTGTGATAGCGAGAGTGTGCAATCTAAATAAAGATTGTTGTAGGAGCAGCGAATTATGAGAATATCTTATTGGCTTACTCGTACATGCATGTAGGCTCCATTTCAGACAATGTATGTAACCAGTAACCACATTTTATACTACACTTGTGACACATTTAATTTCGTGCCGCTCCAACAAACAACTACAATTTTGCTAACATTCTAGTTCGTGATATCTTAAAGATCAAAAATTTAAGTCATATGTTGCGATTATTATTCCAAAATACACATTTTTTGTTCTCGTATTATTATGAGAATTAAAGCTTAATGATTCGATGATTCGTACCTGCATTAATGCTCAATTTTCTTTGCAGTTCCCATGATTTTGCATTGAGGGTATTGCCCAAAGCATCATAGAGAGGCATGAAAAGGCAATAATTTGTGTTCATTTCAGTATGATGTAAGCTGTGGTATCTGCAAATTTCAGCAACTAATCAATTGTACGAACATTTGACACAAGCAAAAATTAAAAAATTTAGATATATATAGTTAATACACCCTGTGTCTCATAACATGTTTCTCATTTTATATGTCGGGGGACTGTTCATAATACTTTTATGTCTAATTTATAAAACCAAATATAGTCATGAGTGATCTTGTTGGATTCGTATTTATGAGTACTTTAATATAGTGAAGTTTTTATATTTAATATTAATACGAAATTCAAGATATTAACGATAAAAAATGTGCATTGACAAACGTGTCCAGTCAAAATAGGAAACAAATTTAGAGAGGGAGGGAGTATAATTTACTACACACTACTGTATAGTTAAAGTAAATTTACATGTATATTAGAATAAAGAATGTACTATACCATAATTCTGCTGAGTAGGTGATATGCATTTAGTTGTTTAGGTGACAAATTAATTTCATGCACAACTAAAAATACTATACGGTACAATTATCAAAAGCAAACAAGTGACTGATTTAACAGTGTATATATTTATTACTTTCAAAAAAAAGGTGTATATTGTATTTATTAATACCTGCCAAAAGCGGAATGGCAAAATACGTACCGGCAGTTTACTAAATTAAGTGCCAAATCTACAATGCGGACTACAAAATTTATAAATGAGTTCAAAATTATTATTTGTTACATGATATATTTAATATGACATTTTATAAAATATAAATGATAATTATGGAATATTGTTTCATGATTATATTATTAAATTAATAAATAATATATTAAGAAGCAATTACATTATAAAATATAGGTGACAATTTATTCTGATATTTTTATCATCTCATGTAAACTATTTGTTAGTTTACACATATTTAAAAATTTAATATAAATTAGTTCAAGTGAGATTGAGGAGGTTATTATGAGGGTGTTTGGTTTAAAATACATCCCATACGTACATAAACATTTTCTTAAGAGAGGCATGAAAAATGAATATTCATTTTAAGCAAAACCTAACATCCTCCTATTTATGGACATAATAAACTACTTCCATGGTACTTTTCCTGTTTACAAGTTTGCCAATACACACATTTAATCGTTAATATCTTCAATTTCGTATTAGTTTTAAATATAAAAACTTCATTGTATTAAAGTACTCATGACTATATTTTGTCTTATAAGTTATTGCATAAATTAGTAGTCAATCGCTTACGGTAAACAGTGTCCAAAGTCAAAACAAGCAAAGTATTTAGGAACGGATGAAGTAATTTTATTTTGTATACCTATTCATCTATTGAAGCCTAGCTAGGGGAGAAACTAATTTATTGAAAAACAAAAGTAGTTTTCTATTTTTGAACCGGCAAATTTTGACAAATTTAGCTACTAATCTAACCTTTAGGTGTTGCCCAAAGTCTATAATCATCCACATATATAATCACATTCAACATATTAACAGACCACAGATTGTGCATGGTAATTTGTAGTAAGTAGGAGTAATGTTACTTACGTTGGTGTATAGAGAAGGTATCTAAGCAAGGGGAACACCTCAAAGATTTCATGAGGAACCATTTCAACGTTACAATGCCCCAAACACCTCAAAAAGTCAAAGGTCAACACATAGCCATAGATCATACTTATGGATCCATAACCCATAACACATGATCCAACCAAGGGTATACCCATCACCACACTTATTACAACTTGCTCCAATAAAGTAGCATGCCCAACTGCAACAAAAAAAAATAAAGGTTATTCAGCAACCAGCTGATACAACATAAATATTAATGTAAATTATGAGCTTGTGATGAATTTAATTAGTACCAGTGAAGGGCTGGGGTACCGGTGAGGAGTGGTGGACCGAATGGTAATGGCTGTAAAGGTAGCTTCCATGAAAACATCTGTGTAGCAAATAGTATAGAGGCTCCGAAACAACAATGTGAAGAATAATTACAGCAATGAACCCTCTTGTTTCCCAAACAGGAATCTCATCTCTTAGTGCCGCTGGTAGTTCGTACAACCCTAAACACACAATCATTGCTTGAACAATCATGAAATTATCCCTGCAAGATTTCACCACATTTACTGATCAATAACGGAAACTTTAAATCATATTATCTCTAAGTCCCGAATAAACATGTTCTGCTTGCAGAACATTGCAAAACATATCGTTATGCAAATATGTTGTACAATCAAACTAATTTGTTGTACTAATTGAAATATGTTATATAATATTCCAAAATAATTGGTACTAAATTGAAATAATTATAGGTACTTTACCAGTGCCATTCATTATCGATCTGCTTGAAATCAACTCCTCGTTGAATAATGCGGCGGTTTCTGTTAATCCAAAGCATGTTGCTATAGGAATTCCATAAGGCATACAAAAGAGCTCTGAGTGCACATAGGATCAATATATGGAGACACCAGTCTATCACTATGGAACCTTCTTCCAATCCACTGTATGCAGCTTTTCCTAATAAAAGTCCGTATAACATGTACTGTATCCAAAAAAAAAAAAAACAAAATTTTAGGATGATATACATAGAATGCATTTACAAATTGTGGAAACCTTGTTGCACTTCAAGAAACGCGCGCATTTTTGACCGTTATCTTTTTCGATCAATTTCCGTTAATTTGAAATGAGATGGTCAGAATTGTGCGTTTTTCTTGTACAATTAATAGCATCGAAAATTCATACTTTCAAGGACCCCAAATCTTGCCCCGCCCAAGTTGACCAAAAAGTAACCATACTTTCTTAGTTTCTTGTATCAACCTAGCTACAAATTACTCAAAACTTGCCAATCTTTCTTCTTATAGTATGTATGTAATTTGTGTTGCTCTATATATGTGTGTCTATATAATGAAATGCTATGAGTGCTTAACAAGCACTGCAATGATGAATACAGTGCGTAAAAAGAAGAGCTTTAAAGAGGACTGAAGGAGAGAAGATTGGATTTTGTTTCTTGGAAGTATACAAAAATCTTTTGGCTATTGAGATGGTATTTTTACTTACTTTTATAGCTAGCTGAAAGTATGTGTATTATGTATTCAAACTGTAGAAAGATATAAATGCGGTTAAAGATATTAATCAATCTCGATCGAAATTAAATTTATTCAGTCACTAGCTGGGTACAATTTGACAGTCGGTCGGCAGGCATAAATGACACTTGCTCGTCACAGTTGTTCTGCTACGGAAAAGTCACATCTTTATTAATGATCTTCCTAACAAACATAGGTGCCGATTAATTTTTATGGTCATGTAAAGAATGTACGCATATACGTCTTTTCATGGGCACTTGGGTAAGGAGACTAATAAGTCAACTCTATTAAGGTCACATCTTAATGTTAAACTAGCTTTAGTGTTTAGTCAAACACATTCTTATTGTTTGTAACCATTTTCTGTTATTCATGTATGAGCTGTAATGTTTCATTATAAAAATTCTTTGCATTTCTTCATTTGTAACTAATGGATTTACTAGTATCTTTTATCTCTCTTGTTCATCTCTCTAGTTTATCTCTCTCATTCATCTCTCTTAGTAGTAGTTTAATATACAGTTTATAGAAGTTGTTATGGTATCAGAGCTTAGATCTGCTTACTAATTGATATTTAGCGTCATTTTGTATTGGAGATTCGATTGCGAGATGAGTTTCGGAGACGTTTTTTCGCTGTTCTTCACATTTCGATAAGGTTTTAAACTACGATTGGTACTATCCTATCATCAATTCGTATAAATATGCAATTTGATCTGTTTTTTGTTGAAGATATCATGTTCTTTTTGATGTTTAGTCGGTGAATTACATACAATATCTTGTATCTCAATCATAAATCAGTACTTGTTTGAGATTGTTTCTTTGTTTGAGAATCATACATACTGTGTTAAGAGTAGACGGTTTGTTCTTTTGATTACCTAAAGATGAAGAGAAATGTTACTTATGCTATGTAGTGATGAATAACATTGTTGATGAAAATTGTGATAATCTGGAGGATACGGCAACTAATGAGATTCCAGATTCTGATAATGATTTTAAGAAATCAACTTCACATCATTTATATCTTCAAAATATTGATCATCCACGCCTGGTTCTTATTTCTAAGAAATTAACAGGGACTGAAAACTTTAGTCCTTGGAAGAAATCTATCACTATTGCCTTGTCAGCTAAGAATAAGCTAGGGTTAGTGAATGGAACCTTACCTAAACCTGATGATGATTCATCTCTTAGAGCTCAATGGGATAGGGTGAATAATATGATAATTAGCTGGATATTAAACACAGTTTCTAATGAGATTAGCACATGCATGGATTTTGTTAACTCAACTGAAGAAATGTGGAATGAGTTACATGATTAATTTGCTAGTATTAATGGTCATAGAGTATCAAATTTTAAAGGACTTACATGCCTTGGAGCAAGGAGATAGATCTGTTGAGCTTTACTATCATAAGATGAAGAATTTGTGGGATGAATATGCTGCTTTGGAGCCTGTTGTGGTTTGTAAATGTAATTGTAAGTGTGAGTCTCATAAATTGCTCGAAGAGAGAGATCAAAGGAAGAAGTTACTTTAGTTTTTAATTGGTTTGAATGAAAGCTTTGCAACTGCTAGATGAGAAATTCTTATGATGAATCCATTGCCTAGTATTCCTCAAGCTTATTCTTTCATAAAACAGGAAGAGCGGCAAAGATAAGGTCATAATTTCATTCAATCTTTTAATGCTAATGCTAATGACAAGTCAATGTCACAGAATACCAGGTCTCATGCTTTTGCCTTGGGTGAAAATTGTGGTAGGAAACAAGGTCTGAAGTGTGATTACTGTCACAAAGATGGCCATTTGAAAGAAAACTGTTATAAGCTTGTGGGATATCCACCAAGGGGCAGAGGTACATAGAGGCAAATTCATTAATCATAATCAAGGTTTTAGAGCTTTTCAGGCTTCTCAGACAATCACTACAAGGATTTTTGCTTTAGACGACACTCAAAACGTGTTGTCTGAACCTCCCGAAAACTGTTGACTATTGAGAAGTCGTCTGATACACACCTCAGACAACACACAGCAAACTGTCGTGTGAGAGTTGAAAGACAAGTAAAAGCCACCTGAAAAGAGTTGTCTGATACCCAGAAACAACAACACTTTCTTTGGAAACCTGTTGTCAAAGCTCCAATAATGCAACACGTTTTAACGAATATATTGTTGTTTTAAGCAGTAAAGACAATGGTTTTTAAAAGAAAGCCTATTGTTGAAGTGCAAAAGATACAATTCTTTACTTGATCAGGGCTGTTGTTGTATGTCACTACAGACAATGGTTTCTTAGCAAAAACGATTTGTTTTATGGTTAGATGTACAACATGTTATCTCATATGGCATGTTGTTGTAGAGTAGGAAGGATAACACTTTATTAGTATACAACAGTTTTTATTTGTGTTTCTTGTAGTCACACAATGATTTTTTCTTTTTATGTGTTGTATGTGCATACAATAGACAATGATTTCTACAGTACTAGCAATATTCATCGCTGCAATAGACAATGATTTGAGTTTATACAGTACTAGCAACTAACAAATATTCATAACAAAAACTACGTACCAATCAATTTTCATCGCTACAAAGCTACTACCGGTACCAATTCCTAACAAAGTACCACTACCATCGTCTAAATTACAATGGTAGAATGAGATAACTCATTTTCTTTACCTACTTCTCTAGCTCTATTTTCTTCTCTATTTTCTTTACCTACTTCTCTAGCTCTCGGTGTGGCATCCCATAATCCGGGGTAACGATTTGGGGTCACTAACCACAATCCACACAACACAAACCTGGATATAAACATAATATAATAATAAAATACCCCTGATCCAAGACCGCTTACAGGTTATGGTATGAAACAAACTGCAAAATATAATTATTACAATCCAATCTCAGAATAACAGTATTATATAAATTGATAACCACTAAGTTCGTCTACCGAACTAGTAAACCAACCTTTGACAAGCTCAAATCACTACCCGGCGAATCAACAATTCGAACGTCACCTCTCGCTGCTGGAACCGGAAAACTCATCAACACAAGGTCCACTACTCTCCTCTATTAACTGGAGAAAAATAAACAAGCAAGAGTGAGCCAACAATGCTCAGCAAGTGTAAACAGTGATAGCAATATCAAGAAAAATATAGGTTCTGATCAACAAGAATAATCATCATACGGTACTGAAAGAAATCAGCTGAAGAAACTAAATATTGTAACTTCCAGATGAGCCAGCACGACTCCTTTAAAATAAAATGCATCAACAATGGGAACTGATAAAAGTTCTGGTAATTAAAGATAATTATAATAGGCTTCAAGGGAATCAGGCTTTGAAGCAACTCAACCTCAATGTATGGATTAGAATTGGATTTTTATATATTTTTAAAAAAACAATAAGGTTAGGCTGCTGATCAGTCACGCACTAACCGCGGACAAACGCACACAGCAATGTCCTTAATGGATCCACGGCACACATTGGCCTTAACATCTGACCACGAATCTGGTCTCCCCGAAGGGACTCCTCTGTTGACCATTAAATTGGTCTCCCCGAAGGGACATCTGAAAAACATTCCAATTCTAAATCCAACGCACTAGGTGTCGGGACAATCGACAACCTTTGTCATCCAACCAACTGGAAAACTCACGATCCAGAACAACAACTCATAATCCAAATATTAATTAAGAATTCATGATCAACAGGATCAACAGGTGTCGACAAGTTTGACAAAATAATTGGGGAATCATTAAGGAATAATAAGATCTAAGTGTACCGACAAGTTCAATACAATAAAGGGTAATAACTGAATAATCAAGATCATCAACAAGTATCGATGAGTTCGATACAATAAGTGGGGTGTAAACGAATAAACAATAAGAATGACATGTATCAGAATAAACAATAAGAATGACATGTATCAACAAGGTAGATAGATATATATAATTGGGATCATAACATCATTAAATGAATCGTAGAAAGAATTTACTTACAACATGATTAACAACAATTGAGGATATACGATAACACAGGGATATAATCAGGTGCTAAACATTTAATAAAATCTCTGCAACATCTTGAAAAGTTTGGATTAAATTGGGTAAGTTAAGTGGTTCAAAATGAGAATTTGTAAAATAATACTAGAATAATTAATTGTAAATCAGTTTGAAGAAAAACATTCCCTAAAGAGGGTCCATCGGTGAAAATATGAGGTAACCAGGAATCATGCTAAAAGATTGTTATAAGGATTTAAAATCTTAGATTTCTCTGTTTTAGAACATCTCTTGAAGCATAAAAGGAATGGTACTCTATTGAAGAATTCAATAACATATCAAAATTTTAAAAAAAATCTTTGAGAAAAAAAAAGGGTATTTGTAAGATCACTTGCAAATTTGCAGCTCAAGGGTGGAATATGCACATTTGCACATCTTTGAAGAAGGACGTCATTTTGTAAACATAATTTGACCGACACATTTGATATATAAATAGAACAGAACTGCATCACTTGAACAATAAGTGAGGAGCGATAACACTTGCCTCAATACATGAAGCTTCCATTTCCAATATCTCGATCCGTCACTCACTTTACAACAGTTTCCACTTCATTGCACGTTGGCCTCTACTCGATCATACATCCGTCTTTCCCTAAGACTCGTCCACCCCTCGTTGAGTACGCCCGTCAACTCCTATAACCATTTCCTACTCGAATTTCCATCTACGCGGCACTGCTCCTGACCGGGCCTCATACTCGTACCTATATCAAGGTGAAGTACTACTTCAGTACACTTACAATTTTAACCGACGAACTATGTCCTACCCAACGCGTCTTACAACGCTTTACAACTTAACACACATAGCACATAGCATGTATTGATCACATAAATACTTAACACGTATATCATACCGACTTACAAATAATTCTTATAAAATTTTGACAGCACCTCCTTTGTATGAATACACTCTTTCTGTCGGAACACAACCGTCACAACCAAACCAAGCAATATAATCTCTTCGACACATGCACTGTATTTATTCGATTACCACTTTAACAATTGACCTACCAATACCCAACATAACAAATAATATTCCATCATTCAATTTACATCCAAAGAACTAATTCCACAAATCCCACCAATTACCAACTACTAACAATTACTCAGCAAGAAATCATCACTTAATAGACAGAATTAATCTCAGATTATTAAGGATTTGAAAACCCCTCTTTCAATCGGTCCAAACCAGCATCACACTACTAATACATACAACAATCAGGCAAACAACACAACGGGAATGAAGATAATAACCAGCAGAACCCTTAAAGATAAAAACTCCCAATCTTTTTGGACTCGTAGCCTGCATATATACACCCGCGCGACACAGTAAAGGAGACACACATATCCGTACATATTACAAGCACACAACCCAGCTTCAACAAACAAATAGACATAGCCACTAACACAGTCACCTAGTATCCACCGCAAAATCGCGCAAGAACATACGCAGCAGCTCGAAACACAGGGGAAGGGGTTTGTTTCCGAGTACACACAACAAAACACACGCACAACACAACTATTGACCCAACCAATAGTACAACATGATTTTCAAGTTTGGAAATTGAACTTTAACAAAAAGAAAGGAGGATTAACAGCTTGGACAACTCAGGGGAACTTATCCACCATCCAACTCGGAAAACACTCACCCAATTCGGCAAACACCCTCACACACCAATACACCTTCCTTGACACACACCCGCGACACCCACTCACTCAAAACAGTTCTGTAGTATCACAATAAGCTCATAATCGACTAACTCCAAGGAAGGAGGATGCTTGTACTGGAAACGCAAGGATTCGCACATACCCACAACATAACCTATACATCATTCCCCCTGCTTCACCACGTTTACCTCCCCTTCCTCCACTATTTCGCACCACCATCAGCTACAACCTCCGCACTACTACAGCCTCCATCCACTACCCTTCTCTTAGCACCACAAACACCCACACCTACACACCATGCCAAAACATACATACACCCCATAACTGAAACAAACACAATTACAACACTACATATTTAGGTGATAATCGCACAACACCGTAATTACCAGGCGAACAAATAAGCCAGTAGTATCACTATGTTCAAAACGCACACACACTCCCACCTCAAGACACAAGCACACAACACTGGCTGCTACACACACACGCCTATATATATATATATCACACTTCATTGAGTTGAGAAGAAAGGAGGGGAAGAGATTAGAGCTCAAGGGAAATTAGAGGAGAAACCACGAGAGAGAGAGAGAGAGAGAGAGAGAGAGAGAGAGAGAGAGAGAGAGACAGAGAGAGAGAGAGACGGTTCTAGAGGAATCGAGACAAAAATGAGACGCTAGAACAGGGCAGCCAAATGAAATTGGGAAAGGGGTATGCTAATTTAGGGATTGAAAAGGAAAGGGCAGTTTAGTACTTTCCCAACTGAAAATTCACTAATAATTCGAAATTAAATGGGAAAAATAGTGAAAAATAAACTTTTCACTTTTAAAATAAAGATTATGAAATTATGAACACCCACATATTTTCGAAATATTTTACGGATCAAAAATGAATTAAATATGAATTTTCAAAGTTTTGATCCTTTAAATACAATAAACTCTTAAAATCATTTTAAAATACTCAACCACCCAAATTAATCCACCCAACAATTTTAAAAACTCAATAAATATATAAAGATAATTTTACAAAAGATTTCATGATTTTTAATTCCTCCGACAATTTTATAAAATTTACAGAGGATCAAAAATGCATGATTTAAATATATTTTTTTTAACTCCTCAAAAATACAAATAAAAAAAATATACTGACCTTCACATCTCACACAAATCATCATATAAACACATAGGCATCAATTCACAAACATTCCACCTTTACAACAATATTCACATAATAACATTCATAATTTATATAAAATAAATAATTCTAAATTCGAAATTTCTAGGTCGTTATATCCTTCCCCCCTTAATAGGATTCTGTCCTCAGAATCAACGCTACTCAAGCATCCTACTTTCACTTCCCAGGTTGCCTCTTCAACTCTAGGATTCCATCATACTAACTCATTCATTAATAAGTTCATTCTGCGAGATTTACAATTCCGAAATAACTTTAAACTTTGACTTTAGTCCCATAATTTTACCGAGTACCCATTCTGGAAACTTAACATCATTTCTTTCAGTCTCAGTCGCATCCTTGCAATCGAATATTATAATTAACATACACGTTCTTAGACGTACATCAAGCATACTTCAACTTGCACTCGATTCTCACTCTTACAAAATATTCTGGTTTGCTAAGTCTTGTGAAGAACATAGCCTCGATTATTTGCAGCTCTTGAAAGCTAAAATACCTGTCACCTTGACTGTGACTCCATTCAATACAAGAACAAAATTAAAATAGTTCAATCTGTAACATCAATTCTCCCGAGGTCACAACTTCACTCGATACCACTCATGAAACAATTCTTTAATAATTCCCAACAAGCTCCAGCTTTTATCGACACACATATCCAATTTAATACGCGTTATTGCTTATTGATATATCCTAAAGCGAAATCTTCCTCAGATAAATTTTGGAAAAAAATGTCAAGAAATCCTCAATCATTCTTACTCCTCTTTCACGTGCAATGTTACTTGAGAAGGGAATAATTGGAAACTTCTATCCATCCTTCATCTCATTGTTTTACCGAGTACCGGATTTAAGAACTTAACCTAATACCATCTATTCCCAGTTGTATCTTTGATACCGAATACGATCAATTTTCACAGCATGGCATGCGTGTCAACCACAATTCGGTTTACAACTCATTTTCTACCTTCTTACAACATCAGCTTGTTAAAACATTTGAAAGAAAACCTTGAATATTTAAAACAAATCAAAAATCATTTTCGTCCACTTAAAATCCTTTTTGAAAACAAAAATTTTTGAAAATCATTTCAAAAACTTAAAGTAATGATTTTAAATACAAAGCTCTCGAAACAAAACATCTTTGAAAACATTTTATCCTTGACATTTACAAATTTTAAAACTAGTAACTTCATAACCTTAACTTCGACGTAACTTCCTCCAAAAGCGAAACTTGTTTTGTGACTTCACTGTCCCGTATCCTCCGAAATCACTTTCGAATCACAATTTTATATATACCTGGCGAGTCCTCAAGTTTGACTCTACATCTTACGACTTCAACATTTGACACCACTCTCTTTAACTACAAAAATCATGACATTCTAAACCCACACTAAAACCCTTTTGCCAAATTTTCTTCCTTCTTTTCCTTGCAAACTCTTAAAATCACTCTCGATTGATCTGTATACACTTCCTGAATTTTCAATCATCTTGTTATGTGATCTACGATCATATTAAATTCTTCGTCCGAATGTCGTTTGAAATCTTATTCATTGGAATATGCTTCTTATACAGAACAATTTCATTCCCTTGGTATAACTTCTTGATTTGCTTAATCGTTAAGACCCCTATGTCTGCTTCCAACCTCCGAACGCCGCCTTCATCTTCCTCACAACTCATGATCTTATTTTCTGGTCCTCACAATATGCTCGCATTTCGTTGTTAGGACATAATTCCAATCCTGAGAAATACTTAACCCTTTTTATAATCATCCCTATCCACTTTCTGCTAACTTCCTTCATAATCGTATTGAATTTCATGATTCTTAGTAATCATAAAAGCAGTCCTGTCACTCTCTTCAAAACTTCCACCAAGATTGACATGATATTATTCTTGACCAAAAACTCCCATCTTTCCAAGCTCATAACATATAACTTTAACTTCTGACTCAGCTTCTTGTTACCACACTACCCTTCTGATTACAACCACAACTTCCCGCATTTACCTTGATAAAATCTCTAGGGATTCTACTTCCGAAATCTTATTTTCTGATCATGGGGTCTCATTAATCCCTCCTTATTCTCATTATATGGGCATCTACGGTGCCCTTTTTCTTCTAACTCCAAATCTTTGGAATTCCACATTCTCTTCTTAACTAACTTTTGTGTCCTTTATTTAATCACTTCTGGAAACTTTCTGGTTACTCCGCTTTCCTCCTTATTGACATTTTATTTCATCTTGATTAACTTTCTACCATCCTTGATAATCGTGACTTTCTACACTGGCTTGCATAAGTCATTTACTCCACGTATTCACCTTACTCCTCATTCAGTCTTAGTCCTTGATCATTCTTACAAACTTTTCTGTTCTACTTCATTCTACTTTACTTAGGTCAACCTTCCTTGTCTTTAGAATCTTATATCCAACAACGGCTCAGATTTTCAAAATCTTATGATATTCTATCTACTGTCTCTGCTCTTCAATAAGTGTCCAAAACAATCTTCCTTCAACGTTGAACATTTTACACCAAACATTTCCATTTTCATTCTCTTTTCATCCTTTACAGTATCTACAATCATGCATTCTTATTTACTGTCCTTCCTGTATTCAATTCTTATTAGCCTCAGACTTTGTCCATGTTTTATCGGTCCAAGAATTAATCCAATTTCGACATGACATATTTGTCTTAATCACCAATTTCTTAAACTCGCATAACCACTTCTTCATCAATGCAGTTGTAGTTTCAATCATTTAATACGTCGTCACGTCTATCTTCACATCTCTTCATCACTAGGAATCTTGAAATCATCTAATTTTGGACAAAAGAAGTCAATAAAATGAATGGACTTCTAGCATGAATAGACACTGAGTGTATTTGATAAAACTTTTATAAAGGAATTTAACCAAGAGATCAATATGATCTTTGAACTATTTTCAGGTTGCGTTTGTCACTTGGTTAACCACCATAGTACATAAGAATGGCCAGTCCTTAGTACTTCGTGACAAACACAATCAGTGGCGTCCCACTGGACTTCTATCACAAAGATAAAATGTCCCTGAATCCCCTATCTGTATATGTTGTTCATCTCAGCTGGAATAGAGAAAAATCAAGTATTCATGAAAATGGAAGAGATTCAAGAGTTTCAAAAATTTTCAAGTAAAGTCGGATCAATTATCCTTTGAAAGATATAGATATTTCTAACAGAATGGAATTAAATTCGAATAAATCTAACATTCCAAACTCATCATCGTTTGATGTATAAAAGACTTTTCAATAGATACTTCAAGGGTTGATCAAGCAAGCATTCAAGAAATTCTTACTTATTCATAATCTCACTCTTGTCGACTAACCACTAATATACTTAGCTGCCAAACCGGCCTCACCATAATGAGTTGAATAAATAAGAAGATCTCAATTCATTCTCGATTTTTGAACCGTCACTGTGCAACGAATGCCTCAGCAACGATACCAACCGGGAATTAACTTAGGACGATAATTCAAAGAAGGAACAGGAAATTTCTTCAGGTAATAACTTTGAATGAGTCAATAATTAGGGGTGCACAACTACGCTTAGCCTTCAATCCTGGCTAGTACTCGCTGCTCGCTTCACATTCTTAACCTTCACGTACCATTTCCAAAACGTTCACATCGAAGCTAATCTCGCAGGGTGTCCTAAATTCTACACGAAAATCTCGAGATAACATCCCCCGGACTGATAGCTCCAACTGCTCACTTAGCTTATGCTGCTTTGGGTTGCCATCTTGCTAATAGCTCAATCCTTAAATGATTCGAACTGCTACTCGCGCAATATGCCGAAGGCCGATTAACGTCGCGACGCTTGCCGAAGTTTCCTAACGCGATCCTTACCCTAAACCGTTCTACCCAACTCCTATCTTATACTCACACCCTAACCCTCCTAATCTGTTTCAGTGACCATAACCTGTAGCTCTGATACCAACTGTGGCATCCCATAATCCGGGGTAACGATTTGGGGTCACTAACCACAATCCACACAACACAAACCTGGATATAAACATAATATAATAATAAAATACCCCTGATCCAAGACCGCTTACAGGTTATGGTATGAAACAAACTGCAAAATATAATTATTACAATCCAATCTCAGAATAACAGTATTATATAAATTGATAACCACTAAGTTCGTCTACCGAACTAGTAAACCAACCTTTGACAAGCTCAAATCACTACCCGGCGAATCAACAATTCGAACGTCACCTCTCGCTGCTGGAACCGGAAAACTCATCAACACAAGGTCCACTACTCTCCTCTATTAACTGGAGAAAAATAAACAAGCAAGAGTGAGCCAACAATGCTCAGCAAGTGTAAACAGTGATAGCAATATCAAGAAAAATATAGGTTCTGATCAACAAGAATAATCATCATACGGTACTGAAAGAAATCAGCTGAAGAAACTAAATATTGTAACTTCCAGATGAGCCAGCACGACTCCTTTAAAATAAAATGCATCAACAATGGGAACTGATAAAAGTTCTGGTAATTAAAGATAATTATAATAGGCTTCAAGGGAATCAGGCTTTGAAGCAACTCAACCTCAATGTATGGATTAGAATTGGATTTTTATATATTTTTAAAAAAACAATAAGGTTAGGCTGCTGATCAGTCACGCACTAACCGCGGACAAACGCACACAGCAATGTCCTTAATGGATCCACGGCACACATTGGCCTTAACATCTGACCACGAATCTGGTCTCCCCGAAGGGACTCCTCTGTTGACCATTAAATTGGTCTCCCCGAAGGGACATCTGAAAAACATTCCAATTCTAAATCCAACGCACTAGGTGTCGGGACAATCGACAACCTTTGTCATCCAACCAACTGGAAAACTCACGATCCAGAACAACAACTCATAATCCAAATATTAATTAAGAATTCATGATCAACAGGATCAACAGGTGTCGACAAGTTTGACAAAATAATTGGGGAATCATTAAGGAATAATAAGATCTAAGTGTACCGACAAGTTCAATACAATAAAGGGTAATAACTGAATAATCAAGATCATCAACAAGTATCGATGAGTTCGATACAATAAGTGGGGTGTAAACGAATAAACAATAAGAATGACATGTATCAGAATAAACAATAAGAATGACATGTATCAACAAGGTAGATAGATATATATAATTGGGATCATAACATCATTAAATGAATCGTAGAAAGAATTTACTTACAACATGATTAACAACAATTGAGGATATACGATAACACAGGGATATAATCAGGTGCTAAACATTTAATAAAATCTCTGCAACATCTTGAAAAGTTTGGATTAAATTGGGTAAGTTAAGTGGTTCAAAATGAGAATTTGTAAAATAATACTAGAATAATTAATTGTAAATCAGTTTGAAGAAAAACATTCCCTAAAGAGGGTCCATCGGTGAAAATATGAGGTAACCAGGAATCATGCTAAAAGATTGTTATAAGGATTTAAAATCTTAGATTTCTCTGTTTTAGAACATCTCTTGAAGCATAAAAGGAATGGTACTCTATTGAAGAATTCAATAACATATCAAAATTTTAAAAAAAATCTTTGAGAAAAAAAAAGGGTATTTGTAAGATCACTTGCAAATTTGCAGCTCAAGGGTGGAATATGCACATTTGCACATCTTTGAAGAAGGACGTCATTTTGTAAACATAATTTGACCGACACATTTGATATATAAATAGAACAGAACTGCATCACTTGAACAATAAGTGAGGAGCGATAACACTTGCCTCAATACATGAAGCTTCCATTTCCAATATCTCGATCCGTCACTCACTTTACAACAGTTTCCACTTCATTGCACGTTGGCCTCTACTCGATCATACATCCGTCTTTCCCTAAGACTCGTCCACCCCTCGTTGAGTACGCCCGTCAACTCCTATAACCATTTCCTACTCGAATTTCCATCTACGCGGCACTGCTCCTGACCGGGCCTCATACTCGTACCTATATCAAGGTGAAGTACTACTTCAGTACACTTACAATTTTAACCGACGAACTATGTCCTACCCAACGCGTCTTACAACGCTTTACAACTTAACACACATAGCACATAGCATGTATTGATCACATAAATACTTAACACGTATATCATACCGACTTACAAATAATTCTTATAAAATTTTGACAGCACCTCCTTTGTATGAATACACTCTTTCTGTCGGAACACAACCGTCACAACCAAACCAAGCAATATAATCTCTTCGACACATGCACTGTATTTATTCGATTACCACTTTAACAATTGACCTACCAATACCCAACATAACAAATAATATTCCATCATTCAATTTACATCCAAAGAACTAATTCCACAAATCCCACCAATTACCAACTACTAACAATTACTCAGCAAGAAATCATCACTTAATAGACAGAATTAATCTCAGATTATTAAGGATTTGAAAACCCCTCTTTCAATCGGTCCAAACCAGCATCACACTACTAATACATACAACAATCAGGCAAACAACACAACGGGAATGAAGATAATAACCAGCAGAACCCTTAAAGATAAAAACTCCCAATCTTTTTGGACTCGTAGCCTGCATATATACACCCGCGCGACACAGTAAAGGAGACACACATATCCGTACATATTACAAGCACACAACCCAGCTTCAACAAACAAATAGACATAGCCACTAACACAGTCACCTAGTATCCACCGCAAAATCGCGCAAGAACATACGCAGCAGCTCGAAACACAGGGGAAGGGGTTTGTTTCCGAGTACACACAACAAAACACACGCACAACACAACTATTGACCCAACCAATAGTACAACATGATTTTCAAGTTTGGAAATTGAACTTTAACAAAAAGAAAGGAGGATTAACAGCTTGGACAACTCAGGGGAACTTATCCACCATCCAACTCGGAAAACACTCACCCAATTCGGCAAACACCCTCACACACCAATACACCTTCCTTGACACACACCCGCGACACCCACTCACTCAAAACAGTTCTGTAGTATCACAATAAGCTCATAATCGACTAACTCCAAGGAAGGAGGATGCTTGTACTGGAAACGCAAGGATTCGCACATACCCACAACATAACCTATACATCATTCCCCCTGCTTCACCACGTTTACCTCCCCTTCCTCCACTATTTCGCACCACCATCAGCTACAACCTCCGCACTACTACAGCCTCCATCCACTACCCTTCTCTTAGCACCACAAACACCCACACCTACACACCATGCCAAAACATACATACACCCCATAACTGAAATAAACACAATTACAACACTACATATTTAGGTGATAATCGCACAACACCGTAATTACCAGGCGAACAAATAAGCCAGTAGTATCACTATGTTCAAAACGCACACACACTCCCACCTCAAGACACAAGCACACAACACTGGCTGCTACACACACACGCCTATATATATATATATATATCACACTTCATTGAGTTGAGAAGAAAGGAGGGGAAGAGATTAGAGCTCAAGGGAAATTAGAGGAGAAACCACGAGAGAGAGAGAGAGAGAGAGAGAGAGAGAGAGAGAGAGAGAGAGAGAGACAGAGAGAGAGAGAGAGAGACGGTTCTAGAGGAATCGAGACAAAAATGAGACGCTAGAACAGGGCAGCCAAATGAAATTGGGAAAGGGGTATGCTAATTTAGGGATTGAAAAGGAAAGGGCAGTTTAGTACTTTCCCAACTGAAAATTCACTAATAATTCGAAATTAAATGGGAAAAATAGTGAAAAATAAACTTTTCACTTTTAAAATAAAGATTATGAAATTATGAACACCCACATATTTTCGAAATATTTTACGGATCAAAAATGAATTAAATATGAATTTTCAAAGTTTTGATCCTTTAAATACAATAAACTCTTAAAATCATTTTAAAATACTCAACCACCCAAATTAATCCACCCAACAATTTTAAAAACTCAATAAATATATAAAGATAATTTTACAAAAGATTTCATGATTTTTAATTCCTCCGACAATTTTATAAAATTTACAGAGGATCAAAAATGCATGATTTAAATATATTTTTTTTAACTCCTCAAAAATACAAATAAAAAAAATATACTGACCTTCACATCTCACACAAATCATCATATAAACACATAGGCATCAATTCACAAACATTCCACCTTTACAACAATATTCACATAATAACATTCATAATTTATATAAAATAAATAATTCTAAATTCGAAATTTCTAGGTCGTTATACTCGGACCCCGAGGAGCCTGATGAATAATTATAGTTATAGCTCATTGGTTGTTCATCGGAATCAACAACTGTAGAATGGGGCGACTCGTTCGTCATTTCCTGATCAATATTAATATCGTCTCCCATGTCTTGTGGGATGAAGAAGTCCGGACCCAGTTTTAATGTCTTGCATTTTCTCAGGAATGGTGACAGGTCTCTATGGTGTTTTAGCACAAATTCCACCTGTACGTGAATTTGAAAGCATGCAGTGATTAAGCCATGAGCCAAAATTCCATAAAAATCGTCGACCAAATATGAGGTGCATAAACATGCAGGTCGTCATCATATTGATATTGTGAAATTCTATGATCCTTTGTGGTTACACACGTTGACTATCTATATTTCGAATACAGTAATTAATACAACCTGCTGCATGCTTAATAGATCATATATGTTACATGATCCAAGCTAAGAAGTTGATAATTGGGGTGTAGTTTAGCATGGGAGTTGGAGATGCATAAAAGAGACATATCATAAAATTAAGGAGATTTATTGATGGAATTACCTTGCAGCCAAGGGAGCAATGGTAAAATGGTTCTTGGAGGCTTCTGTCACAAGAAGTGCAGTAATTTCCGGAGCCTTTAAACTGCCTGTTCTGGGGTCTTTTCCTGATGAACACAACTTTTGCAGCATTGATTGTGTATGCCTGATCAATAATATCATGTATTACAGCTAAATTAACTACCCATAGTAGTACAAAATTGTGCATACAATATCCTTGGAATTAATACATGAAATTAGAATTGTACATCCAAATATAGATGTATTACACATGCTGACACCAATCAGCTTATTGGAGAATATGAAGATTAATATAATTCATTTTCTTTACCTACTTCTTATGATTGATTCCACTTATCAAATTTACTTCATTGAACAAGTGTTCAGCCCATTGTTTTGTATCATATAATATCCTCTTTATAGCAACTGTCCTCCCATCTGGTAATCTTCTCTGTTAACAATTTACACACATCATTAAGTCCACTACTATATGTACTCCGTTACTATCTCCTGATACTTTACTTTCTTCCAATTAGCACCTCCAAAGGATGCAATATTGACAGAAATTACCTTATAAACATGGCCTGATCCCCCTTCTCCAAGCTTATTGGAATCATGAATGTATTTAGTCGCCTTTTCCAAATCAAGAAAAATAATGTAAGTAGTAGTGTACCAAAAAAACAAAAAAAGAACAAACACATATACAAAATAAAAGAGGCAAGAAAGAGTCTTACCTTGGTATTATATGTATTATAAATTCTCAATTGATATCGATGTGTGGCCGTTGATTTCTTCCGGGGACTCTGAAATTGAGGTAAAGATAGACATGGAGGGACAGGATGGGGATACTGATTTGTATATTTCCAAGCATCCCCTCTTATTCCCAAACCGGCATCAACATGGATGGTCTTCTCATGATGTGGGTTCAAAAGTTTGGTACTCAGTTCCAGATATCAGAGCTTGGAGCAAGGCACTTACAGTATCGGTGTATATGGCTGATGAACTAGGGTATGTGTTTGATTCGAATATCAATTTGTAGTTGGTGTATGGGTGTTTGTGTTTTCAATTTGTGGATTTTGTGTAGATGAGAACGGGGAGGGGGGAAATGAAATTTGGGGGAGGGGGAAATGGGAGGGGGGAATGAAATTTGGGGGAAATGAAATTTGGAAGAGGGGGAAATGAAAATTATACAAGGAGGGAACGAAAATAGTGGAGGGGTGTCACCAAAAATAAAATTTTATTATATGTTATAATAATATTTTTATGTAATTATTATTTTTATTAATTATTTTAATTTTAATTTATATAATTTAATATTAATTTAATGTTATGTACAAGTGCTGGAGTCAGGCCCGGATGGGATTTTAAAATAATCAAAAAATGAAAAGATCGGGTGGTACGGGATTTTAACAAAAACATAGTACAAGTGCTGCTTCCTCTAACGGGGCACGATCCAGATTCACTGGATAATTTTTTTAAATGATTTCTTCTACGATCCAACTGTACGGATGTTAACAAAAACGTAGTAAAAGTGTTGTTTCCTATAACGAGGCACGATCTAGATTCACTAAATGATTTATTTTGGCGGATTTATATTATAAACGCGTACAAGAATGATTTCTTTTTTTCTAATTTTTTGTACACATCACTCAAATCAGTATATAACATCATCCATACGGTTGGATCATCGAAAAATATTTTTAAAAAATTAGATCATGTTCAATCGGTACGACACTAGTTAGAGGGATTAGTACTTTTCACGGATTTATATTATAAACACGTACAAGAATTAATTCTTTTTTTCTAATTTTTTGTACACATCACTCCAATCATTAGATATTAACATCCGTATGATTGGATTGTCGAAAAAAAATTAGAAAAAATATTATTCCAAAATTATACTAGTTTGACCAAGTAGTACTTGATAGTTGACCATTAAAATATCATACAAGAATGATTTGTTTTTTTCTAAATTTTTTTACACATCACTAAAATCAGTATATAACATCATCCGTACGGTTGGATCGTCGAAAAATATTTTTTAAAATATAGATCATGTTCAATCGGTACGACACTAGTTAGAGGGAGTAGTACTTTTGTCGGATTTATACTATAAACACGTACAAGAATGATTTATTTTTTCTAATGTTTTGTACACATCACTCAAATCAGTATATAACATCATCCGTACGGTTGGATCTTCGAAAAAAAAATAAGAAAAAATATTATTCCAAAATTATACTAGTTTGACCAAGCAGTACTTTGACAGTTGACCATTAATATATCATATAAGAATGATTTGTTTTTCTCTTTTTTTTTGCACGTCACTAAAATCAGTATATAACATCATCCGTACACTTGGATCGTCGAAAAATATTTTTTAAAAAATATTATTCCAAAACTATTCTAGTTTGACAAAGGAGTACTTTGACAGTTGACCATTAAAATATCATACAGGATTGATTTGTTTTTTTCTAATTTTTTTTACACATCACTAAAATCAGTATATAACATCATCCGTACGGTTGGATCGTCGAAAAATATTTTTTAAAATATAGATCATGTTCAATCGGTACGACACTAGTTAGAGGGAGTAGTACTTTTGTCGGATTTATACTATAAACACATACAAGAATGATTTATTTTTTCTAATGTTTTGTACACATCACTCAAATCAGTATATAACATCATCCGTACGGTTGGATCTTCAAAAAAAAATAAGAAAAAATATTATTCCAAAATTATACTAGTTTGACCAAGCAGTACTTTGACAGTTGACCATTAATATATCATATAAGAATGATTTGTTTTTCTCTTTTTTTTTGCACGTCACTAAAATCAGTATATAACATCATCCGTATGCTTGGATCGTCGAAAAATATTTTTTAAAAAATAGATCATGTTCAATTGGTACGACACTAGTTAGAGGGAGTAGTACTTTTGTCGGATTTATACTATAAACACGTACAAGAATGATTTATTTTTTCTAATTTTTTGTACACATCACTCAAATCATTAGATATTAACATCCGTATGGTTGGATCGTCGAAAAAAAAATATTATAAAATATATTAATCCAAAATAATACTAGTTTGACCAAGTAGTACTTTGATAGTTGACTATTAAAATATCATACAAGAATGATTTGTTTTTCTCTAAAATTTTTGTACACACCACTAAAATCAGTATATAACATCATCCGTAGGGTTGGATCATCGAAAAATATTTTTTAAAAAATAGATCATGTTCAATCGGTACGACACTAATTAGAACGAGTAGTACTTTTGGAGGATTTATATTATAAACACGTACAAGAATGAATTCTTTTTTTTCTAATTTTTTGTACACATCACTCAAATCATTAGATATTAAAAAATAGAAATTTTAAAATTTATCATATATAATTGTTTTAATAAATACTTACTCAAATTACTACTACTACATTACAAATTCATTTTATAAAATAAAAATGAAATTTTTTTCATTTCCCTCCTCCACGCCAATTTCATTTCCCCCCTTCAGCTCTTAACCTAAAATTTCATTTTCCCCCTTTTGAGCTCTAAGTCAGTCTTAACACAACAAAAAGACACACATCTTACTTTGATAATTCTTATCTTTATCTCTAAGTCATTTTTATTCTGTTTGTTATGACTCACTTTTTGAGTTGTCATAAGAAGAGATTGAAGCTTATGCACTCCTCCTAGTGCCAAGAGTAATGAGGGTTATGGAAGCAAGAAGAATCGGAAGAAAAAAGCGCTGTTAAATTGATGGAGATGTATCAAGCTAAGATTTTTCGTTGGGAACTTATGTCAAACACCTTGAGGTACTTGAGGCTTTGCTTATTCACAATTTATTTGTATTTTGAGGCTTTGCTTATTCACAGTTTCACATTCCCAATTAAGTACCTCTTTTCTGCCCATCTTCCCTTAGGTTTGTGGAGACAGATGGTGGGAAAGGGTTTGACAGAGTAAGGCGGACTGAAATCGGAAAGAAGTATTTCAAACTAACCCATTTCGAGGAGGTAAGGCGGAATTTATTAAGTTTATCAGTTTATGATAATCTTTCAGTTGCCAAATTGCCTGGATCAATTTCGTGGCATACAGTACAATGCTTTAGTAAGTGGCTTGTCTAAGTTCATGCTAAGTAGGTATGTTGATGTATTCTTGTGAAACTAGAACAAAGAAATTTCAAGGTTGTTCATTCCAGGTTTTTAAAAGGAGTTCTTACTAGGCTTATACTGCATAGTGAAAGAACTCAGCTGAGAACCATGTGAGCTGATAACAAGCACTTAATGAACATTCATTAGCTTACCTACATTTTCTAATTGTATTCACTTGGGGATATGTACCATTTTCTAGTTCCTATATAATTTGTGTCTAAAAACAGTTGTTTGCCGCGCTGATTTGAATAATTCTATGTTGCTACATTTTGACATTACAGGTAGTTGTTCGTTCTCCGTAGTTCAAAGTGTTGGTACCATATCTTGTTCGCATATGGGTTTGACTTGGATATACAATTTTTGCCTTTAGTCCTTTACCAGATTTTGAGGGCATTCAGGGACTGGTTTTCATTTTTAATGTTTGTAAAATATGTTTTATGTTTGTAATATGGAGTCTGGAATCTTTTCTTTCACTGTTGTTTAACCATAATGCGGTTGTAGTTGCTTTGGAATCTAGTACAGTAGTATCTTTCGAAATGGGAATCGAGAATCAGGAATCGGAATTGAGTAGTCAAATGGAATGGTTCTTATGTTTAGGTGCATGTAGTTGTGTTTGATTGTGATGTCATGATCCATTTTTATTGTCCACTATTTTCATTTTCAAAAGTATTGTTCATATTTAATATTTATGGTAAATTGATAAGGTTAATTTCATTTATACTGTATTGATTTGGTATTCAAATCCAACATTTGTTAACGACATGAATCATATTTTATCACTCTATGTTCTGCAGGTGTTTGATCTTTATGGAGTTGGTCAGCGGCAAGCTTTTGCAACACCTAATATGTCAAAGGACATTAACCTAAAGGTCACCACTCTACAGAATCATAGTATCAAAAATCAAATAGTTTGTGTGGTTAATATGCGTCTTTAAGATAGAATTTCTTAATTTGGTGATCCATTGGTATTGTAAAGAACTATCCCATCTGCGTTTTTCCTCCTGTTTCCCTTCTATAATGCTCAAGCATACTAGACATACTAAACTGCATAAACATCAGCATGGTAGTTGTGGAGAAATCTCGCTGGCTATTATATTTCAAATGTTTAATTCATTAATTGTTTATCATTGATATCTATCAACTAGAGGTATCTTAATCTGAACAAACAATTTGTAGTACAAATTTGATTTACATTTGTGACTTGTCTTTTGGTTCAGGCATTCCAGGTAATTGCGGAAAGTGGTTTGGCTTCAGGCTCTGGAGTAGTTTATCTATCTGTTGGTGGAATTATGCTACAAGTAGTCTTTACCCTTAGTTGTCAGATGCTATATGTAATAATTCCTTCATAAGTATGCTAAGCAGTACTGTGATATCAGAAGTACCTTTTTGGTACTGATCGTTTCAGTCATTTTTAGCCGATTTTCCAGTAGTGTTTCATGGTCTTCATTGGCATTTGGATACTTCCCGAGTTCAGCAACTGTGGATGTATCCTTTTTTTTCATGTACAGTTTATTAGACAACAGTTTTAAACAAAAGACACTTGTATGAGTTGAAACACACAATAGGTCAGAACCTGTTGTGTGTTGGATTAAGTTCATACAACACTATGTAAAACACTTGTGTTAAATATCATTACACAATACCACATTGGAAATCACTTGTCTCATTCTAACAATACTTTTTACGAAGTATTGTCTATGCTTCATTCACATAATATTTCTAAAAAATGTTGTGTGTTGGTTAACAGTCACACAACACTATGGATAACATATTGTATGACTGCTACTTAGACAATATACCTAAAAACGCTTGTCTAATCTAAAAATACTTATGCATTTACACAACACCCCTGGTTTTGGCCCATTGTGTGAATGTAGGATTAGACAATACTTTTTCGAGCACGAAAATAACAGTTGTCTGATCATTTCGGGCAACGCTTTTTCCCATGGGTGTTGTCTGATACGTGTCGTCTATAGCCAGATTTCTTGTAGTGAATGAATATTGGTTCTTTTGAATCTGTTGCTAATTCTGCTAATTCTTCACAACAACAATTCAGTGTTTAACCATATCAGCAACAATCTCTTGAGCAGTTACAACAAGTTACTCAAATGTCACAGCTCATGACTACAATGTTCAACAACAAGTCTGTGAATCAATGTGCAACACATGAAGATCACATGGTAGGTTTGGCCTATTCTATGTTATCTTATGATCATCATAACTCAAGTCACACATGGATTGTAGATACTAGAGCATCTAATCATATGTGTTGTGATATTAGCATAATGTCTGATTTGCATAAACTTACACAACCACTTAAAATTGCTTTACCTACTGGTCAACATATTGCTGTTCATTATACTGGTACTGTCAAACTTAGTCCACATCTTGGCTAACACAATGTTTTATCAGTTCCTGAATTTCATTGTAATTTACTGTCGATCAGTAAACTTACTCAACATTCTTCTTGCATTGTGGATTTCACCCCCACACAATGTTTGTTTAAAACACAAAACTCGGTATTAGCCACTGGAATTGAAAAATGTGGTTTATATTACTTGGTTACTACAGAGTATGTTCATTATGTAGTTCATCCTAGGAATACTACTTCTTCAAAGTTGTGGCACCTTCGTTTGGGACATGCTCCTAGTGACATCTTAAAACACATTAGTAACATTGGTTCAATTTTTACTTGTACAAAAAATTGTCCTATCTGTCCTTCAGCAAAACAAACCATGTTGCCTTTTCCTAAAACCAGTTCTTCTTATGCTCCATCTTTGTTTTCTTTGGTCCATATGGATGTCTGGGGGACCATACAGAATCTCCACTACTCAAGGATGTAAATACTTCCTTATAATATTGGATGATCATAGTAGGGCAACTTGGACTTTTTTGCATCCTTCTAAACAAGATGTCTTTCAAAAATTCAAGTCTTTTTACAGATATGTTCAAATACACTTCAAAACTGAGATCAAGTCCATCAGAACTGATCATGGAAGTGAATTCATTAACCAGTCTTTTCAATCTTTTCTCACTCAATCTGGAATATCTCATCAAACTTTTTGCAGATATACACCTCAACAAAATGCTAGGGTAAAACGAAAGCATAAACATCTTTTAGAAATGGCTAGGGCTCTTAGATTTCAGTCAGGGTTACGTACCAGGTATTGGGAGATTGTATTTTGACTACTACACATCTTATAAATCTTTTACCAACTGCTGTTCTGGATTTCAAGAGTCCTTATAAGGTGTTATTTGATAAAGATCCTGATTATTCTTTACTCAAGTGCTTTGGCTGTTTATGCTATGCATCTTGTCATTCTAATGATAAGTTTGACTCTAGAGCAATACAGTGCATCTTCCTAGGATATCCCCATCTTTAAAAGGGTTTCAAATTGCTCAGGTTAGATGATTACTCCACCTTTGTTAGTAGACATGTCAAGTTTCTTGAGCATATCTTCCCATATCATCATATTCTTGATAAGTCAATACCAAATTACAACTTTTACACCTGGAAATTCTTATAGTTTTGAAGATTTCACACTTACTTCAGATTTTAATTCTACACCAGATCATTCCATATCTACAGACAATGTGTGAAATGATATTTTGTCAAATGATACTGTGACAAAATCCATCCCTTCTTTATCTATACAACCTGTTTACCAGTTAGACAATCTACTAGACAACAAAAAAGACCTCAATGGTGGGCTGATGCACAATTACAAAATTCTTCTAGTCAGATCATTGAACCTGAGTTATTTGATCTTGATACTTAGACTTTTCAAGCTCTTTTCACTTCACTAGTTGAACCCAAATTCTATCATCATGCTGTTAAGGATCCTCTTTGGGTTCAAGCAATGCAGAAGGAACTTGAAGCTCTAGAATCTAACAAAACCTGGACCTTAGTTCATTTACCACCTTGAAAAGCTTGTGTTGATTCTAAATGGGTTTATAGAATTAAATATAAGGCTAATGGTGAATTTGAGAGGTATAAAGCTAGGTTAGTAGCCAAGGGGTATACACAATCTGTTGGTGTTGATTTTCATGAAACTTTTGCCCCTATGGTCAAGATGGTTAGTGTCATGAGTCTTTTAGCAATTACAGCTGCAAAGAATTGGTTTGTTGAACAGTTGGATGTAAAGAATGCCTTCCTCCATGGAGATTTGGAGGAAGAGGTTTATATGCAACCATCACTTGGTTATGTTTTGCCTCGATATAAAACACTGTTAGTATGCAAATTGATCAAGTCCATTTATGGTCTTAGGCAGGCATCTAGGAGGTGGTTTGCCAAACTGACTGCTTTTTTAATGGATGCAGGCTACAAACAATCATTATTGGATTATATTCTTTGTTTACATATTCACATGGCAATACTTTTCTTGCTATTGTAGTTTATGTAGATGATATTTTGTTATGTGGTAATGATATGTCTGTTATCAATGCTCTTAAGAAACTTTTGGATGACACCTTCAGCATCAATGATTTAGGTCCAGTAAAGTATTATTTGGGCTTAGAAATTCAAAGAAATGTTAAAGGTATTTTCTTTGGGCAAAAGAAGTTTATTCAAGATATGCTTAAGATAGCTGGTTTACTTGATTGTGCACCACTTTCTGTACCTATTGATCCTCATATTAAGTTGCATGATGGTCCAGAATCAGGTGATCTATTACTTGATAGTACTTTGTACAGGATTATCATTGGTAAAATGTTGTATCTGACTTCATCTAGACCAGACATTGCTTTTTCTGTGCAACATCTAAGTCAATTTCTTCATGTACCAAGAGCCAAACATTTACAGGCTGCTCATAGAGTGCTCAGATACTTGAATTTCACAAAAGATCATGGTTTGTTTTTTCCTTCAAAGAATACTCTTGAACTTAAGGACTTAAGGACTTTTTATTAGGTTTTGTGGTTATTTCTTGGAGGTGTAAGAAACAAGGGGTAGTTTCCAAAAGTAGAGCTGAAGCAGAGTATAGAGCTTTGTCAGATGCTTCATGTGAGGCAATTTGGCTCACTGGTTTGTTGAAAGAATTGGGCATTGAATGTGCTAATCCCATTCCTTTGTTATGTGATAATAAAGCAGCCACTGACTTATCTGCAAATCCTGTTTACCATGCTAAAACTAAGTATATAGAGATTGATTGTCACTTTATAAGGGAGAAAATTGCTTTTTGGAATCATTTCTGTTTTTCAGGTCCCTTCTAAAGACAATGCTTCTGATATACTTACTAAAGGATTGGGAAAAGTTTTGCATTGGAATTGTTCTTCTCTACTTGGTCTTACATACTCTTGTCCTACTACTGTCTTGCAAGGAACTGATACTCATGATATTCACAATGCTCTAGTGTTGCTAGACTTAGCTTTTGCAGAGGAGGGCTAAAGAGACTAATAAGTCAATTCTGCAGTCAACTCTATTAAGGCCACATCTTAATAATAAACTAGCATTAGTGTTTAGCCAAACACATCTTTATTGTTTGTAATCATTTTCTGTTATTCATGTATGAGCTGTAATGCTTCGCTATAAAAACTCTCTGTATTTCTTCATTTGTAACTAATGGATTTACTAGTATCTTTTAACTCTCTTGTTCATCTCTCTAGTTTATCTCTCTCATTCATCTCTCTTAGTAGTAGTTTAATATACAACTTATAGAAGTTGTTACTGGGTTAAACGTTACATTCGCGCTTGTGCCCAAAATTTTGTGTGTCCTAAATTTATAGTGCCGAAACAATTTATATTCTTGTCATCGTTGAGTAAATATTCATACAAATCATGTGTGAAGAGTAGGGCTGTAAAATGATTCAGGGAGAAACGAACACTACTTTGCTTAAACAGTATCAGATCATTTTACTTTTATTTTGTAAAGATTTGGGTCTAAAATTATTTTATTTGGATCTAAACCAACCCGGATATTAAGATTCAGATCTGAACTGAATATGAGCCAGTATCGTATTTTCTTTTTTCTAACCGGGTAGTGTATGATCCATCAGTACGTGTCAAATATGATCCAGTGACATTATTTATCAATTTTATTTTAACTATATAAATAATCATTTATTCTAAAAAATATTATTTTATAAAAACATAATAATTACGAATTGAAAGCTTAAATAATTGATTGATTAAGTATTTGATAATAAATAATTAAGTGAATAACTCGTATTTTATGAAAATTAAAAGTTATAAATGATATTAAAAAAATTATAATAAGCTGTTTAATTAGAAAATGTAATGAACTACGGAGTAAAATGTAATTCATATTCGGGTTTGAATCGAATATGAATCATGCATGAATCATATCCGGGTTGGATCATTTTATTAAGAATAATATGAGACTTAATTTGAGCAAATATATGAGTGCTCATATCCAAGATCATATTTTATCCGAATTTAATTTTTCCACTAAATTTTGATTATTTACAAAATAAATCTGAAACATATATCATATTTTCGAGTCAAATATAAGACGGGATACTGAATAAACAGAACCAATTTACAGCCCTAGTGAAGAGCATGGGCTAACTGCCAACCACGACCTTTTACTCCTCCCCGTTATGATTAGGTTAGAAGAGGATAATTTATGAGCACGATTGGATAACCCAAGTGGTAAGGGTTTATTCTCTATTGTTCCAGGACCTGGGTTCGACTCTGATTCATCTCGAAAATTTTCTTTAAACAAATATTCAATTGTAAGATTATAAGCTTAATTATTAAAAAAAAAGAATAGGATAATTTATTTGATTTTTTTTTTTGGATATTTTTTTTAAAAAATATCCATAACGTAATAATTTTTATTAAAGTAACCTAAAATGCAGATGCATTCAAACTGTTGTAATTTTTATCGTGTTTTTGGAAAAAAGTTTGAAAATATGAATATTTTTGAAAATTTTGATTAAAATTTAAGTAAAAAAATATTGAATATCTTTTCATTTTACATACATTTTGGAAAATTACAATTATTTTTTAATTTGTCAGAATTAAATTTCATATCCCGTATTAGGTTCTCATAATTTCTTCGACTATTAAACATGACCTTCTAAATTTAACTACAACTAGTCTTTTCTCTATGCAAAATAAACAAATCTACTATCTACTATATATACTAGTTTTATACCCATGCAATGCACGAGATACTCTATAAATATTTTTTGTGAAATTATTTATAATTTTATTTATGAGAAAATATAAAAAAAAGTTTAAAAATGCACATGATATTTTATAAATGTGATTTATGAGTTTATTTTAATTGATTACTTTAGTTGTTATTAAATTTTTTCTTTGAACTTTCATGTTTTTTTAATTTTAAAATAAATATATTTATATTTTTAAATTATTTTTCACTAGATAACTTTATTATACTATATATAACTAATTTTTATTTCCTTTTTGAAAAATTTCAAAATATTATTACAAACTACATTCACGATTTTTCTAATATGGTGTATAATTTAACAATATTTTCTATTTTTACTTTCTACTCAACATTGTTTGGAACATATATTTATTAATAATACTTTTTAAATAACAAATTTACCCTTGACGACCAAACCATCCACATGATCTCCTTTACACCAATTATATGTAGGATATAATAATAGCACAACATGTCACATTTTATTCAATATAATCTACGTTTTTACCCTATAATATATTTTAGTTTTATTATTAAGTCCCTTATAAAAAAATGTTGTGAAAACTTTAGAATATCTAGGCAATGCTAATGATCGAGCCTATGACATATCAATTTAACTGAATTTAAGTTCCGCACCATAACCATTGAGCTATATGTGTACTTTATTAAATAGTAGAATTAATTATCTATATCCCTCAATATTTTTATTGATTAACTTGATTTTTCCTTATTCATGATGTGATGAATATTTCATTTCTCATGCTATTCTTTATTGATTGTCTTTTTATCATTTTATGTCTCTTTATATACCTTGTTGAGTATGGAATACACAGACAAGAAAATACAGGGGGGGTGAATGTATTTTCAAACTTTTCTTCAACTATGAATATTAAGAATGATTGTTTGAAGGTTTGAGTTCACACGGTTTTAAACACATTATCAACGAAAAAAAGTCTCTCTTTCTCTAACGATCACAATCCTTTTCTTTCTGCCAGAAATCCAGTGGCCGGCGGACCGCCGGAAATTGAATTTAATCTTCCCTTCAAGTTCCACAAAAGCAGACACACTCAAACACAACCCAATTACTTTGTCTATCCCCTGTTTTCACAAACAAGCCCAACTTGTTTTCTCTATTTTTATTTTTCATCTTTTTTCTTTCCTTAGTCTCTTTCTTTCTTCATTGCATACTCATACACAAACCCCTTTAATACCCTGTTTTTACTCTTCCTCTTAGATCAAGCAGTAAACCCACCAGCACAAACACCTATCCCCTTGTTTTTCGCCGAAGTTTTAACTTGGGTTTGAATTTATTTTCACTTTCGTTGTTTGCTAAACTTTTCCCCAGGGCTCCCCTTCATTTTGTTCTCTGCAATCACAACACCCTCCTCCTTGGTTTTCTTTATTTTTTGGTCCGTAATTGTTTTTAATATTAGTTTTTCACTTCTTTAACGTAAATATTGTTATTAGATTAGTTCATTTCTGTTGCGGCTTTTTCATAGTGCTTTGTTTTGATTGATGTCGCGTAATTTGCGAGTTGGCAGTTTGAACTTAGGAACCTTGACGGGAAAGTTATTGGAGCTCGTGGATGTGTTGAGGAAGAGAAGGGTAGATGTTGCGTGTATTCAGGAGACTAAGTGGAAGAGGGCCTAGTCCAGGGAGGCGAACGGGTATAAATTATGGTACTCAGGTTTAACCAATTCTAGGAACGGGGTGGGCATCCTTGTATCGAAGGAGTTAAAGGACAAAGTTGTGGAAGTGAAGAGGTGTAACGATAGGATTATGTCCGTCAGGATTGTGCTCGGGGAGAAGGTGGTCAACGTGGTTTGTGCGTATGCTCCTCAAGTCGGTTTGGGGGAGGGTGAAAAGGAGGCTTTCTGGGTTTGTTTAGATGAGTTGGTAGGAAGTTTTCCGGTTGACCAATTTCTGGTGTTGGGTGGAGATTTTAATGGGCACATTGGGGAGAGGGCGGATGGATACCATAGAGCGCATGGTGGATTCGGCTTTGGGGTCAGGAATGAAGGTGGCACCGCGCTGTTGGAGTTTGCTACTGCGCATGAGTTTGTTATTGTGAACTCTGTTTTTCAAAAGAGGGCTGACCACCTCATCACCTACAGTAGTGGGGGCACAACACTCATATTGACTACCTACTTTTGCGAAAGCGTGATGCTAGGACATGCGTGGATTGCAAGGTGTTCCGGGGCGAGGCGTGTGCCTCGCAACACCGTCTTCTGGCTATGGATTTGTCTTTGGGGGGTCGACCCGTTCCCAGGTTGAGACCGGGTATATCTAGGATCCTTTGGAAGGACTTAAAGGGTGAGAAGGCGACGGAATTCAGGGAATCTCTGTGCAGCGCAGGTGCTTTTGTGCGTGGTGGGAGTGCTGATCAAATGTGGGCTAGAATGGCCAAGGCTATTCAGAGTGCGGCCGTGAAACTGGTGGGGGTTTATTCGGGGAAGTTCAGTGGCCTTAAGGAGTCGTGGTGGTGGAACGAGGAGGTTCAAATGAAAGTGAAGGCCAAACAGGAGCTTTTTAAAGAGCTTTTGTCGGTTAGTGTGGGGCTGGAGAGAAACGTGAAGTTCGAAGCGTACAAGGTGGCAAGAAGAGAGACCAAGAAGGCAATAGCGAAAGTTAAAAGGGAGGCATTTGAGGAGATGTACAAGAGCTTGGACACCAAGGAAGGAGCAAACGCTATCTTTAAACTAGCAAAAGCTAGGGAGAGAGGGCGGCGCGACCTGGGTTCCGTAAAGTTTGTTAAGGACGCTTTGGGTCAAGTGTTAGTGAATGAAGATGCTATTAAGGAGAGGTGGAATAAGTATTTTTGTGAGCTGTTCAATGAGCCTGGGGGGAGCGGCACTACCGTGGCTCAAGGGGTTTGTCTTCCGTCAGTGCAATCGTCGGGTTCTTGTGAGTGTGTCAGCATGGATGAGGTAAAGGGTGCTCTCCGTAAGATGGGTCATGGTAAAGCGGTTGGTCCCGATCAGATCCCCATTGAGGTGTGGCTTTGTCTAGGGGAGGTTGGTATTCAGTGGTTAGCGGATCTGTTCAATGTTCTCCTCATTGATGCTACGATGCCGTCAGAGTGGAGGCGTAGTATTGTGGTCCCTTTTTTCAAGAACAAAGGAGATGCTCAGAGTTGTATTAATTATCGGGGTATTAAATTACTCAGTCATACTATGAAACTCTGGGAGAGAGTGGTTGAATGCAGGGTTAGAAGAGTAGTGGAGATCTCAGAGAACCAATTTGGTTTTATGCCTGGGAGATTGACGACCGAGGCCATTCATCTCGTTAGACGCCTTATGGAGAAGTTTAGAGAACGCCGTAAGGACCTCCATATGGTGTTCATTGATCTTGAGAAAGCCTATGATAGCATCCCGCGTGATGCTATTTGGAGGAGCCTTGTGGAGAGGAGGGTGTCGTCGTCGTACGTTAGAGCGATTCAAGACATGTACTCCAAAGCTAGTACCTACGTCAGGACCCCAGTTGGCGACACTCGGTTCTTCCCGATTGAGATAGGGTTGCACCAAGGGTCAGCTCTAAGCCCTCTTCTTTTCGCCCTAATCTTTGATGTCATTTCGCGGGAGATTCAAGATGACGTCCCGTGGTGTATGCTCTTTGCTGATGACATCGTGTTGGTGGCGGAGTCGAGGGGTGAGGTGAACGCGAAGTTGGAACTTTGGAGATCTACTTTAGAATCCCAAGGCTTGCGTGTGAGTAGGTCTAAGACCGAGTATCTCTGGTGTAATTTCAGTGGGGAGACAAATGAGGACGGGGTACAGGTTCTGATTGGAGATCAGACCGTGCCACGTTCAGAGAGTTTCAAGTATTTGAGTTCTATCATCCAGAAGGAAGGTGAGATCGAGGACGATGTCACTCATCGCATCAAGGCGGGGTGGCTAAGGTGGAGAGCAGCGTCAGGGGTGATGTGCGACAAGAAAGTTCCTTTAAAGTTGAAGGGGAAATTCTACAGAGCGGCAATTCGTCCAGCGATGTTGTATGGTTCTGAATGTTGGGCGGCGAAGAAGGCAACTGAGAGTAAGTTGGAAGCGGTTGAAATGAGGATGTTGAGGTGGTCGTGTGGGCGTACGATGTTGGATAGAATCCCGAATGTGGTGTTTAGGAGTGAACTAGAAGTGGCACCCTTATCTACGAAGGTTAGAGAAGGGAGATTGCGATGGTTTGGCCATGTCCGCAGGAGGTCGGCCGAAGCTCCAGTGAGGAGGGTCGAGAGCCTATTGGTGGTGGGGGCTAGAAGGAGAGGCAGACCGAGAAGGTCGTGGGAGGAGCAACTAAGGTTAGATATGAAGGCCCTTAACCTAAACGAGGCCATGACCACTGATAGGTGCTCTTGGAGGCACCAGATCAGAGTGGTGGATTCTCTTTTAGGGAGTGGCTCTATTCTTGAGAGTTTGAGGGAAGGGTTGTCTCGGCTAGCTTTGACTTAGTGATCCGGCTTTGGCTTTGGTCTTTTTACTTTACCTAATGTCTTTGCTATTATTTTTGTTCTTACAGGGATCTGTGCGAGGAATCATCTTAGATCGTAGTGTTTTGAGAATGGAGTGGATAACCTCCGCGTAGGTAAGTCCCATGTGATCAAAGCCATGGGCTCAGATATGGCTGCGATCTTTTCCAGAATTTATGAAGCCTTTATAAATATCACACACTATTTTTCTGTTGCGCACTAAGTTGGGGCTCTTCACGGAAACAGCCTCCCTACCATAAAAGGTAGGGGCATGGTCTGCGTACATCTCACCCTCCCTAGACCCTGCTCTGTGCGGGATATACTGGGTATGTTTGGTTTGGTTTGGTTATTTGTTTGAAGGTTTGAATCTGTTTATGTAGCAAAGTATGTGTTTGTGTTTAACAAAATATTTAAGTGCGGAATATAAACACAAGAACACGATCACTCACTTTAATCTAATATTATATTAGATAAAGATTTGCTACAAACTGTGAATACAAATGTTAGTATTCTCAGCTACGTTTTTCTCAGAGAGATGTTCTAAGTTATAATGAGAAAACTTAAAAACTTCTTGCTGCTAGAGAAGTGAGGTTGTACACTTATAGAACATGTGTGCAACCTACTTACTACAAATGTAAAGACAGACGAAATTACTTTCTAATTTGTCCATCCCTATTTGAGTAAACATCCAAGCAACTTGTAATTTGAATTTTCTTTAATCTGCTCAGATCCACTTCTTTAGCGGCTTGTCTTCTGTAACAACTCTCTAAGCTTCTTTGTAGACTTTCCAAAAGCACTTCACAGTACTGTGGTCCTGAAAATGTTTTGGCTTGCTGCAAGTTTCTGTAACAACTCTCTAAGCTTCTTTGTAGACTTTTTAGAACACTGATTAATGCTTTATAATAAAAATATAATTATTAACTAATTTTATATTACCTTTTAATATATTTTATAAGAGTTGAAAAATAAGCTGCACTCTCACTATTAGGGTTGATTATTCGGTTATAACAGAACCGAAATACCGAATATTGAAATAACTGAAATAGCGAATAAGCTCAAAAATCATAATTGAATTAAGAAGCGAAATGATTTCGGTTATTTTACCGAACCAAATTTAATATTTCGGTTAAAACCGAATACCGAAATAAAAAACCGAATTGTTATAAATATATAATTAATATATAAATAATATATAAATATATGATATAAATATATATATATAATAATTTATATATATATATATATGTATAAATTATAGAAAAAATGACCAAAATACACCACTTTTGGAGTTCAACTGCCCAAAATACCCGTAGGCGCAAGCGTCCGCCCTTTCTACCCACTGAATACGCATCTATACAATGCGTACTCCCTTCACACATGATAAACATGCGTACTCTTCTTATAATTGAATGGCAGTTACTTTGTAAATGAACTATACGCCTTGGAATCATGCGTGGTCTAATTTCCAAAAAAAATAAAAAAATAAAGAACACGCATGTCCAACATGCGTGTTCCGGGGACTATAATATGTACTATACGCATTATATCACTGCGTGGCTTGCTTTTTAAAAAAAATTGTAAAGAACACGCATGTATAACATGCGTATAACAGCCTACGCATGTATAACAATTAATTTTGGGGTTCAATGTTTCAATTCTGGGTTTTAAAAATATTCAGAATAACGAATAAACCGTATACTAACTTATCTTGATTTTTAAACGCGTTAGCGTTCAAAAATCAGGCCGCCGGATTCAATTTTTTTATTAAAATTTTAAATTTTCTCTGTATTCCCTCAGGGTTTCAACGTTTAACCTTTGGGGTTCAACAGTTCCATTTTGGGTTTATAAATATTCGGGACGACGAATAAACCGTATACGGACTTAGGGTTATATTTAAGAAAAATTAAATTTATTTATTATAATGTAACGAATGATATTTGTTCTTTGTAGATCCTAAATTTTCGGTATATATTTTAATATTTTTCAGGTAGCAACATTTTTTAATTATTTCAAATATATAATGGAAGTACAAAGACGTCCAAATGTGAGATAGTGGGATAGTATTTGGCAGTGTCTCAGGTAGGTAGTAGACTTTATAACATTAATGAAATAAAATTTACAAAACCGTACGCATTCTAATAATGCGTTGTCCATTTGGAAAAAAAAAACCACTATACGCATTGGTACAATGCGTGTTTATATTTTACAAAAAAAAAAAACAAAGAACACGCATGTGAGACATGCGTGTACTGTGTACGCATGTGACACATGCGTGTTCCGTGGGTAAAAAGGGCGGAGTTTTCCCCTGGTAGGTATTTTGGGCAACTGAAATTAAATGGTGGGTATTTTGGTTTTTCACCCTATATTATAATATATATTATAATTTAATTATACAATATATATAATTAAATTATATATATTAATAATATAATATATTATATATGTAATAATTTATATCTATTATATATATATATATATATATATATATATATATATATATATAAACCAAATTTAATAATTTCACATATATGAAATATATTAAAATATTTATATATATATATATATATATATATATATATATATATATATATATAACATTTTTTTTAATATATTTCGGTTAATTTGGGTTTTTCGGTTAATTCGGTAAAAAAACCGAAAAAATCGAAAAATCGAAATACACAAAAAACCTAACCGAATTAAAATCTAATTATTTCGTTTGAGTTAACCGAATTGAATTATTACGATTATTTCGGTCAGGTATTCGGTTAACCGAACCGAATGCTAAGTCCTACTCGATATAAGTTAATTAATCTAACACCATTAACAAATTAATATCAAAACAATAACGTTAGCTTACAAACTACATGTTACTAAATAGTTTATATATTCACTTTATACCCTCAATTCAGGATTTTCCCTTTATATTATAATGTATAAATGATATCTTTTTCCTTTTCATATTTTCTTATCTCTTTTGCGTTAATTTTTTTTGTTAAGTCACTCTTGCGTTATTTAATGTAATGAATATAAATACAATAAAATTTGAAAAAGAAGAAAATTAGAGGGATCATCTGAAAACTATTACAAAAATACGAGATCTCGAGAAAGTAGCAAATTAAATATTACAAGAATGTGACGAATCAAAGAATGATCATTGTCACAACGGAATCAAGTAACATTGATCATAAAATCTAACAACAAAAACAACAACAAAAAAAATATAAACTAGAACAATAGAGGAATCATTTGAAGACTACTATAAAAATACGAGATCTCGAGAAAGGAGTATACCAAAAGTTACTTAAGATTTAAGAAAGAAAGAATGTGATGAATTGAAGAATGTTCATCGTCACAACGGGATCAACTATCAGTAAACATAAAATCCAACGACAAAAACAACTATAACAACGTAAATTAGAACATTCGAAAGATCATCTGAAAAATATTATAAAAATAAGAGATCTCGAGAAATGAACATACCAAACATTACTTAAGAAAGAAAATAACAAATTGAATAATGTTTATCGCCACAACAAGATTAACTAAAATTAACCATAAAATAAGAACAAAAACGATTATAATTAACCATAAACTAGAATAATCTCATGCCTTGCACGGGTATTGAAACTAGTAAACTTCATAAAAGGTAGGAAATTTTAGACATTAAATAATCTTTTATGAGATTTTTTCATAAATATTTAAGTGCAGAATTTTTTTTACAATGTTTTAAAAAAAGAATATTTTGTAAAAATACAAATTTTCATAAAATATTTGCAAAAACATGTTATGCAACTAAATTAATCAAATGCAATTGTTTGCAATCACATATTTTTACAAATATTTTGAGAAGATGATAAAATTGAAAAATAATTAGAAAAAGTGATTTTCTCGGTAAATACCCATCTTTTATTATAAAGGATAAATATCAAGATCATCACCTGTTTCATCCAAATATGTCAAATGAGTCTCTCATTGTAAAAAAGACTCAATTTAGTCACCAATTTAAATATTTGTATCATCTTAATCATTTAAAAGTTGAAAATTATTATCATTTTAGTCATTCCCAGATGATCTTCTTGATACAAATTTTAAAAATGGTGACTAAATCGAATCATTTTTGTAATGAGTGACTTAAGTGGTGACATTGATATTTTTCCCTTTATATTATAATATATGAGTCTGCCCATATATAGTTAAGATATAATTAGTGAATCAAAAAATTATAAATTATTTTATGATCAATCAGAGATCACCCCTAAATTTAAGATAAATTATATTCTTTTAAGAAAATTTTCCTTATTTAACATTTCCTTCCTATTATACTAATCATTATTAGTTAACAATTCTAATTTAAATTTAATAGTTACTTGATTTAACACATCCATATATTACATATTTTTAATTTCAAAATTATATATATTGGCCTAAACAATTGTGAGAAAAAATCACTATAAAATGAATAATTATCTATGTATATTTAATTTATACAATATTGTGATCGCTAATTGTTATTGATATTTATAGGTATATTTTTGTCGACTTTTTTTATTACATAATCTTTAATTAAAATTTTAAAAGAATTGTTATAAGACCGCCGCGAAGTGCGGCTTAGTAGACTAGTTATTATTAAGTGAAATTCCGTTTTAATGGTACTTCCATTAGATTCGTTTCTCAGAATTGTTGAAATTTTGATGTATTTACAATTATTTTATTCTAAATTATTGAATTGCATAAAGAACGTAATTTTATTTTGCATTTTATGATTTAAAAAAAATTGTAATAAAAAGAATAATATTTATACGAAAATAATAAATAAATAAATAAATTATCTTGAACCGTGCTGCACACGAATTATCATCTATTGTATTATAAATATCAAAATATTATATGCAAAATATCAAAGTTTAACTTACGAAATATCAGGCTGTTCCTTTTTCCTTTAAGAGACGGCAATCCTCGAGTACTTTTTCTATTTGCAAACTTAAATTATTTCTATTGGAAAATAGTGAATATACAAAAGAATTGTTGGAGACTTTTTAAAACATGCATATCAATCATTAAATAATACATTTTTAAACAATAACATATAATTTCATTAATTAACAATTTATTTAATATAATCAATATAGATAAAAAGGAAGCTAAGATACCATCAAACCATATATAAATTAGGTGTTTTTTTTTATCAGGATCAAGGTTGTAAAAATCGGAAATCGGTCCGACTCGGTTTTGTCGGAAACTCGGCGAGAACTCGGAATGAGTACTCGGACTATTAATCGGATATTGTTTTTTTTTTTTTAACTTTTTTTCTCATAATTTATATATATTTATTCTAATTTTAGTGTACATGTATTAAACTAAAAACTTAACAATAATATTAATATTACTGATAGTATTATTGCAACCCTGTCATGCTACTCTCAAGGTTTGCAATTGTTAGTATATTCCCACAGTTCCCAGAAACAGTATCTTCACTGGTTTCAAACAACTAGTCAGTTCCTTTTTTCTAAGCATAAAGTTTAGCAACAGAGTTCTTCTCCAAAGTATCACAAGATCAACATATTACTAGTAAAACCTGAATTAATTAAATAAGAGTCTACTGATGGTTTTGACTTAGTGAATTTTTATAAGTTATGTAATGAAAAAATATTTTTTTAGTCAAGCCCGAGACTCCGATTACTCGGAATCAACCTGAATCCTGACCGAGTTGTACCAAAAATCGGTTTTTGGTCCGATTAATCACTATTCGGATCCAGGGCCGGTCCTGAGGTTTTCGGGACCCGGTGCGGGAAAAGTTTCGAGTCCCTTTTTAACCGCGTGAAGTGCGGAAATTTTTTTTGGTCCGAACTAGATATGGATTTTTAATCGCGCGAAGCGCGGATTTTTTTTAGGATCTTGAGTAATTTGTTATTTATAAATATGTACGAATTAGATAGGAGGCCCCTAAATATGTATGTGTTAGAGAGGAGGCGCCAATATGCTATTTTTGTATAATTAACTCTTAATAATATTTTTAGGGGCCCCAAAAATATTATTTTTTGTATAATTAACTCTTAATAATATTTATAGAGGCTCCGAAATGCTATTTATAGATGCTCTAAATTGATATTTTTTGTAAGATAATAATATTAATTTATATATATGTATATATATATTTTTGACTATATATATATATATACTGTAAAAAAAAAATTTTGGGCCCCCTGACTCAATGGGCCCTGTGCAACCGCACTGTTGGCACTGGGCCAGGGCCGGCACTGTTCGGATCGGTTTAGGGATCCAAAATGAGTACTCGACTGAGTACTTAACCGAGTTGATCGATTTTTACAACCCTGGTCAGGATATATAAATTAGGTGTTGAAACTTAAAAGAAGCATGATCGTTATTTAGCAAAAAAAAAAAAGAGAACCATGATCGCTAGCTAGCTAGCTGGGCAACTCTGCTTTGCTGTAAGTGGCTTTTACAAGTACTCCACAGCTACGCACCACCTTTATGTGCTGCAGCTGGCACTTATCACCGTGCATAAAAGTCTAAAAAAACTTAGCTTACTCAGTTATAATACCACTCAAAGTGGTGTCTGAGGAGGGTAGCTGTACGCAGACCATGCCCCTATACAATAGGAAGGACCCCCGACCATTACAAACCGTGCATAAAAGTCTGTAACCCCTAAATATTAGTAGTGGTGTTTGGCTGGACTTATAACCGATAAAAGTAAATATTTCCTCAGTCCCAGTCAATTGTTTATATTTTTGAGTGAGTTTGACACGCATTTTAAGATACATATAAAATATAGTTATATAACTATTTTAAAATTTTTCTTTTCTTAAATAAAAATATAAACATTTTACTTTTATTCAAAATCATAAATTGTAAAAATAAGTTACGGAACTATATTTTATATGCATCTTAAAATGCGTGTCAGACCCTCTGAGAGAGTGTTCGGCACGTATTTTAAGATGCATATAAAATATAGTTATATAACTTATTTTTAAAATTTTCTTTTCTTAAATAAAAATATAAACATTCTACTTTTATTCAAAATCATAAAGTTGTAAAAATAAGTTACTGTTATGCTATATTTTTGGCATATCTAATATTCTCCCAAATTTCTAATAATATTAATTATTAATTCAGATTAATAATTGTTGCTTAACCTCTAAGTTTTATCCTCTCTCTGAACTGAGGAAATAATCAATCTCAATCAATCAATAACGGAAAATATCTCCAAACGATATTCTTCAAATCAGGAAGATATCACAACGATAAGATTAAATCAGATAAAATCAGTAATCACCCAGATTAACGAAGTTTATCCCTAAAGTCTTTAAGGGATAGACACAAATCAATTTCACGTGGGCTTGATCCTATATAAACATAGGTACGTAGGCATCTTGGTGTGTGGCGACCGATACCCGAGACAAATCGAGAAACCTGTCAAGTCCAGCCCCTCTTTTTTCATAAACCCTAATCCCCTAAACAGTCACATACTCATAATTTCGCTCATACTATTTCAGCAAACTTCCGATTTCGTGTTGTTACGAAATTCCTCCAACAACATTTACGAAACTATATTTTATATGCATCTTAAAATACTTGTCAGACACTTTTTTAGAAATGTAAACAATGGATCGGACGGAAGGAGTACATTTTTCGACAGCGATGGAGATATCATTAGACTAGAGGTAAGTCACACTAATATACTTTCGATAGCATGCAGTAGTATTTCATCATTTGCACGAGAGCTAGCTTGGGTAAGGATAAGAGATGACATAGGCAAAACTAGCTCTATAAAAGGCAGCGGGATTTATATTAATCTTATAGCAACATGAGAAGAGGTCTTTGACAACACAAAATCATTAAATCATAAGGAACATTGATCTGTCTGCATGATTTTCTAAAAAGTGGAATAAAGTTTGATATTTCACAACTAGATGAGTCGAGAGAACCAGATTACAGTAAAATTTTTAATTAGCTTAGTAAAAAAGAGAACTAGATTAATTAGAATGATCAATGTGATTAGAAGGGCAATGTGATTAATTTGAAGAAAGCTTTCAGTCTAAGACTATTATTATAACAGATTCATGTGGTACCGAGATACATAGTGGTGCTGTGACTTACTCGAAACTTGGCCATATTTAGATCACCAAATGTGCGTTTCTACAGAAATGTTAATATTGCATTCACATATCAAAAGCCAAAGATTGACAATGTGCGTGCATTTGACAATGATTCCCATAATATATGTATGCAGCAAAGATAGGTCAACAATGAACACCACTACGCTGGGTGGATATCATGGTCTAGTACTCAGTTTAAACATACAGGGCACTTGTCAGCAAATCACACATCCTCCACAAAACATGAAGTACTAGCCACATGCAGCATATTCATCTATATCCACCAACTCCACTAAAATCATAGTAATCATTATACTCACCAAAGTTCTGTTTATAGCTACACAAATATATCTATAAATAGCAGAGTCCCCATGCAGAGTGCACATATACAAAACTTTTTCTTGTACAATATATAAACAAGCAAGAACAAGAGTCTTAGAAATTTTCTTTAAGAAAAAAAAATGGCTGGTGGAAGAGCTGTAGGGATTGGTGTTATGGTTCTCGTAATGTCTGCTTTTATAGTATCAGAGTGTAGAGTTGCTAGGAAGGACTTGGGTTTGGATCTCGGTGGAGTAGGTGTTGGAATTGGAGCTGGGATTGGTCTCGGTTTGGGTGGTTCGGGTTCTGGTTCCGGAGCTGGGGCTGGTTCTGGGTCGGGTTCAAGCTCAGGATCTAGGTCCAGTTCTAGTTCTGGGTCTAGTTCGTCCTCTTCATCTGGATCTGGTTCATCTGGTTCTAGAGCAGGCTCTGAAGCGGGTTCGTATGCTGGGTCTCATGCCGGGTCAAGGTCTGGGTCAGGAGCTGGTTCAGAAGCAGGTTCGGAGGCTGGTTCTCATGCAGGTTCTCGGGCAGGTTCAGGCAACAACAACTGAAGAAATTATTGACAACTAATTAAGTTCTTGATCTTGTAGCAAGAAATAAGTGGCAATGATATTTATATTAGCAAATGAAAGCATATACTGTATATACAAGGAATGCCAAGAACTGTGTCTTTTATTGATCAAAGCAAATACATATAAATAGAACGAAATGTAAATCAACTCTCCTACAAAGTAGGATCACAACCAACTAATACAAATCACTACCTACTAGATTGATAGCCAATCTTTTATTTCCTAAAACTACTCAAACAGAAACCTGACCAAGTCAATGCTGACATGATGATTATTAACCAAAAACAAACAAATCAATTTGAGATTATCCAACAATTCCCCCCTTAATCTCAACATTCCTGTCCAGCTGTTGCACTCCCAAGAGCCTACGCATCTTCTCAAACTTTACGGTCGTCAATGCCTTTGTTAAACTATCAGCACGCTGTAAATCACTACTCACATGTTTGATGACGACTTCACCACGTTCCACACATTCACGAATGAAATGATAGCGAATATCAATGTGTTTGGACCTACCGTTGAAAACTGGGTTTTTTGCTAAATCAATAGCCGACCTGTTGTCGATGTACAGTGTGATTGGTTCCACAACTTCTGATGTAATCTGGCTCAGTACATTCCGCAACCAAATCCCCTGGCATGCTGCTGCAGTAGCTGCCATTAGTTCAGCCTCGCACGTAGATAAAGCAACACACCTCTGCTTCTGTGAGACCCAGGATACAAGACTTTCATTCAAGTAGTATGCCATTCCCCCGGTACTTTTCCTGTCATCCACTGTGCCACCCATGTCACTATCCGAGAACCCAGAAATAGCATTGTTACCTCCTTTCTCTGTGTAGACTAATCCGTAGTGCAGAGTGCCTTGTAAGTAACGTAATATCCTCTTGACAGCATTTAAATGGAGCACCGTAGGTCGTTCCATGTATCGACTCACAACCCCTACAGCATAAGCAATGTCTGGTCGCGTATTGACTAAATAACGCAAGCTACCAACCAGACTTTTATACATTGTAGTGTCAACAGTCCTTCCCATTTCATCCTTACTGATTGATTCCTTAGGATCCATAGGATACCTAGTTGGGTTACAATCCTTCATCCCTGCTTTTTCTAAGATTTTCTTTGCATAAGACGACTGTTTTAGAATGATATTACCTTGGTTTTGTTCGACTTCAATTCCAAGATAGTAGCTGAGTCTTCCCAGGTCCGTCATTTCGAATTTTTCTCCCATTTCTGCTTTGAACCCTTCGATCTTAGCAACACTAGCTCCAGTCACTAGAATATCGTCAACGTACACGGCTATAATCACACTATCTTTCCCTTCACCCTTCGTGTAAACAGCATTCTCGTACGGGCACCTCTTAAAACCCAAGCTCATAAGGCACTGATTGAGCTTTGCATACCAGGCCCTTGGCGCCTGTCGTAGGCCATACAACGCTTTACTCAACTTGTACACCAGATTTTCACCACCCTCCTTCTCGTATCCTACTGGCTGTGAAACATATACGTCTTCAGTTATTTCGCCATTTAGAAATGCCGTTTTTACATCCAGGTGATGTACTTGCCAATTCTTCTTTGCAGCCAAAGCTAGTAACAACCGAACAGTTTCAAGACGTGTCACCGGGGCATAAACCTCCTCATAATCAATGCCGTATTCTTGAGCATATCCCTTTGCCACGAGTCGAGCTTTATATTTTATTACCTTTCCTGTTGCATCCCGTTTCAATTTGAATATCCACTTCAGACCTATTTCCTTCTGCCCAGTCGGTAATTCAACAAGTGACCAAGTGCCATTTCTCTCAATAGATTCAATCTCTGCATCCATGGCTCGTCGCCAATTCTGATCCTTTACTGCCTCCTTGTAGTTTGCTGGCTCCTCTATTCCCATTAAATACAACTCTTCATCCAGTGTCACCTCTTCTGTATCATTATAAATAGCTGATAGTCGCCTGCTCTTCTTGGGGGTAGCACTATCGTCATAATCTTCACGCCTCAGTTCGTGTAATGCAGAATGAGAACTAGAACTCTCTGTAAGTCGAGAACCAGGACTAGGCTGTGAACCATGACTACCAAACTGTGAACTAGGAGTAGAGTGTGAATCAGGACTCTCTGACTGGTAGATACTATCATCATTTGCACTGTGATTTTCTCCTTCAACTACATCATCCTCCAGCTGAAAATTCTCGATTGTGAAAGTGTTCATCCTTTCACTGTTGCCAAATTCTGTCTCCTCCCAGGACCATGCTTTCTTCTCTTCAAACGTGACATCTCTACTTACATGAATTCGATCCTCCTTAGGATTATATAGCCTGTAAGCCTTGCTACCAGGCTCCTTCCCAAGATTAACAACACGGATACTACGATCATCAAGCTTAGAAGTGAGTTGACTAGGAACTTTCATGTGTCCAACACAACCGAACACACGAAGATGTGATATATCCGGCTTCCGTTCTGACCACGCTTCGTAGGGAGTAACACCTGTCAAAGCTCTTGTTGGCATACGATTTAATACATACACTGCATGCCTAACAGCTTCCCCCCAAAACCTTGTTGGCAAACTCATTTCCTTTAGAAGACTTCTAGCCATTTCCATGACTGTTCTGTTGCGACGTTCCACCACACCGTTCTGTTGTGGTGTATACGGAGCAGTGTAATGCCGTTTTATTCCGTTTTCTTCACAAAACAATTTAAATTCATTGGAAGTAAACTCACCCCCCCTATCCGTTCTAAAAGTTTCAATCCTTCGTTTTCCAGTTTCGACCACAGCTTTAAATTTCTTGAATGCATCAAAAGCTTCATTTTTACTCTTAAGAAAATAAGCCCACATAGCACGGCTAAAATCGTCAACTAATAAGAAAACATACCGGTTTCCAGCTGCAGTTGCAGGAGTAATTGGGCCACAAAGATCACCATGAACAAGTTCTAACACTTTTGTGGCACAGAAGTTTGCTTTTGTTGGCATTTGTTTTCTAGTTTGCTTTGACTGTAGACACCCCACACACACCTCCTTTGGTTGAATAAACCTTGGAAATCCTTTCACCATGTTCTCCTTGAATAGCAAAGACATAGCTTGGTAGTTCACGTGCCCTAACCTGGCATGCCATAGCTTCGAATCTTCTTCTGGTTTTGACAGTAGACACATTGGCTTTGCAGATTCAATAATCAGCTTGTACAGTCTATTTGCAGATCTCTTTACTTTCATAAGAAGACTTCCCTCTCTTTCATGAACCCACATGTAATCACCCTTGATTGTGACTTGATTACCTTCTTCAGATAATTGACCGAGACTGATGATGTTACTACGGAGGCTCGGTATAAAATAAACATCATTGAGAGTTCGCTCATCACCATTCTTACACTTAAAAACAATTGAGCCCTTTCCTTTTATCTCCACAGATGATCCATCTCCGAATTTTACTTGTCCAGACACTCCTTCATCCAACGTGTAAAACTTTGATTTTTGTCCGGACATATGATTGCTAGCACCATTATCGAGATACCATAGATTCGACTCCCCTTGATTTTCACCAGGTTCTTTCGTCAGTACAGGTCTTACCTTTCCTTCATCAAGAATCAACGATCGTGCATCCTTGTTGGTGTGTACAGCCAGCAATAATGCTGGTTCATCATCATCCATCCGTCTTATAAGATTTGCCTCCTGCCTCTGTTCACTGTAGCGTCTTGGTTTTTTGCAATCTCTTGCAAAGTGCCCAAATAGGTTGTAATTAAAGCACCTAACCTTACTTTTGTCCTGTGCTCCTCGAGGCCTGAAACCTGAGTTCTGTCCCTCTGCTCCTCCTTTACCACTACGCTTATTCCATTCTTCTCGTGTAAATAGCAACTTTCCCTCTTCACTATCTCTTTTCCTCCATTCTTCTTCTGTAAGCATGAGCCTTGTTTCGCCTGTATCTGTCTTGCCCTTTACTCTCTCTTCGTGTGCCTTCAAAGAGCCCATGGCTTCTTCCACGGTCATGGTCTCCAAGTCACCGAATTGTTCTATTGTGGATGTGATCTGTAAGAACCTGTGTGGGACTGCCCTCAGCAAACGTTTTACCACATATGATTCATCCATTTCCTCTCCCAATGCTCGTATGTTTGTCACGAGTCCATTGAGTTTCATGTAGAAATCATCGAGCCCATCTGTCTCCTTCATACTGAGGGATTCAAACTCCGCTTTGAGAGTTTGTACCCTTGCTTTTTTCACCTTTTCTGCCCCCTGGCACAGTGTCTGTATCGCCTCCCATGTTTCCTTTGCCGTTTTCTTATCCGCAACTGACAGCAAAACTTCTTCTGGTATTCCCTGATACAACATGGCCATTGCGACTTTGTCTGTCTTCTCTTCGATTACTGCCTTTGGATCCGTCGACTGAACTGCACTCCAGACTCCTTGAGCCTGCATATACACCTTCATTTTTAGTGACCAAGCAGTGTAATTCTCTCTGGACAGTGTCGGATACGTCAAGCCAAAAGAACCTCCTTTCATCTTGTTTGCATCCCCGTTCGACATCCTTGCTCTGATACCACAATATTAGCAAATGAAAGCATATACTGTATATACAAGGAATGCCAAGAACTGTGTCTTTTATTGATCAAAGCAAATACATATAAATAGAACGAAATGTAAATCAACTCTCCTACAAAGTAGGATCACAACCAACTAATACAAATCACTACCTACTAGATTGATAGCCAATCTTTTATTTCCTAAAACTACTCAAACAGAAACCTGACCAAGTCAATGCTGACATGATGATTATTAACCAAAAACAAACAAATCAATTTGAGATTATCCAACAATTTATGCATATGTCTGTGTGTGTTGTAGCATCTCATGATTCAGTACTGTTATATTGTGCACAAATTAATATAATTAATATATCAGTACTGTTGCATGTCTTGAGTTTCAAAATTTTATTTATGTCAGTGGTGCAAGCAGTCAAGCACAGATGATATACCATAATCATAAACCGTTTGCCAAATTTCTTAAATCTTAGCCGGTTTACTGGTTGTGTTACTCAAGACAGACTCTATGTTCATATGCAACTTTTAACATGACCGTCTATTTAACAAGATTATCGCAAAATTGATAATACATATTTGATCAAGTCGATCTCTTATCTAATCATAATATATCAATACACGGCTGGTAAGGAACATAATCCATATTTCTTATTTTTATGTAAGCTGCAATCGTGTAACAAGCTTGAAAAAGTTCAGGATGTAAAAATCATTGCTCATGCTTGCGACCATTTCCAGGTAATTTGTCATGGTATCGATAGCTCGTCAATTTTGATTCAGTGGTCTATGATTTTTCTCATCTCCCATAATCTGGATCGCAAAGAAGTTCAAATATCAACCAATCCAGCGCAACAGATAAAAAGATACAATTAACCATTTAAGACTGTGTTTCTTCGAAGACTTCTAATCCTGTATATTAATGAGCCATTGCTATCCCACAGTTCCACTCCCATTAAGTACAGTGCATAATAGATAAGTAAAATTATCTGTCAAGTGTCAAGACTGTTAGATAAGTAAAAACTAAAAAGAATAGTAAACTTGGCAAGGTGAAAAACGCTAGAAAGTGAGAAACAGCCGGAGGCCTGAAAGATTAGTAAACAACTTAGTTGGGTAGTGTAGTACTTTAAATTCACAAAACAAATGAAAATAAAAAATTGATGAAGTGTAGTTCTATCAAGGAGACACTTTTATCCTGCCATCTTAAAATCTTCACTCTCAGATACCAGAGGCAGGGCAATATTCAAAAATTGATGAAGTGTAGTTCTATCAAGGAGACGCTTTTCATTTTACATACATACATTATGGCAAATTACAATTATTTTTTAATTTGCTAGAATTAAATTTTAGAGGTTTTTTGATAAATATATATAAAAAAAAGTAAATTTTGCAATTTTACTTTTGTTAAGAAAAGCTATTTGCAATTACTAAATTAAGTTTCAAAATTGCAAAAATACTACAAATTAGGGCACCGCTTCCCCCTGTCCAGCTTTGACACCAGCTTCTTCGACACTTTTTTTTTTAAAGGTGGGACGCTTTTGGTGGATGTGGGTTGCGAGGCCCCGCAGGGGCAACCACATTCAACTGAATGCAACAACATTCAACTGAATGTAACCACGTGCAATTGAATTTCTTATTGCACATTCCATTTTTCAGTTGTCATTTTCGACCTCTTTTTGAACTATATATATATATATATATATATATATATATATATATATAGTTCAAAAAGAGGTCGAAAATAACAACAGAAAAATGAAACTTTCTTATGCAACTGAATGCAACCACATGCAACTGAATTTCTGATTGCAAGTTCCATTTTTCAGTTGTCACTTTCGACCCCTTTTTTGAACTATATATATATATATATATATATATATATATATATATATATATATATATATATATGTAGTTCAAAAAATCACCAAAATCACTTCACCTTAAAAAAAAAGTTTCATGTGGTTGCATTCAGTTGAATATTGCCCCTGGCGGTGCCTTGCAACCCAAATTCACCAAAATCACCCCACCTTAAAAAAAATAAAATTCCATGTGGTTGCATTCAGTTGAATACTGCCCCTGGCGGGGCCTTGCAACCCAAAATCACCCCATCTTAAAAAAAAGTCGATGAACAGTGACCTGCCACGTGGCAGGTTACTGTTCATCCGAATTATTTTAAAAAATAAAAATAAAATTAGGTTGGAAAAGGAAAGATAATATTTTTGCAATTAAGATAGTAAATATGCAATTGATTGAAGGAGATGGTATTTTTGCAAAGAGAAACTTTAAACCTAATATTTTTGGTAAATTCTCTAAATTTTATATCCGGTATTGGGTTCTCGTAATTTCTTCGATTATTGAACATGACCTTCTAAATTTAACTACAACTATTTCTCTGTGCAAAACAAACAGATCTACTATCTACTATATATACTAGTTTTATACCCGTGCAATGCACGGGATACTTTATAAATATTTTTTGTAAAATTATTGATAATTTTATTTATGAGGAAATATAAAAAAAAAGTTTACAAATGCACATGATACTTTATAAATATGATTTATAAGTTTATTTTAATTGATTACTTTAGTTGTTAATAAAATTTTTCCTTAAACTTTAATGTTTTTTTAATTTTAAAATAAATATATTTATAATTTTTAAATTATTTTTTACTGGATAACTTTATTATACTATATATAACTAATTTTTATTTCATTTTTGAAAAATTTCAAAATATTATTACAAACTACATTCACGATTTTTCTAATGGCGTAAAATTTAACAATATTTTCTATTTTTAATTTCTACTCAACATTGTTTGGAACATATACTAATAATACTTTGTAAATGACAAATTTATCCCTTATGACCAAACCACCCACATGATCTCCTTTACACCAATTATATATAGGATATAATATAGCACAACATGTCACATTTTATTCAATATAATTTACGTTTTTACCCTCTAATATATTTTAGTTTTATTATTAAGTCCCTTATAAAAAAATGTTATGAAAAAACTTAGAATATCTAGGCAATGCTAAGGATCGAACCTATGACATATCAATTTAACTAAATTTAAGTTCCGCACCATAACCATTGAGCTATATGTGTACTTTATTAAATAGTAGAATTAATTATCTATATCACTCGGTGTTTTTATTGATTAATTTGATTTTTTTTATTCAAGATATATGTAATGAATGTTTCATTTCTCATGCAATTCTTTATTGATTGTCTTTTTGTTATTTTATCTCTCTTTATATACCTAAATTCACATGTCTATTCTATTAATTACTTATTATTTTATTTCATATGAATGGTTAATGTTGTGCCGAAAATCCCCATGGGCTAGATTTAGGCCAATTGGGCTTAAGGATCCAATCCGTAAGATTAATATGGGTTATGATTGAGGTCCCTTAAGATAAATATGGCCAAATATCATGTGAAATGGATCTGGACAGGTTCAGGTTCCTGAGAGACAGGTTCCCGAGAGACAGGTTCCTGCAGATAGCTTCCCGGGAGACAGGTTCCTGAGAGACAGCTTCCTGTACGAGAACAGATTTATGCCAGCAGATTTATAGTATGATTAAGCCTCCTATTCTTTAGGAGCAAGTTATGAACGTCAACTCCTTGTTGGAATGTATTCCTTGGGCGCAGATGATCCTTGAATACTTCCAATAGAACTAGAACTAGTAAAGACATTCCTAGCCGGGCTAGAACTTGATTTCTACTCGAATTAGGTCGCCTATTCGTGGCTGAATCCGGAGAAAAGGAGTTCCCCACGAATTAGCAACCTAGAATATTGCTGCCTAACCAGAATTCTAGTCTAAAAAGAACTACGTGAACTTGATCCCTATATAAACAGGGTACGTAGGCACCTTGAGAAGACACGGTTACAAACCTCGCAATAGACACCTACGAGATTCTTGAGAACACACGACACAAGCCTCAAGGGAACTCGCGAGATTATTGTAAACGCTCTCGAGCTCAGTTCAACTGCCATAAAAAACCTCCATTCTCCATAGATTAGTTCATCGTTAGCCTTGACAACTCACTGCAAACCTCTCAAAAGTTGTTACGAAATCCACTCATCAACATTGACGCTAGAAGGAGGGGAGAGTTATCATCTTAAGAGTGGAAAGATGGCAGGTAGTTCTAATAACGAAGCAACACAATCTGTAAAGAAATATCAAACCCCGATAGCAAAGAAGATTATTCCTGCTGACGTTTTAGAGCATCTCAAGTCGATTGGAGAAAGACTTACAACCCTCGAACAGACAACACAAAAGAAGAAAAAGAATTCGAGGTTGGCATCAGGCAAGAAAGTTAAAAAAGCTAAGGTTAATCCCAAGCAGTTGGACGTTGATGAAGAAGAACGTGAAGAAAAGGCTGAGGAAGAGATCGAAGACCCAAAGAAAGATGCTGAAGGTGAAGAAGATGGTGAACCCAATGATAAACAGCTTCATGTTAAGAAAACTCGACTACAGATCTTGGCAGGACTTAAGAGTAAGAAGGCTAGAAAATCATGAGCATCTTCTCAGAAAAAGAAAAAAGCAAAGGAACCTTCTATTGAGATAATTGAAGATGACTCAAGTTTAGACGAGATCGCGAACGATTCGAGCATAGCAGAATCACAAGAAGCTGATGATGAAGATAAGGAAGCAAAGGATGATGGTGATGGTGATTTGAATATTGAAGACCTTAAGAAGATTCTAGTGAAACTCAAGGAAGAAAAACAGTCAACGACAGGTGCAATAACCTCATCTCCATTCACTGTGAAGGTTAGAAAATCCCCGTTACCTAAATCCTATCGTATGTCAAACGAGTTTAAATTTGATGGCACTACGGATCCCGTGGAGTATCTGGGTCGTTTCAATACCGAGATGGAAGTTTATCAAGTTAAGGAGCCAATAAGGTATAGATTACTGGCTGCAACCCTTCATGGTAGAGCACATCAGTGGTTAAAGAGGTTACCATCAGATCTATAGATTCTTGGGAGAATATGGGGAAGCTCTTCATTACGCAGTCTAGAGCTTCCATTGCTTTTGAACCCCTAACCAATACCTTGGCCAACATCAAGCAGAGAGCAGATGAGACCTTGACAGAGTATCTCAAACGTTTCAATGCAATGGTTCCCAGAGTTAAGAAAGCTCCCAACGAGGTCATGATGAGCTTCCTGATTGCTGGAGTTAGAACTGGTTCAGACTTCTGGAAGGAGTTACAAGTACGTGAACCTGGTACACTAGTTGAGTTCTACCAACAAGCTAAACTGTATAAATGTGTGGAGGAATCTGAAAATGCACACCTAGAGGGGGGTGAATAGGTGTAAATGGCTAACTATATTCAACTAAGTCCGATTTTAAAAATTACCAGAAACAGCTTACTGATTTCGTTTTATGCAGAGACAAATGGTAAGCTGATTGTAAACAGTATGCTGAATGTAAAGATGACAAGTACAGTAAAGTGTATAAACAGTAAGCTAAATGCAAGCAGTAAGTAAAGAGCAGAAAATAAAGATCAGAGAGACTTTTAGCCAGGTTCGACCCCTAACCCCTATGGTCTACGTCATGGTCCCTTACCAACTTGGTAAGAGAATATATTATTGATCACTGAAATAAACCAATTACAAGATACAACAATATATCTCCCTCAATACCCAGCTGTTGACAAATGGCGTGCTAAACTCCCGTTTCTGAACTTGCTCTCTAAGCTATACTTCCCAAGTATACTTCCCTAGCAACGATCACCAAACCCTAGTTCCCAAGCCAAATTGTCCAACAACTAAACCTTACAAATCGAACAATACAATCAATAATGGATACAACTCAAACTATGAACTCTTAAAGATATAGCACGTATGAATATACTAAGAGCTCGAGAGAATCAAAGGATATAGCAATGAAAACTGAGTTGTTTGAAATCTTGTGTGCTTGAATATTTTCTCTGAAGTGTTAAGAACGAATGAACACAAGAACAAGGTTTATAAAGCATCACACCAACGTTCGGAAAATCAATCACCAATTATTCGAACGATTTAGAATCAATTACTAACGTTCAATTGGTTAGAGATTTTACAAACGTTCTTGTGAACGTTAGACAGAAGGTTTGAAAGAGATGAATCATAGAAAACAAAACGCTTCTGATTTGTATAGATATAAAACGCGTATAGGAGATTTTGAAAGAAAGAAATCTTTTAAATAAGGAAACTCCCATAAGTTTTATGATTTTGTTTTAAAGAAAGATATTTGAAAAGATTTGAGCTCTAGAATATATTATATACGTATTATATAATAAAGAGCCCTCACAATATATTTCCTGAAATAAATCCATGAGAAACGAACTTGATCTTTATCTTCAGGAATTCTGGCAGTTGCAAATGGCTTGCTGTTTGTGACTGACTGTCAGAAATGGCTTGCTATTTTGAACTGTCAGTGTGCAATTGGCTTGCTAGACTCTCTCTGTTGTAATACCAAATGGCTTGCTGTTTGTATATTCTGTGTAAATAATCAGTAGGCTAATATACCCTGCAAAACCACGTTAGTACAATACAAGCATAACACGATGTTTTATATCAAACTACAATCAAATAGCTTGCAGAATGTGATCATCAAAACCATAGGAGTATCAATCTCCCCCTTTTTGATGATTACACAATATTTAGGAGAAATAAGAACTCCCCCTAAATCCCTGCATATTAGTACATTTTGATATAAAACAGATTCAAGATAAACAAGCATAATTAATCATATCCAAATCGCAAATCGAATATCTTGACCAAACAAGCAGAAAAATTCTCCTAAATTTCTCCCCCTTAATCCATCAAAAATCCATCAAAAAGAATATTAGTCCAGGTCTGGAACAAGCATAGAGGAAAAAAAAAATAACAAACAAATCATGGTAATGGCATATAAACAGTTCAGATACAAATGGTAAGCCAACGTTACCCATTCTGTGCTTGTCAGCTTGCTGACTACACAGTACACATGCCAAGCTCCATTCGTATGGCTGTAAATCTTTCTTCAGCCAATGGCTTTGTGAAGATATCTGCTAGTTGAACTTCAGTTGAGACAAATACCAACTCAATCTTCCCCTTTGCTGCATTATCTCTCAAGAAATGATGACGAACGTCAATATGCTTTGTTCTTGAGTGATTCACAGGATTCTTGGAGATATTGATAGCACTCGTGTTGTCACAATATATTGGAATCTTGCCACACTTGATATTAAAATCCCTTAGAGTTTGAATCATCCATAAAATTTGAGAACAACAGCTACCAGCTGCTAGATACTCTCCTTCGGCCGTTGAAAGAGCAACAGAAGCTTGCTTTTTGCTTTGCCATGACACCAAACTTTGTCCAAGAAATGTACAAACACCACTTGTGCTCTTTCTATCGGTTTGAGACCCTGCATAATCTGCATCACTATACCCCACGAGATCAAAAGTATTTGTGATAGGATAGAACAAACCAAGATTGATAGTACCACTTAAATATTTAAAAATTCTTTTAACCGCATTTAAGTGAGACTCTTTAGGGTTGGATTGAAACCTTGCACAAACACAAACACTATACATGATATCAGGTCTTGAGGCAGTTAAGTATAATAGACTTCCAATCATACCTCTATACCTTTTGATATCCACATCCTTACCATTCTCATCTGCAAACAGCTTGCTGTTTTTGAGTCATAGGAGTTATTTTTGCTTTGACATCTTCAAAACCAAATCTTTTGAGCAGATTCTTTGTATACTTGGATTGATGCACATAAATACCATCATTGGTTTGCTTGATTTGGAGACCCAAGAAATAATTGAGTTCCCCCATCATGCTCATGTCAAATTCATTGTACATGCACTTAGAAAACCACTCACACATAGATTCATTAGTAGAACCAAATACAATATCATCCACATATATTTGTACAACAAGAATATCTTTACCATTTTGCTTTGTAAATAATGTGGGATCGATATTACCTCGAGTGAATCCATTTTTGAGAAGAAACTTACTAAGTCTTTCAAACCACGCTCTAGGGGCCTGCCTTAAACCATATAATGCCTTCTTGAGCTTGTAAACATAATCATGAAACTTCTCATGTTCGAATCCAGGAGGCTGTTTGACATAGACTTCCTCATTCAGCACGCCATTTAGAAATGCGCTTTTTACGTCCATTTGCTATAACTTGAATTTCTTGTAGCATGCATAAGCAAGAAGCATTCTGATTGATTCTAAACGAGCAACAGGAGCATATGTTTCATCAAAATCAATTCCTTCTTGTTGATTATAGCCTTGAGCCACGAGCCTTGCCTTATTTCGAGTGACGGTTCCAAACTCATCCACTTTGTTCTTGAACACCCATTTGGTTCCTATGATAGAAGCATCTTCTGGTGGCTTTACAAGTTCCCAAACATCACACCTCTCGAATTGGTTGAGTTCTTCTTGTATGGCCATGATCCAATTTTCATCTTCTAATGCTTCCTTGATATTTTTGGGTTCTTCTTGAGCTAGAAAGGCAGCATAAGCACAAAAGTTTGCCTTTCCTCTCCTTGTTGTGATTCCATCTGAGATATTTCCAATAACAAGTTCTGGAGGATGGTTCTTTACTGTCCTTGTAGCCTTTGGTAGAGAATGTTGAGCAATTTCTTCGTGTGAAGTTAATCTGACCACTTCAGCTTGCTGATTTGCAGTTCCAGCTTGCTGTTTTCCATTCTCAGTAGTGTTATTGGCTTGCTGACTTCCAGTTTCAGCAGAATTGTTGGCTTGCTGATTTCCAGTGACTTGAGGTTGTATGTTATCAGTTGTTTCACCTGCAAATTCTTCCTCATCTCATCATTATCAATTGTCTTGAGCACAAAACACTTTGAGCCAAAGATTTTGAAGTAACTAATGTTTGGCTTCTTTTTCCTCAACAATTCATACGGAGTTTTGTTCAAAATAGGCCTGATTATGACTCTGTTCAACACATAGCATGCTGTATTCACTACTTCTGCCCAAAAACGTCTAGGCAGCTTGCTTTCTTGCAATAAAGTCCTTGCTGTTTCTTGTAGTGACCTGTTCTTCCTTTCTACCACTCCATTTTGTTGTGGAGTCCTTGGTGCAGAAAATTCATGTGTAATTCCTCTTTCTTCACAATAATCAATGAAGTCCTTGTTGAGAAATTCACCTCCTCTATCAGTCCTTATACCTACAAGCCTTGTATTCAACTTGTTCTCAAGTAATTTAATTAGCTTCTTAAACTCATCAAAAGCACAATCTTTAGTACGAAGAAATAATACCCATGTAAATCTAGAATAATCATCTACAATCACAAAACCATATTGTTTACCTCCAATACTCTTGAAAGCTTCTGGACCAAATAAGTCCAAATGCAGAAGCTCTAAGGGTTTAGAAGTAGATACCATTTTCTTTGATTTGTGAGTACTTCGAAGTTGTTTGCCCAATTGGCAAGCTGAACATACTTCTGTTTTGACATACTTTAGCTTGGGTAGCCCTCTCACTAGTTTCTTGCTTGACAACTTTTTGAGCAAATCCATGTGTGCATGTCCCAATCTTCTATGCCAAATATGTGGGTCGTTATCTACTGCAGCCAAACAGCACGCTGTTTCCTGCATATCAAAGTCTAATACATATATATTTCCTTCCCTTCTAGCAACTAGGGGGATTTTGTTAGTACCAATAGTAATAATAGTTTTATCAATGCCAAAATCAACATAATGTCCATCATCAAATAATTGAGTGACACTATGCAAGTTATAAGTAAGACCTTTGACATATTGAACTTTATCGATTGAAATATTACTATTACCAATAGAACCGGTACCAAGGATTTGAAGAGTTTTGCTATTCCCAATTGTCACTCTTCCACCCTTTTTCATTTTGAGATTCATAAACTGAGATTTGTCTCCACACATATGTCTTGTGCATCCACTGTCCAAGATCCATTGCTTTGACTTGACCTTAGCAGCAAGGCACATCTACAAAACAAACAAAAATAACTCAATGTTTTGGTACCCATATAGGTTTGGGTCCAGGTTGGTTAGTAGCAAGAATATATAAAGTATTTAAATCAGATTTCTTGATCCACATTTGGACCACTTTTGGGGTCTGATTTTGCTTGTTGTCATTCTGTCAGTAAGCTGTTTGTCTCCTGCTATTTGCATTCTGGTATGCTGTTTGTCGCTTGACTGGTCCATTCTGGTAAGCTGTTTGTCGCCTGACTGGTTCATTTTGGTAAGCTGTTTTCATTTTATGATTTACTTGAACCATACAATGTCTTTCCAGATGTCCTTTTCCACCACATTTGTTGCATGTCTTTCAAGGCATAGAATAGTCATAGGGTATGCCATTCCTTCCATCATATTTGAGCACCTTATCTTTCTTGTTGAAGTTTAGACCAACACCTTCTCTGACCAAAGGTACATTTGCCTTCTTCATCATTGTTTTTAAAGTGTCTTCACCTTGAACAAAAGTTTCCATGCCCTTCTTGAGATCTTTAACTTCTGTTTCTAGGAGGGTGATCACTTCAGCTTGCTGTTTGATGAGTTCAGCTTGCTGAACTCTCTTTTTAGCAGTTTTTGAGGATTCGGCTTGACTAGATTCCTTCATCTTGTATGATTCCAATGCTTTAGCTTTAGTTTTAACATCAGACCTCAGCTCTTTGATTTCTTCAGTCAAGGTCTTGTTTCTCTTTTCAAGTAGCTTGACATTAGCCTCTAAATGTCTGTTCTTAGTATTTAGTTCCTTGATCTCTGTAGCTTTACTAAATGAAGTTGAATCCTATTCTTCCATTTTTGGCAACAGATCTTTTACCATTTTGGATAAATAGGCATTCTTATCAGTCAGCTTGCTGATTTCAGCCTTTAGTGCCGTGTGTTCTTCAATTGTAACACTATTTTGTTCCTGCATGGTTAGTGAATCTAACAAAGTATCATCTGAAGAAATATAATCATTAAAAGAGTTTACCTCACTAGGATCCTCTTCAGAATCAGTTTCAGCATACACTCCTTCTGAATTTCCTTGAACAGATTCATCTTCAATTCCAACAAGTGCTAAGTTCACCATCTCTTCACTTGAGTCATCACTGGAATCTGAATCATCATCACTCCAAGTCAGTAGAGCCTTCGATTTCTTCTTGTCCTTGAAAACAGTAGGCTGTTTTGACTTTAGTTTGTAGCAGTTCCTTTTATAATGGCCTGGCTTGCCACATTCGAAACAAGTTTCCTCCTTAGAGTCTTTTGATCCTTTCTTGTTGTTGTAGAAACCACCTCTTTCCCTTTTCATCATATTTTTCTTTTCTATCAGCCTCTTGATCTTCTTTGAAATAAGTGCAAGTTCCTCATCAGAATCAGATTCATCATCAATGTCAATTGGCTTGCTGTTTTTAGAATGGAGAGCCATATTCTTCATCTTTTCTGTTGGAGCTTTAACACTTGAACTTCCCACCTGATTTCCATTTATCTTGCTTTCAAATTGCTCTAGCTCAGCAAATACGGCCAAGTGATCCATAGTATCAATAATTGGTGAGGATTCCAAGGCAGTAACCTTAGCTTCGTAGATGAATGGTACTGCACTCAATACCTTCATATTGATTTCATCTTGTGGAATAGATTTTCCAAGCCTCTTTAGTGAATTTATAGTAACTTGAAACCGTGCTTGACTATCCTTGATAGTTTCACCTTCATTAAGCTTGAAATTCCCAAAGTCATTCATTAGCTTGCTAAGTTTCACCTTCTTTAGAGATTTCGAACCTTCATGATAAGTCTCCAAAGCATCCCACATTTCTTTGGCTGATTTGAGTGAAGATACTTTATCATATTCAGCCCGGTTTAAACCATTCATAAGAGAACTCCTTGCCTTTCCATTGTAGCCAAGTTTGATTAATTCATCCGGAGTGAGATCATCAACATCCTTTGGCTTGCTATCCTTATCAAGAAAGACATATGGACCTTTTTGCACAACTCTCAGAACTAATGGATCTCTGGATAAGTGAGTTTCCATGCTGCTTTTCCACCAGTGGTAGTTGTGTGTGCCATGAAGAAGTGGAGGCCTAAAATCATATTTTCCTTCGGGATAGTTTTCAGCCATTATGATCGAATACTTTCCTGTTACAGAATTGTTAGTATACCAAAGCTCTGATACCAAATGAAAATGCACACCTAGAGGGGGGTGAATAGGTGTAAATGGCTAACTATATTCAACTAAGTCCGATTTTAAAAATTACCAGAAACAGCTTACTGATTTCGTTTTATGCAGAGACAAATGGTAAGCTGATTATAAACAGTATGCTGAATGTAAAGATGACAAGTACAGTAAAGTGCATAAACAGTAAGCTAAATGCAAGCAGTAAGTAAAGAGCAGAAAATAAAGAACACAGAGACTTTTAGCCAGGTTCGACCCCTAACCCCTATGGTCTACGTCCTGGTCCCTTACCAACTTGGTAAGAGAATATATTATTGATCACTGAAATAAACCAATTACAAGATACAACAATATATCTCCCTCAATACCCAGCTGTTGACAAATGGCGTGCTGAACTCCCGTTTCTGAACTTACTCTCTAAGCTATACTTCCCAAGTATACTTCTCTAGAAACGATCACCAAACCCTAGTTCCCAAGCCAAATTGTCCAACAACTAAACCTTACAAATCGAACAATACAATCAATAATGGATACAACTCAAACTATGAACTCTTTAAGATATAGCACGTATGAATATACTAAGAGCTCGAGAGAGTCAAAGGATATAGCAATGAAAACTGAGTTGTTTGAAATCTTGTGTGCTTGAATATTTTCTCTGAAGTGTTAAGAACGAATGAACACAAGAACAAGGTTTATAAAGCATCACACCAACGTTCGGAAAATCAATCACCAATTATTCGAACGATTTAGAATCAATTACTAACGTTCAATTGGTTAGAGATTTTACAAACGTTCTTGTGAACGTTAGACAGAAGGTTTGAAAGAGATGAATCATAGAAAACAAAACGCTTCTGATTTGTATAGATATAAAACGCGTATAGGAGATTTTGAAAGAAAGAAATCTTTTAAATAAGGAAACTCCCATAAGTTTTATGATTTTGTTTTAAAGAAAGATATTTGAAAAGATTTGAGCTCTAGAATATATTATATACGTATTATATAATAAAGAGCCCTCACAATATATTTCCTGAAATAAATCCAAGAGAAACGAACTTGATCTTTATCTTCAGGAATTCTGGCAGTTGCAAATGGCTTGCTGTTTGTGACTGACTGTCAGAAATGGCTTGCTGTTTGTGAACTGTCAGTGTGCAATTGGCTTGCTAGACTCTCTCTGTTGTAATACCAAATGGCTTGCTGTTTGTATATTCTGTGTAAATAATCAGTAGGCTAATATACCCTGCAAAACCACGTTAGTACAATACAAGCATAACACGATGTTTTATATCAAACTACAATCAAATAGCTTGCAGAATGTGATCATCAAAACCATAGGAGTATCAATCTCCCCCTTTTTGATGATTACACAATATTTAGGAGAAATAAGAACTCCCCCTAAATCCCTGCATATTAGTACATTTTGATATAAAACAGATTCAAGATAAACAAGCATAATTAATCATATCCAAATCGCAAATCGAATATCTTGACCAAACAAGCAGAAAAATTCTCCTAAATTTCTCCCCCTTAATCCATCAAAAATATATCAAAAAGAATATTAGTCCAGGTCTGGAATAAGCATAGAGGAAAAAAAAATAACAAACAAATCATGGTAATGGCATATAAACAGTTCAGATACAAATGGTAAGCCAACGTTACCCATTCTGTGCTTGTCAGCTTGCTGACTACACAGTACACATGCCAAGCTCCATTCGTATGGCTGTAAATCTTTCTTCAGCCAATGGCTTTGTGAAGATATCTGCTAGTTGAACTTCAGTTGAGACAAATACCAACTCAATCTTCCCCTTTGCTGCATTATCTCTCAAGAAATGATGACGAACGTCAATATGATTTGTTCTTGAGTGATTCACAGGATTCTTGGAGATATTGATAGCACTCGTGTTGTCACAATATATTGGAATCTTGCCACACTTGATATTAAAATCCCTTAGAGTTTGAATCATCCATAAAATTTGAGAACAACAACTACCAGCTGCTAGATACTCTCCTTCGGCCGTTGAAAGAGCAACAGAAGCTTGCTTTTTGCTTTGCCATGACACCAAACTTTGTCCAAGAAATGTACAAACACCACTTGTGCTCTTTCTATCGGTTTGAGACCCTGCATAATCTGCATCACTATACCCCACGAGATCAAAAGTATTTGTGATAGGATAGAACAAACCAAGATTGATAGTACCACTTAAATATTTAAAAATTCTTTTAACCGCATTTAAGTGAGACTCTTTAGGGTTGGATTGAAACCTTGCACAAACACAAACACTATACATGATATCAGGTCTTGAGGCAGTTAAGTATAATAGACTTCCAATCATACCTCTATACCTTTTGATATCCACATCCTTACCATTCTCATCTGCAAACAGCTTGCTGTTTTGAGTCATAGGAGTTGTTTTTGCTTTGACATCTTCAAAACCAAATCTTTTGAGCAGATTCTTTGTATACTTGGATTGATGCACATAAATACCATCATTGGTTTGCTTGATTTGGAGACCCAAGAAATAATTGAGTTCCCCCATCATGCTCATGTCAAATTCATTGTACATGCACTTAGAAAACCACTCACACATAGATTCATTAGTAGAACCGAATACAATATCATCCACATATATTTGTACAACAAGAATATCTTTACCATTTTGCTTTGTAAATAATGTGGGATCGATATTACCTCGAGTGAATCCATTTTTGAGAATAAACTTACATTTTTGAGTGAAAATGCACACCTCGAGGGGGGTGAATAGGTGTAAATGGCTAAATATAAGCTCATGTATGATGTAATATAAGGAAAAGAACTACTCATAATTTCATTGAAAACTACTCGAAAGAAATAGGTTTGCTTTCTAGGGAGGTATACGTGAACCTGGTACACTAGTTGAGTTCTACCAACAAGCTAAACTGTATAAATGTGTGGAGGAATCTGAAAATGCACACCTAGAGGGGGGTGAATAGGTGTAAATGGCTAACTATACCTCCCTAGCAAGCAAACCTATTTCTTTCGAGTAGTTTTCAGTGAAATTATGAGTAGTTCTTTTCCTTATATTACATCATACATGAGCTTATATTTAGCTTGTAAAACAATGAACGTACCTCATTCAATTCAGTGAGCTGCTAGCAATACTTCACAAGTAATCTCTTTAAGTATCTTTTGTTTCTTACAATGAGTTAGCTCGCGTAAGCTTAGAGGTGCTGTATTGGGATACTTGTATTAGATATAAAGGTTTATTCTCAGTGTGTTTCGTAAGAGGTTCAAGAAGAAAAGAGGAGACATGTTAAAGCTACAAGCAGGAATGATGTGAAGAAGTTATAGTATCTATTCGAGCGATAAGGAAAATTCGACATAGTTGAGGATTTTGATGAATAGTAACTACAAGAATATGATATAAGCATCTTGAAGAAAACACACAGTACTCAACTTCATGGATGAATATTCAACGACTTATTAGAGATTATCAAAGAATTGTGAAGCTTTCCGGAGTTAGTTCTTCATCAAAGACAAGCTTCCCTGAAGAACTGGGGGGGGGGGTAGTATAATTACTATAGCATATGGTACTTTGAAAATTGAGGATTTCAAAATTTTGCGAATTCGGGTAAAAAACCTCACCATCAGGTCCAGGAAGCTCACGATTTGGTTCCGGAACCTCACGGCTAGGATGCAGTTATGGAACCTCATGGCTCATATTTGGTTCAAGAACCTTGAGAATTGATTTGGTCTAGTATCTTGAAGAGCAGCATGCTCGCATCATGAACACGTCAATGAGTTTTCAAATCTTAAGGGAGGCTTCCAATTCACTTCTGATCAGTTTACAGAAAGATCCAGGTGATACCTCTCCTTTTATGCTTACATATTCGTAGAAAACCTCCCAGGTACGCGCAACAAACTCTTACTATACATAAAGCATGCTTAAACATCTATGCTATTGTGGTCTTATATGCGATAAATTTATGATTATGTTTCTAGATGTTAGAATGCACATATACCTAACAGATTACAGGTTCCTTGATATTTACCTGCACCTCGCAGGTTCCTTGATATTTACCTGCATCTCGCAGGTTCCTTATTATTTATCTGTAGCTTGCAGGTTCCTTGATATTTACCTGCAGCTTATAGGTTCCATGTATTTACCTTTAGTTAACAGGTTCCGTATTTCTCACCTAAAGCTCATAAGTAACAGCTTCCAGGTCTAGTTGTATTTATATGTCTAGTAAATTACTCGTTATTTTCTTGTAACTGACATCTTGATGGTTCATTAATATTGACCTGAAGCTTGTATGTAATAGCTTCCAGGTTAATTGACATTTATTAGAAGCCAATTGTTGACAGTTTTTGATTAGCAGCTTCCTGCTTGAAGTTCCCAGCCAACCGATACCTGAATAGAAGAAAGTGTACTTACAGCAAGAGCTCCATGCCTTTAGAGGAATAATCTAGTGCCCTTCTGGATTCTCTTTGTGCTCCATTCAAGGATTCACTTAGAGCCTAGAAGGATTCACTAGGTTCCCCAAGATATTTCATGTGTTCATCTGGTGCCCATATGGATTCTCTTTGTGCTCCATTCAAGGATTCACTTTGAGCCTAGAAGGACTCACTAGGTTCCCTAAGCATATCCATGTATTCACCTAGTGCCCTTATGGATTCTCTATGTGCCCGTATAGGTTCACTTAGAGCCCAAAAGGATTCACTTGGTGCTTCATGCATCCATGCGTAGTTGTTTGGTTTCTTGATGGATTCTATTTGTACCATTTTAGGGATTCATTTGGTGCCCAATTGGTTCCGGTTTTGCCCTTAGCAGAGGTTCATATAGTAACCAGTTGGATTCACCTTTTGCCCTTACAAGGATTTGTATAGAGCCCAGAAAGATTGACTTCGAAAAGCCCTATGAATCGTAGGCACACATTCAAAAGTCCCATAAGCATGTGGGCACCTAGTTAAGGGTTTTGGGAACCAAAGCATGGGTAACCTAACCCAGAGTTTGTTTGTACTTGAAAAGCCTTCAAAAGGATTCACCTTGTGCCCTTACGGATTCACTTGGTGCCACTAGCATTTGAAGGGATTCACCTTGTGCCCTTACGGATTCACTTGGTGCCCCTAGCATTTGAAGGGATTCACCTTATGCCCTTATGGATTCACTTGGTGCCCCTAGAATTTGAAATGGTTCATCATGTGTCCTATAGATTCTCTTTGTGCCCTCTTTAGGATTCACTTAGAGCCTATAAGGATTCACTTGGTGCCACAAAGGAATTCACTTAGTGCCCAACCGGATTCTCTTCGTGCTCTTGCCATGATTCACCTAGAGCCCGGATGGATTCACTTCGTGTTCCCTAAAGCCAAAAGGATTCATTTGACGCCCAATCGAATTATTTAAGTGCCCTTCTCAGGATTCACTTAAAGCTCAACTGGATTCGTCTTATGCCCTACCAAAGGATTCATTTTATGCCCAGTCAAATTCTTTAAGTGCCTTCTCAGGATTCACTTAAAGCTCAACTGGATTCGTCTTATGCCCTACTATGGATTCACTTAGCACCCAATTGAATTCTCTAAGTGACCTTCCCAAGATTCACCTAGAGCTCAATTGGATTCGCCTTGTGCCCTCATCAAAGCGATACATAGATGAATACTCCTACTTATAAAGCTTGTATATGATTGAAACGGGTACCGTACTGCTAACAAGTTCTTGATAAAGCAACATGCAGCATCCTTGATGATCATCAGAAGCTTCCAGTTAATAGCTTCCAGCTTCTGGTTTCCAACCCACAGTTTATAGCTACAACTTCCAGGTTCAGTGATATTTAGCCGAAACAAGCAATTTTTAGTCAACCGCTTCAACAAGCTATAAGAGGTTCATGCGTCATGACGGCTCGGGAGTAGCTCAAATCCCCTATGTAAGCTTGCACAGAGAAGAGTTTCCATCTTCAATAACGGAACTACCTCAATCCAAATCGGCACAATGAAGCACAGATAAGTTCTACTTTCATGCCTTTATATCCTTAACTAACATGCACATTTTCTGTTAATGAGAGCTTATATTCTGTCATGCTTAGATACATATAGCTTTTAATGCGCATATTGTATGATCCTTAGAAATTAAATTTATATGAACTTGTACTTAGGATTTTAGGTTTACAGCTTACGCAACATATATGCTTAGTTTATGATCTCGAACGTTTTAGTTGAAACAACATATATAATTGATATGCCACTTGAGAAGGTAGCAACATATATAATGTATATAATCATTCATACTTGCATACATGCATCACTTATATGTGAGCTTTTCAGCACGTATTACTAATCTATTTTTTCTAGTTTTCTTAGTGTTGTACCCAAAATTACCATGGGCTTGATTTAGACCTATTAAGTCATAGGTTGCAATCAACAAGTATTGTATGAGCCAAGAGACAGATCCAGTACCAGATATGAAGACCAAACGTGGAGAAATGAGCACTAGTTGAGAAGATAATCAAGAGATTATGAGTATTAAGACGTTCCTGATGAACCAGTAGCTGAGCACATTATGAAAGAACCAGGTTCCTCCCCACAGAAGAGCCCAAGTTAGCCTAGCAGCAGCAATGAGGACAACAAGAAGTACATGGAAATGACAGAAAGGCTCCCCATACTAACAAATTTGTTATTTGTGCAGGTACAGTTTCTTGTAGAGAGGTTCTTGAGAACCAGGTTCCGAGATAGAGGTTCCTGAGAAACAGGTTCCGAGACGTAGGATCCTGAGCATCAGGTTCCTGAGCATAGACAACGGAGAGATCTAGAAGCCAGCTAGAGAGAAGTAAACTCATTATTGGAGAGCACTCCTAGGACGTAGCCGATCCGAGATTACCTCTAATAGACAGACATTGGATAGTCAAACAAAAAATATCTTAGAAGATGAAGCAACCTCTCAAGCAATCAAGTTATGATTTTCAAGGTTAACCTCATGCCCTTTAAGGATTCATCTAGTGCTCTATTGGATTCTGTTAGGTCCAATATGTTTGTAGAAGGGGGGTTGAATACAAACAATACTGTTTAATCGAAATTTGTCCGGATAATTTAATTTATATTTTGACAAATTTGAGCGGAATTAAATGAAACAAAATTCAAGTTGAATATAAAATTATATTAACTTGAGGGGTTTGTTACAAATACAGTACGGAATTTATATCTAGTTAATAAAAACAAATTAGAAAATTCGACATGAATTTTTCTAGATTTGTTAATAAAAATCAAAATATAGATTAGAAGTAAAAACTCGCTAATAGTACAAGAGTATCAAGTAAACAAGTTCTATCGGATCAGATATTAAAAATAAGATGAACTTGATTTTCTATGAATTTTTCTGCTTCTTGTATTGTGTTCTTGATGAGAGAGAAGAGAGCAAACTACCTTTGTTGAATGTAATATTTCTGTCTGATCTTTTTTCTGTCGATTCAGTCTTGATATATAATATTCACTGCCTCTTTATCTTCAAATATAACTGTCAAGACAATCGGCAATACAATTTATTCTTCCAAGACAACCAATTTTGTACTGCCAAGACAATAGGCAATACAATTTATTCTTCCAAGACAACCAATTTTGTACTGCCAAGACAATAGGCAATACAATCGTCAAGACAATCAGGTTCTTCCAAGACAATCGGCAAGACAATCAAATTCTGAGATCTTTGTCTTGCTTTATCAAAAATTATCATTCTGTCTGAAGCTTTTTCTTTTTGATCATTATCAAGACAATCTGATTTGAACTGTCAAGACAATCGTCAAGACAATCAAATCAGATTTTTATTCTACTTTTTAAAAGCTGTTCAGAATTTATCATTACCAAGACAATCGGCAAGACAATCACTGATTTTCTTCTTCAAGACAATCAGTGATTGTCTTGTTTCTCTAAATCCCTTCTCCAAGACAATCGGCAAGACAATCAGGGATTGTCTTGCTAGTTCATTTTTCAGATTAAATTAAATTGATTAACAAATAATCATTTTAATTTAACCTTACTTAAATAATTAATCAGATTTAATTAATCTAATAATTAATTTAATTAAAGAATTAATTAATTAATTAAATTGACTACTTGATTTAAATTAATTAAAGAAGAATAATTATATATCCTTGGATTGTCTTAATTCTTTTCTGAATCACTGAAAGTAATAAAGGAATACCACTGAATATTTTGTTGACGTTCCATGCACGGTCTGGTTCATGAACGACTAACTTCAATGACTGTCCTTTAATTTTCACATTAAAAATGTGATTCATTTTTCTTCTCATTTCTTTCTCCTTCTTGTACTTCACTGTATTCTGTCTGAACCTGTCACTCTAGAAATCTCTGTCTTAGAAATGAATCCACTTCTTTGATGCTATACTGAGGCTTGATCAGCAATCTGAGCTTCTTCCAGTGTAAATCATCAAAACTATAGATTGACTTTAGGGTTTTACTTCTGACAGATAGTACCTTCTGAGATTCCTGTGACAGTTAAAGTTATTTACTTATTACAATCTAAGCTTAAGTTGAGTTGAGTCCTCGAACTACAAATAGGCTGTGTCATATGCCTTTCAATCTCCCCCTATTTGTTTGTTAGAAGATAACAAGCAAATACCTAGAGGATTACTCAACTAACTCAACTTAACTTAGTAAAAGATAAAACTTTAAATATAAAGTAAATAAAAGAAAAGTTCTGGTTTATATTTAACATTGTCCAGATTCAAACATAAAAGATAAATACAAGATAGATGATCCTTTAGACTGATCATATAATACAATTTTCTATCTTGACCTATCTAAGCTCTAAAGATATCACATGTAGAGCTGATCTTCACTTTGAAGTTTCTTCATCCCTTATCTCTCCAGGTTCAACTTCATCTTCTTGTTCTAGAAATCTTCTGATATTCTCTGTGTCAAATCGTTCTTGATCATCCAAGGTTTTGATCAAATCCTTGTCAAGTACACGTTCATAATCTGACACAAGACCTTTAGGTTTCTTAGGCAAAATTCCAAGGTTACCCCATAGCCGATTCCGAAGCATGTAATATTTCTTTTCAAAGCTAGTTAAAGCATATGATCGAATAATGTCAGCAACAAAGATACTTTCTTTATCTTCGAATCCTGTAGTCCTCAGCATATGTTCTAACCAGATCAGATGAGATGCAGTGTATAATTTCATCGACTAAGAATCAAGGAAGCAAGAATGTAGTGTATTACCCTTGAGAAACTTAACATGATGTGGAGTTTGAATAACTTGTGGACTATTCCTTTGCGCAAACTCCAAAAGTCTTTCATGAAGTAAAATATTCAGTTCAGAAAACCTTTTTACCTTTAGGGACATAATCCACAGTTCAATCAAGCTTCTCTGTTGAAAGATTTGAAGTGACACATAGAGAGAACCCATTGTACGAGAGTCAATCTGAATTATCAGTTGATCTGCACATCTGTCAAACCCAGCTACTATCCTCGAGATTTCCAGCATCAATGCATCCATATATTGCAAGTAATTTGGATTGGTCTCTTGAAACTGTTGAAGTAGTTGGAGAAAACGTTCATCATCATTAGCAGTGTTTTGAATAGAATCAAAAATTTCTCTTGCTCTCTCCCACTTTGGACCAATCTTCAACTGAATATCTCTTTTTCTTTCTTGTACATTGATTGCATGTAACTTTTGTTTCTTTGCATCTTCAGCTTGCTTCAGCTTCAATCTTTTATCCACTACCTGTCTGGTCTTCTCAAGCTTAGCTTGTCTCATCTGACGATCAGATTTCTCCTCTTGAAGTTCCTTCTCAAATTCAGGATCATCTTGCCAGTTTGAAAGATCTTCTTCAATGTCATTTAATTGTTGTACCTCAAACTTACTATTCTTGAGATCGAAATCAAAATCGGATACATCCTGATCATGAGCAGCTTTTTATTTTCCCTTGGTAGACTTCTCAGACTTCTCCTTATGCCTCCCTTGACCTCCTGACTTACTTCCTCCTGCTCCTCCAGACTCTGCTCCTCCAGACTTAGCTCCTACTCCAGACTTCTCCCCCTTAGTTGAGGAATCCTCTACAGACTTTCTTTGACTATCAAGCCCCCTATCTTCATCATTATCCCCCTTATTATCATCATCATAGTCTTCAAAATATGATTTTTGTTCTGGTGTGATATGATGAGTAGGTTTAACAATGTTGTATAGATGATCAAGTCCTTCAAACATGTAATCATACTTTTCTTCAAGCTTCGCAAAGGTTGTTGAATATGATTGAGCAGTTACATGCATTTCCACTTGAAGTTCATCCACCCTATTAGAGAGTCTGTCAATAGCATTTAGAATATCTGTTCTTTCTGTAGATGCCTGAGAGTTGGATTGTATCAATGTATTGATTGTTGGAGTGAGTGTAGTCTTTATGTTCTGGACATCATCACGAATAATCATGAGCTGATTGTTGACAGAGGTGGAAGAAGAAGACCGTTCATCCACTTGTGCTTTGAAAAATTGTTTTTCAGCCTCAGTTTCCATCAATTTCTTTTGCAGATCTTTGATTTGAGCCATAAGAGACAAAGTGTTTGTGTCAGTGTGTGCGCTCACCTCATGTTCACTCAAGGATATGTCACTCTCCTTTCGTGCATGTGTTTCACTCATATTTAAGGTGGTCCTCACATCACTCAACACTAGCTCCTTTCCTTGAGCTGTACCTGCAAAAGAAATCACCCTAGCCTCTTCTGGAGAGGTCAGTGGTGGTGCAGTGGGAGTTCGCAATTCCCAATCCTCAGTCATCTCTATCAATTCATTTGGATTTGATAACTGAATTTCTTCAGTGATAGGATGACCAAGTTGCCCTTCACTTTCTCCAGATAAATCTACGAGTGAAGAATCCCTTGAGGGAGCCAGGAATGTTCCTCCTGGGTGGGGAGATGATGACTCTATTATAACTGGCAGAGAGTCAAGAATTCCCTCAGAAGCCTGTGAAGGCTCTTCTACCGTAACAATGGTAGGCACTATAACAATCCTATCGTGCACTCCTTGCTCAGTGTCCTTAACAACATCAGATTCTATGGTAATGTTTTCCCCCATTGTGAGTAATAGAGGTGTGCTTCACTCTGTACAAGGTGCCACGGCCCTTTGGCGAATTTCAATAATTTCATCCTGTTGAGAGGATGAAATTAGTAACAGTTCATCGGCCATTTCAATGTCCAAGTCCTGTTGGGAGGAAATGGATGGGCTAACAGATGCCTCAAGTAGTAGGTTTCTTCTCTTCTTTGGTGGAGGCAGAGCTGTGGGATCACTCACATTATCACTTCTTCTATCAGCTCTTTTTGTCAACAACTTGCTTCTGGCTTTAGGTTTAGAGATTTGATTAGACACAGTGTTTGGCTCTAAGATCTGGGATAGAGGTTGTGGTTCTACAACCTCTTGGTCTGACCTATCAGCCACTTGGGCTCCAGAAACAGTTTGAGAGATAGAAGGCAATACCTGCTCCATTGATGCAGTAGCTGTACCTGAAGGAATAGATTGTTCCATTTGATGTTGAAGTTCAGGGACAGGTACATTTTGAGGTTCAGGTTCAGGTGCATTTACAAGTCGAGGAATGACAGGTAGATTTATAAAGTTAGACAAATATGGTGTAATATACACTGGCACATTTATCAATTTTCTATGTGTATCAAGGCTAGTGAATATTTTCTTGGTTTGCCTGCCTGATACCATAGGGTTGTCATTCCTAAAGATTGTTTGTTGACCAACAGGAACAAGATTATTAAATAACAAAGTTAAGAATCTAGGATAATAACATAAAACTTTCTTACCCTCATCAAAGTCCCTTCTAGCCTTAACAATTCTACCAACAATAGTATTCCAAAGTAGATTACCAATATTGATTCTACGGTTGTTAGCAACAACATAACCAATAGTTTGTAACATAGAGGCGAGTAAATGAAAGTTACCTCTGGCTGTATTAGCAAATACCTTGGAGATCGTGTCGAAAAATGCATCCCATTATTGAACCAGATTCCTTTTGCTCAGGTTGTTTATATCAATTACTCCATGATAATTAATATCACTGAAGAATTGATAGAGTTGTTCACTGGTTGGAAATGGATCAAAATTATCCACCGGGAGGCCCAATACAGTAGTAAGGGTTGATTCCGTCACGACGTGGTGTGTACCATCAAAATCAAAAGAGAATGAGGTCAAATCTTCAGACACCACAGCTTCTGTGCAAATCAATTGGGGCTTCGATCGAAATAGCATTTCGGATAAGTGAATCGTCATTTAAAAATCGTATCCAAGGCCTAAATCGATCATAGGGACAATCGTTCGGATTAAAATAGCCAACCAAATTATGCTTCATTATCTCAAAATTATCAGCCATTTTTTTTAACACAAAAACACACTTCAATTTTAGGAAAATTAAAACAATTCGAAAATTTTCAAAATTATTAATTAATTAAAATTAATTAAAAATTCGAATTAATTCAAAGTTGTCAGAAAAATCCCAAAAATTTATATGATGATCTCCTAATCACTGAGAGTCTCAATCTATTTTTAGATTTCAAAGAAAAAATCTAAAACAATTAAAACAGTGAAAACCCGATTCAATTTTTTGAAAAATTGAGTTTTCAAAAACTGAATGAAATTCGAAGATGTTCGGTTCAAAAGACAGGAAATCGAATGATCTATTCAATGATGTTGTTCGTTTTCAGTTTTGTTGAAGAAAATCGAGCAGAGGTTCTGTAAGAACCCCAAATTTTGGATATAATTAAAAACTTTTTATTATGTACTGAGGTAATGGTGAATAGTGATTACGACTACGATGTAACGATTGAGATAATGAATGGAAGGAATGGAATTCGATTTAAATATTTATATGTCTTGAAGAATACTATTGGTTGACAATTTAGATAAGAATTATCTATCTCCTAGGGAGTTGAGATTTGATAATTATAAAGGAGAAGATTATTCCTATGTCATCCAAATCGATATCTGTTATTGGTCCAGTAGGTCCGTAAAAAAGTTAAGGAACGATTGAAAGAGATTAGGGACAATTGTACAACCCTAAGAGGATGAGTAAAGAAAAATGGATGAATAATGATTTTGATGGATTTAGGAATATTATGAGACGACACTATATAGAAGTATTCGGAACGGATTTCCGAGTTCGTATTAGTGATCCAGAGGGAAAATAAGTGTATGTAAAAGCTGTCGGATTCTGAAAAATAGTACTTTTATTTTCCCCGAGAATTTCCTGGACACATAAAGACTTAAGGGTTTATTGAAGAGATTTAAGGAATTTGGATTCAAGAATTATTAAAGAGAATTGAGAATGATAGTATAAATAGTAAGATGGTTTCCGGTAAAACCCTAATTAGAAATCTTCGAGATATTCCTTCGAACGATCAATGAATTGAGTAATAACCGGACAAAGAAGCAAGCAGAGAACCAAGAGACAAACATGTGCAAGTGGATGGAGTAAGGGTAAGCAAAGTGACTTTCATGTAAGTCAACTACAAGTGTAGTGATGAAGTTGCATTTGTGCCAAAAAGGGTATGCTTAATGTGGTGCCAACAAGTGGACCAATAGAAGGGCAACACTTGGACCACTAGCAAGCTAACAACACAAAAGTAAAGGATGCATCCAAGATATATGCCAAGTATTGCAATTATTTAGGCATAAAGCAAAACAAAGGAAGCAAAGCCAAGAACTCCATGAAGAGCAAAAAAAAAATCTGCTCCTTTTTAGCAAAATCAAAGTCCAACCTCTTGACCTTCAATGGCCATGAAATAAATCATGTAAGTTCCTTACTATATCAACATGATCTCCTAGAAATTTGAGCTTCAAATTCCATCTCTAGCATAGTTTTCAAAAATCATCAAAGTGATGATGAATAGTGTTTTCAAGATCTAATCTTTGATTTCTTGTTTTGTTTGGATGATCCAAGCTTTGTTAAGGTGTTCTAAGGATTGATCAAGGTTTATTAAGGTCTTACATACTCCAAGGAAGGTATAAACTTCAAGAACCCTAGTCTTTTATTTGAGTTTTAATGGAGTTTTAGATGAGATTTGATAATGTTTATAGCTTGTATTCATGATTTAGAACATGTATGTTGTGTGTGTGTTATAAAAAGATTAATATATGTTTTGTGGCTCCAAGACCTGTTGAGACAGTGAGGGAGATGATAAATAGTGCCCATGAGTGTTGGTGGTGGATTGAATGATTATTTGGAGGGTTTTGATTTTGGAAATATCTGAGTTATATCCGTCGTAATGCTGAAATTTCATAAACTCTTAAAATTTGAGCATAACTATTAGGATAGATGCCTGACCTTAGTGATATTATAGACTGGCCTTATATTTCTCGAGTCATAGATCGTTGTGGCGTAAGAATCGAAACATTCCGACTTACGGTTTAGGAGTTATGGTCATATTACGAAAAGTAGTTCGAAACTGTAAATGAGAATTCGTAACTGAAATTGAACCCTCGTAAAATACGTAAGTCAGTGACGAATCTGGGTAATTAAATACTATAGGTAAAAAGGAAGGTGTGAGAGAAAACCTCATGTGAAACGGATCGTTTTCCGATTTTATAAAAATGTTGGAATCAAAGTTAAACGCGAACGAACCCCTAAAAACCCGCTTGATTATAACTTCGGTAAAACACTTAGAAAACGGGCGATAAAACTCGGAGTATAATATTGATTCGTAACGATCGACTTTAGAACTTGTATGACTTAAGTATGTCCCAAGTGTAAGTACAGTGACATGTCGTATTAACGAACGAATGTCGGGTCGGATCGATGATAAAAGGAATCCACTAAAAGGGGTATAACGAGATAACTCGAGAACGTGTTTCGATTTAAGTATAACTTAACTTTTAAGATGTTAAGTGATTAATCCCGAATGCCTTGGCTATTTATAGATCACCAAGCTGACCCGGGACCCGCTACCACTACCCCTTACCATACTCGACTACCAGACAAGTTTCAATTCCCTTCTTTTAGGCTGTTGTTGTGATTGAATATATATATATATATGTTTTCTGTTATACATATGCCATAGCATGCATGCCTACTTTCCAGTTATATCGTTATGCTTGTTCCCTGATTGTTTATTGGCATATAAATTAGATAGCTAACGTATCAATTATAAGCCGGTTATTGTAAGACCCTCATAGAAGGGCGTATACATCTTATTCATCAAATATAGATCGGGAGTCAATATTTCTTGACATATCGAGATTACCTCGGAGGAAAATATTTAAGTAAATATTTTCCATTATTTGGGCGACGAATATTATTTGAATATTCGTTCGAGATTATTTATTTAACGATCCTTACTTCAAATAATTATTTGAACGTAACCATTCGACGAATAATATTTTTCAATATTCATTCAGAGTCGAATAGATTAGCGATTATTATTCCGAATATTCTTCTAAAGATTGGACTACTAAATGAATATTATTTGAATATCCATTTAGAATATTATTTTATTAAATGAATATTACTTTTGAATAATCATTTAAGATATTAATTACTTGATGAATATTATTCTAATATTCATCTGAAGCTTGATTTATTTATCGAATATTATCTCGAATATTCCTTTAAAGCTTGGATTACTAAATGAATATTACTTGATATTCATTTAGAATATTATTCATTAAATGAATATTACTTTTTGAATATTCATTTAAATTCCTAATTAATGATGAATATTATCTTAAATATTCCTTTCAGGTCTTATTAATTAATGAATATTCATTTAAATATTTATTTATTCAATAAATATTCTCCTGATATTTCTTCAAGGATTATTTTGAGAAATACTCTGATTAAAGATATTCTTTCATATTCCTAAATATTCTTTAAATATGTTTAATTCAATAAATATTCTCTGAATATTTATTCCCTACTTAGAATAACCTCAATAAGGTTTATCTTCTTCGATTATTATGGAAATTATTTCGGAGTCATATTATTATTAATCTTATATCAAGAAAGGTTCTCAGACATCATTCTTCTTTGAGTCTATCTCCCTAATAATAAGGGAACCTTACTTGGAAAATGATATTTATCTTGTCGACTTCCCGGTCATAAAGTATTCTCTTCACTCGCAACTCGGGTGCTATTGACTTATTAAGTCGTTGTTTACCTTCTCATCTTTCGAGGGGTAAGATGGTTGGAACAAGTTGATATTCGTTACCAAGCAATAGCTTGGAAGTTATTGGTGAATTTTCCTTTCCAACTAGATACGACTACTTTGTGGAGTCTTATCAACAAGTATTATACTTGGGGAAAGGGGGACGAACGTTACCTTCAGAATCATGAATTCTTTTTGAACTAGGAGTCGTGTAAGAGGCCGAGTAGCGCCGGTCCATCCCCTTTGGCCCAACCGTTGGCCGGGGAGAGCTAGTAAGGCGGTAGACAAGTAAAGCCGTCAGTTCTTCCTTCTATCGGTAGTAAATCTAATTTGAGCTGTACGATCTCGACTGATCATCAAGATTGGAACAGCGGGCGCGGTGAATACTCCATCATTGGTTCATCATCCAAACTTATTTATTTCCTGCAACATGATTACTGTTGGCAGAGCTGGAAAAGTGTTCATAACTGGAATTGCAATCTTTTCATGCAAGTTCCTCTTTTAATGGCAATGAGAATATCTCGCTTACTTTTGATGTAGCAGATATTTCTACAAACAAATACTTTGAGTTACCTCGTAACTTCATCGTTCATATTATACTGGCATCATTTCCGTAAATGCATGGCATATGGTTTGAAAGATACTTTTGAACTGTTATATATTATCGTTTAGTTATATATTATTTTTGGTGGGCTATTGCTCACCCTTGCTTTATTATTATATCACAACAACAGCTAGACCAGATGACTCGCACAAGGCGCACTCGACGCTGGCGAGGACGATGAGACTACCAGAGCCAAAGAGACAGCTATTGGTAGGATAGATTTATTCTTTCAGTACCAAGTATATGGTCTAGTATGACTTATGTAAATGGATGGCAAAGAGTATGTATTTATATTGAAATTCTTTTGGATTGTAAAAACTCATAATGTGATTAATAAAATTTGATTGTTACTCTGATTTCATCTCTGGGACTATAACGGGTGTGTTTTATATTGTTGTGTTGGGTCATTAAGATGTATATTATTTTATGTTGAGGTAAGTTCAAGTATTGTGGACAGAATTGGAGACCGTAACGACCGGATCCCGGACCCCGGATCTGGGGGTGTTACAGGTTCGTTGCAAGATTCGTGTGTATTGTATGTATATATCGACTGTGTTCTCTGTGTCAAAACACGAGAGAGAGAGAGAGAGAGAGAGAGAGAGAGAGAGAGAGAGAGAGAGAGAGAGAGAGAGAGAGATAAATAATTGTCTTGATACTGTGTTTTTTTTAAGTATCAAATACACTACAAGACAATCGGTTGATTGTCTTGCCGATTGTCTTGGTAGTATAAACACTATCAATACAATCGTCTATTTAACTGATTAAAAACAAACAAAAACAAATTTTTTTTTTTAAATACTGAAAAGACACTCCAAGACAATCAAGTGATTGTCTTGCCGATTGTCTTGGTAGTTCAAAACTATCAAGACAATCGTTTGTCTTGAACTAAAATTAAGAAAACAAAACAAAACAAAACAAAAATAAAATTGAAAAATAATTTATTATTTAACAAAATAACCTGCCAAGACAATCTGTGGATTGTCTTGGCGATTGTCTTGATACTATAAAGACAAACAAGACAATCTATTAATCTGCTAATATTATGCTAATAAAATACAAATTAATGTGCATAATTAATCCAATTAAAATACACTCTAATATATTATTAAAATTACTATAGATAAATATTTAGCAAACACATGGATTAATCTTTTTACGAAAACAAATATAAATAACAAAAGGACAAACACTACAAAACATTTAATAAAATATTAAATATATTTACAAAAACATTTATAACAAATTAATGAATCTAAATATTTTCTAATAAATAACTTTCTAATAGAAAATTATTTAAATAGAGAATATGATTCATTAAAGTATCACAAATATTCCAAAACAAAAGAAGTAATAAAGAAGTTATTATAAACATGTTGACAAAGATTTTTAGCAATTACAAGCAATAGAAAGTTGATAAAATAATCATGCAAGTGATTAAAATTTAAAAATAATAACAAAATCACTTGCAAATTATTAAAGAATAAACCTCAGATATTAACCAGCTTAATTACTAGGACTGTTTAACATACCCAATTCACCAACAATTTTGGTGAATGTGGATTCGTCAAGAGACTTAGTAAAAATATCTGCTGTTTGTTCTTCTGTGGGTACAAATAATAATTCCACAGTACCATCCATGACATGCTCTCTTATAAAATGATACCTGATGTCTATGTGCTTGGTCCTCGAATGCTGCACAGGATTGTTGGAGATTGCTATGGCACTTGTATTATCACACAAAATTGGAATTTTTGTTAATACAAAACCATAGTCTTTCAGCTGATTCCTAATCAACAAGATTTGTGCACAACAGCTTCCAGCAGCTATGTATTCAGCTTCAGCTGTTGAGTTGGAAACTGTTTGTTGTTTCTTGCTGTACCAGGAAACTAGCCTGCCACCTAGGAATTGACAACTCCCAGAGGTGCTTTTTCTATCTACAACACTTCCTGCATAATCTGAATCTGTGTATCCAACAAGATTAAAACCAGATTCTTTAGGGTACCAGATACCTAGATTAGGTGTACCCTTAAGATATCTTAAGATTCATTTTACAGCAATGAGATTAACATCTCTAGGATCCGCTTGGAACCTTGCACACAAGCAAGTAGCATACATAATATCTGGTCTACTTGCAGTAAGGTAAAGTAATGAGCCTATCATACCTCTGTAACTTGTGACATCTACCTTGGCAGAATTTTCACAAGTTCCAAACTTGACAGCTGTAGATGATGGTGTCTTAGCTGAAGATGAGTCCTCCATTTGATATTTCTTGAGGAGCTCTTTGATATACTTGGATTGACAGATAAATATTCCATCTGTCCTTTGACTTATTTGCTATCCAAGAAAGAATTTCAGTTCTCCCATCATGCTCATTTCAAATTTATCCTGCATTAACTTAGCAAACTTCTTGCACAAAAGATCATTAGTAGACCCAAATATTATATCGTCCACATAGACTTGGACTAATATTGTATCATTTTTATGTTTCTTAGTAAAGAGAGTTTTGTCTATGACACCTCTAACAAAGCCATTTTCAAGTAAAAATTCAGAAAGGGTGTCATACCATTTTCTTGGTGCTTGCTTGAGGCCATAGATAGCCTTGAAAAGGAAGTAGACATAGTCCAACAGATCTGGATCTTCAAAGCCAGGGGGCTGTTCTACATAGACCTCTTCATCCAGCTTACCATTTAGAAAAGCACTCTTTACATCCATTTGATAAACATTAAAGTTTGAGAATGCTGCGAATGCCAAGAATATTCTAATGGCCTCAAGTCTTGCCACTGGAGCATAGGTTTCATCATAGTCAATGCCTTCAGCTTGTGAATAACCCTTTGCTACCAGTCTTGCTTTATTTCTTGTGACTGTGCCATCTTCATCAAGTTTGTTTCTGAATACCCATCTAGTGCCAACCACTGTTCTATTTGAAGGTCTGGGTACCAGCTTCCATACTTCTTGTTGTTTGAATTGATTGAGTTCATCTTGCATAGCAATCACCCAATCAGGATCAGAAAGAGCTTCTTCAGTTTTCTTAGGTTCCATTTCAGATAGAAACCCTGAAAAATTGCATTGATTCTGATAAGCTCTTCTAGTCTTTACTCCAACATCTGGATCACCAATAATTAACTCAAAAGGATGAGTTCTATTCCAAACAGTTTGTCTGGATAGATTAATTCTTGATGATTCCCCTTGATTTGAATTGTGGTGTTGAGTATGACTTGTTGATCCTTCACTAACTCCCCCTGAGTTGTTGCCAGGATGATTAGATGAGTGTTCAGAAGCATGAGTGGTGTTTTCAATATTATCATTATTATCACCATCATTATTCTGATTGAACTCATCATTGACATTGTTGTCATTAGCATCAGCAAAAACATCAGGTGGACTATCATCATCTGAATCTAGATCTTTCATATCTTCAAAAGATAGCTTTTCAGATGAATCTTCAGTTTGGATAGTAGGGAGTTTAGTGTCATCAAATGTTACATTGACACATTCCATCATCTTTTGATGTTCAATCAAATACACCTTATAAGCTCTTCTTTCATAACCAACAAAAATTGCTTCATGTGCTTTGGCTTCAAATTTTCCACCTTGATCGTCTCCTTCTTTAAGTACAAAGCATTTAGCTCCAAATACATGGAAGTATTTGAGTGTTGGTTTCTTTTCATTCAAGGCTTCATAGGGTGTCTTCATCAAGTCTTTGTTGATAAGAGTTCGACTCTGAGTATAGCAAGCAGTGTTGACAGCTTCAGCCCAAAAATATAATGGAAGCCTTGATTCGCTTAACATAGTACGTGCAGCTTCAATCAAGGTTCTATTCTTTCTTTCAACTACCCCATTTTGCTGAGGAGTTCTTGGAGCTGAGAATTGTCTGGTTATTCCTTTTTCAGTTCAAAAGTCATTCAGAACTGCATTCTTGAATTTAGTTCCATTGTCTGACCTTATAGCCCTCACTGGATACTTGGAATCCAACTCAATTAACTTGATGTGATCAATCACCAGTTGCGGAGTCTCATCTTTAGAATTCAGGAACAAAACCCATGTGTACTTTGAAAAATCATCAACAATCACAAGAGCATATCTTTTCTTTGACATAGACATCACATTCACTGGACCAAATAGATCCATGTGAAGTAACTGTAAAGGATCAGTTATTGAAGATATATCAGTGCTTTTGTGAGTTGCCCTTTTTAGTTTGCCTTTTTGACAGGCATCATATAGTCCTTCCTGTGTGAATTCCATAGGGGGTAAACCTCTCACCATTTCCCTCTTAACCAAATAATTCATTGTTTTGAAATTCAGGTGAGAAAGTTTCTTGTGCCATAGCCAGCTTTCATCTGTGGATGCTTTAGAATAGAAGCAATTGATTTCTTGAGTGCTTCTAGTGTTCAGGTTGGTTACATACAAGTTTCCTTTTCTGACTCCCGTCAGAGATGGTTGTTCATTTCTTTTGTGTGAAATCAGACAATTCATTTTGTTAAAGTGGACTTCAAATCCCTTGTCACAGAATTGACTGATACTGAGCAAATTATGCTCAAGTCCTTTTACAAAGGACACTTCTTCAATGATAACATTTCCAGCTTCAAGTCTGCATATCCATCAGTTCTACCTTTGCTGTTATCTCCAAAGGTAACTACTGGGCCGACCTTCTCCACCACATTTGTCAGCAGGGTTCTGTCTCCAGTCATATGCCTTGAACATCCACTGTCCAAGATCCAGGTTACTCGTTCAACCTGTTCAATACCCTGCAATGACAAATGAATTAAACCTTCTTCGGGACCCAAATTTGATTGGGTCCTGCGAATTTAAAGTACTGACCTTTATCAGGCAAAACAACATTTTTAATTTTAACATCTTTAGTCAATAAACATTTAACCTTATAAACAGATTTGAAAATCTTTTGTTTTATCATGGGTATCCATGTTTCTCTAGTAGCAATAACACTTGTGTCATTGACTGGACATTTGACCTGGTAAACATTCTTGGTAACCTTTTGTTTAGTCTTAGGTGCAAATGTCTCTCTCCTAACTTGAGGAGGAAAAGCAGTCTTTGATCGAACATTATTGTTCCTGTTCATGTGCTGTCGAGGAGCATTCTGTTTAACACATGCATAATTACCATTAAAATAAGCACGCATACTGTTAAAAGCACAAGACATACAATTGATAACACCACATGCTTTATGATTAGAATCAATGGTAGGCATGGTATTTTTCTGTTTCAACTTATTACTACATAATCCAGTCTTAGAAGAACTAGCTGATTCAACAACTTTGACTGGCACCTTAGGTACATCTTTCTTGGATGAAACATTCGTTGTATTAGTGTCCTCAACTGATTTAGCCTTAACAAAGACTGTGACATTTTTCTTGGATGAAACATTCTTTGTATTAGTGTTCTTAACAGTTTTATCCTTAACACATTTATCCTTAACAAAGACTGTGCCATTTGCACTATCCTCATTTCTCATTTCTTCTTGGATAACCATAGAAAGAATATCTGGTGGTCCAGCATCAGATTTTTTTAATAGAGGTTCTTTAACATTTTTGAGCACATGTGGTATTCCCCTTTCTTTAGCACTAACAGGGTTAGGGGAATTTATGCCCAATGAGCCAACAGCTTCATTGTAACCATACCCTATACCTGTTGTGCGTTCTACAATTTGATTGTTAAAGAACTCTTTGGAAACTTTAACCGAATTATAACAAGTCCTGACCTGTGTTTCAAGTTCAGTCATTCTAGCCATTTGTTTGCCTACAACTTCTAGAATACCTTTCTCCTTTTTATTAAGCATTGTTATTTCATCTCTTTGTTGATCTTGATTAATATGCACCTTTTTCAATTCTAACACTTCATTGCCAAGATTAATGCTTAACAGATCTAGTCTTCTATATTCAGTTTGTGCATTACCTAATGAATTATGAAGACTACGAATCAACTCAGTGTCAGTAAGAGTTATCGGTTTGTTATGATAATCAGATGCTTGATCATTTGCCATCAACGCAAGATTTCCATATTCCTCATCTTCGCTATCCGTGTCATCCCAACTCTTACCAGCCGCAACATAGGCTTTTCCAGGTTTCTTCTTCTCAGCAGCAAAATCTCTTCTTTGAGTTTGCTTGGGTTTCTGACATTCAGTGGCAAAGTGCCCTAATTCATTACAGTTGAAGCAACGAATCTTGCTTCTGTCAACAGATCCAGTTTTGTATCCTCCCCTGTTACTAGAGGAAGAAGAGCCTCCTCTTTGGAATCTGTTATTTGACTTAAACCTGTACTGTGGATTTCTTCTGAATCTGAAGTTTCCAAATTGTCTTACCATCAATGCCAGGGATTCATCTTCCAGTTGATCTAACTCTTCCAATGAATAGAAATCTCCACCATCCTGAGTAGGTGGTGTTTGACCAAGTTCAACTTCAGTCTTTTCCTTGTCTGAGCTGTAAGGTAGAACAACCTTAGCTTCCACTTCCTTAGGTTCCTCAACTACAAGAGCTGTAGATGAACTTGGCACTCTTCCTTTACCAGAGACCTCCCTCTGCTGTACTTGTTCCAGTTCATAGGTTTTCAGAACACCAAACAATCTGTCAAGACCAATCTTATTCAAATCTCTTGATTCTCTGATGGCTGTTATCCTATGTTCAAGATGAGTGGGCATTGTCAACAAAAACTTCATATTAATCTCCTTCTGTGTATATTGCTTGCCATTGACTTGCAAGTTGTTGATAATTTTGTTATACCTTTCAAACACTTCCTGAATGCCTTCATTAGGGCCAGCTCTAAAGTGTTCATACTCAGAGGTTAAAATCTGAAGTCTGTTTTCCCTGACTTCATCAGTTCCTTCATTGATAGTCTCAATAGTTTCCCACATGTGTTTTGCAGTTTTACAATTTATCACATGACTGTACATCACAGGATCCAGGGAATCTATTAAAATAAGTCTCAAATTCTTATCTAGTCCTGCGTCCTCTTTTTCAACAGGAGTAAAAGAATCAGCATGCTTTGGAACATATGATGCAGGTGTTACAACACTTCCTCCAACAACAGATGCAGGTACATGTTCGAGTGGAATTATAGGTCCGTTCTGTAGAACACTCAAATATTTAGAATTTGCGACATCAAGAAACAACTCCATTTTATTTTTCCACATTGTATAATTGTCCTTGTTAAACATGGGAATTTTAACAATGCTTTTTGACGACATGATGAATTTTTAATTGAGTTAAAAATTCGAGATAGATTTTTGGCGGAATAAAATTAGGATCTTGATTTGTATATCAATCAATAGGCTCTGATGCCAATTGTTAGGTCCAATATGTTTGTAGAAGGGGGGTTGAATACAAACAGTACTGTTTAATCGAAATTTGTCCGAATAATTTAATTTATATTTTGACAAATTTGAGCGGAATTAAATGAAACAAAATTCAAGTTGAATATAAAATTATATTAACTTGAGGGGTTTGTTACAAATACAGTACGGAATTTATATCTAGTTAATAAAAACAAATTAGAAAATTCGACATGAATTTTTCTAGATTTGTTAATAAAAATCAAGATATAGATTATGAGTAAAAACTCGCTAATAGTACAAGAGTATCAAGTAAACAAGTTCTATCGGATCAGATATTAAAAATAAGATGAACTTGATTTTCTATGAATTTTTCTGCTTCTTGTATTGTGTTCTTGATGAGAGAGAAGAGAGCAAAATGCCTTTGTTGAATGTAATATTTCTGTCTGATCTTTTTTCTGTCGATTCAGTCTTGATATATAATATTCACTGCCTCTTTATCTTCAAATATAACTGTCAAGACAATCGGCAATACAATTTATTCTTCCAAGACAACCAATTTTGTACTGCCAAGACAATAGGCAATACAATTTATTCTTCCAAGACAACCAATTTTGTACTGCCAAGACAATAGGCAATACAATCGTCAAGACAATCAGGTTCTTCCAAGACAATCGGCAAGACAATCAAATTCTGAGATCTTTGTCTTGCTTTATCAAAAATTATCATTCTGTCTGAAGATTTTTCTTTTTGATCATTATCAAGACAATCTGATTTGAACTGTCAAGACAATCGTCAAGACAATTAAATCAGATTTTTATTCTACTTTTTAAAAGCTGTTCAGAATTTATCATTACCAAGACAATCGGCAAGACAATCAGAGATTGTCTTGCTTTACTGATTTTCTTCTTCAAGACAATCAGTGATTGCCTTGTTTCTCTAAATCCCTTCTCCAAGACAATCGGCAAGACAATCAGGGATTGTCTTGCTAGTTCATTTTTCAGATTAAATTAAATTGATTAACAAATAATCATTTTAATTTAACATTACTTAAATAATTAATCAGATTTAATTAATCTAATAATTAATTTAATTAAAGAATTAATTCAGGATGAATTAATTAATTAATTAAATTGACTACTTGATTTAAATTAATTAAAGAAGAATAATTATATATCCTTGGATTGTCTTAATTCTTTTCTGAATCACTGAAAGTAATAAAGGAATACCACTGAATATTTTGTTGACGTTCCGTGCACGGTCTGGTTCATGAACGACTAACTTCAATGACTGTCCTTTAATTTTCACATTAAAAATGTGATTCATTTTTCTTCTCATTTCTTTCTCCTTCTTGTACTTCAATGTATTCTGTCTGAACCTGTCACTCTAGAAATCTCTGTCTTAGAAATAAATCCACTTCTTTGTTGCTATACTGAGGCTTGATCAGCAATCTGAGCTTCTTCCAGTGTAAATCATCAAAACTATAGATTGACTTTAGGGTTTTTCTTCTGACAGATAGTACCTTCTGAGATTCCTGTGACAGTTAAAGTTATTTACTTATTACAATCTAAGCTTAAGTTGAGTTGAGTCCTCGAACTACAAATAGGCTGTGTCATATGCCTTTCAGATTAGTTTTGTGTCCTCAGCATAGATTCGCATAACGCCCAACTAGGTTCACTTTATGCCCTTATTTGGATTCATGTGATTCCCTTTACATTCTTACGATTCACCTTTTCCCTTTTAAGGATTCATCCAGTGCCCTATTGGATTCGTTTTGTACCCTCGGAATAGGTTCACATAACGCCCAATTAGGTTCACTTCATGCCCTCATTTGGATTCACTTGGTTCCCTTCACACTCTTAAGGTTCACTCAGTGCCCAATCAGATTCACATTGTGCCCTTGTCAAAGGATTCACTCAGCGCCTAATCGGATTCACTTTGTGCCCTTGTCACGATTCAAGCAAGAAGATAAAAACCTGCATGGTTCACTCAGAAGAAACATGGGAGCATTGAAGGGATTGGACCTTAAAATATCAAGCTATTTAGGTTCCTCTTGCATCCTATGACTTTGAGGAACCGAGGGTAGTTGTTGTGCCCAAAATCTCCATGGGTTAGATTTAGGCCCATTGGGCTTAAGGATCCAATCCGTATGATTAATATGGGTTATGATTGAGGTCCCTTAAGATAAATAGGGCCAAATAGCATGTGAAATGGATTTGGACAGGTTCAGGTTCCTGAGAGACAGGTTCTTGTAGATAGGTTCCCGAGAGACAGGTTCCTGCAGATAGCTTCCTGGGAGACAGGTTCCTGCAGGCAGGTTCCTGAGAAACAGCTTCCTATACGAGAATAGATTTATGCCAGTAGATTTATAGTATGATTAAGCCTCCTATTCTTTAGGAGCAAGCTATGAACGTCAACTCCTTGTTGGAATGTATTCTTTGGGCGTAAATGATCCTTGAATACTTCCAATAGAACTAGAACTAGTAAAGATACTCCTAGCCGGGCTAGAACTTGAGTTCTACTCGACTTAGGTCGCCTATTCGTGGCTGAATCTGGAGAAAAGGAGTTCCCCACGAATTAGGAACCTAGAATATTGCTGCCTAACCAGACTTTTAGTCTAAAAAGAACTACGTGAACTTGATCCCTATATAAACAGGGTACGTAGGCACCTTGAGAAGACACGGTTACAAGCCTCGCAATAGACACCTACGAGATTCTTGAGAACACACGACACAAGCCTCAAGGGAACTCGCGAGATTCTTGTAAACGCTCTCGAGCTCAGTTCAACCCCCACAAAAAACCTCCATTCTCCATAGATTATTTGATCGTTAGCCGAGACAACTCACCGCAAACCTCTCAAAAGTTGTTACGAAATCCACTCATCAACAGTTAAAATTTCTCATAGTTTCTTAACTCTTGTGTCCTACACTAGGTACTGATTATTCAGCAATTTCAAATACAATAAAATATTTGATTCCAGGTACTTGAGAAATTTTTTATTTGAGAAAAATAAAATTAAAAGGCTCACCCAAAAGCTATTACAAAAATGAGAATCTCGGACACTGGACAAACCAAACATCATTTGAGAAACAATGCGACACATTAAATTTTGCAATTTATTATTCTTATGTGTTCATGTATTCAGATTAAAAAATTTTCATACATTAGTATATGAGTATACTAAACGATGAATAATAATTATACATATACTTGTAAAATTCGAAAATCGGGACTAATCTATTGTGTTCTCGATCAGGAATTTAAGTAGAAAATCAGGAATTAGCCAAAATAATAATCAAATTTATTTTACTAATAAAGTATTTGACAAATTAGTCGTATTTGTAACAAAATATAAATAATAATTATAAAAAGATACTCGTAAAATTCGATAATTGGTTCTAATCAATTAAATTCTCGATATGGGTCACGCGGTAAATTGAAAATTAGCTGAAGTAATAATAAGATATATTTTCATATTATAATAACATTTGATATATTTAATTTATTTATAATAAAAAATACTATTCAAAAGTAATTCATAGTGAGTAAAATATTTTTTAAAAGTTAATCGGGAATTTCTCAAAAATTCAAAATTTTTAGAACACTGATTAATACTGATTAATGCTTTATAATAAAAATATAATTAATAACTAATTTCATTTTATCTTTTAATATATTTTATAATAGTTGAAAAATTAGTTGCACTCTCATTTTTAATATTAATCCATTGTATTCAGTAACACCTCGCTATTAGGGTTGATTATTCGGTTATAACCGAACCGAAATACCGAATATCGAAATAACTGAAATACTGAATAAGATCAAAAATCATAACCGAAAAGAACCGAATGATTTCGGTTATTTTAACGAACCGAATTTAAAATTCGGTTAAAACCGAATACCGAAATAAAAAACTGAATTGATGTAAATATATATTTAAAGCTTGTTCTATGTCTGATCATAAGGAATGGTTATATACACCATCCTTCTTGATTGATGTATTAGCCAGTGATATTCAATAAAAGGTGCTCTCTGTTTTGAAAAATAAATATTTAATATATAAATATTTGATATAATTATATATAATAATTTTATATATATATATATATATATATATATATATATATATAGTAGGGAGCCTGAGATATATCTCAGGTAAGTTCCCTGAGATAACTGTTTTTTATATATAAAAATGGGGTGGGTATTTTAGTAATTTTAGATATTTTTAATTTGCCCTGCGGACCCAGCAAGATTTAAAGATTATTTTATATGTATCTTAGGAAAAGTTCCCTCAGATATATCTCAGGATCCTTTTTCTCATATATATATATATATATATATATATATATATATATATATATAGGGTCCTACTCTACTACAAACTAAAATTAACTACAAACTACAAACTAAACACTAATTCAATATTTCATGCTAATCTAATGATCAAACTAGGGGTACCCCAATACAAAAATGCTTAAAATAATTGGCTCTATCCAACAAAAAAAAAATCACTGTTCACGTGATGACGTGGCAGTGGATTTCACTGGTTAACGGTGCTTCGCACCTTCTTGTACGGCGCTTCGCGCCTTTATCATTCTAAAGTTGTAAAGAATGGCAATCAATGGTAAAGGCAATAGACGATTGACGGGTGTGTCGAGGGCCTGCGGCCCTCATGACTACCTAACTCATCCATTTACTGTCTTAAATGCTTCGCATTTCCACGGCAAGTTTTTTTTTTTTTTTTGGTTGATAGAGCCAATTATTTTAATCATCTTTTGTGAAGGTACCCTTGGCGGGAACCTTAGAATAAATGAAATATAATTAATTTAGTGTTAGTTTGTAGTTTGTATTTAAGGATTGGTTTGTATTTGAGCAAAAGCCTATATATATATATATATATATATATATATATATATATATATATATATAATATAAACCAAATTTAATAGTTTTACATATATGATATATATATATATATATATATATATATATATATATATATATATATATATAATTTTAGTTTTTAATATATTTCGGTTAATTTGGGTTTTTCGATTAATTCGGTAAAAAACCAAAAAAATTGAAAAACAGAAATACACAAAAAAACCTAATCGAATTAACCGAATTATTTCGGTTCGATTAACCGAACCGAATTATTTTGTTCGGTTAACCGAACCGAATTATTGCAATTATTTCGGTTCGATATTCGGTTAACCGAACCGAATGCTCAGCCCTACTCGATATAAGTTAAAACACCATGAACAAATTAATATCAAAAGAATAACTTTAGTTTACAAACTACGTGTTACTAAATAGTTTATATATTCACTTTATACCATAAATTCAGGATTTTGCGTTTATATTATAATGTATAAATGATATCTTTTTTCTTTTCATATTTTCTTATCTCTTTTGCGTTATTTCTTTTTTCATTTTTTTTGTTAACATAAAAGTGACAAAAAAGTTATTTCTGGTGGGACTCATGTAAAAACATTGAAGTTTAAAACATGGCCACATGACGCGAAGCATGACAGAAGGAATTAAAAACAATTGTGGAGCCTGGAAAGTTACACTGGACGAACATCAGCAACATGGCAAACAAAGAAATTGGCCGGTTCGCACAGCACAACGATGCGCGATTTAATTGTAACGAGACTGCAAAGATAAGTTTTTCAATTTATCTAATAATTCTGCAAATTAATTATTTATTATGTCATGCATGCATAATGATTATGTTTTTAAATATTTTTTAGGAAAAATATTTATTATATAGAAAATTCGTGCGAGCTATATTTTTATGCTTGTAAAATTATTGCGATTTAGAAAATATCGTACGAGATATTTATGTTGATGACTTGTGGATATTTATATTGATGATTTGCGTGTATTTTATAATCCCGTACGAGTTGCATGCTTTGAAGAAAAAAATTACATATGCGAGACGCATAATTTTGAAAAAGATTTTCTACAAAGAAAAGGAGCATTATTTTCGAACAAATAAATATCGCGACATTCTTAAAAGAGCATATTTATTATTACATTTGGATTTGTAAAATATTTTTCATATATCATCGCGATAGTACATATATGTCAAAAATATTTTCAAACTTGCGAACTAAATTGTCAAGTAGGGTAGCCTATACAAGCTATAAATCTCACAAGGCTACATGCTTAGTAAAGTGCAGCACCCTCTGGATTATTGAAGGCCCATGAGATCTCTCTATATCGAATGGGTGGAGGCATCCCTATGCAAACTATCTTTAAGACTTCATAGCACAGCTAACCCAACAAGGGACGCGTGCGAAGTTCGCCAGAACTACATCTACATCTACATCTCTTATTAACAGTCCCGCCAGAAACGAAGACACATCCTTATGTGGTTGCATCAGACACTTGAAAAGCGTGTACGCCAATTCGGGATATATACAAACGCCAAGGTCCTAACTAGACAACAAGGATCGCAAAGGATTTCAAAATTATTATTTATGCTCGCACATTTGAAAACCTTGGCAAATATATATCTTATAATGGTTATCGCATGCTATCACACTTGCATCCGCATACGCCTAACGAGCACAGTGGTGCTCTAAGTATTTTTCTAATCATCTATTTTCAGTTGTTTCAGTTGACTCGAGAAATTTGGAAGCTTGAAGATTTTTAGTTCTCCACTACAGCAAGCTACACTGAAGAACTGGGGGCTAATTGTTATGCCATAATTTTGGCATATCTAATATTCTCCCAAATTTCTAATATTATTAATTATTAATTCAGATTAATAATTATTACTTAACCGCTAAGTTTTATCCTCTCCCTGAAACGAGGAAAGAATCAATCTAAATTAATCAATAACGGAAAATATCTCCAAACGATATTCTTCAAATCAGGAAGATATCACAACGATAAGATTAAATCAGATAAAATCAGTAATTACCCACATTAACGAAGTTTATCCCTAAAGTCTCTAAGGGATAGACACAATCAATTTCACAGAACTATGTGGGCTTGATCCAATATAAATTGGTACGTAGGCATCTTGGCAGAGGAGATGACCGATACACGAGACAAATCGAGACACCTGCCGAGTCAGCCCCTCTCTCTTTTACAAACCCTAAATCCCTAAAAACAGCCATATTTATACACAATCGCTCTACAATTCCAGCAAACCTCTGATTTCGTGTTGTTACGAAATTCCTCCAACAACAAGTCTCTTTTGAATTATTTAATGTAACTAGATTCAATACCCGTGCAAGGCACGAGAATGATTTAATTTGATTAAATTAATTTTTGCTGATTTTGTTTGCTGTATTTGTGTGTTCGATATTTGATGTATATTGCATTACATGTTAGAAAAATTTGTTATAATGATGAAAAGCTTTTGATTTATTGTGACTTTGTTTTATCATAATTAGTATGATCTTATCAATGAAAATTGTGTTGCGGCTATTAAGTATGTATAGTTTATATTTTCTTCCATATATTAATGTCATCTGAATAATTGTAAGAAACGAGTATGACCTGAAGTCCAATTTTAATCCTCATTATAATTTTCATCACATTTTAGGTATGAGTGACATGAAAGACTTGATAAATTTTGCTAGTTTCATGCTCTATAATCCCTGCTATTTAAAAACAAAAAATACCATACCCAAACAACTCGTGCAATTTTTAATTTTGAAATAAGACCACACATGACAAAGATACGTAGAATTTACTTAAATGCATATGCATGCATTGGACTGACTCCACAATACTAAGTGTTTTTGCAAATAATTAGAGTAATGAGATTTTTTTTTTTCTAATAAGCGACCCTCTAAATATTCTACAAAATATTTATATTCAATTTTTATTTTTTACATTAAATGAAATGATACAAGTTTTATTAATAGAAAAAAAATATATGATTCTTGTATGTGTATAGAGATATATAAAATTATGTAAAATTTATTTGTCACATGATATGTGAATAATATGGGTAGAGATGCATAAAAAGTCATTCGGGCCGGACTTTATCCGAGCTTTAAAAAGCCCAGGCTTTTTAAGAATTGGGCCAGGCTGGGCTTTTTCAAAAATCGGGTCGGGCCGAGTTTTCTCTAAAATATAAGCCCCGTTTTAGGTCCCCGGCCAGGGCCGGGCTTTTATTCGGGTTTTTTTTGAAATTTATACATACGTAATTTTTGTCTTTTTTTGCAAAGCTAATATATTAATATACAAAAAAATAAAATCTTACAGAAGAAACAACCTATAAAGATCTACATCCCTAAACTTCAAGTATCCAGAATAAATGAGAATAAACACCATGAAACCTAATACTAATTTCGAGAAGCACATCCTTACACTCAATAAATCTTCTTGAAAGAAGGGTTTATTCTGCATATTGTCGAATCTTCCTAGACTCATGATCTTCACATCCCCTCTATTGCTAAGTTTAATATATTTTGAAATTTATTAAAAATATTAAATATTTTTAGATTTTATCTATAAAAAATTAAAGTTTTATTCAGATTTCTTAAAAAGCCCGGGTTTTTATCCGGGGCGAACCGGGCTTTTTAAAGGCCCGGGCTTTATTCAGGAATTTTAAGGTTTTTAACCGGATTTTACGGGATTTGGGCAGGGCCGGGCATGATAAAAATAGGAGGCCCATCATAGGCCCATGGGCGGGCCGAACTAGACCGGGCTTTTTGGGATTTTATACGGATCGGATCGTGCCGGATTTCGAAGTGAAAGGTTTTGTAACATCTCTAAATATGGGGCACCTGAGCGAAACAATTATTTTTTCTTGATTTTTTTAAAGTAGCACTGCTGCATAAAACTAATGTATTCTAATATTTAACCAAGTAGGCATTTGATATAGCGGTTGTAGTAATGAACTAAATTTATTAAAATTATGATATAAAAATTAATTGACACGTGATATGTGAATATTGTGGGGCACCTGAACGAAACAATTATGTTTTCTTGTTTTTTTAAAAGCACCGCTAAATAAAACTAATGAATTCTAATATTTAACCAAATAAGCATCTGGTACAGTGGTTGTAGTGATGAACTAAATTAATTAAAATTATGATTTAGAGGTCATGGGTTCAATTCCCAACAACATAAAAACATTTCATTATTTTTATTGATGTTGACTCTTGGGGGCATAATAATAAAATTATAATAACTTGAGGGCATAATTGTAAATTACACATGAATAAAATGTGACGTGTTGCCCTATTATATCTATACTATTATATAAAAACCGAAACATTAAAAGTTTTGGTACCTTTTTTTGGTACTTAGTGAATTTACTTATTTATTCTTCATTATAAAGAAAAATATATATGATATTTATATTATTAAAACACCTAAAATAAATACTATATACGATATTTATATACTATATTATTTATATAAAATAAATATATACGATATTTATATTGTTATATTTATATTTATTATTATTATTATTATATTATTATTATATTATTATATGATTTATATACTATTATTATATAAAAGCCGAAATATAATATTATAGTCTATACTATTATTATATTATATTTTTCAATTATTATACTATTATATTATATGATTTATATAATAGTATATAGTCTATACTATTATATAAATCATATTTTTCAATTATTAATACTATTATATACTATTATATTATTTATTAAAAGTTTTGGTACCTGTTTTTTGGTATGTAGTGAATTTACTTATTTACCCTTCATTATAAAGAAAAATATATATGATGTCTATACTATTAAAACTCCTAAAATAAATAATAACATAATATAAATTAAAGGTAAGTAGTCAATTGCCTTTTTTCACATCTACTTTTAATTGACGATATTACCTTTATTAACATCTAAGAATATCAATCGTATCATATCTTCCAATCATTAATATTTCATTTCGAATTAAAACACGTTACCTTTTTAATTTAAAATTAATCTTACAATCATTAATATATACCCGAAAATATAACATCATATATTTAAATTATTAATAAAATATATTAAAAATTTGTATACATTATTTATAATAAGGAAACATTAGCTGAAACATTAAAAAATTTGGCACTTATTTTTTGGTATATGTTTTTTAGTATTTCGTGAATTTACTTATTTAACCCTTATTATAAAGAAAAATATATACAATATCTATACTATTAAAATACCTAAAATAAATAATAACATAATATAATTATGGTAATTAGTCGGTTGTCTTTTTCACATATACTTTTAGTTGACGATATTACCTTTTATAAACACCTGAAAACATCAATCATATCATACCTAGCAATAATTAATATATACCTAAAAATATCATATCATATCTTCTAATCACTAACAAAATATAATAAAAATCCGTATAATACGAATAATGACCTTTAGATTTTTAGTAAAAAATCAAAATTATTAGATCTAATGATTAAATTTATTATATTCAAGGTTCGAATTCTATCAAAGGCATATTTATTTTAAAATTTTATAATATAAGTTTTAACCCATGCATATCATTAATTAAATTTATATTAAATTATTAATATTAAAATTAACATAAAATATTGTAAATAATGATTATATAAAAATATAATTATAACATAAAATAAAATTTGTTACATATCAAAAAAAATTCGTGCATCGCACATGTTATAAACTAGTATATAGTAGATAGTAGATGACTATAAATCTATACTATTATATAAAAGCCGAAACATTAAAAGTTTGGTTGGTCGGTACAGTACTTATTGATTTTACTTATTTATCCTTACTTAATGGTATATGTTATTTTTACTTAATTATCCTTAGTTAGTTACGTATGGTTACTAATAACTAATAAACTTTTTCAGGTCCGAAACATTAAAAGTTTGGTTTGTCGGTACTTATATAAAAGCCGAAACTTTAAAAGTTTGGTTGGTCGGTACAGTACTTATTGATTTTACTTATTTATCCTTACTTAATGGTATATGTTATTTTTACTTAATTATCCTCAGTTAATTACGTATGGTTACTAATAACTAATAAATTTCCTTTTTCAGGTCCGAAACATTAAAAGTTTGGTTGGTCTGTACTGTACCTGTTGATTTTACTTATTTATCTTTACTTAATATATGTTATTTTTACTTAATTATCCTTAGTTAATTACGTATAGTTACTAATAATTAGTAAATCTCTTTTTTCAGGTAAAACATGTTACCTTTTCAATTTTTTAATAACTAATCAATTTTTTTTCACGTAAAATACATCATCTTTTATATTTTATCTAACTAAAATTTTTCCTTTTCTAATAATATCATGAATAATTCTATTTAATAAAATAAAATATTATATTTTTTATTATAATTACTAATAATTAACCAATTACCTTTTTTAGCTAAAATACGTTACCTTTTCTATTTTTTCCAAAAAAACTTATTCGGGTAGCTTTATTTAAGTAAAATAAGGTAATAATATTATAATAAATAATAACTAATCGATTACGTTTTTCAGCTAAAACGTATCATTTTTTCAATATTTTCAAACTAAAATCAATCTTTTTATAAAAATATCACGGACAACATATATATAATTAGTATCAAATCATATCATTTAAAACTTTAAGCCTACAAAATTCATATCTTAAATTTTTTAATACAAATTAAAAAAAGTTTTTATTATATTAAAATACCATCCGTGCATCGCACGGGCTTTAAGCTAGTACAATAAAATTTGAAAAAGAAGAAAATTAGAGGGATAATCTGAAAACTATTACAAAAATACGAGATCTCGAGAAAGTAGCAAATCAAACATTACAAGAATGTGACGAATCAAAGAATGATCATTGTCATAACGGAATCAAGTAACATTGATCATAAAATCTAACAACAAAAACAAATATAAAAAGTGTAAACTAGAACAATAGAGGAATCATCTGAAGACTATTATAAAAATACGAGATCTCGAGAACGGAACATACCAAAAGTTACTTAATATTTAAGAAAAAAAGAATGTGATGAATTGAAGAATGTTTATCGTCACAACGGGATCAACTATCAGTAAACATAAAATCCAACGACCAAAACAACTATAACAACGTAAATTATAACATTCGAAAGATCATCTAAAAATTATCATAAAAATAAGAGATCTCGAGAAATGAACATACCAAACATTACTTAAGAAAGAAAATAACAAATTGAATAATGTTTATCGCCACAACGAGATTTATTTTAACCATAAAGTAACAACAAAAATGATTATAATTAACTGTAAACTAGAACAATCCCCACGGGTATTGAAGCTAATAAACTTTAGCATGGAACTTCATAAAAGGTAGGAAAATTTTGACATAAAATAATCATTTATGAGATTTTTTCATAAATATTCAAGTGCAGAATTTTTTTGCAAATTTTTTTAAAAGAATATTTTGTAAAAATACCTATTTTCATAAAATATTTGCATAAACATGTTATGCAACTAAATTAATCAAATTCAATTGTTTGCAATCACATATTTTTACAAATATTTTGAGAAGATGATAAAATCGCAAAATAATTAGAAAATTGATATTTTAGGTAAATACCCATCTTTTATTATAAGGGATAAGTATCAAGATCATCACCTGTTTCATCCAAATATGTCAAATGAGTCACTCATTGTAAAAAAGGCTCAATTTATTCACCAATTTAAAAATTTGTATCATCTTAATCATTTAAAAGTTAAAAATTATTATCATTTTAGTCATTCCCATATGATCTTCTTCATACAAATTTTAAAAATAATGACTAAATCGAATCATTTTTGTAATGAGTGACTTAAATGGTGACATTGATATTTATCCCTTATATTATAATATATGAGTCTACCCATATATATATAGTTAAGATATAGTTAGCTAATCAAAAAATTATAAATTATTTTATGATTAATCAGAGATCTCCCCCTAAATTTAAGATAAATTATATTGGTTTAAGAAATTTCCTTATTTAACATTTCCTTCCTATTATACTAATCATTATTAATTAACAATTCTAATTTAAATTTAATAGTTACTTGATTTAACATATCCATATATTACATATTTTTTAATTTCAAAATTACATATATTGGCCTAAAAAATTGTGAGAAAAAATCACTATAAAATGAATAATTTATCATATTATCTATGTATATTTAATTTATACAATATTGTGATCGCTAATTTTTATTGATATTTATAGGTATATATTTGTCGACTTTTTCATTAAATAATCTTTATTTAAAATTTTAAAAGAATTGTTAAAAGATCGCCGCGAAGTGTGGCTTAGTAGACTAGTTATTAATAAGTGAAATTCCGTTTTAATTGTACTTCCATTAGATTCGTATCTCAGAATTGTTGAAATTTTGATGTAATTACAATTATTTTATTTTAAATTATTGAATTGCATTAATAACGTAATTTTATTTTGCATTTTATGATTTTAAAAAATATTTTTTGTAATAAAAAGAATAATATTTATACGAAAATAATAAATAAATAAATTATTTAAATAAATTATCTTGACCCGTGTTGCACACGAATTATCATCTAGTGTGTTATAAATATCAAAATATTATATGTGTTATATATTATTGTATGACTCTTAGCTTTACAACTACCATTATAACTCCAACCCTTAGCTTTTCATTATCCTTGTAACTCCTCCAACTCTTGACCTTTCAATAGCATTGTAACTTATGATTTGATAGCCTATATATAACCTCACATGTACATTGTTTAGTGATCAGAAATAATAGAATGATCTCCCTTCTCCCTTCTATCTAACTTTCTCTCTTGCTCTCTTACTCTCACTATACTACACTAGTACAAAACTGACTTTTTATGTCGGTTAAATATGTCTTATACGTCGGTTAAATGACGACGTATAGAGGGGCGACGTATAAAGTCACGTGTCTTTTACGTCGGTTAAAAAGGCGACGTATAAAGTCTAAATACACATCGCTAAAAAGCCGACGTATAATGTTGAAAAGACCGACGTATAATGTTGAAGAAGGGCGACATATAATATCCAAAAAATCGACGTATAATGTTGAAGGCGACGTATATTATCCAAAAAGGTGACGTATAAAGTCTAAATATACATCGCTAAAAAGCCGACGTATAATGTTGAAAAATCCAACGTGTAATGTAGAAAAAAAGCGATGTATAATGTCCAAAAAGCCGACATATATTATCCCCAAATTTTAAAAGAATATATTTTTTCTTTTATTTTTGTTTACAAAAATTCTTTATCAAAAAAAATAATTTCTTATTATTTATGTACACCAAATAATGGTTAAACAATCAAAAACCAAAATTTGTACAACCAAAATCTTGTAATAATAGAAATTTCTAGAAAACAGCATTTCCAGAAAAAGGTTTTACTCTTAAGGATTACATCAGAAATTGCATAATGAACATTCCTAGTCAGGATTACATCAAACTCTGTTTTATGCTATTGAAGTGCTGAAAAGGCGACGTATGTACACAACTTGAAGTGCACTTGCGCAAGCCAGCAAAATGTACTCTGTTATTGTGTAAAATATAACTCTGCTCCTTGTGCTCTCATTAGCTACAGAAAGAATTGTAATGATAAATTAGGGTAATACGAGGAACATGAACTTCATATGTGCATATATAAATATTGCGATCAGAAACGTTAGATTAAAATTAAGGTTCAAGACAGCATGCTACATAGTGCATAGTGAATTAAGGCTATCTTTTCTATGTTCACATATTAGATTTCAATGCAAAAACATGCATATTCAAGTAATGTTAATGCTATGTGCAACAGATGAAAAACAGAGAAATTCTCAAGCAAGTTAAACCAGCAGAGTGCCTATATTTAAAATTATTTATCATTAGAAGTTGATATCCACAAGCTCACAAGTCATCACAGCATTTTCGCACTGCATATACTTTGGATGTTGAAGACATATTCGAAATATCTACGTACAGGTACAATGTACTATATTTTACACATGGATTATGTGCGATAAATTGTAAATAGCAACTAGTATAAAAAAACTCAAGAAGTGGAAATTTTTTAAAACGTTCATCATCTCCAGTAGCTATCTAACCAATAATTTTTCAATGTTACAAGTATTTTTAAGCACGTCCAAGCCACAGCAGTAATGTTGCATCAATACACACACACACACTCAGTAAATGTTGATATGGGAAATACTACACCTGATGGTGCACGATCCTAGCAGAATATATGGCAAAATTGGGTGTACAGGTTATAATGAGGCATAAATGAATCAAAAATTATGATTTCATGATATATAAAATCAGTTCTTAAGACAATCTTAGTAGCGAAAGGTAATATAGTAGGCCAAATGGCGTACTATTGCGATGGCGAATATCCCTTGCTTTGAAGAACCTCTGCTCCATTATGACTGATTCTAATGCTTCCCTTAACTGAGCAATCTTAACATTTATTGGATCCACATGCTCTGCAGTAGAACGGATATTAACAAGAAAGTCAGTTCTTTGAGTTTTGTTTCACTTTTAACATATAAGGGATATTCTACTAATAAAAGCACTTACCAAAGAAAGGAGAAGCAGATTTTACACATACTTACAACAAATGAAAATAAAACCTTCAGCAATTACCACCTAAAAAGGAGAAGCAGAATCAAGAAGAATAAGATTCACATTTATATTCATCGTTGCCAAGATCGACAAAAGCTTTTGCCCTCTTGTCCCAAGGATTCCACACAACTGACATGTGGGGAAAAAAGATTTTAACAACTTTACACGTATTTAAATTGAAGATGCACTACAGAGATGGTTTGGACAAAATAGAACTTACACTCACAGCTATAATGTTATATGATTATTTTTTTGACAACCGCAACGAATCAGGTACAGTAAAAGATGTATTAAGTTCACAAAATTAGTTTCTTAACATAGAATTAGTAACTTTAAATATAGGAGCTGAACTATTAGCATTGATTTCTATGGATGAACACATTAACTGATAACGCAGATTAACAATTGTCTGTCACAGTCTGCTGCGGGACACCTGTGTTACTAGTAAAGTATGGTAATACAAGTAATTTAGAGGCCTTGAGTAAGAAGAAGAAACTTGTACACAGAAATAGAAGAAGTAGTAGATCTACTACCACGCATTTATTTACAAATTAGGTAATTAAGCTTCAGAAAACAATGGGATACGGCTCTCACCAGCATCTGGCAGTCCGTCTTTGCGAATCACCAATGTCCGCTTCTTTTCATGATCCAAAATTGCTATCTTTGTTGGCGTGCTGAGATATATTTTGTCCACCTAATATATTAGGTTTAATCATGTAAGTATGAATACGTACATGTGTAAATGAAGAACACAAAAGAGTGGATGGTGATTAAATATATGATAAAGATTCAATCTTTACACAGAAAAATTCAAAAAAATTGAAATCATTTCATAATATCAAGTAATGTATACAAATTAACAGCTAAAGATCATAGATTACATACTTTAAGAGTGAGAATTCATCAACAACGTAGAAAATTTGTGTATTACCAGGAGTATGAGTCCATGACTTAGTATTCAAAAGTTTAAAGACTTCACAAAACTCGTAGAGAGAGAGAGAGAGAGAGAGAGAGAGAGATTACCAGGAGTATAACAGCGGATGAATTGGGGAAGAATAGAGTACGGCTAAAGAGAGAGAGATGAAGAGTGAGTACGGTTGCTGAAGAGAGAGAGATTGGGGATTGATTAGTGAGTTCGACTGAAGAGTGTGTACAGCGGCGGTAGTGTTTGAATTGGGGAAGAGTGTATACGTCGATTATATAAAAAGTGATGTAAAAACTGAAACTTTATACGTCGGCTTTTCTAAATATGATGTAAAAGAAAATTTTATACGTCATCTTTTACTCAACCGACGTATATAATAGTATTTTATACGTCACGTTTACTCAACCGACGTATATAATAGTATTTTATACATCGCTTTTTACTCAACCGACGTATAAAGTAGCATTATATACGTCGCCTTTTACTCAACCGACGTATAAAGTAGCATTATATACGTCGCATTTTCCTTAACCGACGTATAATATGACCTTATACGTCGGCTTTTTCTTAAACCGATGAATATAACTGCTTTATACGTCGCCCTTAGGCGGAACCGACGTATATAACTGCTTTATACGTCGCCTTTGGCCGGAACCGACGTATAAGAGGTGGCGTAAAAAATCAATTTTGTACTAGTGACTATATATTATATATATAACACGTTATCAGCACGATTGCGAAAAAAAAATCAGGGAAGTGCAAGAAAACTTGGAGCTATCCAGAAGGTACATATAATATTATTTATTAGCATTGATCTATAATATAAGTATACATAAGATTTGATGTTATCTTACATTTACACGATAGATTGAATGCAATCTACTGTGTCTTTATAATCAGTCTACATTTACACGGTAAATTGGATTCAACCTTATATACTGACTATTTGTTATTATGTCTCTTAGTTTATATAGCAAATAAACTGCATGCAACATGTTTATATTTGCTTATCTTGAAGCTCCTTGAGATCTCTATCTAATTAAAAGTAGACAAAACTTAGCAAAATGGATTAATTTCATATGTGTGCAAAGTGAAAATTACATATATTAATATGTCTAATTGTTTAATTATGCATGATTTTCTGATGGAATACTGTTATCAAATTATATGTGCCCATGTTAATATAATGTTTTTAGTAACACATGTTGTATTTATGCTTATTTTATAAATTGACAATGTTTGGAATTATATTTTAGTGATAATGTCGAATCTTACAAAACTCAAGTTCAATGCACTTGATGTCACCGGAAAAAATTATTTGACATGGATTCTTGATGCTGAAATCCATCTTAGTGCTATGGGTCTTGGTGACACCATAAAAGAGGGAAATAAAACCTCCGAACAGGAAAAGGCAAAGGCTATGATATTTCTCCGCCTTCATCTTGATAAAGGCCTAAAAACTGAATATTTAACTATTAAAGATCCATCAACTCTTTGGAAGGATCTCAAAGAAAGATATGACCACCAAAAAATGGTGATACTTCCAAAAGCTCGCTATGATTGGCTACACTTGCGATTGCAAGATTATAAAAGTGTGAGCGAGTATAACTCTGCCATGTTTAAAATTACATCTCAACTGAAATTATATGGCGAGAATATCACCGATAAATATATGTTGGAAAAAACATATTCCACTTTCCATGCCAATAATATGCTCTTGCAGCAACAATATCGTGAACGTGGATTCACAAAATATTCTGAGCTAATTTCTGTCTTGCTTCTTGCTGAACAAAATAATGAACTTTTGTTGAAAAATCATCAAGCACATCCAACTGGCTCAACACCATTCCCTGAAGTGAATGCGGTGACTAATAGTGAATATGGAAATAATAAGCCATTTGGACGTGGGCGTGGGCGTGGATATGGACGTGCCCGTAGCCGTAATTTTGGGCATGGTCGAGGTCATAATTATCAAAATTTCACCAACTTTAAAAAGAAGCCTCACCACCAGAAGTGGACAAAAGATGAGGAAAACCCTGAGGGAAGTACGATGGTTAAAAGGGGTGAAAGTGTTTGTAGTCATTGTGAAATAAAAGGTCATTGGAGACGTACATGTCGTACCTCCAAGCACTTTGCTAACCTTTATCAAGCCTCTTTTAAAAATGTTGAAACTAATTTCATTGAACAAAATGATCCCTTGGGAATTGCTCATCTTGAAGCACACCTTAGTGGTGCAGATCCAGTTGATCCTTTGGGCCTCACTCACATGGAAGTTGGTGATTTCTATGAAGATGGGAATGATGAGATGGTCAAATCTGGTGGTGGCAATAATTAGACCATATTTTTAAAACTTTTCTTTTGCTTATTGAATATTTCATATTTCTGTTCGAACTCTATAATGATTGGCTTTGCTTTATGCATTCTATATAATTCTCTTTTAACATGAATGAGTTGTTTTGAATATTATTCTAATCTTCATTTATATATTTGTTTATTAAGAATTATGGCTAGTAATTTCTCATTATGTGCTATGAAAGATGAAGAATCATTTTGTTTGGCGGATAGTGCAACAACACATATAATTTTGAAAAAGAAAGAATATTTTTTGCATCTCATATTAGCTAAATCTAATGTTAATACAATATCGGGTGCATCAGATATTATTGAAGGCTCCGGAAGAGCAAGTATAGTGTTACCTAATGGTACACATTTATTTATTAAAAATGCCATGTTCTCCACCCGATCAAAAAGAAACCTTTTGAGTTTCAAAGATATCTGCCATAATGGCTATCATATTAAGACAACAAATGGCGATGAATATCTCTGTATCACGTCTATAGTCTCTGGGAGGAAGCAAATAATAGAAAAACTCCCATCATATAAATCTGGATTATATTATACCTTTATTAATCCAGTAGAGACACACATGATAATGAGTCAAAAATTAGCAAACCCGAAAAATTTTCTTATGTGGCATGATCGCTTAGGTCATCCGGGTTCAACAATGATGCGAAGAATTATTGAAAATTCAAATGGACATCCTCTAAAGAATAAAGATGACTTGTGTCAATACTATACAACAAAACATGAGCCATCCAAAGGGGGAGTATTGTATATATTGGATGTCTCGTTACATCGAACATGTATATTATTATCATGGTATTGAGTGAGAAAAAAAAAACTAATATTATTGATGTTATTATACTCTCCCAAGTGAAAGAGAATCGAATATGCGGTTATGGTATTTCATATTACACTGAAAAACCGTTGAGATATGTATTAAAGTAAATCAGAAGTTTACTGATAACTTTATAGTTGGTATGACTGAATCATGCCAATTTTATAAAAGATGTGAATATTAATTGAAATTTTATATGGACGTTTATCGAAGAACTAGAAGATTCTTCTCAAAATATATGTTAATAAGGCAAATTGATTATGAACTATATGGTTAAATGTCTAGTTGTTATATACTCACAACCTGAAGTTTGTGAGTCTGATTAATCAAAACAAGAATATGCATTTGGTGAGTCTACTACTCAAGTGCTCAATGAAATTTATCGTCCATTGAAAATTGTCGAATATATTGTGGCTCATTTTGATTCACATCTAGCTATCTAATTATCATAATTTCTCCCTGTCATGAACAAATTTTTGGTCAGCTCAGATTGTTCCACCACAACACTGAAATTGATATTTAAATTGGGTATACATTATACATGAGTGGTTATTAGTTTGGTACCATCTATGTGTATATGTTTATGACTCGGTCTAATGTGTTTATTTTCCCAAAATCAGGGGGAGAAGCTAAATAGCTGATTGTTGGTTCGAAAACTAACTGCGCAAGTGTACGCGGTCACAAGTAATATAATAAATTCGTTCCCACAGAGACTTGGTGTTTGTTCAGAAATAATATTTAAGCAAAGACGTATGATTAAACAACAAACTGCTTGAATAAATATCAAAAGGGGGTATTTTTGTATTTTTCTAATTGATTTATTAAATTAGTAATATTAAATAATTCGAACTAATTAATTTAATTAAATGAAAATTTATATGTGAGAAAAACATGGGATTCTAATTTCATTATTTATTTCATTTAGAATTGATGCCTTAATTTCAAAGTAATTTGGATAATTTACGAAAGCTAGTCGGGAACACGAAACTAACATAAGCGCCTTTCAGCCTTAACTTATATCAAACCATACGAACATCCACTTAAAAAGATAGAAGTCGCGTGGACACCTTTTATGCTTAGACCCTATATATCTATAAGATTTGAAAACATAATTGGTTTACGAATAAATTCCTTTATTATGACTACATAGGGTGATGTGATCCAAAATCCTATCACTTATCGTAAATGTACAAGACAATTACGAACCTATGCTAACATGGCAAATTCTAAATTCCTAAATCCACTTTCGCATTCATTAGGAATTAATAATTTAGACGTTAGCTACGGATCTAATAAATTAAGCGCAACCACATTAGGCAATCTGAATTTTTATCATAATACAAATTATTAAGGCATCGAATTACTAAATTACGTAAATAAATCCATTAGAATCCCATGACGGCGATTAGTTCATAATCGAACGAATCGTCATCATGGGATTAAATGAAAACATAATAATAATAATAATAATAATAATAATAATAATAATAATAATAATAATAATAATAATAATAATAATAACAATAATAATAAAAATTGAATTAAAAATTGCGATAAATTAAATATGAAAATTACGAGAGTTAGAAAGTAGAACCGAAATAGCTTCCAATGAAAGAAAAGAGCACTCCGAATAATCCCCGTAATTTCTTCAACCGAAATAACACTTATACTAAATTTGCAAAAATTAAAGTGTATAAAAACAAAACTTAAAATTACAAAAAAAACTAGAGAGATTACAAGAGAGAATTGTTTCTCTCCAAATTGGTGTGTCCTTACAAGCTTGAGAACTAGGCTATTTATAGCAAAAAATTAGCATACCAAAAATAAAAAAATAAAAAAATAAAAAGAAAAGACATAAAAAAAATTAAAATAACATTAATAACACCATAATTGAGCCGAAAGCATTCACAGCTAACCCACTACTGCAGTACTGCGCACAAAATTGATAACAGCTCTCCCTTTTATTTTTTTTAGTTGCCGACACAGTAGAATTCTCTTTACAGGTTAAGTGTCTTACTTTCAATTTCTTTTTTTTTGTTTTGTTTTCTCTTTTGATTATTCAACTCGTGAACTGGCCAACTGGTGGTGGCGATTTGTGAATTATTATAATTTCAACGAAACATATTTAATTAATAAATAATTAATTTAATTCCGAAATTATAAAAATAAATATCTAATATTATTAGAAATTTATAAATATAATTTTCTAATTAAAAAAATATTTATTAATATAAATAAATCCTTAAGTCCCAAGCTGCGGTATTTTGAGGGTCAGAAACCGGACTCCTTTCGCTTAACAAAAAATATATCAATTCAAACCGGGGTTTTCTCTTTAAGAATATATCACTTTCCATCTTTTTGTGATAATTCTATTTTCTCATTGCTCGTCCAGGTGTAAATTACGGTCTCTTGAGGATCTGAAACCAGACTCTTTTTGCTTGGAAAAAAATATATCAATTCCAACCGGGATTTCTGCTTTAAGAATATATCACTCAGAATTTCTTTATGATAATTCTTTTGGCAACTCTTAATTCCGAATTGGTGCAAAATTTCACCGTTTTTAGCCTTTTATCGCCACGATACCTAAAGTTGCGAGTTCTGCACAACAAATGCTGAAACACAACAAAAATGAATTAAAAGACACAACATATTTAAGGATAAACCATCAATCTAGGCCATTTAGCGCATAATAAGGGGATATAAAATCCACTTATCACTGGTAATATATTAGTTATCATTGCCTCGTCTTGATCCTCATAGTAAAGAATATGAACCAGAAGTTCATTTATTTAGATTTTTAATTGTTGCCAGACATACATATGCTGACCTGAAAGAATTGCTATATTACATATACCAGCTACACATGCTCCAAATAAATATGTCCCATAAGGACAACCTCAAGAAGCTAATGTGTCTAAAGAACGCCTGAAGCGTAATAGACCAGCGGGTTCCCTAACAAACCTATGTATATCCTTTAAAGTAAAATGGAGCAGTGATTGATGATGGCTAAATCGAAAAGTGGATAACTTTTGAATGATCTCCAGAAGAGATTTTACATGAAAAAAATGATGAAGGTATCTGAAAAATTGTGAGATCTTAATAAATTGTGTCATGTCTAGAATAATATGGAACCATTAACCAAATCGACGTCGACAATATGAAATTTAATACTTGAGGTTATGGATAATAACGAGGATCAGAAAATAATCTCTTTTGAATTTAGAAAAGCTTGGCAAAAGATATAAGAAAAATGATTAAATCGAGGCAAAATCTCTTGTAAAAAAAAATATATATTTGGACATGAAGTCCGCACACCTGAAGTTGTGAATGTGACACTCTATAAGAAATATTATCTCTAAAAAGTAGAGAAATAATTTTAGAACTGCAGTTTACACACCTAAAGGTGTCATGTCAGTGGGATGTGAGCAGATACATGTGTGGAAAGGAAAGAAATTATTTACGAAAGATAAGCTCACGTAGTTGTACAATGATCTTGTATTGATTACGAAGAGATTTTATCTTGTGGTGGATATAATTATATGATGGGTAAAGTCTGGCAATATAAGATTGAGTATGTAAACATTTTACAAGACCCACTTGACATAATCCTAGAAGGATATAAACTGCTGGAAGCAGTGAATTAAATTCTCGAGAACTAATCCTTTCAAATTATAAATGGATATGGACCAGAAGTCCAACATTAAATTATTCCGGAATGAGATGTTTTATGTATTATAAGATTATAGGTGATAACTCATAGAAATCTCTGGCCAGAGTGGATGGAAATTAGAATGTGTTTCTAATTGACATTCAAATGAGTTTCACCTCATAAACAAAATACATTGAGATTATTTATTTGTTTTGTAAGCTATGAAGTTTACCTATTACTTTGGAATTTTCTGAAGCAATAAACATTTTTGGGAGAAACATAACTTCTTCCGTGAATGAAGATTAATCACTATTGTGAGGACTTGAAAAGAAAATTATTGGTCCTGAAGTACCACATAATGCAGTAAGATACTAATTTATCTTGCTAATTGTATATGTCCCGATATAATTAATAAATTTACTAGAAGACTTTAAAGTATATCCAGTTTGAAGGTATGAGAATCTTAAAGGTACATAAAGAAAAATTTGATCTCTACTAACCTAAGGGTTTAAACTGATTTTGCGGGAGCAAAATGTTTACTCTAATTCTCATAATTTTGATCTCATATTGAATATGTACTAACATATGGTGGAGATATTATTATTTTGTATGCTATGAAATTAACAAATGCAGACACTTCTTATGATTGTATCGTGATTCTGGAAACCCATGATGATGGTCATCTATGTATATGGTTAAGATTGGAGATATGATATTAAAGGTGATAGGACGAAGCACATTGATCCAAAGTTTTTCTTCACTCATGAGCTTCAGCAAAGGGGAGAAATTGATGTCTGTCAAATTCTGTCATCAGAGAATCCATCAGATTTGTTCACAAAAGCACTTCCTACATCATCTTTTGAGAAATTGGTAAATAAGATTTGAATGCATAAGATTGAGATATATTGAAATGAGGGGGAGACATGATACTTCTTTTACATTACATTATGTACAAACACATGTACTCTTTTTACTTCACTAGGGTTTTTCCTAGTAAGGTTTTAACGAGGCATGATGTTTGTGCGCGTCATCCAATGGGGAGTGTTATATATTATTGTATGACTCTTAGCTTTACAACTACTATTATAACTCCAACCCTTAGCTTTTCATTATCCTTGTAACTCCTTCAAACTTGACCTTTCAATAGCATTGTAACTTATGATTTGATAGGCTATATATAGCCTCACATGTACATTGTTTAGTGATGAGAAATAATAGAATGATCTCCCTTCTCTCTTCTATCTAACTTTCTCTCTTGCTCTCTTACTCTCACTATACTATATATTATATATATAACAATATGCAAAATATCAAAGTTTAACTTGCGAAATATCAGGCTAGCTGTTCCTTTTTCCTTTAAGAGACGGCAATCATCGAGTACTTTTTCTATTTGCATACTTAAATTATTTCTATTGAAAAATAGTGAATATACAAAAGAATAGTTGGAGACTGTCTAAAACATGCATATCAATCATTAAATAATACATTTTTAAACAATAACATATAATTTCATTAATTAACAATATATTTAATATAATAATTAAACTTTAATTTTCATTGGTGAGCTATATAGATAAAAAGAAAGCTAAGATACCATCAAACCATATATAAATTAGTTGTTGAAACTTAAAAGAACCAACGTTATTTAGCAAAAAATAAAGAAGAAATTTAACAAATATTCTAGGTTTTTAATTAGTTATTGCAAAAATACTATCTTTTCAAATTAATTGCAAATATACTTGGCCTGTTTGGCCAGACTTAAAATAAGTCCTTTTGGACTTATTTTCGGTTAAAAATTTCATATTTTGATAAATTTTTTTTATACAAGTATTTAATGTATGTTTGAGATTTTATAAGTTGCAAAAAAAGTTGACTTTTTTCAGAAAAAAGTTAGGAATCTCTAACTTTGTCTTAAAATAAGTTGACTTATTCTGGAAAAAAGTTTTCCCAAACACCCCTACTATCTTATACTCCGTACTATCTTAATTGCAAATATACCCCATCTTCTTCAACCCCCATTCTTCTCCAACCTCCATTCTTCTCCTTCTTCTTCACCCACCCCTCCCTCCAACCCCGCCCACCGCCACCGCCGCCCTCCTCCTTCCTCCCTCCATCTCCGCCCTCCTCCCTCATCTCCGCCCACTAGGGCCGCAGGCCAACACCTCCGATCTATTCTCCACCGCAACTTTCTATTTCTAACAGTTGCAACTGAATGCAACCACATGCAACTGAACGCAACTACATATGTAGCTTGATGCAACTAAAAACTAAAAGTTAAGTTTTCATTTTTTGATGATGCTCAGCCCTTATATAGATCTGAAAGTTGGTAAAAAAATGAAAATTCAAATTACAATTTTTAGTTGCATTCAGTTTCATATCAGTTGCATATGTGCATATGCAACTGAATGCAACTAAAAACTAAAAGTTAAATTTTCATTTTTTGATGATGCTTAGCCTTATATAGATCTGGAAGGTGGTAAAAAAAATGAAAATTCAAATTACAACTTTTAGTTGCATTCAGTGCAACCTGCTGCGCAACCATTACAAATAAGATAGTATTTTTACTAAATTGTCAAAACAGTTGCAGCTGGTTGAATGTAGTTGCATCCCGTATTTTTGCAATATTTTTCCAAATATTGTAGTAACAATATTTTTACAAAAATATTTATATGTTGGGGTATTTATAAAAAAAGCCAAAAAAAAAGAACCATGATCGCTAGCTAGCTAGTTGGGCAACTGTGTTTTGCTCTATGCGGCTTTTACAACTACTCACCATGTCCCTCTCATTTCTTTACACTTTACTTTTTGGACGTCCCACCAATTCTTTACATTACTAAAAATAGTAACTTTTAACAATAAAATTCATTTTTAAATCCACTACTTCATTCAACTTTTTCAATATTTTACATTATTACACCCACTACTTCACTTTTTTTTTTGAATATTCTGGGTCAGACTAGAGATAAGCTCAACCAACTGAGCTACGGGTCGGACTAGAGATAAGATCAACCAACTGAGCTACCTCAACTTGCTTACCCACTACTTCACTTATTTTAACAATAAAATCACTATTACACACACTACTTCATTTATTTTAACAATATTACACCCACTATTCTTGGTCTCCGTGCCCAAACACCAAATGTAAAGTGCGCCACCTTTATGTGCTGCAGCTGACACTTATCACCGTGCATAAAAGTCTGTAACCCCTAAATATTAGTGGTGTTTGGCTGGACTTATAAACGGTAAAAGTACATACATTTTTCGAGAGCGATGGAGATATCATTAGACTAGAGGTCATTGATACTTTTTTCGACTTTTAAGGTAGGTCACACTAATATAATTTCGATAGCATGCAGTAGTATTTCATCATTTGCACGAGAGCTAGCTTGGGTCAGGATAAGATATGACATAGGCAAAACTAGCTCTATAGAAGAGCAGCGGGATTTATATTAATCTTATAGCAACATGAGAAGAGGTCTTTGACAACACAAAATCATTAAATTATAAGGAACATTGATCTGTCTGCATGATTTTCTAAAAAGTGGAATAAAGTTTGATGTTTCATAACTAGATGAGTCGAGAGAACCAGATTACAGTAAAATTTTTAGCTTAGTAAAAAAGAGAACTAGATTAATTACAATGATCAATGTGATTAGAAGGGCAATGTGATTAATTTGAAGAAAGCTTTCAGTCTAAGACTATTATTATAACAGATTCATGTGGTACCGAGATACATAGTGGTGGTGCTGTGACTTACTCGAAACTTGGCCATGTTTAGATCACCAAATGTGTGTGTCTATAGAAATGTTAATATTGCATTCACATATCAAAAGCCAAAGATTGACAATGTGCGCGCATTTGACAATGATTCCCATAATATATATGCAGCAAAGATAGGTCAACAATGAACACCACTACGCTTGGTGGATATCATGGTCTAGTACTCAGTTTAAACATACAGGGCACTTGTCAGCAAATCACACATCCTCCACAGAACATGAAATACTAGCCACATGCAGCATATTCATCTATATCCACCAACTCCACTAAAATCATAGTAATCATTATACTCACCAAAGTTCTGTTTATAGCTACACAAATATATCTATAAATAGCAGAGTCCCCATGCAGAGTGCACATATACAAAACTTTTTCTTGTACAATATATAAACAAGCAAGAACAAGAGTCTTAGAAATTTTCTTTAAGAAAAAAAATGGCTGCTGGAAGAGCTGTAGGGATTGGTGTTATGGTTCTCGTCATGTCTGCTTTTATAGTATCAGAGTGTAGAGTTGCTAGGAAGGACTTGGGTTTGGATCTCGGTGGAGTAGGTGTTGGAATTGGAGCTGGGATTGGTCTCGGTTTGGGTGGTTCGGGTTCTGGTTCCGGAGCTGGGGCTGGTTCTGGGTCGGGTTCTAGCTCAGGATCTAGGTCCAGTTCTAGTTCTGGGTCTAGTTCGTCCTCTTCATCTGGATCTGGTTCTAGAGCAGGTTCTGAAGCGGGTTCGCATGCTGGATCACGTGCTGGTTCTGGAGGCGGGTCATCTGGAGCAGGCTCTGAAGCGGGATCGTATGCTGGGTCTCATGCCGGGTCAAGGTCTGGGTCAGGAGCTGGTTCAGAAGCAGGTTCGGAGGCTGGTTCTCATGCAGGTTCTCGGGCAGGTTCAGGCAACAACAACTGAAGAAATTATTGACAACTAATTAAGTGCTTGATCTTGTAGCAAGAAATAAGTGGCAATGATATTTATGCATATGTCTGTGTGTGTTGTAACATCTCATGATTCTGTGTTATATTGTGCACAAATTAATACTATAATTAATATATCAGTACTGTTGCATGTCTTGAGTTTCAAAACTTTATTTATGTCAGTTGGGCAAGCACAGTGCACAGATGATATACCATGATCATAAATCATTTGCCAAATTTTATTTATTTCAGTGGTGCAAGCAGTCAAGCACAGATGATATACCATAATCATAAACCGTTTGCCAAATTTCTTAAAACTTAGCAGGTTTACTGGTTGTGTTACTCAAGACAGACTCTATGTTCATATGCAACTTTTAACATGACCGTCTATTTAACAAGATTATCGCAAAATTGATAATACATATTTGATCAAGTCGATCTCTTATCTCATAATATATCAATACACGGCTGGTAAGGAACATAATCCATATTTTCTTATTTTTATGCAAGCTGCAATCGTGTAACTGTTGTGATTTGATATAATATATATTAAAAGAAAAAGGTTTAGAGATATTGTGAAGGGGTTCCAGCAAGTAGGGGTGTATACGGGATAAAACGGACCAATCCGATCCAAACCGACACTATTTCACCCGATCCAAACCGATTTTTTTTAAACCGATATATAATTGGATTGAAAAAACGTTAACCCGATTTAAATGGGTTGGGTACGGGTTTTAAATTTTTTTACCCGAACCAACCAGACCCGATTAAAAAATAAATTAATTTAATAAAATATTTTTTATATCTATGATCCATTATTACATTGGCCCATTTACATTTATATCAAGATTGAAAGCAGAGTGCCTACTGCAGTACCGCGTAACAGTAGTGCTAACAGGTCTTTGTACCAGCCATGTATATTCATGTATTTTGTCATGCAAACCATTAAAATACATGAAGCTTAATAAGAGAAAGTAGCAACATTTTATCTGTTATAGAAACTATGAGATACAAGTCGTATGTTAAATTTTTATTGCAATCATGTTATGCTGAAATGTATTAAACATATGCTGAAACCTTTCATTCTTTCAGCAACCACAAAAATGATAACAATATTTTATGCATTTTTTTTAATATTTATTCATAACCCGTCCAAACCGATCCAAACCGATTGGATTGGATTGGATTATGAATTTAATTTTAATGGATTGGGTTGAAAATTTTTTAAACCGATTAAATTGGGTTGGGTCAAAAAATTCTTCCAACCCGCCCAACCCGAACCGTGTACACCCCTACCAGCAAGTATTGAGAACAAGTTTTGTATTTTGTGTGCTTATTCCACTAGAATTTCTTCTCTATCTATAGGCTTCTTCAAACACCTTCCACCCCTTTACTTGTAACTGCCCCTTGATTCTTTCACAAAAATAAATAAGAAATGTGTAACTCCCAATATCAATTTGTAACTCCTACAATTGTAACTCCCACAATTATAACTCCCACAATCAATTTGTAACTCCCAATTCAATATATCAAATATATTTTTCTTGTAATAAATAAATATATTTGTAACCCCATTCAAATTAATGTATGTTATCTTACTTTTATATTTCTCAAATTAAGTCAAATATACAACATCTCCCACTTGACTTATCTGATAAATATCTATGTAACTCCCACTTTTCTCACATATTAAAATATCTGATATCTTTATTCACTCTTACTATACGTGAGAATAATATTTACTATGTCACAAAATTAATATTTCTTGATCTTATCAAATCAACATATTTGATAAATTCTTGGAAAAATATCCCTTTAATAAGTTTACGATCAAATCACTAGTAAAATGTATCACACATTTTCACTTTCATTTCGTGCATTGCAACACATTCATGTCTCATATAACTTTTCCAACTTCAATTCCACATTATTAATTAAATGTGTATCCCGAAGTTGAATTCTGAATTACTAAGATCACCTTCGATACATATATCACAGTAAACAATAATTCCAGGCACGTCTACCTAATTCAAAAAAAATACTCTTTAAGTACATGATCATGATCATCTTTAATTACAGTCTCTCACTAGCCTCAAGAAAAATTGCTTTACAAACCACTTACAAAACTAACTAAAAATGTCAAGTCAAGTCAATCGATTACACAACATAAAATACATCGAACTTCCGACTACTTGCGCATAATACATTCAATGGTTCCTTTTCTACATTAATCGATTTCCCATTACCAATAGGGTTGGCATCAAACTGCAATTCTGCATCCTAAAACAATTAAACATTATACACACTTCTTAATTCAAACTCGTTGTTCCTTTTTGTCCCTCACAAACCGGATTCTTGGAACATATGAAATTTCCCAAATATTTCATCACAAAGTTTTCGATAACAACTTATCATCAAGATATTCGATAATCGTAAACGAACTTCCACTTTCAAAATTATTGACACAACTTTCTAATTCTTTATCGATATAAATTCCCAATTTTTCCATAAATATTTACTTCACGGGTCATGCTTCAAATTTATAAACAAACCAACAACTTTATTTTCGTTTTCAAAATTCATTTACAACCAACGAATTTTCTATATAACGGTGGATCTTACAACTCTGACTTTTATTTCAATTCCATGAACTAAAATTCTTGCGATTTCATTTCAAAAATTCTAATTTTATAATCACCATTCTGAGTGTTGCAATTTTTTTTTCTTTTTCACTCTCTATTCTAAGAGTCACTATAAATTCTTCTATAACCGTGTCATCTTTTTTAACAACGATTCCAAATTACCTTTATACCACGTATAACAACGGGTTCCAACCAAACAAATTATTTTAAATAAGATCACACATTTTCAAGTTCACTAGATGTATCAACTTAACCACACCTTACTGCATCATTTTTCAAAAATACCTTTTAGAATTCTTTAACTCCTTAGTCCAACAAGACCAACATATTCTTGTTTATTAAATTCTGGGTACTTGCCCCATTTTTCTTGTAAATTTGTAAATTAAATAAATAACTTATTTCAAAAATTTCTCTTTTCATTTCTATATACTCTCTATTCCAAGTATCATCAAAATAAATTTTCGACAATATCATCTTTTTCAATTTCTGAAAAATTTCACTTTTATCTCATCCATTTAGGACACATGTCCTCATAAAAATCCAAAACACATATTTTCAAAATGTCCATCTTATTTACAAGTACAATTTTCTTATCAAATATATGTCACACATATTCTCTATTATGAGAATTACAAGAAATTCTTTCTAGTATAATTCTTCCATCTTTTCGAATGGAAATAAAAAAAACTTGAAATAATGTATATATTATTTCTTGATTTCATACATTAAAAATAATGTTTCTAAGTTTCCCAAACAAAATTACTCGGATACAAATATTTTATTAGCCAAAATATTTCCCATGAGAAAACAAGACAGAAGCAGAGTGAGTAAAATAAACTAAATTAAAAATACTAGCAAGCAGTGAGCATAGGACAAGAAAAACATTAAAGAAAATACCCGCTTGGCAAATTAAGCGAATCACTACAAATTACTAACAAAACAATAAAACAAGAATTTTGTATGCAATTTTATGACTTCAAAAATAACACGGGCTTGTTAGAATTAACCAAAATCGGAACAATAAATCGAGGGAAAAAAAACAGTCCAGGTAGTGGATGTTGAAAAAAATAACCAATCAATGGGCATATAAGGACGAAAGTGGAACAAGTATTAAAATATATATATATATATATATATATATACTACACCATTTAAGAAACTGAGAACAGCATGCACATGGAATCCAACAAAACAAATAAAGACTTAAAATATTGAACTATGTGGGTGGATATAATTCCCAAAGAAAAGCTATTGCTGCCAACACCAAAACTGAATCGGCAGAGAAACCACGTGATGTGAACACCAGAAACAAAACAGCCTCAAGCAATTGTACTGAGAAGTGGAAAGACCAACTGGCTTTGATACCACTGTTGTGATTTGATATAATATATATTAAAAGAAAAAGGTTTAGAGATATTGTAAAGGGGTTCCAGCAAGTATTGAGAACAAGCTTTGTATTTTGTGTGCTTATTCCACTAGAATTTCTTCTCTATTTATAGGCTTCTTTAGACACCTTCCACCCCTTTACTTGTAACTGCCCCTTGATTCTTTCACCAAAATAAATAAGAAATGTGTAACTCCCACAATCAATTTGTAACTCTTACAATTGTAACTCCCACAATTCTAACTCCCACAATCAATTTGTAACTCCCAATTCAATATATCAAATATTTATTTCTTGTAATAAATAAATATATTTGTAACCCCAGTCAAATTAATGTATGTTATTTTACTTTTATATTTGTCAAATTAAGTAAAATATACAACAGTAACAAGCTTGAAAAAGTTCAGGATGTAAAAGTCATTGCTCATGCTTGCAACCATTTCCAGGTAATTTGTCATGGTATCGATAGCTCGTCAATTTTGATTCAGTGGTCTATAATTTTTCTCATCTCCCGTAATTTGGATCACAAAGAAGTTCAAATATCAACCAATCCAGCGCAACAGATAAAAAGATACAATTAACTATTTAAGACAGTGTTTCTTTGAAGACTTCTAATCCTGTATATTGAGCCATTGGTATCCCACAATTCCACTCCCATTAAGTACGCTGCATAATAGATAAGTAAATTTATATGTCAAGACTGATAGATAAGTAAAAAATAAAAAGAATACTAAACTTAGCAAGGTGCATACGCTAGAAAGTGAGAAACAGAGGCAGGGCAATATTCAAGTAAGCGATGAGATCTTGTAATTGGAGAAAATATTGCAACCAAAGGTTTATGGTAAGGAGCACTTTAACTAAAATGGGACATCACATAACTAGCAAAATAAAAATAAAAATGTAGCATTACATATAAAAATTTATATCCTGACGGGACGACCTTACCCTGTTAGGATTTAATCATATCTAAGCATGATTTGGTTTTTAATAAAATAGATATTCGGTTATAATAAAGGAGCTGGCAAATCAAAGCAGCTGATTTGTTAGGATTTGGTTTGTTTCAGAAATTGCAAGAGAATCATGAGATTGTGAAGTCATGGAGTAATTCTACTAACCGTAGGAGCTGTCATTTTGTATTTAAACTTTCCTTTGTATGTAGTTTATGATCATCATAAGTAATAATCAGTTTTTGTCTTTCAATATCTCTGTCAAACAACTGTGTGTGAGTAAATCTATTTTGGTTTCTACATTTGGGATCAGAGCTTTAAAGCGAGGTCTGTCTGTGTATGCCAAAGTATATGCCCAAGGCAACAATGATGGAGACATTGAAAAACAAAGACGGTTCAGTAGGGCTAAGCTATCCAATGTTGAGCAAAAGTAATTATACAACTTGGTCTTTAAAGATGAAAGTCTATATGCAGGCGCACGGAATCTGGGAAGCGGTTGAGTCCAAAGGCACAAAGGCGATAGAGGATAAGATGGACAAGATGGCATTGGCTGCTATATACCAAGGCATTCCCGAGGATGTTTTGTTGTCAATAGCGGAAAAGAAGAATGCTAAAGAGGCATGGGAGGCTGTGAAAATAATCTGTCTGGGCGCAGATCGGGTAAAAACGTTAAAGGCTGAATTCGAGTTCTTGTGTATGAAGGACACATATCTGATTGATGACTTTTGTATGAAACAAAATGGTCTGCTCACCAATACGCGAACCCTCGGGGAAACAGTCGATGAAGCGTATGTGGTGAAAAAATTACTCAAAGCTGTTCCAACATGAAGAACAGTTTGGGAACCTGGAGACCATGACAATCGAGAAAACTGTGGGTTCTCTCAAGGCACACGAGGAACACCTACGTGGATAAAGTGAGACTGGTGGCGGTGGTGGACAACTCCTACTAACCGAAGAAGAGTGGTAAAAATGAGAGGATACAGAGGGTAAGCTTCTCCTTACAAAGGAGGAATGGTTGAAGAAGAAAAATAAAAATGAGACACATGGTAATTATCAGAACAACACAGGAGGACGTGGAGGAAGGGATCGAAGCATAATTAAATTCTTCAATTGTGGCGTGTACGGACACTACGTGGCGGAATGTCGTAAACCATGTCGTGATAAAAACAGGGAACCAAGAGCAGGGACTGAGGTTAATTTGACTAGTGTCCACGACGATGAGCCAACTTTGTTGATGGTCGAGTGTAAAAAGGAAGCAAAGACTACGTTGCTGTTGAATGAGAATGAAGTACAACCACGACTATCAATTGAGAATGATAACAAGGACCGGGAGTCGAAAGTATGGTATTTAGACAATGGAGCATCGAATCACATGACTGGTACTAAGTCTAAGTTCAAAAGTTTAGATGAAAGTGTGACAGGGCAAGTCAGGTTTGGTGATGGATCTAAAGTCAATATCAAGGGTAAGGGGACAGTTGGTTTTAAATGCAAAAAATGGTGAAGAATTGGATATCCACGAGGTTTACTTTATTCCAAACTTGTGCAACAATATCATATCTTTGGGTCAGCTATCTGAGAATGGGAATGAAGTCACCATTAAAGGGATGTATTTGTGGGTGTATGACAGCCTAGGACGCTTAGTCATGAAAGTAAGACGCTCTGAAAATGGATTATACAAAATTATTCAGGAAACTTTTGAACCTGTCTGTCTACTAGCTATCTAATGGGGAAGACTTGACTTAGCTGTGGCACTCGAGGTTTGGTCATGTTAATTTTCAAGAATGAAATTAATGTCGACACAGAAAATAGCACATGGCATACCTGATTTCTCTTAACCAAAGACTGTATGTGAAGGTTGTCTAATGTCAAAGCAAATCAGAAATCCGTTTCCACATAAGACTGAATATCGAGCCAATGGAGTGCTGGAATTAATTCATGGTGATATTTGCGGACCTATTTCACCAAAGACAACAGCAGTCAACAGGTATTTTTTGCTCTTAGTCGATGATTTTACTCGTTTAATATGGATTTTCATGTTGAAAAAGAAAAGTGAGGCCTTGGATGCATTCAAAAAGTTTAGAATCTCGGTTGAAAATGAATCAAAAAAAATGGTTAGAATGTTTCGTACAGATAGAGGCGAAGAATTTAACTCAAAATAATTCTAAGAATATTGTGAAATGGCTGGCATTGAGAGACATCTTACAACACCTTATAGTCCCCAGCAAAATGGAGTGGTTGAACGTCGCAACAGGACAGTTGTGGCAATGACTCAAAGTTTTTTTAAAGACGATGAGTATGCCCTCGGTTTTTTGGGCAGAGGACGTCACATTTTTTACATTCTCAATCGATTGCCAACCAGGGCACTGTCAAGAGTGACACCGTATCAGGCATGGAAAGATAGAAAACCCGATGTGGGACATGTCAGAGTTTTCGGTTGTGTGGCACACATGAAACTGCCTAGTGTGCACACAACCAAGCTCAGTGATCGCAGTAAGTTGGTGGTTAATCTCGAGAGAAAAGAAGGAACTAAAGCGTATCGTTTGTATGACCTAACTGCTAGCTCTATACATGTAAGTCGTGATGTTATCTTTGAAGAAAAAAGGGCTTGGCTTTGGGATGTTGAACAGAAATCAAAGAATTCTGGCTCTCGTGGTTCGTTTATTGTAGTGGGAAACCAATTGAATGAAGGAGTTGAACATGGTGGTTATCAATGCGATGAGGAGCGAACAACTCCTAGCATGAATACATGAGGCAATACAGTGAATTCTGAAAGGATGTCTTCGATATAATATTTATTTTGGTATTTGTACAATTTAAACATAAAATTTAAATACACGTAGAATCCTCTCCACTAGGTCATTTATTTAATTGATTTAGTCAAAAGACAACAAGTCAATGCTAGCAAATTTTATCATCCTATTTTAAACTTATAAGAGATATTCCATTATTTCAAAATGTCAAAATTATATATTTTATGGAATATATCTCTAGTAAGGCAATAAGATCGAAAAAAAAATATCGAGATTTGATATTTTTTAGATCTCCATTGCATTATTAATAAGGCGACAAGCTCGAACAAAGAATATTCGAGATTTAATATTATTTAGAGAACTCGTGCTAAATTCAAAAACGATAAGTTTTTATTCGAAAAATATTCTATCTTCGCACTCCAAAAATTTTCTCATCATAGAAAAGACTTTTTATCCTCAAGAATACTAATGCCTATTTTTCTCTCGTGCCAAAAATATTTAAAATAATTTCTCTCCCGCTTCTCAAATATATTATATTTCGGAGAAAATTACTTTACTCATTCAAAATTATTTCATACACTCTCAAAATATTTTATATTTTAGGAAATATATTTTAAGTATTTATTCTAGTCAAAACATTGGTCAAAAGATTTATCTATTTCAAGAAAAGACCAATTGTATTTTATTCGGAACCGAAAGCTGATTTAATCGTTTTAAATCCAAATAAAATACTTCCACTTGTTATAATGACTTGAAACTTAAGATAGATCATTTAAATACTATTTTCTATGCATGGTTAAAGTTTTGAAATTTTTCGAGAGTTTTGGTCCGGGCACGCAAATCGAGACAGTTGGTCAACAGTTGACCATGTTTGACCAAGACAACATTGACCAAAATTGACCAAACTTTCCAGATATTTATTTTATAATATTTCTAAGTGCTCCATATTTTTAGATTTATTTATTGGGTATTTTCGGAGATATCGGGTATTTAATTAACGATACGTGGTTCGTATTAATTAATATTCGGAACGAGTCTAATATTATATTATAGATTCAAATGTGCTGGGATCTTATTTTGTTTGCTAGTATCCACTTGCAAAGAAGCACAACCTACTTTACATGTCATCAATCCACACCATTTTAACCCCAACCACTCCTTTTAATTCAATCTCCACCATTCCTTCAACCCAACTCCTTCTATAAATACCCCTTTCTACACACCCATTTTGATACAAGCTAAGAGCCAAAGAATTTCTGGGATTTTTGAAGTAAACACTCTTTCAATATATTCAAACCTGTGTTCTTAGAACCGGACCGGACCGGCCGGTTCGACCGGTTGGACCGCTAACCGGTGGTAGGTCCGGTTCGGTTCACCCTTAAAACCAGTCCCTCGGCTTCCCTGTTCAAAACCGGCCAAAACCGGCCAAAAAATGGTAAAAACCGGTACCGGACCGGACCGGCGGGCGGTTTTTGAATAAGACGGGGCAAAAAAAGACCAAAGCTCGTGCTGTTGTACCAGCTCCGGTGCCGAAAAAGGTTGAGTCATTTCCTAAGATTGAGGAAGAGACGTCTGTGCTTCCTCTAGTTGATGAAACCAAAGCTCTTGCTGGTGTTGAAAGTAATCTCTCTCTCTCTCTCTTCTCTCTCTCTCTCTCTCTCTCTCTCTCTCTCTCTCTCTCACTCCCTCCCTCCATCAATGAGGCTAATAAGCTAGAAACTGTTTCCTTCCCACTGGTGCCATTTGACACAGAAGGAACCTTCCGGTTAGCTGGAGGAGAAGATGTGAGATTAAGACAAATAAAATGCAACCCATGACTGAGAAATTACAAGGTAATAATTATGTAATAGTTTGTAAGGACAAGAGACCCATGACTCTGTAGTTTTAATATATGGGAATGTTTTGTTTTTCCATCTTTATTAAATAAAAGAATTTTCAATATCAGAATATATAAGTAACTATTCCTGTCCAGCTTTCAATTTTTTAAACTTAAAGGGACTAGTGCACGTGCATAGGAGAATTTAACCTAGTGTTGAAGACCAAAACAAACGTCATTTCGCAAAGTATCATGTAACCTACAGACCAAAATATAATCAAGAATTATATTTATATTTATATATATATAATTATATATTACATAATTATGACGTCACACCGGTTGAACCACTGGTCGAACCGATTGAACAAATTGAACCAGTAACCAGTAGGGCTTCCGGTTCGATGTTCGGTCCGGTTCTGAGAACACAGATTCAAACACTTTCTTCATCTACTTCATCTTAAAACCTTCTCTCTCTTCAATATATTTCTATATATTCAAGGTTTTTGTTCACCAAGCTTAGATCTACCCATCCAAGCTTTATTCCACTAAGCTAGCTCATCTACTACCACTCTTCGGCCTCCCGAAGGGCTGCCCAAAGTTTGACCAAGTTCCAAAATACGGCCGAACCTCCGACGAATTTTTCCAGCGAACTTTTTCGATCGTATTCCAAAAGTGGTAAGTTTTAGCTTCGTCCTTTTGTATTAACCGACCATATTTATATTTGAGATTTGTTCTTAACTTCTATACTTCATCTTAATCTCTATTCTTGGATCTATAGGATTCCAAAGGTCTCTTCATAAAAGAGAAAGATTATTTTTGACATAGGTCAAAAGTTGAAACAATTAAGTATTCTTACGGATTCTGAACTAACACCTTTAGTGTTCCGTGGGATATTATTTAAAGGAATACTTCGTTCAACATATACTTCTTAAAGCACAAGTTTAGCCACATGTTTTATCGCACTTACTTTTTATTTTTCGTGGCTATAAACTTATCTCGTGCAAGAAGTTAAAAGAAGAGTATACTTTGACACTGTTTTAGTCAACCGAAAGTATACATCTCAAAAGTCTTAAGCCTAGTAGCTTAAAAGGACTTGCATATTTGACATACGTCAAAGTTCTTACGAAAAATATTTTTACGGATTCCCAACTAGCATCTACAGTGCTCCGTGGGATATTCTTTATAGAATACTTCGTATCACATAAACTTCGTGGAAGAAGTTATAATCACAAAATATAACTTAATATTCTTAATTGAATATTAAAGTTTCTATCTAATACCGCTTGTGTGTCAAGTCCACTCGTGTGACTTAACCCTTACCGTTATTTACTATTTTCCGCACTACGCATATAGCTAACGTGTAATAACGTTCGTTCACGGTCCTCGCACTTGCGAGTTGAATTTTTGGTTCTCATCCTCACACTTGTGAGTTGAATAATATTTTAATGCATAATAGCATCCTTCATGGCTAGCACCGTAACCTACTAGTTTTGCACGATTTTATTATATATCTTGCTTAACCACATATTGTTTCGTAGATGTTGTGTTTCTAACTTTTGTAGTGAGGTGAAGAAAAAGTGAGGTGATTCTCATTCTAAGACCCAAGTCCTAGACATACTAACGGGGAGCTAGTGGTCTTCACACCGTGAAGAAGAGGAAAGACCCAAGACCTTTCATCTAAGACCCAAGACCGACAAAAGCCAAGAATCAATAATCTACACCAAGGGTTCTACATCAACTTTGAAGAAATAGCGGGGAGTTATTGTCTAAGATAAGTTGTGTAGGTGTTCGCATTTATTTTGAGGTGGTAACAGGTAGTTACGCACCAAGACAAATATTTTTAAGGTTGTAAAGGCTTCTCCGCCTATTAAAGGAGCGAGTTTATTTTATAAGGAAATCTCCAGTCCGGAAAGGAGCTCAGGGACTGGACTAGGGGTGAGTGAATCCATTAGGGGTTACGCCATCGCGAACCAGGATAAAAATCTCCTGCGTGGTATTTTCTACCCTTGTCTTTTATTTCCGCACTTATAAACTGCTAACGACTCGGTAAAATATTTAAAAGGGATAAATATTTTTAAAAAGCCATAATAATTTTTAAATTGGTAATTAAGCTATTCAACCCCCCCCTTTCTAGCTTAATATAGCCCTCTTATGGGACCTAACAAATTCTGAGACAGGGGAAAGTAGAACACAAAGCACACAAAGCAGTGCACATAGTCAGTCATCAAGTAGCAGCAGTAGTGAACCACAAAAGTTTCGATTACTTAGTGACATTTATGATGAAACGGAAGAGTTGGAAGATAAAAATGAGATGCTGTTATTGGGAATAGAAGAGCCTAAAAGCTACAGTGAAGCAGCGACTGAGAAGGCATGGGAACAAGCTATGAACAGTGAGATTGAAGCTATATAGAAAAATAACACATGGACCTTAGTCGAATTGCCTCCTGGGAAAAAGGCTGTGGGTTTGAAGTGGGTCTTTAAACTGAAAAAGGAAACAAATGGGGAAATAATTAAGCACAAGTCCAGGTTCGTCGCAAAGGGATACGTACAAAGTCAAGGTGTAGATTATGATGAGGTTTTTGCACTAGTGACAAGGCTCGAAACTGTGAGATTGTTACTGGCACTTGCAGTAAAAAACGGGTGGCAGGTTCATCATTTGGACGTCAAGTCCACGTTTCTAAATGGGGAATTGTAGGAAACAGTCTATGTAACCCAGCCCGAGGGTTTTGTGAAGAAGAACAAAGAGAATCTAGTGTATAGCTTGATAAAGGCTCTATACGGATTATGCCAAGCTCCTCGAGCCTGGTATGCTCGTCTTAGCAAGTACCTCGAGAAATTGGGATTCACTAAATGCCCATACGATCATACGATATATACAAAAAAAGAGGGAACTGAAAGTTTGATTATTGGAGTGTACGTAGACGATCTCTTTGTTACAGGTACAAGTCTCTCCACAATTGTGAAATTTAAACAGCAAATGAGTGCAGAATTTAATATGAGTGACCTCAGAAAACTATCACACTATTTGGGTATTGAGGTGAAGCAAGAAGAAGATCACATTGAACTGAGACAAATTACGTAAGCCAGAAATCTGCTCGAAAAGGCCGGCTTATCTGATTGTAATTCGGCAAAATATCCAATGGAAGTGAAATTGCATATTGGTAAAGACGAGAAGGGTAAGGCAGTGGATTTAACATAGTTTAAAAGTTTGGTAGGGGGTTTAAGATATTTGGTTCACACACGCCCCGACATTGCTTTTGCAGTTGGGATTGTTAGTAGATTTATGAAGCGACCCACGACATTGCATCTCAATGCTATCAAACGTATACTTAGTTATATAAAGGGAACTATAGAGCTTGGCCTGGTATATACGAATTGTATTGGTAAATACATTCTTAGTGGGTATTCTGACAGTGATTTATCAGGCAATGTTGAAGACAGACGAAGCACAGGTGGAATGGATTTTTTACTTGGATGAGAGCCTCGTTACTTGGGTCTCACAGAAGTAGCATTGTGTTGCTTTATCTGTTAAATATAACTGATGTGGTTAATATCAGTGTTTAAGTTTTATAGGGAAAAATAGAGTTTAACTTGAAATAGGAAGCAGTCAGAGTTTAGTTAAACTCTGACAGTTGGAAGCTTGACAGAGTTTGCTATACGCTGACACTGGAAGCTCGACAGAGTTTAGTTAAACTCTGTCTGGAGGAAGCGCGTCTCTAGTCAACAGTGATTAAAGATTAATTGAAGATAATTATGGAAGCAATATCTTTACAGATTGGATAGCTGTTAAAGAGATTGAGTTGACTTAGGAGATGTGTAGCAATCATAATTGATAACATTTGTATAGCTGATTTATAGGCGAATCAATTATCGATTGTAAGTAGCTGTATATCTTTATAAATACAGTTAGGTTAACCCTAGAAGGGTATCGATCGTGTAATACAATATCTTTCATTGTAACCTAAGCAGCTCTCTCTGTGATATTTTACATCATTGAGAGAGAAGTTAATTCCAAACAGTTTTTAAAGTTATTTAAGAACTTATTGTTATTCTCTCATACTTAGTTGATTATAATTTGTGTATTCGGCCTAACAATTGGTATCAGAGCTTGATCTGTTAATTTAATACAGTTTAAGATCCACACACACACAACTATAATCAATGGCAGAAATTCCTCCTCCAACAACAGGCTCTAGTGCTGAGAAGGCTCAACCTGCAACTGTGAGCCGATATGAAACAATCAGGGTTCCTATTCTCAAGCCAGCAGAATACTCAACCTGGAAGGTGAAAATGGCTATGTTTCTGGAAGCTACAGATCCAGAATATCTTGACAGAATTTATAAAGGCCCTCATAAGCCTACAAAACTATCTGTTGTTACTGCTGGACAGGAAGCTAAATCTATTCCAAAGGAGAAGAAAGATTTGACTCATGAGGACATTTCATCCATTGGTAAGGATGCAAAGGTTAGACCTCTGCTTCATAGTTCATTGGATAATGTTATGTCTAATAAAGTGATCAATTGTAAAACTTTAAAAGAGATCTGGGATGCCCTGGAGGTTAGATGTCAGGGAACTGCTGCAATCAAGAAGAAAAGAAGAAACATACTCACACAGGAGTATGAACACTTTGAGGCTAAATCTGAAGAATCAATGACGGAAACCTTTGACAGATTCTGTAAGCTACTTAATGATCTGTCACTGATTAATAAAGAATATGATCTAAAAGATTCAAATCTCAAGTTTCTTCTTTCTCTACCTGAAAAGTTGGATGTTAAGACAACCACTATTAGAGACAACTATGATCTGGCTGATACTAATATTAATGAGATCTATGGGTTGCTCAAGACTCGTGAACTGGAAATGGAACAGAGAAGCAGAAGATCAGGCAGGAAGTCAAAGTCTGTTGCTCTAAGAGTTGAAGAAAAACCCTCAAAGAAGGAAGCATCAAGGAAGAAGGCAAAAGGAAAAGCTTTGGTCATTCATTCTGGAAGTGAGTCATCAAACTCTGATGTTCACTCAAACACAGATGGATCATCTGATTCTGAAGATGATGAGGAAATGATGCAAATGGCTGCTTTGATGGTAAAGACCTTCAAGAAGATGAGATTCAAGAACTTCAAGAAAGGGAAGAGATTCTCCAAGAATGATTCAAAGTTTGACAGGAAGAATTTCAGCAAATCTGAGAGAAAGGATACCAAATATGGGAAAAGAGACAAGTCTAAGATTCAATGCTATAAGTGTAAGGAGATGGGTCACTATGCTCCTGAGTGCAAGAAGGGTAAAATTGAGAAGGCACTCTTCACTAAAGGCAGAGATTGGGCAGACACCTCTGACTCAGATGAGGATGTGAACTATGCTCTCATGGCTACTACTGTTGATGAAGCTGAAGATTCTGAAAACAAGGTACCTCTAACTACCTATGCTTATAATACTGATGATATAACTGAATTAAGAATATATCTTAAGGCTTTGCATATCAGTTATAGGGATCAGACTTTAGAGAATGAGAGAATCAAAACTGAGAATTCTGAACTCAAAGAGAGAAATAAGGTTGTAGAAGAGAAACTTGCTAACATGCAGCAAGTTCAAAAGGAGAGAGATGATGCTGTCTATCTTGAACAAGAGTTGTTAAGTAAGTATAAACAACTAGAATCTGAATTGGAGAAAGCAAATCACATTATTAAAACTTGGACTCACTCAGGAAAAGACACTCAAGAAGTTTTTCAATCTGACACTGTAGGTCTAGGTTACTGTGAGGAAGATGAACTTAGGTTTCAGAATACAGTCAAGATTAGACCACCACTTCCACCTAAGAAATTTGGAACATTTGTTAATGGAATAAATGAACCTAGGTTTGAATGTGGAAAAGATGCTGTTAAGAAAGAACCAGTAAAAACTATTGTTAAACAGGTTAATATTGGTTTAATGACAGATAAACAACTCAAGCATAAGCTTAAAGAGTTAAAATCTGTTAAGAAACAGAAAGTGTCTAGAAAGAACAGAAATGGTAAAGTAGGCATCACTCAAGGTAATTATCCAATGCTTGCTACTTTAGCTCCAAGAAAGACATGTCATAACTGTGGTAGCACTAACCATCTTGCTAGTTTTTGCAGGAAGAACAAAGACATTAATTCTTTACCTTCCAAGTCTGAAGTAAAGAAAGATAATGTTAGAACTAGACCACAGACTTTATGCAAACACTGTGGAAGCACTTGGCATTCTATTTATACTTGCAGAAATTATCATGCTATTTATCATAATTACTATGAACTGAAACCTAATCTGAAATGGGTTAGAGTTAATTCTGCAAGTGTAAACTCTGATAAAGTTAGCTTAAACTCTGAGAGTGTAAATTCCGTTGCTAAAGCTAACAAAATTAAGAAAGCCAAAGGATCCAAGCAAGTCTGGATCCTTAAATCTAATCCTCAGTAATTGTTTGTGATTGCAGGGCATCAGGGAAAGTATCCTAGTCGTGGACAGTGGATGTTCAGGACACATGACTGGAAATAAAGCCCTGCTATCAGAGTATGTGGAAAAGGCTGGCCCAAAAGTTTCCTATGGAGATGGCAACATAGGACATACTCTGGGATATGGCAATATTAATCTTGGAAGTGTCATCATCACAAATGTAGCTCTGGTTCCAGGACTCAAGCATGATCTGCTATCTGTGAGTCAAATCTGTGACAGAGGTTTTCATGTAGATTTTCAACCTGAATACTGTGAGGTTATCAGCAAAACCACAGGGAAAGTTGTTTTAGTTGGATGAAGCAAGCTTGTTGACAAACTCTGATGGAAAAACTCTGATGGAAAAACTATGTGCCTGTCAACAAGAATGTCCAATGAAGAGAGTTGGAAGTGGCATAAGAAACTCTCTCATTTGAATCTGAACAACATCAATGAGCTGATAAGAAAAGATCTTGTTAGAGGACTTCCAAAGTCTTTATTAAATGTTGATGGTCTGTGTGATTCATGTCAAAAGGCCAAACAGAGGAAGACTTCTTTCAAGAGCAAGTCTGAATCTTCAATTGTTGATCCATATCATCTTTTACATGTTGATCTTTTTGGACCAGTGAATGTCTTGTCAATTGGAAGGAAGAAATATGCTCTAGTCATTGTTGATGAATATACCAGATACACTTGGGTGTATTTTCTAGCAAAGAAGGATGAAACTGCATTAACTCTGATGGAGCATGTAAAGCTACTGGACAAAGGATCAAAACACAAAGTCAAAATAATCAGAAGTGATAATGGAACTGAATTCAGAAATGCAACAATGGAAGAATTCTGCAAGAACAGAGGTTTGAAGCAAGAGTTTTCTGCACTTGGTACACCACAGCAAAATGGTGTAGTTGAGAGGAAGAATAGAACCTTGATAGAAGCTGCTAGAACTATGCTTGATGAAGCAAAATTGCCAACTTATTTCTGGGCAGAAGCAGTTCAAACTGCCTATTTTACTCAAAATGCCACACTGATCAACAAGCATGGAAAAACACCATATGAGATGGTGAGGGAAAAGAAGCCAAACCTGAAATATTTTCATATTTTTGGGTGCAAATGCTTTGTGTTGAAAACTCATCCTGAATAGGTGACCAAATTTGAGTTGAAAGTAGATGAAGGAATTTTTGTTGGCTATCCAGTGTCAACCAAGGCATTCAAAGTTTATAATCTGAGAACGAAAGTGATTATGGAATCTATTCATGTGTCATTTGATGACAAGAAAATCACTGGACTTGAAGATGTTAATGAACATGATCAGTTGCATTTCGAAAATGAAGATCTAATCTCTGATGAAATAAACTCTGATGACACTAGTCCAACAAACTCTGTTGATGCAAACTCTGAACCTCTACTGGTACACACAGAAGAAATAGTACAGTCAGAACAAAGAGGAGAACCAGTTGAGGGGGAGCATGATGATAGGTCCATAATTAATCATATTTTTAATACCTATTTTATGTCCGTTTTCGTAATTTTATTAATTAATAAATTGTTTTATTTTGTTTTGTAGGAAAATAAATAAAAACAAATTTCAAGCAGGAAAAGGTGCAAAAAGGGAAAGGAGGTGGAAAATACTTGAAGTCAAGGAAATTGGAGGAAAAATCGAACACTTATCCGAGAAGAAAAGGAAATTGAAGAAATTATATTCAAGATTGGATTGTAATCAAAGGGGCCAAACCCAATATTTTCCCCTATATATATGGCCTTATCTCTTGTATTTGAAACACGAATTTAGCCACCTATCTAGATTCATAATTTAGGAGTAGGATTAGATTTAATTGTCTTTCAATATAAACAGATTTTTTTTATTTTATTCAAACACTTTTTCCTGTTCAATTCAATATTTGCTTCGTTAATTAATTTTCCTTCGCAATTGATTACCAGGAAGTATCTTTTGCTTACTTTAGTTAAAAACAACGTGAGATCTTTTGTTTTTAATTCTAGTTCAAAAGTTTAAGTCATTCTTGACTTTCTGTGGCATGCTTTATTATTATAATTGTTTCGTATATATTCTAATTATGTGTAGCTAAATCTCTTGCCTAGGATGAAGATGAAATTAATTTAATTATTCTTGATTTCTTCTCGTTTCTATTAATTAATCCTTAATATAGATTTTTCTTTTTAATTTTCCATTTTTTTAGGTGTTTACTTATAGCTCTTGTCTGCTACGTGCTTAATTGTTTACTTCTCTTGTATGTAAAGTGCTCGAGTTCTCTTCACCCACTAGAATTGAGTCAAAAGAAGTTTGAAGTTCCATTAGTTATCATGTCTATTGCATCTATAGGAGTTAATTTGATAGATGAGGTTGTTTCATGGTCGAATTTTGAAGATAATACAATTGAGTTTTTTCTTGAGGAAGATTTTTTGTTAGAGTATGAGAGTAATAAAGAACTTCATGAGCTTTATAGAAATTTTTCTTCTGATGAGATGTTAGATGAATTGAATGCTATTTGTTCTAAGCATGAAACCCAACTTGAGGATAGTTCTTTTGATCCTAAGTCCGTTGTTAAAACTTCTGTTGGTGAGCCACCCACATTCATTCCTAATCCGTCTTTTTCCACTCTTGATCAGTCTTTGGTAGTCGATAATGAAACTCATCATGCTCTTTCTAGTGATTTAGTTCATAACCAAGAATTTCAAGTGATTAATTTTCTTAAACAACATAAAGAAGCGTTTAATTGGTCTATGAATGATGTTAGGTGTATGAGTTTTATTTTAGTGTGTGATCAAGTTTCTCTAGTGGAAAATGTTATTTTTGTGGGTGTGTTTCACATGTTTGATGATTGTGTTACGTGTGTTGTTTTTCCTCGATCTAGTATTGGTTAGTAAGTGTTTTTTGTGTCTCCTATGACCAAGTTTAGGTATGGGGGAGTTTGTGTGTGTGTGTGTGTGTGTGTGAGTTTTTGTGTTGTGTGTTTTTTGTGTGTGTGTTATAGGTAATAATGTATCTCCTCATCTCTTATCAGGTATTCTCGTCCTTTTACTTTGTCACTTTTCTCTCATTTGCATACATTGAGGACAATGCATGATTTAGGTATGGGGGAGGGATTTAGTATTATTATTTTTATTAAAAAAAACCCAAAAAAAATTGAAAAATGAAAAAAATACAAAAATAATTCTAGCCTTGTGAAATGATTACTTGCTAAAAGTTGGCTTGATGCACCCTTACATGCTATAGTACTCTTGTGTTTCTGAAGCTTTTGATTGAGAAGTGATATGCTAAGTTCTTGTGTACACACATACACTAGCGAGTTGAAACTAGTAGACTTATTGAATGTTGTAAGTAATTAAAAGGACATGAATATGTGCAAGAAGATTTGGTTTCCATGCTTTGAGTACAAGTAGGTGCATAAAAGAGATTTTTGCTTGGGATTGATTATGTTTTGCCACCAAGTGAGATTTTGAGCCTATATGCATATCTTTTGCATTTTATATTCGTTTGCTTGAGTGTCCACATGTTGTTTGCATTGCTAGCACTTGTTTGAGACCTTTCTTGAAATGCATGACATTATTTGATGATAAGATGATAAAGGCATTTAGGAATAACCTATTATTATCCTAATTACCACACCCTTTATATATGATCAATTAGTTACCCATTTGAGCTTAATCCTATTTTTCGGTGACACACCACATTACTTGCCTAGACCTTTTTGTTGTGCAGCCTTACGTATACTTGATCCCAATTTGTCAAAGGCTAGTAGGAAGTTGAGTGAGTAATAAGGTGTGTGAGATGGGGTTTACTTTTGTTCATTAATTTTGGGGAAATATTGGATTTTGTTGCTTACTTGTTGGTCGCTGTTCAATAAATTCTTGAAGAAGTATTGTGGTTTCTTATATATTTATATTATCTATTTTAGCTCTCCAAAAAAAAAAAAGAAGAAAAAAAATTGAAAAAAAAAAATCATATGAGAGCATAATTATGTTTCTGTGTTTTTGTGATCCTTCTTCATTCGACTAGTCAAGCAGTTTGTTGGAAGAAAATTAGAAATCCATGTATGGGGAGAAAGTATGGTGTTGTGTATGATATATTATGGATCCTACTAGCTTTTGACACTTCACCTTATTTGGCCTTACTTGACATACCTTGTCCCTAGCCCCATTATAACCCAAATAAAAGACCTTTTGATTATCATCATTAATGTATGTTGTGTTAAAGTTAGATTGATACCAAATGTCAAGCATGCTTATGATTTTGTTGGAATGGAGTGACACACTTACCCTTATTCTTGAGTGAATATTCTTTTGTGAGTGAAAGGTGAGTTATTGCTTGTTTTGTGCATATGAGATCCCAAGTTTTGACTCTAAGGTGTACTCTTGTGGGCTTAGCATGGTTACCAACTTATTTTTACACTTGACGTGGACTTTTAATGACCTCTGCATATTTCTTTGAGTAGACTATGTGAATACTTGCACCTTACACACCAAGACATTGCAAATTCACTTTGATTCTTTAGCATGAGATGACTTGTATGTGTGGTGTTGCATTGAGCAATCTTTTACATGAGCTAGATGGATTTTGTGGGTACATTCACTATAGGCCCTCACGAGACCTCACTCGTCCACTAGGGCTGCCTAGGGGTTTAAAGGGCTTGTTGCATATGCCAAATGCAACCGTGATCACCTACGGAAGTGGTATTATTTATTTAGGTAGCATTTTTTTATTTTATTTTTCTCGAGGACGAGCAAAAGATAGGTATAAGGGCATTTGATAGGTCCATAATTAATCATATTTTTAATACCTATTTTATGTCCATTTTCGTAATTTTATTAATTAATAAATTGTTTTATTTTGTTTTGTAGGAAAATAAATAAAAACAAATTTCATGCAAGAAAAGGTGCAAAAAGGGAAAGGAGGTGGAAAATACTTGAAGTCAAGGAAATTGGAGGAAAAATCGAATACTTATCCGAGAAGAAAAGGAAATTGAAGAAATTATATTCAAGATTGGATTGTAATCAAAGGGGCCAAACCCAATATTTTCCCCTATATATATGGCCTTATCTCTTGTATTTGAAACACGAATTGAGACACCAATTTAGATTCAATAATTAGGAGTAGGTGTAGGTTAATACTGTTTTACTTTTTTGTTTCAAACTTTTATGTTCGCAATTTTAATTTGTAGCAGCAGTTTGTTCATTCAGCTTTGTTTTGTTTTCTATTCGGCGTTAATTCCTTTACCAGCAAGAGCTTGTGTTCGTTGACTTGTTTTCAATTTCCAGGGAGTTTTGTTTTATCCGTATGCATGTTTTTTTTTTTAATATATATTATATTCATATAAATTGTCTTAGTTTATTAGGTTGTCGTGATTTTAAGTATAAGTTAATTGTTATTTGTTTCGTTAATTTGTTAAGCATGTATAGCTAAATTTTCTTGTCCTAGGATGAAGATGAAGTAAATTAATTGCTTTTGATTTCTTCTCGTTCCTATTAATTGATTCTCATAATTTTTCTTGGTGCTTAATTGTTCGATTAACAAAATGATTTTGATATATTATTGTTACCGGATTTATTTTTCATAGCCTATGCTTGCTCCTTGAAGTTTTGATAGGTTATTGTTAGATAACAAGTTTCACAGTATATGCTTGTCTCGTTAATTGATATATCTTGTTTGTGAAGAAAAGAGGATTGGTTTTAGGGCAAGTTGATATTAATTGTGATTTATTAATGGATTCGGATTCCTAGGTTTTCCATATTATTTGATAATCTTTGCTAATTAGGTTAATTAGGTTAAATAAATCTCATCTCAAATCTTATTGTCTAGTTCGCCTGAGTTAATTATTAAGGTTTTGAAAATTCATAGTCTCTGTGGATCGACCTGTAATTGCTACAACTAGACACTGTGCGCTTGCAGTTATTTTACACATCACATGATCATAGTGATGACTCAAATTCTGATAGTGAGTCAACTAAAAAATCTGGATCAAACTCAAACTCTGATGACTCAAACTCTGAAAGTCCAAAGTCTGACAGTTCAAACTCAGAGCGATCAAATTCAGGGGGAGCCTCAGAGAATGAAGAAAGGCAACAATATGATCATGAGAACATTGATCAAGGGGGAGGATCAACTGTTGATAGAAGTCATTTACCTTCAGCTAGGAAATGGACAAAATCACATACACCTGATTTAATAATTGGAGATCCAGATGCAAAAGTTAGGACAAGAAGTGCTACAACAAATGAATGTCTGTTTCATGCATTTCTGTCCAAATCTGAACCAAAGAAAGTGGAAGAAGCTCTTCAAGATGCTGATTGGATAACAACAATGCAGGAGGAGTTAAATGAATTTGAGAGAAATGAAGTATGGACCCTTGTACCTAGACCAAAGAATAGATCTGTTGTTGGTACTAGATGGGTTTTCAGAAACAAAACTGACAGTGATGGGGTTGTTACAAGAAACAAGGCCAGACTTGTGGCCAAAGGCTATTCACAGCAAGAAGGCATAGACTATGATGAAACTTTTGCTCCAGTTGCAAGGTTGGAGGCAATAAGAATCTTTCTAGCATATGCTTCTCGAAAGAAATTCAAGGTTTTTCAGATGGATGTGAAAAGTGCTTTTCTGAATGGAAAACTTGAAGAAGAAGTGTTTGTTGAACAACCACCAGGATTTCTAGATCCCGAGCATCCAGATTATGTCTACAGGCTTGACAAGGCACTCTATGGACTTAAGCAGGCACCAAGAGCATGGTATGAAACTCTGGCTCAATTTCTTTCAGAAAGTGGGTTCAACAGAGGTACAATTGATAAAACCTTGTTCTACTTCAATCTTGGTAGTGATCTGTTATTAGTTCAAATATATGTAGATGACATAATTTTTGGATCTACTAATGATAAACTCTGTAAGAAGTTTGCCAAGCTCATGCAGTCCAGGTATCAAATGAGCATGATGGGAGAGCTCAGTTATTTTCTAGGGCTACAGGTGAAGCAAACAGATGATGGAATCTTTATCAATCAAGCAAAATATACCAGAAATCTTCTCAAGAAATTTGGCATGCTTGATTGCTCATCTGTAACAACTCCCATGGCAACAGTAACAAAGTTGGATAAAGACACAGGTTCACCAGTGGATATGACAAACTATAGAGGAATGATTGGGTCTCTTCTTTATCTAACAGCTAGCAGACCTGACATCATGTATGCAACATGTCTTAGTGCAAGATTTCAGGCAGACCCAAGAGAACCACATCTAACAGCTGTAAAGAGAATTTTCAAATATCTTAAGGGCACCATAACTTTAGGTTTGTGGTATCCAAGAGAATCAGACTTCAAGCTTCTTAGTTACTCTGATGCATACTTTGCAGGCTGTAAGATAGATAGAAAAAGTACCAGTGGAAGTTGTCAATTTCTTGGTGATAGACTTGTTTCTTGGTACAGTAAGAAACAGAAATCAATCTCTACATCTACAGCTGAAGCAGAGTATATTGCTGCTGGTAGCTGTTGTGCACAGATTCTGTGGATGAAGAATCAATTACTGGATTGAGGTACAGTAAAATACCTATGTACTGTGATAATCAAAGTGCTATTGCTATAACAGGTAATCCAGTACAGCATTCAATGACCAAGCACATCAGCATAAGGAACCATTTCATCAGAGAACATGTAGAGGAAGGGAATATTGAGCTTCATTTTGTGTCTACAGAACAACAGCTTGCAGATATCTTCACCAAGCCATTGAGTGAAGCTGTATTTACAAGGCTGGTAAATGAACTAGGGATGGTCTCTGGCTTTGACTAGAGATATTGGTTAGACTCAAAATTCTACTTATGTACTGTGTTGCTCATATTTCTGTGGTATGTTAAACTCTGCTATGCAAACTCTGCTCAATGTCTGTTAAACTCTGTTAGCATGCTCTGTAAGTCATACACTGTTGACATGTTGGATATGTTTTTGTCTGAATGTTAATACCAATGAAGAAATCTGTATGAAGCATGATTAATCTGTATGAAGCATGATTCTCAGTAATTAATCATGAATCCTTATAAGTTATTTGTGATCTAATCTTAGATTGTGCAGAAAATTAACACAGCATGATATTATTTCGTATTTATAGCATCTCTTAGTTTATTTATCCTAAACTCTGAGTCTGTAAATACTGTGTGCATTGCCTCTCATGAATAATTTCTGATGTTGATGAGCTCTAAACTCTGTTAGTTATACACTATTAAATTAGATTATGTTATTAGAGTAACCCCAAAGCTTATATATATAGACTGTTAGAACTCCTTTGAGATCATGTTTGTAACTAGGACGACCCAGGAACTTACTGGTATATAGTAAGGGCTAAAATTCTCTAATTTTTGGTGACTAGTCGAAGACTATGAAAATCCAAGAACTTATCAAATTGATAAGGGCTAAAATTATAGGATTTTTGGTGACTAGTTCCAACCTCTGATTACTGGAGAAAACCAAAAAAAAAAAATAGGGGGTTATAAATTAATTAAATATTACTGTATATAAATTGTTTACTACAGAGTTTAGCATTCCTCATACATTCAATGTTTACTATGAGAGTTTGTGCATCCAGTGTTTACTGATTTACTTTATGGATTTTATGAAATACTAGATGCTCTAAATACTGATTTAGTAAACTCTGCTCTACACACACTCATATTCACAACTGTGCAGTGTTTGAAAGGATAACAGTAATAAAGTTGGAAAATTGATAAACACTGTTGGATTCTGTTGAGTACTCTAAGGTAATATTTTATTTCAGAAAAAGCATATACTTGGAGTACAAAAAGAGTTTTTGAACTTTGCATGTTATACGTGCCAACTGTTTAATGGTGATAGACAGTTAAAGCGTCTTGGTAAGAGGAGAGAGAATAGCAGTATAATAGGCATTATTACTGCGTGTGTAAATAACTGTTCCACTATTTACGTGACACGTGTCCCACTCACACACTTAACAAGAAATTGGTTGCGTGTTTAATGTCTAAAACGATTGGGTTTTAATTTTCAATTACAGATCTAATCAAACTCATTTCATTATTCACTTTTTCACTTTTACACCGACGAACACACAAACAACATTACACACAATTTCTCTGTTACTTTCACTTAAGCATTTTCACAAACACTTTTCCACACACTCTCTTTTCTCACAATCTCTAAACTGTTCTAATGGCAACCTAGACTTTTGTGGCTCACGGATTATCTTTTGTTACTAACAACTATGCAGCAATACTAAACACTGATAAAGCCCCAGAACCATTTCATTTGATTCAGAACTTCTTAAGAGATTCTGAAATTGGTCAAGCTCTTGTTCAACCAGCAAAACTCTCTGCCACACAAATCTCTACTTTCTGGGGAAAATCTGTTTATGATGATGGTGGAGATAATGGGACTCCATCTATTGTGTTTACTCATGAAGATCAAGAGTTTGTAATCACTCCTGCAACTGTTCGAGATGTTATGGATTTTGATACTCACACCTCATACGCTGTGGCTGGTGAGAATGAATTGAAAGAAATGTTACAGCAACTGTGGTTTTCTGGCCCTTTGGATAAGCTTGGGAATGTTAAAAGGCCAGGGCTCAGAAAAGAGTGGAGCTTTTTCTTTGACTGCATCACTCGAGCATTTGGAAAGAAAGTCACCAACTGGGATGCAATTCCCACTGATAGTCTTCAAATCGGGTATTCTCTTCTTAATGGGAGTAACTTTGATTTTGGTAGATTAGTTCTTATGAATTTAGGTGAAAAACTAGCAGAGTCTAATACAACTGTTTATTTCTCACATTTTTGTCAATGCTTATTCTCTGCTTGTTTGCCTAATTTGGTAATTTCTGATGAGGATGTTATTCAACCCTTTCAAGTCCATAAGAGAATGTTCTCTGATTTGACAAATAAAGATGCTAACAAGGATCAAGTTCCAGAGTTTATCTATCCACTTGCCCTCAGAAATTTTCTCAATCAACCACAGGAACCACAAGCACCAGAACTTGAACCTGTACTTGAACCTCCACAGTCACCTCCTCAACCCACAAACACTGAACCTCACATAACCATAAACACTGAACCGACCTCTAAACCCACATCTACATCCACTCCACCCACTGTTGCTACTACTTCTCAACCTCAATCACAACCTCAACCTCAACCACAGTCCAAACCAAGAAAGCCAAAGAAAAGCAGGGCTATAAGGCCACCAAGAAAGCATAGGACTGCTGAAGCTTCTAGGCCAAAGAGAGCTAGGAAGGAAAGAGCAAATAGACCTCAATCTCCATCTACTCTAGATGATTCTATCTCAGAAGAAGAGAGAACAGAAGTGAATCCTCAAGTTAAAAGGAGGAGACTGATTATTGAAGAGTCTGATGAAGAATTGAATCTTGAAGCACCAGAGGATATCTCTAAGGAGACTCATGCTGTTGAGACAGAACCTACTATAGTAGAACATGAACTCAGAGTTGATGAACCAGTACTTGCTGAGGTTCCAGCTGAAAATGATGAGAAAACTGAGTTACCTGCAAGGGAAGAGTTTGATGACAATTACATGTCATTCTCTGTTGAAATTGAAGATCCAACACCCATGGCTGCAAACTCTGATGAAACTGGTGTTGCAGATCAACCTACTGTGGTACTAGAAGAAACAGAGGTTGCATCTCACATAGAGTTATTCTCTGATGCACATCAAATCTCAGACCATGGTGAGGAAATTGATCAGCCTGCTCAAAATGTTCTCTCAGACATTGTCAAGACAAACTCTGCTAATCCAGAAAAACAGATTGCTTAAGAAGAATCTATTCCAGAATTTAATGAAGAAACTGCCTCAGTTGCAGATGATTCTGAACTTGATCCCTCTAAAGATCAGAGTGTAGAAGCTGGATTTGCTCCAAATGTTGAAGTTCAAACTGATGGACTGAAAATAGGGGAGAAGCCAGACTTTGCTGGACCTTCTGCAAAGGAAATTGAAAATGAATACTTGGCAAAACAATCTGCAGAATGGTACAAGGAAGATTGTATATTTCCTACTGGAAGAGCAGCTGAGTTTCTCAAGGATAATTCTAAAAAGATTTCAAATCCAGACATACTGACATGCTTACAAGGAACAGTGATTCAAGTTAAGGCCTTGAATCACAGATTTAATGAAAATCAGGAGTCAATTATATCTCTGAGAAATGAAGTTGTTAGTAGAGAAATGACTCTACAGAGAGACAACAACAAAATATTTCAAACTTTCTCAAAAACTCAAGAGACTGTCCTTCAGAGATTGAGTAAAGTTGAAGAGAATCAGACTTTGATGGATGACAAGATTGAATCCATTGCCAACTCTCTTGAGTTAATTACTTCCATCTTGATTCCTGATGATGTCAAAAAGGGGGAGAGAGTTGCTAGAGTTACTAAATCTAAATCTAACTGTAAGCAGTCTCAAACTCAGCCAAAGAATGATAATCTTGATGATGAAGGAACTAATCCAGATAGAAGGTTAAGATCAAGGTCTGATGTTCACTTAAAAGCTGGCAAGTCTACAAAATCAAGTTTAGCAGTGGATACAAATGTACAAAGTACTTCAAAGCAAAGGGATTTGTTATTTTTTGACAATCCACAAACTGATGAAGAGTTGGCTGCTAAGATTTTCTTAGAAGAGAATGCTGAGGGAGCTACTTTAGAAGATATTCATGCTGAAGAATTACTCTTGCAAGAAGAGCATTTGAAAGCTATGAAATCTGGAAAGGCCAAGAAAAATGCTAAAGCCCCAAGGACTGTTCAAAAAGGGATAATGATTAAAGAACAAGTTGGTACTGATCAAAGGATACAGGTATCCAGAAAACCGACAGATGCAGATTCTAAGCAAAAGTTGAAAGGCATTGCTGAAGAAGAAAGAATTTCAAAGAAGGTAAATACAACCTCTGTTTCTACACAAGTTGTACAGATGAAAGAAAACACAACCTCTATTGTTACACAAGTTGTGTCTAGACCTCTATCTTCTCAATTGAAATCAGTCTTTGGTAAAGGAACACTTCATGATCCAAATCTAGTATCTGGAGCTCCTATGGATTTTACTGATGGAAGAGCCTTGTCTGGTAAGATTGGAAACAATAAAGCTGGTCTAGGCTCACACAGGGATAAAAGGCAACATACTGGTCCTAGAGATCCTTCTTCACTGGCTATTCCAGGTCATGGTGTCACTCAAGAGAGTTTGGACAGACTGGAATCAGTACAGTTAGTTTATCAGAAGAGTTTAAAGAAAGATTTTCTTTTATACTTTATGGCTGATGGGACAGTATTTAAAATTGGTGAGCATGATATTGGTTTGAAATATTGGGAAGAACTAGAACATGTTATGTATCTCTTCAAGGTGAATAGTCGAAGGACTCAATCAGTTGCAAATGTGCTCAGACAGAAAATGCTCCAAAATTTGGCAATTAGAGGAATGAAGTGTAACAGCAGATATGTTCCTAAGTACAGAGACTGGAATGGAAATCTCATTGAAATGAAGAAGGGTACTGCAAAGCTGAAGACTGATCTGGGAATCACAGTACTTGATTTCAATTCACAGTCAGAGGAAGTAAAATTTATCAGACTGGGAAATGAGATGAGGAAGAACAAAATCTATGATCTAAGATCTGCTATTTATTAGACTGATGAGAGTGATCCTCAGTTGAGAGAGATTAAGGAAGCTATGAAGGTTGAACTTGAAAATGCAGAGAGAATATTGCTTATATATTATCTCAGAACAACACCAGATCTTGAGGAGATTAGAGATTGAAGTCTGTAAGAATTTTCTTGTTTTCTATAGATTTTTGTTAAGTCAAGTTTAAACTCTTCTTATTTGAATAAACACTGTGTTTGTATAAAATTATTTTGACATCATCAATTACTGTTAACTTGTGCATTTTTACTAATGAACAAGTTGGGGGAGATTGTTAAATATAATTGATGTGGTTAATATCAGTGTTTAAGTTTTACAGGGAAAAATAGAGTTTAACTTGAAACAGGAAGCAGTCAGAGTTTAGTTAAACTCTGACAGTTGGAAGCTTGACAGAGTTTGCTATACGCTGACATTGGAAGCTCGACAGAGTTTAGTTAAACTCTGTCTGGAGGAAGCGCGTCTCTAGTCAACAGTGATTAAAGATTAATTGAAGATAATTATGGAAGCAATATCTTTACAGATTGGATAGTTGTTAAAGAGATTGAGTTGACTTAGGAGATGTGTAGCAATCACAATTGATAACATTTGTATAGCTGATTTATAGGTGAATCAATTATCGATTGTACGTAGCTGTATATCTTTATAAATACAGTTAGGTTAACCCTAGAAGGGTATCGATCGTGTAATACAATATCTTTCATTGTAACCTAAGCAGTTCTCTCTGTGATATTTTACATTATTGAGAGAGAAGTTAATTCCAAACAGATTTTAAAGTTATTTAAGAAATTATTGTTATTCTCTCATACTTAGTTGATTATAATTTGTGTATTCGGCCTAACATTATCGTCATGCGAAGCGGAGTTTATGGTGGCAACAGCAGCTGCCTACCAAGGAATGTGGTTGAGGAACTTGTTTGGGCAGATATCGGATGGAGAATTGGGCCCAGTAATCATATATGTGGATAATAAGTCTGCTATAGACCTCGCTAAAAATCCTGTATTTCACGGAAGAAACAAGCACATAGATATTCGTTATCACTTCATTCGCGATTGTGTAGAGCGGGTAGGGATTGTTATTAAACATGTCAGGACTGATATGCAGAGGGCGGATGTATTAACAAAAGCAATGACCACAGTAAAGTTCGAATGGATGAGGGGGTTGCTGGGCTTGAAGAATTTGCAGAAGTGAGTTTGCTTAGATTAAGGGATAGAATGCTTGGATTTAATCTAAGCATGATTTGGTTTTTAATAAAATAGATATTCGGTTATAATAAAGGAGCTGGCAAATCAAAGAAGTTGATTGTTAGGATTTGGTTTGTTTCAAAGATTGCAAGAGAATCATGAGATTGTGAAGTCATGGAGTAATTTTAGTAATCGTAGGAGCTATCATTTTATATTGAAACTTTCCTTTGTATGTAGTTTATGATCATTAGAAGTAATAAATCAGTTTTTGTCTTTCAATATCTCTATCAAACAACTCTGTGTGTGTGTAAATCTATTTTGGTTTCTACATACCCCTGTTATTTAGATAGCTCACCTCCACTTTTTTTTTGCTAATTGAAAATATATTAAGACCAAAAAAAGGTACATAATCAAGGGGCATACCCCTCGAGAAACATGGCTATCAAGCCCACAAATATAAAACAATAACTACAAAGATAAGCTTGCTAAATTATTTAAAGATGTCAACAAACAATTTTTAAAAAACTAGTAGAGACAGTTGCTTAGGGTGGGATACCTTCTCATTTGTTTCTGAAAAGATTTAATGGAACAGACCTTCTCACGCACCATACATTTTGCTAGATGCGTCATTTTGTCAGCATTGAACAATAGACCATTACTATGAATTCTATTGTTTCTCTCACGCCATATGATGTATACCACAACTGAAATGTAGAGACAGGCCAGGTGTTTTCTCAGATTAGTCTCATACCCCACAGTGAAGTTGCCAGCTTGCCATTCTGACCAAATCCGGGTTAAAGGAACAGGGCTACCTTTAAGGACCAAGATGGTATAAGGACAATCAACGAAGATATGATTAACCGTTTCCAACCTGCTACGACACAACACACAAGTGGGGTTGATGTTAAGCCCAAAATGGATCATTCTATCCTTAGTTAATAATCGATTCTTCAGAGCCAACCACATAAAAACCGCACATTTTGGAATGCCAAAAGAGTGCCATATAGCAGGCAGCCACAACGGAGCAGATCCTACACTACGTATAGAATGTCTGACACTTGAAATGCTAGGATTGAACTCACCATTCCATAGTAGTTGATCCGTATTATAGATAGGAATTGGAGATAGTAAGCGTTGAAGTTCCAAAGCCAGTCCATGAATAGAATTGCTAGCTAGTTCGCCAGTTACCATTAACAATGATAGTGCGAATATGAGCTAGATTAAATGAATCCTCAATGGAAACAATGCTAGTTCCGAACTTGAAAATGAGCGAATCCTGATCAGTCCATGGATCATGCCACAAAGAGAAGGAGGAATCACTATGATAAGATATATTTATATATATATATATATATATATATATTGGATAATTTTATTCCCATATTTAATTGCATTTTACATTGATTTGGATATTTATTTAATAAATTTTGATGTTTTATTGTAGGAAGGCAAGAATTTTTAAGTTTGGAAGAATTTGGGCTTAAAGAGCTATTTTGGAGCTAAAATTGGAAGAAATTTGGATTTATTGAGCTACACTCGCTTTCTACAGTATTTATTTCATATCCAAAGTTGTAGGAGTCCGGTTTCAGATCCTCAATAGACCGTAACTTACACCTGGACAAGCAATGAGGAAATAGAATTATCTCAAAAAGATGGAAAGTGATATATTCTTAAAGCTGGAACCCCGGTTGAAATTGATATATTTTTTGTTAAGCAAAAGGAATCCGGTTCCAGACCCTCAATAGACCGCAGCTTAAGACTTAATGATTTATTTATATTAATAAATATTTTATTTAATTAGAAAATTATATTTATAAATTTCTAATAATATTAGATATTTATTTTTATAATTTCTGAATTAAATTAATTATTTATTAATTAAAGATTATAAATTGTGCGGGTTAAAAAGTATTTCTACGGAGCCCATTCCTAATAGGACAAAATAGGCCCCGGTTTTTGTGATTGAATTAGAAGGTCACCAGGTAGGTTTTTATGAATTGTTAGTAAAAGTATAAAGTAAAAGCAAAAGTTAGGTGGGGTTGTTTGTTTAAATAAACAAGGAAATGAAAAAGGTTAAAGGTTAGGCAGTCTGCTGTTGGCAAGCCTTCACGCCCCTGAGCGCGCATGTTGACCACGCGCCCGAAGACAGCAAGCAACGCAGCGAGTGCAGCTCACCTTCCTGTCCCGAGATTGGTCTATCCATGACAACAATTTTAACCAGGCAGTGTGTAATAAATTGTAAGCTGATTGTCAAGAATTCATACAACAAATGTCAAAGGCTGGCCAGGAATTTAAAGGTAGGCATACGTAAGCAATGATGCATGTAATTTGATTTGTAGCTTATAAATAGAAGTGCTCGGTTATATAAGAGGAGGACCATACAATAGATATAGACATTAAGCTACTGCATAAACCATCAGACTAGACACCATACAACATCTCTTTTCATTCGGCTATGAAAGTATTTTGGAGCTAGGATTAGGGGCTTGGTTTTCTTCTCTTTTATGTACACTTTCTTTAGCTTAATTCTCCATTAACGTAAGGTATTTTCTATTTTATCTGTTTATTAAATATATATTTTAGATGGATTGTTATATAATTTTAGTTGTTCTTAACTTTATATTAGTGAGTAGTTTGTTCTAGGGTATAAAGGAAAGCCATGTTTGCGTGATAATTCTGGTATGATTTTCATAGTGGTTTGATTGATTATGGTAAATTCTAATCGATTATGTTTTGATATTTAATTTGTGTTATCGGCCAATATCACAGATTAATTATATGCGAATAGGAGTAATAGATCGAGAGATTTTACTCACTAGAGGCACACATACGGTTAGCGGAATTGAATTTTAGTGCGAGAGCATAATTGGATTTCCGAGAGCGTTAATGCTTGAGAGAGATTAACTATTGCTCTAATTACCCGATTAATTAAATTACTAAAAGTGATTATATGTGTAAGCATGTCTCGGGAGTGTTGATGGTTGAGAGAGATTAACAAACTCTGACTGCATTACCATTTTGATTGCTTTAGCTTAAAAGCCAGATATTATATAAACATGGTGGACCTAATTGCCCTAGATTTTAAATTCATTATTTATCCTTTAATTAATTATTAAAATTAATATAAATAATTAGTTAGTAAATATCTTCATAACTATCATTTTTTGCTCCAGAAACAATTGAATTAAAATTGATAAAACCTGCGAACGAACATAAAAACATACTTCATCAAATTGGCGCCGCTGCCGGGGAGGCAAAAATTATCGGTTTTAAATTAATTGTTTCTTATAGTTTAGATTTTATTTTGTTAGTGTAATAAAAAAATTACATTTTGTTTAACTTGTTAAATTTTGTGTTAAATTTTTAGTTCGTCTATGTTTCCTTTGTCTCATTGGAACTTTAGTTCCAATTGAGGCAGATTTTACTACGTTTTCTTGGTTTTGTAGTGTGTTTACAGGGATACAATGGGTGAGTTTGATAATTTCGCACGCCTATGTTCTCTAGTGAAGGCACATTTATTGCAGAACTGGAGCCCACTACATGTCCGATGAGTACAAATGAGATGTCACAAGTGGCCCCTGAAACTTACAATTTCTGTAATATTTGTGATATCCCAGGTCACTTTGGTTATGAATGCTCTTACAATATTTACAATTCTGAAGATGCTAAATTCAGACAAGTGAATGATTATCGAGAAAAATACGGGTCCAATCCGTAATCTAATGCATATGATCAAGATTGGATGGGTCAACCAAATTTTTCGTACACAGACAATAATTTTCAGAATTTCTCATATCATGATCAACAACAATTTCAGCAACAACAATATGAAGAACAATGTCACCAACAACAATTTGAGCAACCATCATGGAAACAATATGAACATCCTCCACCGCAAAATTTCCAAGTTCATCAAACCAATGAAAATGTGCAACCTGATCAAATGAGCGATGTGATGAAAATTCTAATTCAAGTGCAAAAGGATCAAGAGGAGTTCATGTAAATTATGAATGAGCTAAACACTCATAGCAAGATGATGGAAGCTGAAATTTCAGAATTGGCTAGCTCTTCTACTGCATGGCAACCTGACTCTACACCGCCGCCATCTATACCACCAGAAGATGAAATGGATTCGATCATTCTTACAAGTGATCAAGAGGAAAATAGTTTCTCGGTGTGTGTTGATGATGTACTTATTGAAATAGAAGAGGAGCTTTCCACCGATGTTAAGATCAATGATTTTGTTGAGGATGTTGTGAGTATGGACGAGAATATGTGCTTCAAAGTTGACATAATGTCAAAAATTGTCCAAGAAGATCTTTTTCCAATTCTGCCTGATAATCCATTCCAGACGGCCCTTACGCTTCAATTCTCGGAAGCAGAAGATCGTGATAATTACTCCTTATTCATTGATTTAAAAAGCCAAGAGGATTAAATAGCTCTAGAGAAAGTAAGGAAGGGAGAAGAACCACCACCCGAGCCTCCACCTCACGTGAATATTAAGGGAGTATGGCATTTTCGAGGCAGTGAATTTTATCGTTGCTTTATCATAAAATTTTCCAAAACTACACATTTTCTTGATCAATTGTTATTTATTGATCTAGTAGTTAAATTTACTAATGCTTGTTTGGAGACTTTGTGTAGGATTAAAACAACTGTTGATGCTCTTGATTTTATTCGTGGTGGTCCCGCGCAACAGGTTTTTGGTCTTTTTGGAGTGGCACTCCATACTTCGACATTCAATGCCTTGACACTTCATGCTTATGCATTAGGGGAGTATTTCTTACTTTTCTTTTATATAATTGTTCATTGAGGACAATGAACCACTTAAGTGTGGGGATGAGTTCTCGATGATTAAAAAATTCAAAAAAAAATAATAAAATAATAAAAAAAATTATATATTATAAAATTCAAAAAAATTTAAAAATTTAAAAATCCCAAAAATATTAGAAAATTAGAAAATTAATTGCCTCGTCTCATAGTATGTTAACAAGGATAGGTACACATCTTGTGAGAATATTTTGCATGATTATTTGACATGTCATATATCTGAAAGTTATTTGTTACTTGATGATTCCTTGTACGTGCTTGCGAAAATTATAAAACTTGAGATGTGTCGTCTTTGTCAATTTTAGTGAATACTGAAGCATGCTTTCACCTTGTGAGAACTTGAGCCTAATTTGTGATTGGTACATTTTATATCGATCAATTTTTATTGTTGTGTGTTGTTCATCATTGAGTATGTCGCTCCAGAACTTGTTTCAAACCATTTTGAGATTACATGGTATGTGTATGCATGAAGATGATAAAGGCACTAGGATTAACCACGTTTATCCAAACACTACCAGTGAATTATATCCTTAGTAAACCCCTTTAAGCTTTTTATCCGTTATTTTTGTGTATCACCAATCTAAATTCTTGAGCCTACTTGTTTATTCTTCTCTTGATTTACTAGTAGAGCATTTTGATTCATTTGGAGGTTGGTGAGTGCATAGTGTGGGGATTTCTTTGTTAAAAGTGTGAAAATTTGGTGGGAATCAAAAAGAAAAATGTGTTGGTATGAAAGGGAGGATCCATGTACATGTGCTGGTATTAAGTGCATTGTACTAGAAATTATTCTTGGTGACTTTTCACTGCCCTTGGTTACTAGAGTCTTGTTTAAAAAAAAGAATAAATAATAATAAAAAATTAAAATAAATAAAGAAGTAGAGTTTTGTTAATTGGTTTGTGCAATATGAAAGTGGAAAAGTACATGGTAATATGTGCTTGGGGTTTAATGCTTGTGAGAGTTTGCTCAGCTTTTACACGATCGAAATTTCATGTTGAGTGCTTTAATTAGAAATGAACATTGTGCTCTATTAGTGTGTCGAGTTAGCAACTTGTTAGCCTTTTTCTTGATTCCCTACCCTTCACCTTAGCCAAGTTACAACTGTTAACAAAGACCTTTTGATTTGTGCATGCATGTATTCAAAGTAATGGAGATTTGGTGGACAACCAAGCATATGGTAGCACATGACTTAATTGATTGAACTTGAGCGAATACACTTCACCTATACATTTGTGTGATTTGAGAGTTATGTGAGATTTTCTATCCATAGCATGTTACTCATTGAATGCGGGATTGATATATATTTCATGATCTTTTTGTCTATATAGACTGTGTGTTTACTTGGATAGTCTTGTGCATATGATGTGTAAGTGAACAGACTTTCAATATTGTGCGATTGAGGTTCACTTGTGTGGAGTACTATGATATGTGCATACTTGAGACTTGGCAGAAAAAAAATTGATTTTGTGGGTAAATTCACTATAAACCCTCACGAGACAACACTCGTCCTACTAGGGCTGCCTAGGGGTTTAACGACTTGTTGCATATGCTCAATGCAATCGTGTCATCTACGAAAGTGATATTAGTTAAAATTTAGTTTTTATTTCGCTTATTTGCCCGAGGACGTGCAAATGCTTAGTGTGGGGATGTTTGATAAGATATATTTATATATATATATATATATATATATATATTTATTTATTTATATATATATATATATATATATATATATATATATATATTTTAGATAATTTTATTCCCATATTTAATTGCATTTTGCATTGATTTGGATATTTATTTAATAAATTTTGATGTTTTATTGTAGGAAGGCAAGAATTTCTAAGTTTGGAAGAATTTGGGCTTAAAGAGCTATTTTGGAGCTAAAATTGGAAGAAATTCGGATTTATTGAGCTACACTCGCTTTCTACAGTATTTATTTCATATCCGGAGTTGTAGGAGTTCGGTTTCAGATCCTCAATAGACCGTAACTTACACCTGGACGAGCAATGAGGAAATAGAATTATCATAAAAAGATGGAAAGTGATATATTCTTAAAGCTGGAACCCCGGTTGAAATTGATATATTTTTTGTTTAACAAAGGGAATCCGGTTTTAGACCCTCATTAGACCGTAGCTTAGGACTTAATGATTTATTTATATTAATAAATATTTTATTTAATTAGAAAATTATATTTATAAATATCTAATAATATTAGATATTTATTTTTATAATTTTTGAATTAAATTATTTATTTATTAATTAAAGATTATAAATTGTGCGGGTTAAAAAGCATTTCTACGAAGCCCATTCCTAATAGGACAAAATAGGCCCCGTTTTTTGTGATTGAACTAGAAGGTCACCAGGTATGTTTTTAAATTGTTAGTAAAAGTATAAAGTAAAAGCAAAAGTTAGGTGGGGTTGTTTGTTTAAATAAACAAGGAAATGAAAAAGGTTAAAGGTTAGGCAGTCTGCTGTTGGCAAGCCTTCACGCTCCTGAGCGCGCGTGTCGACCACGCGCCCGAAGACAGCAAGCACCGCAGCGAGTGCAGCTCACCTTCCTGTCCCGAGATTGGTCTTTCCATGATAGCAATTCTAACCGGGCAGTGTGTAATAAATTGTAAGCTGATTGCCAAGAATTCATACAACAAATGTCAAAGGTTGACCAGGAATTTTAAGGTAGGCATACGTAAGCAATGATGCATGTAATTTGATTTGTAGCCTATAAATAGAAGTGCTCGGTTATATAAGAGGAGGACCATACATTAGATATAGACATTAAGCTACTGCATAAACCATCAGACTAGACACCATACAACATCTCTTTTCATTCGGCTATGCAAGTATTTTGGAGCTAGGATTAGGGGCTTGGTATTCTTCTCTTTTATGTACACTTTCTTTGGTTAATTCTCCGTTAATGTAAGGTATTTTCTATTTTATCTGTTTATTAAATATATATTTTAGATGGATTGTTAGATAATTTTAGTTGTTCTTAATCTTTATATTACTGAGTAGTTTGTTCTAGGGTATAAAGGAAAGCCATATTTGCATGATAATTCTGGTATGATTTTCATAGTGGTTTGATTGATTATGGTAAATTCTAATCGATTATGTTTTGATATTTAATTTGTGTTTTCGGCCAATATCACAGATTAATTATATGCGAATAGGAGTAATAGATCGAGAGATTTTACTCACTAGAGGCACACATACGGTTAGCGGAATTGAATTTTAGTGCGAGAGCATAATTGGATTTCCAAGAGCGTTAATGCTTGAGAGAGATTAACTATTGCTCTAATTACCCGATTAATTAAATTACTAAAAGTAATTATATGTGTAAGCATGTTTCGGGAGTGTTGATGCTTGAGAGAGATTACTAAACTCTGACTGCATTACCATTTTCATTGCTTTAGCTTAAAAGCAAGATATTATGTAAACATGGTGGACCTAATTGCCCTAGATTTTAAATTCATTATTTATCCTTTAATTAATTATTAAAATTAATATAAATAATTAGTTAGTAAATATCTTCATAACTATCATTTTTTGCTCCAGAAATAATTGAATTAAAATTGATAAAACATGTCTCCCTGCGAACGAACACACTACACCATAGATTGGCTATTGCAACACCCACTGAAAAAATTGCTTAAAAATCGTTGCCATTTACTGACACGTTTTAACAAATTTAGAAGTATTGTAATGTTTTTTAAAATTGTTATAATTTAATATATTTTTTGCAAAATTCGAGTTAAATTGCAATGAATATAGATAAACATTACAATTGACTTCGAAATTTTTGGGGGGAAATTGGCAGGCTTGCCAAAATATTTTGCCCGGGCTTTCTAAAGAGGCTTGACTGGAAAAAAAAAACAATTGACTAAGAATATTCAGAAACAAACACACAACACAGACACAAACTCGAAGATTACAGAGTGAGAGATTATAGAGATAACTCAAAATCCAATCAAGCTCGAAGATTCAAGCTCGAAAAACACTCAAGCTCGAAATAGGTATATTTATTTCCCCAAATCGATTTTAAAATGTGATTTTAGATGAATTTTGCATGTATCAATTAAGGTTTAATTTCTAATTTTTGCTTGTAGTTAAATTGATTTATGCGGGTTATATATCTTTATATATAAGCTTTTACATTGAGATTTTGTTAATTTAAAATTAGGGATTCAAATTTAATTTTACTAATTATGGGTTTTAAATTGTAATTTTGCTCTTAGTTTGTGTTTTGTGTTAGCTTGTTTTGTATTTTGCTATTAATTTGAATCTTATTTTGATATTCTGCTTGGGTTTGTAATTTTATGTTAGTTTATGTTTGTATTTTGTTTGTAGTTTGTGTTATGTTTTGTTTTGTGTTACAATCAGCTCTCTCTTTCATTAATTATTAGTTCATCTCTATTCTACTTCTTGCTCCATAATTTGGTTGTTCTGCTTAAGTGGCCTTAGTTATATACAATTTATAAACACGAAGAAGGTTTGTTCCCCCCAAACTTTTTCTCCAAATTCAGTTTCAAATCAAGTTTAATTTATAATTCAGGATTGTATTGTTTTCTATTTGTATATTGTTCGTTAGGGTTTAATATAAGTTTTTTGAGTTACAAATTAATGTTTATATGCGTATATTTGAATTTGGGGTTTTCTTTGAGCGTACTTAGTTTGTATATGGAGCTTTCTTGGTGTCTTCTTTTTCGGTTTGGTCTTTTTATAAGCGTTATTCAATTATCTGTTTGTAAAAAGTTTTAATTGGCAATCGATATAATGTTCCACTTCAGCTGGTTTAGTTAACAACTGCTCTGTTTTAATTGTATCGGTTTTCTTTTGGTGGCTTTGGCAATTAGTCTCTAGTGGCACTCTTCTATAAGAATGTTGGCATTGTCATTGGTAAACTAATATAAAAGATTGCTTGAACAGTTACAGGTGGGAGAGCAAGTAATACTCTAAAGCATCTTATGTTAAATATGGCTTGAATTTGATGTTGACTCAGTAAGATGTCCTAAGATGATGACATAAACGATGTAAGTTTTTATTGTATGTGTTGGCAGAAAATAAAACCTACACAACATAGCATGCGGGAATTAAGAGCACTGGGATTGACACCTCATTTTCTGGCATGTCGTTCTGCAGAGGTGTGCACTTCAATCATACACTAACTGAGTATATTCCTAATAAACAATCCTATCTGACCTTAACCAGTGCAAACTTTAAACACAAATTATCTGAGATGTACTGCTCATTACATGCTTTGTTTGCTTTCAAACTTAGATCAAGCACTATAGTAAATGTACAAACTTCTCTCATTATATGTATTTTTTATAATGCAGCCGTTACTAGAGGGGATAAAGCAAAATCTTTCACAATTTTTCCATGTTTCTGTAAGTGTTCCTACTCCTAGCTGTTTTTTTTAATCTTTCTAATACACACGACACACCTGCACCCATTCCTCTTTTAGGTTTTGTTTAGGATCATGCAATATTTTGTATTTTCTAGCTTCTCAAGTAAATTTTATTCTAAGAATAGTTTTCCGTGATCTTTAATCTTCACAGATAGGCAACATACTTCATATCCATGACATTCCAAACATTTGGCACATCCCTCTTTTACTTCAGGTGGGTTATATATTTGTTATGCATCTTATTAGCTCTTGTAGCATCTTTCTAGATTCTGCAAAGTTTCTAATGTTGCACTTTTGATGCAAAACCAAAATGCTCATGATGCCATTCTAAAGCAGTTAGACCTTATTAAGTAAGTTTTTCTTGAATTTGGTAGCATGGTACATTTTGGGTTACAGTAAAAGAATCAAAAGTAGATAGAACACTATCCGACTAACGATGAAAATTCTGTTCCAGTGTAGCTACTCCACCTAATTTACAAGAATGGAATAACAAGGCTCAGAAATTTGATGACCTCAAAGATTCTGTGAGTATCATTCATGTACATTAATGTCCAGCAGTCATTTAATTCACTTCCTACTTGTCTGTTGTGAAGGTACATTTCTAAATTCTAAATTTAAGAACTAGATACATCATACATCCATAATCAAAATACTCTTGAAGTATTGTTGACAATCAGGCACTTCTTCATGCCTGTAGTGCATGTTCATTGAAGCTAGCAGTTGATTGGATTTATGACTTATGTATTATCCTTCTGTAGACTCTAGAACTTCATGCTGCAGCATGGAAGACTCTAAAGGTAATCTTTTGGTTTATGTGTCCATACCCAGCAATTTTAAAATTAAGTTGGGATTTGAGACAAACAAGTGTATCATACTATCATATGGAGTTTGTATAGTTGTAGATTACCCTCTGATTCAGTTGATTAAGTTGTTCTGTTACTCTGTTTGTAGAAGAGTTACAGGTTCAGAAGTTCATGGCAAAACTCTTCTGGGAAAGGACTATCTGATTTCAATTTCAGAAGTGTTACAGGTTCTTTTCTTCGAATAGAATGCAATTTTCTGATATGCTTTTTCTGATGCTTAATAATAGAGTGATGTAAAGGATTATGTATTATCGTAACAGTTGTGTATGGTCCTTGTTGTGAGTTAGGATTCAGTACTAGGGCCATAAGGAATGCAACGTAGATTCGGAATTTATGTGCACCTAACAGACATTTTATCGAACTGTGATATCTGAGACCATTTGACATTCCATGAGTTTGGTTTTGATTGTCCTGATATTGAATTAATTTTCTATAGAGTGATAACCATGATAAGTGATTAATTGCATATGCTGTAGGAAAATTTAATCAACTGGTTTACTAATATCCTATCTGTATACCTGAGAGGTTTTCTCTTATCATTTGTTCTTTATTAACTCAAGAAGGCATCTGTTTTACGTTTGAAGCCAGAGTTTAAATTTTTAGAGCTTAAATCTCTTATCCTTTTATCTTATGTAACGCATGATTTTTTTTAAATGATTAAAATCACTAAATACAAGTTGTTGGGATTTATGGGTGATAGCTTAGAGACAACTTAACCAGATATTTCTATACTTAGTTTTTCTAAGTAGAACATACTGTCATAACCAGAGTGTGTTCTTTTGACCAGAATAATTGATGTAAATTTAATAAGTATTTATCTTGAAAGAAGTTCATTCAAATGTTCAAGCCTCAAGAAATGCATCAGCTCGACAGCAAGAATAAGGTTACTTTCATTGAACTGACAGTAAGGTTACAAGGAGACAGCATGTTGCAAGTCATGACAGTATATCCAATTTAACAGCGACATTGGCGGAAGCAAGAGACAGTAACATTTTCATAGCTTGACAACAAGTTTGGAATTCCGACAGCAACATTGGTGGGGATTCATACTATCAACCAAAGAACATTCTCTTGATAGCAGACATGGCATCTAAAGTTACTGTCTCACTGAATTATTTGAATTTGGGATTTATCTCAGTCAAACCCGTGACAGTTTAGATGTTCAAGAAACAGATTTGCTGCAACTCGTCAAAGATTGTAGCAGACCTGCAAGACTACGACAGAAGCTTGAGAGATCACAAGACAAGCCTCGACAATTCAAAAGTATGACAAATCTACATCTACTAGAATTGTGTTAGCTTGAAAAAGAAAGTATCTAGGTTGCTTTAAATATAATGATAACTCTGTTTGTATAGAAATTTCGGAAAGTCACATGGGTGTGCAAATTGTAAAGAGCTGCCACTTGAAAATGACAGCAGCACCACAACCCATGTGATAGAGATGTTAGAGTAGTATAGTCAATATAGAGGAACATCTCTCATTCTTTCTGTATTACGGAATCGACTCAAGAAACCGAAGCTTGAGAAAAAATCTTTTCTCAAGGCTGTAGCAACACTCTTTGCAAAATAAATAAAACATTTATTTTGTAAGAATATCTTGAGCTATCACTTGTGTTTGCATTTCGTATACTGATAGATTAGAATCTTTATTAATGTTGTTGAAGTAAAGATTTGAATTTATCAGTATTGCATTCAACCCCCCTTCTACAAAACTCCGGGACCAACAACTGGTATCAGAGCTAACATATTGATATACTAATCTGAGATCATGACGAGTATACAGAAATCAAGTGGTATCAAGATTCCAGTATTTGATAAAGAGAACTACAATTTTTGGAAAAGAAAGATCTTGTTATTTATCAAAGCTACTCATCCACTGTACTTGGGAATACTTGAGATTGGCACCTTTATTCCTCAAAAAGAAGTAGCAGCCTCTACAGTTGGAGATACTATTATTGTAGCACACTGGGTTGCAAAGAGACCCTCAGAATACACAGAGTCTGAGAAAGAAAAGGTAGCTCTAGACGACTACCTACAACTTATCTTGCTTGACTCTCTCTCCCTGGACCAGGCCATGTGTGGAAATGTTATGGGGTGTCTATCTACCAAGGAGATGTGGAGAAAGATAGAGCTACTGTGCGAAGGAAGTGAAGAGGTCAGATAAAATCAAAGACAGGTTCTTGTGTCATAATATGAAGCCTTTATGGCTAATCTTGGTGAAGCTCACTCACATGTTTGAAAGATTCAGTAAGCTAATAGCTGAGCTACAAATTCATGGAAAGTTCTATGATAGAAAAGAGGTTAATATCAAGTTCTTGCTCACTCTTCCTGAACATCTTGAGCACAAAGTAACTGCCATCAGAGAAGGGAGAAACTTGAATGAGGTTTCTCTTGAAACTCTCTATGGTGTGCTCAAGTCATATGAACTTGAACTCTTTCAAAAGAGAGCTATTCAAACTTGATCCAAAGGAAAGATGGCAAACATGTCTGGTGCCCTTGTATCCCATGAACCACATGTGTCTCTGCCATGTGAATCTTCCCAAAGTTCACAACCAACATAAGTACCATCTCTGAAAATTGAAGAGGTGTTGGATGATGAGAAACTGGTTCTACAGCTCAAAGATGTTGAAGATGAAGACTTCTATTCATTAGAAGAGATTGAAAGCATGGATAATCCAACCATGGCATATATGGCTAAAAGATTCAAGAACATCAAATTCAGAAGAGACAAGTCATATAAGCCACAAGGTCAGACATCTAAGTTCAACAAGGGAAACTCTTCAAAGGCTGTTGGTGGTGCCACAAGAGGAGGATACAAGACAGGGATGGTGGATAGGTCAAAGTTCAGATGTTACAACTGCAATGAGCTAGGTCATTTTGCCACTGAGTACAGAAGGCCAAAGTAGAATCAAAGAATGGAGAAAGTGTCTGGAAGTCAGTTTAAAAGAAATCAAGGAAGAGCCTATGTGGCTGAAGGAAAATGCTGAGATAATTCTGATGATGAGGAAGAAGAAGATTTTGTGAACCTAGCTCTCATGGCTAGATTTGATGATGAAGCATCATGCTCCTCAAATCAGCTACCATCTCTCATTTTACTTGATATGTCTAAAACTGAGTATAAGCAAACTATTGAGGAATTGAGTGCTGAGATGTTTAATATCCATGTTAGTTTATCTGCTGCAAATGAAGAAATTACTAAGTTAACCAAACATAATGAAACACTCAAATCTGAGATTGAAATGCTTTTGCTTAAGACCAGCCCATTAGATTTTCTACCTCAAGAAAATGAAATATTGAAGAATGATATTGTCTGTGCTAAGGAGATAGAAGAATTTTTAAGAAAAGAAATTGCTGAAAATGAATTCAAACTTAAGGCCTTTAGAAATTCTTCTAAACTAGTTCAGGAATATCATGAGAACCATACTGAGAATCAAAAAGTTGAAGTAGGTTTTGACTATGATAGGAGGCCTTGAAAGGCAGCTATGGTTAATGATTGTTCAGGTGGTGATGCTGTTAAACCTCACATTCTCAAGAAAGTCTGTAAACCTATTTTTAAAACTGTTCAAGCTGATTTTGATGAGAATTCCTTGCTCATCAAACAAGAACTTCATGATGAAGATGAATGTATTGACAGCACATCTACTGAAGGGAAAGATACTGTCAAGATTCCCATGATAGAAACTTTACCAAGCAATCGGACAGAATGTTCAGAAGAAGCTGTCAACAAGGATAAGACAGAAACTTTCAAAGATACTATCAAGAGAGTACCTAAGACAGTAACTTCCAAAACCTACTGTCAAGACAACAGGTACAAAAGGTACTGTCAAGGGTAACTCGACAGCAACTTCAGGACATACTGTCAATACAGATGCCTACAAGTCTAAGAATAGGAATGGCAAGTTAGGAATTGATAATAAAAATGGTTATGTTCATGTTATGAATGCTCCTAGGAAACTTTGCAATAATTGTGGCTCCTCCCAACACTTAACACATGTTTGTAAGAAACCTATTGAGAACAAGGTTAATGTGACCAAGGTTAATGGTAACTTACATAGAACTCCCATTATGCAAAGAACAATGAGTGTTTGCAGTAACATTGAATGTATGCCATGCAAAATCACTGCCATGAGTACATGATTTAATCTGCCTATTCTATCTACTGAAAAATGTTCCTATATGCAAACTGTTGAGACTTCTGAGCCTGCCAATGTTGGTAAGAAGGCAGTTCCCACTAAGAAAAAGACCAAGTCTTATTCTAAAATTGAGTGGGTAGCTAAAGAAGTTAAACAGGAAGACTCAACTGTTGATCCAAGTGTGAATGTTGATGATATAAAATGTGATACTGTAACTGCAGGACCCAACAAGGATTGGGTACCAGATGCAAATTAAATATCATCTGTTTTGCAGGGCAAGAAAAAGAAATAGGTCACGTGGATCATTGACAGTGGATGTTCTAGACACATGACAGGTGATAAAACCCTGATATCACATTATGTTGAGAAAGCTGGCCCAATCATAACTTTTGGAGACAACAACAAAGGTTACACTGTGGGATATGGTTGTTTGGAAATTGGAAATGTTGTCATTGAAGATATTGCTCTTGTGGATGGATTGAAACATAACCTTCTCAGTGTCAGCGAATTCAGTGACAGGGGATTCAAGGTTAATTTTGACATGATGGTTTGTAATATCTATCATAAGAAGGATGGAAGCCTTTCCTTGAAAGGAGTTAGAAAAGGAAGCTTGTTTGTTGCAGGCTTGAACTCTGCTAAGAAAGACAAGGTCTACTGTTATTACAGTAAGGCAACAGTTGGTAACAGCATGCTTTGGCACAAGAAGCTCTCCCACCTCAACTTCAAGATAATGAATATGCTAATGAAGAAGGAACTGGTGAGAGGACTACCTCAATAGGAATTCTGTCAAGAAGGACTGTGTGAGGACTGTCAAATAGGAAAATTGAGAAGATCTGTGCATAAATCAAAGCAACTGAACACCAACACTGAATCACTCAAATTGATTCACATGGATCTCTTAGGACAAGTAAATGTGCAATCCCTATCAAGAAAGAGATATGCTCTAGTCATGGTGGATGACTACTCTAGGTACACCTGGGTGAAGTTCCTAGAATCAAAGGATGAAGCTGCTCAGGAGATCATTGATCACACAAGAGTTCTTGACAGAACTCCAAATGCAAAAGTTTAAATTCTAAGAAGTGATAATGGCACTGAGTTCAGAAATGTAACTTCTGGAAATTTCTACAAAGATGAAGGCATTGTGCAACAATTTTCTGCTGCCAGAACACCACGACAAAATGGTGTGGTAGAAAGGAAAAATAGGACTCTCATTGAAGCTGCTAGAGCTATGTTGAATGATGAAAAATTACTAACATATTTCTGGGCAGAAGCTATCAACACAGCTTGCTATACACAGAACAGAACCTTAATCAACAAGACTCATGGGAACACTCTTTACTATCTACTGACTGGAAAGAAACCTACTGTCAAATACTTTCATGTATTTGGAAGTAAGTGCTTCATGATGATAGACAATCATGAAAGGAAAGGGAAGTTTGATGCTAAAGCACATGAAGGCATTTTCATGGGATATGGATTAGAAAGGACTGCCTATAGAGTCTATGTCATAGAACATAAAGTTATTGAAGAAAGTGTGTATGTCACCTTTGATGAAACCAAGTTTCCAGGACTGCAAGAAGATGGTCAAATGCAGCCTCTTAGATTTAAAAATCAAGGATACTTGGAAGAAGAGGAAATTGTTACTGAAGAACCAACTCGTATCAAACTCTTGAACTTGGAGGAGATGCTGTCAACACAAATGATGTTAATCAAACTCCAGCTCAGTCACAAACAATCACAACTAATCATGAAAATGATGGTGACTCTAGAGACCTTGAAGAACATGGAGAAGACAATAGTGTGGAAGAATCAATTCCCCAAGGAGGAACTGATCAGACAGAACAAGATAGAAGCTTACCCAGATCCACAAAATGGAATAAGGATCACACCTCTGATTTAATCATTGGCAATCCTACCTCTGGAGCAAGGACTAGAAGAAATGTATCTCCTGACAACATGGTCTCTTGCTTTCTATCTCAAATTGAGCCAAAGACAATTGATGAATCATTGTTGGATTCTGATTGGGTGATAGCTATGTAAGAAGAGATTAACCAATTTGAAAGGAACAATGTATGGAAACTAGTTCCCAGACCAAAAGAGAAATCAGTTGTTGACACAAAATGGGTCTTCAGAAATAAATTGGATGAAAGTCGAAATGTGACAAGGAACAAAGCAAGGCTAGTGGCCAAAGGGTACTATAAACAGGAAGGAATAGATTATGATGAGACATTTGCACCTTTTACCAGACTTTAAGCTATCAGAATATTTCTAGCTTATGCTGCACACTACAACTTTAAAGTGTTCCAAATGGATGTCAAAAGTGCTGTTCTAAATGGAGAGCAAGAGGAAGTGTATGTTGAACAGCCACCTGGCTTTGAAGATGCTGAGATGTATGACTTTGTCTACAAACTGTTCAAGGCACTTTATGGATTAAAGCAAGCCCCTAGAGCTTGGTATGATACTCTCTCTACCTTTCTGTTGGAGAATCAATTCATAAGAGGTGTTGTAGACAAGACTCTATTCTATAAACAACATGGCAAGGACATCATTCTGGTACAAATCTATGTTGATGACATAATCTTTGGTTCTACAAATGAAAAGCTGTGTGAAAAGTTTTCATCTCTCATGAGGAACAAATATGAGATGAGTATGATGGGAGAATTGTCATTCTTTCTTGGCCTGCAGATTTACCAAAAGAGTGATGGTGTCTTCATTTGTCAAGCAAAATATGTCAAGGAACTGCTCAAAAAGTTCAACTTGGAAGATGCATCACCTACCAAGACACCTATCTCTACTGCAACCAAACTGGATCTAGATCATAAAGGAAAGAAAGTGGACTCTAGTACCTATAGAGGCATGGTTGGATCACTACTGTATCTAACTGCTAGTAGACCAGACATAATGTTTGCTACATGTCTCTGTGCAAGGTTTCAAGCTGATCCAAAAGAGTCACACTTGATTGTTATCAAGAGAATCTTTAGATACTTGAAAGGCACTCCAAACTTAGGCCTTTGGTCTCCTAATGACACTGGATTTGAATTAGTGGGATATTCTGATTCAGACTATGCTGGCTGCAAAATTGATAGAAAAAGCACAACAGGCAGCTGTCAATTTCTTGGTGGAAGACTAGTGTCATGGTTTAGCAAGAAGCAGCATTCAGTGTCTACCTCAACTGTAGAAGCTGAATACATTGCCGCTGGAAGTTGCTGTGCACAAATTCTATGGATGAAAAACCTGCTATTGGATTATGGTCTAGAGTTATTTAATATTCCTATCTACTGTGATAACACTAGTACCATAGCCATCTCAGATAATCAAGTTCAACACTCCAGGACAAAGCACATTGATATAAGACATCATTTTATAAGGGAACATGTTGAAAAGGGAACTGTGAAGCCGTTCTACATCCCCACAAAAAAGCAACTTACAGATATTTTTACAAAGCCATTAGAAGAAGCCACCTTCAACAGGTTGGTAAGTGAGTTGGGATTGCTAAATATGGTATGTTAACTTCCTAGGTTTTACATTTTCAACGTGTTAAGTGTAGCTTGTGACAGTAGCCTTCAATGTTGCTGTCATGAGAAGTTACTGTCATATGTGCTACTTGTTTAGACAGCATGTTTGCTATGACTATGCTAAAATTAAAACTACATGCCTATCTTAATTTATGTAATTAGTAGTCACGTGACTTTAACTTAAAATTATGGGTGCAAAGAATAATTAGTCATGTCATTTGAATTGACCGGGCTAATTGTCACTCTTTATCTTATAAAGTTAAATACTTTATTAAAAAGCGTATGGGAAACTGAAACGTCTCCTAGTGTGCTATAAAATGAACTCGAGGCTAAAACCCTTTTCTTTCACGTAACACACTCACAACTTTAGAAGAGAAAATAAAAGAGCATAATGGAAAACAAGAATGGAGGAGAGAAGAGCCCATCATATGGTATGAGCCGAGGCACGAAGAAGAGATCGAAAAACTCTTTCTCATTATGGATGAAGTGCTCAAGGAAGAGCAGGCTGAGAAAGAGAAAGTTGAGAAAGAGAAAGAGAAAGAGGAGAAAAACTTAGCTACCTGGAAGGAGTTGCTCGACTTTGTCGAAGCACGCCTTAAGGCAGATGGGATAACGGATGAAACAGTTCATGCAGAACTGTATGAACTTGTTTCTTATGATGAATAAAATTTGTAATTTTTGTTTATTAATAAAAGAATCGTTTCACTTCCTTACTGTTCATACTTTATCTGTTATATTCCTCTATCTGTTTACCTGGTGGTTAATGAAATGTCTATGCCTGCAACGAATATGTGCCTTAATTGATTAAATGATAATTGGTAATTTATCTTAAGCAATGGACAAAATCATTTTAAAATTCATAATAGAAATCATTTCCGCACAAGCTACTGTCAACAAGAAAAGTTGTTGTCGCGATGTGTCTTGACAGCAAGTTTCTTGACAGCAGGGAAAAAGTTTTGTCATGAGTATTTAAAAGTTGCGGTCATTAAAATGCTTAATGGTGACAGAACGTTCTCGCGCCAATGTTACTGTCAAGTGAAACATGCTGTCACCCCCTCACAGTTACTAACGATTTATTCTAGTGCACAGGTTACTGTCAAAGGTAGTGGACCGTTACAATTGGGATTTTTACCTCCACGACTTACAGCCACTAAAAAGTAACTACCCACTACACCACGTGACTGTATAATGGGTTAAGACACAAAGTTACTTTCCCCTTTTTCAGTAAAACATTTGCTATTCTCATATAAGCAACTGTCAAACAGACAAACGCATAACTCTTTACAGAACTTTCTCTCAAAAGCTTGAATCAACATTTCTACTTAAGCATTTTGTTTTTCTGTTTTTTTCCCTGTTTAAAGCATTTTGTAATTATTTTATAGAAAAAACTGAAAACGGTTCTTCAGCTATTTCTTTTTTATGATTGTAGGTGGGATACTCAGGCATATACATTGTCGGACACATGGTGCAACACTTTTTGTAGGCTCATCACGGATTTCTCATTGTTGATATGTAAAATCCAAGCACAAATATGTAGTTTTTGACTTTATTTTGGTTTTCCGATGTAATAATTGTTGAAAAAAATTGATGTATAAGAATTGTAACTTTATTTAACCTTGAACAAAACATATGTACTTGGATTTTTGGCATAAAGTTGCCTTGGTTTATGAAATGATGATGCTTGGATTTTTGGCTATAAATTTCCTTGGTTTATGGTATTTCCAGCATAAACCTACTGTTTTTTTTATAAAAAAAAATGTTACAATAGGGCCAAAATATGTTGCATTAATCTATAAAAAATCATTGCAATTGGTCTCAGAAATGTTGCCTTAAAGTGTCAATTCACAACCCTCATATGCTACTGCAATAGTTTTTCATCGTTGTTGTAGAGCCTAAAATGTTGCTACTGAATTATATTGCAATGCTTTTATTGTGTTGGTGTATGGTGTCAAAAACGTTGCTACATGGCTCTATTGCAACAGGGGCGGATGCAACGGCCAAATTTTGCAAAATCATTGCCATAGACTCTATTGCAACAAATATATACCTTAAAGCAATGTATTCGTGTTGTTGCAATATACAATCTATGGTGTAGTGAATGTCTACCAATTTTATAAGAAAGAAATTGTTTTGCTTCATTCCTTGCTTTCATTATTTCCTTTATGCATCAGGGACTACTATATGGGACTTTTGCCGACCAAAAATGCTTGACTTCCCCTCACACTATGCTAGTATTTTGTCATCCCCATCCCTGGTACAGCTAAATAGAGTTGAATCCCAACATCTTGACACCCTTCCCTCTGCCCTCTTCCCCGCTAACATACATCTTTCTTCATTTGAAACGAGAGATAAATGTTAAGTTATTAGTTCTCCAAGAACCTTAAGTTATTAGGAGTTGGGCTCTGATCACTGAATCACTTGGACAATTTTTCAATTTGTGAATATAATGTAATCTCGTGAATTGATACATAACTGGAGATACACATTTAGATCAATAATCAATATACATTATGATCAAGTCCGCAGCCTGGAATGTTCCTCGTAGACACGTAATGTGAGTGAAAGTTAGAATGATGATAATGATGCAATCATATTGTTAAGAAATCGGTTCATCTAAAATTTTAAGTTGTAAGAGGAAGGCCCCAACATGATTTTATATCACAACAAATATTATTCAACACTCCCCTCAATCGTAAAATTTGTTTTATACCAATTGACCAGACAATGACAATATGAACGTGAGACCCCTTCTATGTTGGATAAGTAAACTAAACTCTTCTGGATTATTCTTTCTGGATTATTCTGTGTTAGGTCCGATAAGATTGTAGAAGGGGGGGTTGAATACAATCTATACCAATTTATCGAAATTTGTTCTTCAAATAATATTTTATTTTAAACAAATTTGAGCGGAATAAATTGAAACAAATTTCAAGTTGAATATAACAATATATTAACTTGATGGGTGTTACAAATTAATATCAAGAGATTAATAACTAATTAGAAAATTCGACATGAACTTTTCTAATTTTGCTAATTAAAATCAAGATATCAAGATATGAACTAGGAAACTTAATTCGCTAGTAGTACAAGAGTAATCAATAAACAAGTTCCAGCGGATCAGATATTACAATAGGCTTGAACTGAATTTATTGTGTGAATTAAAGCTTGAGCACTTGTGTGTAGAAGATGAGAGTGTTTAATGTTCTTGGTTCTCTTTTTTTTCTTCTCCTGGTTCTTGTTTTGTTCTTCTGTTCGTGTGTTTGTTTTTATACAAAAACAAAACAATTGCTTCTGTCCAACTGCTTCAAATTGACACGGTGATAGTATAGATGCCACGCTGATAGTATAACTGGCACGGTGATAGTATAGCAGCCTAGGGATAGTAGAACTCATTCCCTTAAAATAGTATGGATTTACTTAGAAATAATATACATTTACCTAGAAATAGTTTACTTAAAAACTTAGGTAATAGTATAAATATTTCGGTAATAGTATAGTATATTATTACTTGATCAGTAATAATATCTATAATACTTCAGAAATAATATACTATTAATTCCAGAAATAATATAACCTCGGAAATAGTATAAATTCGGGGATAGTATAGTATACTATTACTAATGCAGTAATAGTATCTATATTATTCCAGAAATAGTATACCACTTATTTCAGAAATAGTATAACTGAATTTCCAGAAATAGTTCAACTGAAATTCAGAAATAGTATAACCAAAATTCTCCGAAATAGTATAATCCATATATTATTACTGATTGAATAAATCAGAGATTAATTAACTTAATTAATTAATTAAATAAATTAATTCGAATTGAATTAATTTGTTTAATTAAATTAATAATATAGTTAATTAATAATTGACTTACTCCTTGTGAATCACTGTAAACTTTGAGAAACTTCCACTGGATAATTGTTGACGTTCGATGTACTGTCTGGTTCATGAACGACTAACTCCAATATCTGTTCTTCAATTTGACTCTCAGTTGTGATCCACATACTTTCTTTTTCACTTGGCCCAACAGAATAATCAAGCAATCAAATTTCTTTTTATATTTAATTTAATTATTTTACTTAATCAATTAATCATTTAGAAAAGTAATGATTAATTAATTAAATTTATAATTAAATCAAATAAGATTAATACATTAATTCAAAGTTAATTAATATGATAATTAATTTAATAAATAAATTAATTCAGAATGAATTAATTTATTAAATAAATTACATAATTATATTAATTAAATGAGAATTAATATAAATCACTTGATAACCAATTCTTTTTCGAGAACCACTGAAAGTAATAAAGAGTTACCACTGAATTGTTTGTTGACGCTCGATGCACGGTCTGGTTCATGAGTGACTAACCGCAATGACTGTTCTTCATATATTGACTTTAAAATCTGGTTCCTTTTCTTTTCTTCTCTCTCTTGATATTTCTCTGTACTGTCTCTGTCACTGTCGAAATCTCTGTCACTTTAAATGAATCCACTTCTTTAACGAATACATCATTGAGGCTTGATCAGATGTCTGAACTTCTTTCAATGTAGTAATTCTTCAAGTCTGTAGATTGACCTTGATCTTTTTCTTCTGGCAGATAATACAATCTGAGATTCCTTGTGACAGTCTATATACTATTTACAAATACAATCTTGTTTAAGTTGAGTTGTATCCTCGAAATACAAATAGGCTACATCATATGCCTTTCAATCTCCCCCTATTTGTTTGTTAGACAATAACAAGCAAATACCTAGAGGATAACTCAACTAACTCACTTAAACAAGAAAAAGATAAAGCACTTCAAAGCTTAGTAAATAATACAAAAAAAAAATTCCTCTGGTTTAGATTTAACAATTCCAGAATCTTCAGTTGATGAAATGATAGATGATTGTTCCTTTAGCACTGAACTGATCTTCAATAGATAACTCATCTTCATTTCTGATTCTTCATATCTCTGCCTGATAATCCTTCACATCTTACATTTGTGATTATCAGCAGTTCTTGATTTACAATCACTTCCCATTTCTGACACAGCTTTTCTCACTAAAGAAAAACAGTTGTTCCTACTATATAGACAATGGTGAATCAATACCATTTCTATAACTTCTGGTGAATTTACTACTCTTCCACTTAGCCTTTATACATAGTACATTGAAAGACTAATAGAATAGTATTGTGATGTAATTCTCCTCTCCTTATATCTCCACTTTCATAACAAATGAAAGTTCTTTCGCTTCTTCATCTAAGGCTCCCCCTTAGTAAATAGACTTGCTAGACTTGCTTCTCATTCTAAGCACAGTCTTTAATGCTCCCCCTTTCTAACTCACTCTTCTTTTTACTTGTACCCCAATACTTCTCCGCCTTAGTTGAGTATATCTTTTTCAATATATCTCTCCCCCTTAGTTGAGGAATCCTCCATTCAACTAATTGACAAAGTAGTTGATACCAAATTGTTATCAATTTATACCAATCATTAGAGTACATTGAAATCAATTGATAAAGCCTTGTTAGAAAGGAAGTTTCATTTTCTTCCTCACTGTGAGTGTGTGATAGTGTTTAGTGTACCTCACAAGTGTTTCACTCTTCTCTCCACTCATTTGTGTTGAGTGTCTCACTTCTCTCTGTGTTTACACTCTTGCTCACTAGTGTTTCACTCATTGCTCCAACATCCTTTAGTGTACCTGCAAGAAAAAATCACCATAGCCCCTTCTAGAGAGGTCAGTGGTGGTGCAATGGGAGTTCGCAAATCCCAAATCCTCGTTGGACTCGTCAGACGAATCTGAGTCATAATCGACAAGTTGCTAATTTCCCTTTTTAGGGTTTTCAGATTTGAATTCTGAGAAGGTAAACAATGATCTATAAATTTAGCATTGAGATCAAGATTCCCTTCTAATGTCTGTGAAGACATCACCTTGTTAAACTCATCAGGTAAAATCTGAATCATAGTTCACAAGTTGCCGATCCGCACCTATGTCGGATCCGTTACCTGTAGGATCCAGAGATGTTCCCTCTTGGGAGTTAGATAATGATCTTGTTGAATTTTACATTTGAGATCAATACCTTCTCTCGAGGTCTGTGAAGACTCTTGATTCATTAAAGAACCTTTAACTTATAATCCTAACCGTAAAATGGTTGGATTACAGGTTTCCTGTCAATTCACCCTTGGTGTGTGCAATCTCACTTTGTACATATGAAATATTTTGGATAGTGTATAAGGTAGTGACTCTCCAACTGAATATCCTACACATCCTTGTTTGCTGCATCAAGTGCAGTTACTCCCTGGTGACCTCTAGTCTGATAGGTAACTTCCATTTAGGGTGTAAGATAGAATGTGTTTGAGTTTGACTGTAGTCTGGGATAAAAGTTGTTGGGTTTACAACCTTATGACTAAACATGTGAGAATACAAAATTTCATGTACATGAACCTGCATCACAGGATATGAGCAATATAGAGATAGAATGCATTTTTAACATTGAAAAGTTTTCTGAGAAAATATTGCATTTATCTTAAGAGAAATGATGTACAGTTGTGATTTCAAAATGTTTACAATGTAAGCAATCACAGCTGTAGAAAGAGATTTTGAGTTAGGAAGATAAAGATCCTGGGCTGGTTTTACAAAACAAAAACATAGGCAAAAATCCAATTAATAAATATTAATTGAATCAATGTATGTTAATGTTTAAACCAATACAAACAAAACTATTTTATCATGTTTTAGGTCCTGCATGATAGATACCAGCTATTAGAAATTGTTAGCACTTGATAGGTCTTGTCTTCCAATTGTTAGATCCTGAAAATCAAACATTAGTTCCTAACCAATTGTATAGACACATACCAATTTGATACCAACATTGGTCAATTGTTAAGTCCTTAACACTAAGATCTGTTAACATCAATCACAAAACAAAGATTTATACTTAAACTGCAGGTTTTGTGTGTGTTAAAAAGAAGAACAACAAAAGAACCAAGTACAGGGACCTGTTTGTAAGTTTTGAAAGTATAGTGACTAAACTGTAAAAACTATACAAACTATTTATATACACATGAAAAATAATATTCAAAAATAAGAAATAATATACATAATAATATTAAATAAAAACTATAAGAAAAGAAAAATTCGAAAAAAAATTTAAATAAATAAAACTATACATAAGTAATAATTTACATAGCTTAACCTATAAACAGACATAAGACTAAAATAAAAAGACAAACACTACAAAACATGTTAAATAAGATTAACATTTAAAAAAAAATACATGTACAAAAACATTAAGTATATACAAGAGTATTTATAATAGGTTAGCAAATCCATATATTTTCTGACAAAACAACTTTCTACTTAGAAAATTATTTAGAGAGAAAATATGATTTAATAAACTATCATAAATATGGCAGCTATTTTAAAATAATAAAATTTTCAACAAAAATAGCTTCCTCAAAAATTCTAACTAGAGAATTAGAGAAAAATAATTTTAGAGAAAATTATTATTCTAAAATAAAGAAACATGGATTAACACATTAGAATGATTATGACAATTCTTTTAAAAAGATGACAAGATAGAATTCGAAAAGAATGTCATACCAGTTACTTGGCGCTCAAAACTTGGCACCAACTTCCACGTTTCTTGTTGTTCCAGATTCACAATTGCTTTCTCAGATTTCTTAGATTCTATACCTTGATTCTGAGAAGCCCTTTTAGTTCTTACTACAACATCTGGATCACCAATGATCAGCTTTATTCCAAACACACTGTTTGAGAAGGTTGGATCTTGATGAATCACCTTGTTCTTCATTGTGATGTTGTGTTTGACTAGTGAATCCTTTGTTTACTTCCCTCGAGTTGTTGCGAGAATGACTTGATGATTATTTTCCAGTGACATTGGTATTGTCAATAACAAAATTGTTTCCACCACTATCACTTGGATAATTATCATCATTAACATTTTAATCTTATGACTTCAAGGCAACTTCTTGATAACAACAATTATTAACTCCTAACAATTGTTTGTTGGTAGACAATCTTTGTTCTAAAAATAAAACTTGATTACCAAGACTGTCTTGTCTGCAATCTTAGAAATAATATTCTAAGTCCAATACACCTTGATCCATAGTATAAAACCTTTATTATCAAGGTGATTAGAATCTTGCAAATAAGCATAAAAATTATTCAAAGTAATTGAACTATGGTAACTTTAGATATTTCAATATCCATAGTTCTACTTAGAGAATTTTTATACCATGTATAATAATATGAGTGAATTGTAAAAGATATAACAATGATTACTTAGAGGAGTTCTAAGTAATTTCACACATACCAATATATCTCACAATTAGTTAGTAAATAGAATTCTAACTAAATATCATTAACTGATATAAGTCAAAATTTCAATACAACCAATTGTTAGAACCATAATATTAATTATAGTGAATTTCTGAAAATGGAGCATTGATAAAATTCACTAGAATTAACATCTCACAACTAATTGAAGACCAATACAGATTAGGTCCAAATTAGTTATGTTGTTTATTTATTTTAATAAATATAAGGTACAGAGCAAATACTAAATTGAATTGCTTCAAGTCCGTAACCCATATAAATCAAAATAAATAATTAAATACTAAATCTCTATGAGTTAGATTTTAGCATTTAAGTATTTAAATTATCCTTAAATAATCACCACTAAAATATATTGCAATTATACACATGGCAATCATTCAACAGATAATTTTCAGTGTGAGGTCTGGATGTAAATAAGTTCACATGTCCTTTCAATATAGACAACTGAATACTTGTGAGCTTATTTAAGAATTATTTAACAGATGGGATTTACAATCATATAGCATTAATAAAATCCCAAGTTTACAAGCCAATCTTGAAAAATTAATTTCATCAAGTGATTTAGCAAACGTGTCTGCAAGTTATTCTTTAACTAAAGACATGTTCTCAAAAGAATTGATACCTTATGCAATTTGCTTAGTCCTTGAGTGTTCCACAGAGTTGTTGGAGATGAAATTGATTCCTTGTGTTCTCCTGCTTTCGTACAACTCATTTGATCTGTCTCTATGTAGCAAAACATGTCAGAACTGATGTCTCTAGGGTACCATCTCCTTAGATTTGGGTCCAACTTAAGACATCTGAAAATCATGTGTAATAACTACAAGAATAGATTCTCAAGAATCCACTTGGGACCATGCACATTTGCATAATTGAGAATAAAATATGTGTGTAAGTAATCTATTAGCAATTGAATAAGATAATGAGCTGATGATTCCTCTATAGCCTGATTAGGTCCTAATTAGTAGATCCTGAACTTGTTGGGTCAAATATCTCTAGAGTACCATTTCCTAAGATCTGGGTCCATCTAAAGATTTTTGATTGCCAACTTGTTAGGTCCAAGCTAATAGGTCAAAAGCCAGCTATAGTGATGTGTTGGTATGTAGTCTTGACAGGTCTAGAATCTTCTGAATAGAAACAAAAGATCCTTGACTTACTTTTTATTGTCATCATTCTTTTGGCTTACTGAAGTAAATAAAAAGAATTGCAACTTTACCAACATCAAAACATCAAATATCTTAATATCAATTTATAGCTAGTAGACCAACATATAATATAATCAAGATATCATTGCACATATATATTTATATCATTTATGGTTGTGCCTAAATATGTAGAGAGTTCTATGAATATGACACCAATTATTAAAAGATACCAACTGTTAAAGATTGATATCAAATATTAAATTATAGTTAGGGTGTCATACCATGTCTTCCATGCTTGCTTGAGTGATGATACCAGTTTATACTAACCTGTAGAGATCTTCAATTATCTCACCAACCAGGAGTGCACTTGTTCACATTCCTCTAGCATCCAGATTCAGTAGGTCTAGATGTCCATTATAATCTTGAATGTGCAGCAGGTGCCTGATATCCTCATGTCTTGTCACTGGTGCTTCTTGTCAGATATACTGTCTTATCAGTTTGTAACCTAGCATCCAGTTTAGCCTTGTTCCTCATAACAATGCCTTGACATCCAGTTAAACTTCTGGTTATCCTTATACCAAATACAGCCTGTTGTTTGGTCTGGATACCAGCTTACCTTCAATCTGCCTTTTATACTGATTGAGATCACCTTGCATTGCAATCACTCAATTTGAATCTTTCAGAGCTTTTGTAGCTTTCTTAGTTTCTTCTAAAAGAAAACTAAAGAGATAATCATTAGTACTTGAAGCTCTGCTAGTCTTTTACTTCCACCATTAAAAACACTAAGAACTAGGACAAAGAATTAATTGAGTCAACATTCTTTGTCGTGGCAGACATGTTCTCATAGTGTCCTTTGACTTTCAATGTGGTGTTGAGTTGACTAGATGATCTTTCTTTTGCTCCCCCTAAGCTGTTGCTGGGTTTACATGAAGATTCTTAATATTGACATTGCTTGGATCTGAATCATCATTACCATGGACAGCTGGGAGCTAGAAGTCGATGAACATCACTAAGACTTTCAATCACCTTCTGTTGATTAATAACAATCACCCTGTAGGCTGTTGACTCCACCAAGTAACCAAGGAAATTAACCTCTTGAGCATTAGCTGATTGCTAGGATGCTCACTCTCGATTTATCATTACAAAACAATTTCCTTCATACTTATGGGGTCTTCCTAAAATTCTTACGGATCAGGGTTTAAGATGTGATCAATCACCATCAGTGGTGTCTTGTCTTCAGATTGTCTGAACAATAACTTGTTTGTGGAGAGAAGCCATCAGTCATCACCACTAAAATAAATTTTTCTTTGATGTAGAACTTCTGTGTGATTCTTTTTGACTTCCCTTTATGACATACCTCGTAATTTCATTTTACTTTAATTTCAGATGAGGCAGTCTCCTTTGCTGATTCGATTTTCAGGAAAGAATCTCTTGATATGACATTCAGATGAGAGAGCTCCTTATGTCATAGCTGAACTCCTGTCTGATGAAGCTTTATATTTGACCTTGTTGACTTCACCTTTGACTGAGATTCCATGTCAGCTACAGATAAGTTCTCTTTCCTTAATCCTCGAACAGTAGGCTCTTCATCTTGTAAAAGATGCTTTATTACTGACAACATTCCTTGACTATTGAATAGCCTTGACCCTAGGTCATACCCTTGCTGTTGTCTCCAAGGGATGAACCACTTGGCCAGATACCGTCACCACTTTTGATAACAGGGCTCTATCTTCGGTCATATGCCTTGAACATCCACTGTCCAGAATCCACATAACACGATGTACCTGTTACACACCCTGCAATATCAAAACAGTTAAACCCTTTTTGGGACCCAAATTTGATTGGGTCCGGAATACTTGAAGTATTGGCCTTTGTCAGGCAAAACAACATTCTTAATCTTGACACCATTGGTCAGCAAACATTTTACCCTATAAACAGATTTGACAATCTTTGATTTCATCTTGGGTTTCCATGTCTTTTTAGTAGCAATAACATTTGTTTCACTGACTGGACATTTGACCTTGTAAACAGCCTTAGTAAAACTTTGTTTAGGCTTTGGTACAAATGTCTCTCTCCTTACATGAGGAGGACTAGCAGTCTTTGATCTAACATTTTTATTTCTATTCATATGTTGTCTAGGAGTAGTCTTATCAGCACATGCATGATTACCGTTGAAGTAAGCAGTCATAACATTAAAAGCACAAGACATACAATTGACAACACCACATGCTTTATGATTAGCATCAATGATAGGCATGGAATTCATGTTACAGATGTTATTGTTCTGCTTCGACTTATTACCACCTAATCCAGTCTTAGAAGAACTAGTTGTTTCAACAATCTTGATTGGCACTTTAGGTACATCTATCTTGGATGAAACATTTTCTGGATTAGTGTCCTCAACAGATTTAGCCTTAACAAAGATTGTGACATCTTTCTTGGATGAAACATTCTTTGGATTAGCTTTCTTAACAGATTTATTCTTAACACATTTATCCTTAACAAAGACTGTGCCATTTGCACTGTCCTCATTTCTCATTTCTTCTTGTATAACCATAGAAAGAATATCTGGTGGTCCAGCATCAGATTTTGTAAACATTGGTTTTTCAACATTCTTGAGAATATGTGGTATACCTCTTTCTTTAGCTGGAATAGAATTAGGAGAATGATTACTCAAAGAACCAACAGCTTGACTGTAATCAAACCCTATTCCTACAGTTTGTTCTACTGCTTGTTTATTGGAGAACTCTTTAGAAACTTTGACAGTATTATAACAAGATCTAACCTGTGTTTCAAGTTCTCTAATCTTGGTTTCTTGTTCAGCAATCTTATCAACTTGTTTTGTCATGTATTCTCCTAGACCCTTTTCTCTGTAGTTAAGTCGAGCTATTTCTTCTATATTCTTATCTTGATTAACCTGCACTTTTTTTAAATCTAACATTTGATTTTCAAGGTTAGTGTTAACAAGACTTATTCTCTCGTACCCTCTTTCTGCACAATTCAAGGAACTACGTAAACTAACAATTAACTCAGCATCAGTAAGAATTACCGGTGTGGTGTAATAAGTTGATGATTCAGCATTTGCCACCAGTGCAAAGTTTCCAACTTCTTCATCTTCACTGTCTGTGTCATCCAAGCTTTTGCCTTGTACCACATAGGCCGTGTCTGTGTTCTTCTTACTAGATGCATACTCTCTCCTTGCATCTTGTTCAGGTCGATGACACTCAGTTGCAAAATGTCCCATTTCATTACAGTTGAAGCACCTGATCTTGCTTCTGTCTACCATTCCAGTCTTGTAGCCAACCCTTGTGCCACTTGAGGATGAACCTCCTTGCTGGAATCTGTTCTCTGTAGACCTGAGTCTGAAATTAGGATTTCTTCTAAATCTGAAATGATTAAACTGTCTTACAACCAGTGCCATTGATTGATCCTCCAACTGCTCCAGCTCTTCTGACGAATAAAATTCTCTACAACCCTGACTTGTAGCTGTCTTCCCATACTCTGCTACAATCACTTCTTTTTCAGAGTTGTAAGGTTGAACAATCTTAGCTTCCAATCTATTTTCCCTGACTTCCTTAGTTCCCTCGTTTATTGTTATAATGGTGTCCCAGATATGCTTGGCATCTTTACAGTTAATAACATGGTTGCACATGATCGCATCTGGGGATTCCATCAAAATTAATTGTACATTAAGATCAAGGGCTATATCCACTTTGTCATCATTTGTATAAACACTAATGTCCTTTGGATATATCCTTGCAGGAACTACAACAACTCCTTCCACGATTATTTCCTCTTCAGTAGTCAAAGGAACTATTGGCCCGTTTTGCAATATTCCTAAATAATTAGGATTGGCCACTTGTAGAAAAAGGATCATTTTCTTTTTCCATAGTTCATAATTCTCCTTGTCAAATATGGGTATCTTAATAGTTCCAATTTTTGAAGACATGATGAATTTTTAAGAGAGTTAAAAATTCGAAATGGATTTTTGACTGAATAAAAATAGGATCTTGATTTGTGTATCAATCAATATGCTCTGATACCAATTGTTAGGTCCGATAAGATTGTAGAAGGGGGGGTTGAATACAATCTATACCAATTTATCGAAATTTGTTCTTCAAATAATATTTTATTTTAAACAAATTTGAGCGGAATAAATTGAAACAAATTTCAAGTTGAATATAACAATATATTAACTTGATGGGTGTTACAAATTAATATCAAGAGATTAATAACTAATTAGAAAATTCGACATGAACTTTTCTAATTTTGCTAATTAAAATCAAGATATCAAGATATGAACTAGGAAACTTAATTCGCTAGTAGTACAAGAGTAATCAATAAACAAGTTCCAGCGGATCAGATATTACAATAGGCTTGAACTGAATTTATTGTGTGAATTAAAGCTTGAGCACTTGTGTGTAGAAGATGAGAGTGTTTAATGTTCTTGGTTCTCTTTTTTTTCTTCTCCTGGTTCTTGTTTTGTTCTTCTGTTCGTGTGTTTGTTTTTATACAAAAACAAAACAATTGCTTCTGTCCAACTGCTTCACATTGACACGGTGATAGTATAGATGCCACGCTGATAGTATAATTGGCACGGTGATAGTATAGCAGCCTAGGGATAGTAGAACTCATTCCCTTAAAATAGTATGGATTTACTTAGAAATAATATACATTTACCTAGAAATAGTTTACTTAAAAACTTAGGTAATAGTATAAATATTTCGGTAATAGTATAGTATATTATTACTTGATCAGTAATAATATCTATAATACTTCAGAAATAATATACTATTAATTCCAGAAATAATATAACCTCGGAAATAGTATAAATTCGGGGATAGTATAGTATACTATTACTAATGCAGTAATAGTATCTATATTATTCCAGAAATAGTATACCACTTATTTCAGAAATAGTATAACTGAATTTCCAGAAATAGTTCAACTGAAATTCAGAAATAGTATAACCAAAATTCTCCGAAATAGTATAATCCATATATTATTACTGATTGAATAAATCAGAGATTAATTAACTTAATTAATTAATTAAATAAATTAATTCGAATTGAATTAATTTGTTTAATTAAATTAATAATATAGTTAATTAATAATTGACTTACTCCTTGTGAATCACTGTAAACTTTGAGAAACTTCCACTGGATAATTGTTGACGTTCGATGTACTGTCTGGTTCATGAACGACTAACTCCAATATCTGTTCTTCAATTTGACTCTCAGTTGTGATCCACATACTTTCTTTTTCACTTGGCCCAACAGAATAATCAAGCAATCAAATTTCTTTTTATATTTAATTTAATTATTTTACTTAATCAATTAATCATTTAGAAAAGTAATGATTAATTAATTAAATTTATAATTAAATCAAATAAGATTAATACATTAATTCAAAGTTAATTAATATGATAATTAATTTAATAAATAAATTAATTCAGAATGAATTAATTTATTAATTAAATAAATTACATAATTATATTAATTAAATGAGAATTAATATAAATCACTTGATAACCAATTCTTTTTCGAGAACCACTGAAAGTAATAAAGAGTTACCACTGAATTGTTTGTTGACGCTCGATGCACGGTCTGGTTCATGAGTGACTAACCGCAATGACTGTTCTTCATATATTGACTTTAAAATCTGGTTCCTTTTCTTTTCTTCTCTCTCTTGATATTTCTCTGTACTGTCTCTGTCACTGTCGAAATCTCTGTCACTTTAAATGAATCCACTTCTTTAACGAATACATCACTGAGGCTTGATCAGATGTCTGAACTTCTTTCAATGTAGTAATTCTTCAAGTCTGTAGATTGACCTTGATATTTTTCTTCTGGCAGATAATACAATCTGAGATTCCTTGTGACAGTCTATATACTATTTACAAATACAATCTTGTTTAAGTTGAGTTGTATCCTCGAAATACAAATAGGCTACATCATATGCCTTTCATTCTGGAATGTTGGATTCAGTGAATGTATGGGAATATATTAAGTCTTTATGTATGTGTAACGTACCTGTTCTTATTTGTGACGCCCCCAGATCCGGGGTCGGAGATCTAGGCGCTCACGGTCCATTTTCCATGAATAACATACCTGTTCTTGCACATAATGTATATAACAGCCATCGACCCCGCAATAAAACTCACACCGCACACACACACACACACAGGTTAAAGTCTCAGAAACGTCATACACTTGATTGAATAAAAGTAAAAGCTTCAGAGTTATTACAGACCGAATTAAATAGCATTTATTCTACCAACAACACTTCTATATGAAGCGGTGTTAGCGGCTTGAATGTTTGTTATGGTACACTGCCTTGCACAGGTCATAGTTATAAATAAAACGTACTAAAAAAAGTTGCCAACCAATCCGGCTAATGGGGCCTACCGGTGGGATCTCAACTGCAGCCTGGGGCCTAGTCACCTGCTTAACACACTTTGACGTGTGTTTTCACACAAGGGTTTCTCACTATAGACCAATATTGGAAAATCTTCCACTTCTCGTCTCATTCTCAAGTTATTGACCTCGTCATCCCCAAGATCTTGCATATAGCCTGGAACACCGTCCGAATCACAAAATGATCCTTGACTCACCATAGAGAAAGATGGTTTAAAAGAAAGAAAGAAGGGGTTATGGGGTTAGAAATATAGAGGTTAAGAGGGGGAATAGAAAGTATGGATTATCGCTGGCTATGTATTAAATTGATGGAATAACGGTGTAAGTAATCTAGATCTGAAAAACAAAAAAGCGGCTGATTAGGGTTTATTTTAGAGAGAAGGAAGACACTCTCTCTCTAGGACTCTCATCTTCTACAAGCTCCCCCCAAATTAATTTTTTTGTTTTAGTGAGTTCTAGGGGTCAAACCGATAATCCTCGCGCGACTCCTCCTCTCAATCCTATGGAGTCGAGCTCTACTCCTCCTAGCAACAGCAGTCCTCATCTCAGCCTGAATCCTCAGTCGCGCCTCGCGCTCCTCCACTAGTGCCCGCCTCGCCTCATTAAGTCTGGCCTCGGCAGAAAGTATGTCTCGGGTCAGGAACTGCACAACATAGGCGTGCTCAGCGCCCGACACCGGGGGTAGGTCTAGCGGTGGGGGTGGTATGGCAGGGACAGGAGTAGGAGCAGGAGCAGGGGTAGGGTCAAGCTCCTCCTCGCCAGAAGTATCATCCTCGAAGTCATCATCCGATGAAATAGGGCTCGATGACTGCGGAGAGGGTGGGGGTGACACAACACGGCCCTCACCAGATCGCACACTCTCCTCATCCGTAGCTACAGGGGAGGGGGTAACAGGCTCAGGCTCAGGCTCAAAGGGCTCCTCATCGGGATCCTCATCATCAGTATCTCCTATCAGCGTAATCCAGGGGCCAAGCTCAGGGTCAGCACCCATGTCCTCCTCAGGATCCTCGGTATCTCGCATCAGTGCCTCATCATGCTCTCTCTCATAGGCCTCAGGGTGTGGTATCTCCGCCATCTACACAAGGGAAATAAGGTGGGTCACTAACCATAAAGAAAAGTTTAAGGAGTAGTTCCCTCACGGGCCTTAAAGTCAGGGATATATCCGATAACCCGACTGCAAACTCGATGAGAGTTCTAGGTATTAATGGGGTTGTTATTAGGGTTATTATTATTATTATTATTAGGGTTGCTTTCTTAAATTACTATCGTTTCTGAGAACTGTAACCTCGCTCTGATACCATTTCTGTGACGCCCCCAGATCCAGGGTCGGAGATCTAGGCGCTCACGGTCCATTTTCCATGAATAACATACCCGTTCTTGCACATAATGTATATAACAGCCATCGACCCCGCAATAAAACTCACACCGCACACACACACACACAGGTTAGAGTCTCAGAAACATCATACACTTGATTGAACAAAAGTAAAAGCTTCAGAGTTATTACAGACCGAATTAAATAGCATTTATGCTACCAACAACACTTCTATATGAAGCGGTGTTAGCGGCTTGAATGTTTGTTACGGTACACTGCCTTGCACATGTCATACTTATAAATAAAACGTACTAACAAAAGTTGCCAACCAATCTCAACTGCAGCCTGGGGCCTAGTCACCTGTTTTCGGACAGTCTGTCTGGGTCTTGCCATTTCTCTTAACTGTTGTGTTTGTAAATTTGAAAACAAGCAAGAGTGAGCAACTATAGCTCAGCAAGAAATATATGTATAAGGTAAGCAATATAACATTATATGTGTTTAGCAGTTATTAAACTCGTTTATATCAGTCGGTTATAAAATCATTTTCCATCGTTGATAAATTTCAAAGGCGCACCAATACGTGCCCTTGTTTTCAAAGTAAACTTGCTGTTCTAGATACTGTTTGAAGTCAACATCTTTCTCATCAAAATAGAACACTATCGGCAACTTGGCACTTAGGCCTAAGAAGCAATGTCAGAGCATTTTTCCAAAGTGGAGGAATGGGACTTAAAGAAAACATAAAATCTGACAGGGAGTGACGATTATCAGTCGCCACATCCAAGTCCAATAATCCGCGGGTCTTCTCTACCGGTAGAAGGATAGAAACTACATCCGTAACTATCCTCGGGTGAAAACTACATCCGTAATCACCCTCGATGAAAACTACATCCGTAATCATCCTTCGGCAACACCTGGTCCGGAATAATAATTGATGGGCCGCCTGGCTCACGGCCGCTTACACATCCCGGGAATCGTTCGTCAACGATTCCCACACCTGCCAGAGTCCCCTTTTTCTTTTTCTTTTAAAAACTTTATTTTGATTGAAAACTGAGTAGTTGAGGTCCGACATCAGTCGACCGATAATTCTTGAAATCGTACAAGAAGCAAATCCTGACCGGGGGTTTTCGAAAATGTTTTGGGTTCGAAAGAGTTCGAGTTTGGAAACGCTAAAGGTAACTTGGATTAGTTTTGTCTTTAAAATAATGAACAATAATTAATAAATGATATTTTAAGATTTAATATAAATAATTAATAAAATAATTATTTAATTAGATAAGCTTTTAATCCAAGATAGATATTTTGAGTATTTATAATAATATAAAAATAATATATACTTAAGTATACGATACTTCCCGAATGACCCTTCGGGTTTTCGCAATTTAATCACGATACGATAATATACCGCTCCCCGGTCAATAGTATATTTGGACCGCTACGACCTCTATTGCTAGAGTCGTTGTCCGAAGAAAACATGTTCATTCTAAGTTCAAGGGTGTACAAACATATATGTGCATATATCTCAACTTCAACATAACCTCAATAAGCATAAGCATATAATACGTTTGAAAGTCACAAACACAACAGTGAAAATCCTTATATATAAGTTTTGAGAAGTAAACTTGCCTTGGTGAGGTTGGGGTGGTCGAGCTTGCGGAGTGGAATGAAGATCTATACATAACCAATAGTCGTTCGTTAGTACCTTAACAATACCTTTTAATTACAAGGTTTTAGAGGACACAAAACTAACTTAATGACTTCGTGCTATGACTCTCTAGTCCCACTATAGATTCATGCCATCACTCGATTATGCTCGTCACTTATTTGACTTAATTTGGTTACCACATTCGAAGCGTATTGATTCCTCCTTAAAATCATACCCAACTAACTCCTCTTACGACTTTTTCACTTGCGCGAACTTTACTCTAACATTTTTATAAAATTGAAAAATGCATATTTTAATCAAATTCTTTTTGGGTAACCTCTACCACTGCAATTACTAGCTCACCTAATTTTTCCATGAGTCTACATAAATTTTTAGGGGTCTAAAGAGGGCTCACAAGTGGACCATATAGTGCAGTTCGGATTCCAGAACCACTCTTCACTCCTCGGGTCATAACTCAAAATCTATTCACCTAGTCATGAGCCTTACATTTCTGGAAACTACATTCAAATACCTTTCTAACCATATGCATTAGGACCTCGGGAGACAAGATTTAGGGGTTCAAAACCCTCCTACAAGACAGTACATGCTCCCAGAAATTTTACACAGCACATCTCATTTCTCAAACATTCAAGATTCACTTTATACATCACATCTATCATCAAAACCACCAAGATTATTCTCTATAGCACACATGGGGTTATATACACTAAGTACAAGCTTTAAAATCACATCAACAACATAAAACCTCCAGATTTTCATCATCCATAACTCTTATAACCAAGATTTACACTAAGATTCTTAGATCTAACAATATACATCATAAATAATCCATGGCCAAGAGGGGTGAGGATTTTATACCTTCTTGAGTGCCTAAGAACCTTGGATGAGCTTTATAGTCTCTTAGAACACTTAGATGAGCTCCTACAACCCTTAATCCTTCAAGATCTAAAAGATGAACAAACTTGGTTACTATTCATTCTACCTTCAACAATTAATATCTCAAGATTGGATGGACAAAATGGTTTGAAATTCATAGCATACCTTCTTTATAGTGTATAGGAGACCTAGGAATTTTGCCTTGATTTGTAAGTGAGGGGAAGTTGAAGAAAATTTCTTCTTCCTCCCTTAGAGATGCTTGGGCCGAGAGTTCTTGAACAAAGGGGGGGGGAGTTGTTTTGGTTGGGTGATGGGGTTATGACTTGTATTATTGTAATATGTATTGATATGTATATGTAGTGTATCACATGTTGACACCCTAGGTAGTAGGCTAGGCATACACCATACCTCTTTGTCTCCTAGAATAATGCACCAACTAGTTACTATTCATTGGTTGCTTTTGCATTTCTAGTTTGCTTTTCTAACAACTTAATTACATGATACTTGCATGTAATATCCTTCCTTGTATTATTATTCCTCCACCAATGCTTGGCACTTAATCCTCATTTCGTAACGTATCTTAATTAAACTCCTCGTAATAATATTTTGTCACGTAGAGATTTCCTTTGTAATTCATTAAGTGCTAAATTGTATAAATTCCTTAAATATCCATAACTCCTTGTCATAATCCCTTAAAATCTTTCAACACTCTAGTAGCTCTCAAATCCCAAGTTTTATAAATCTTACTAGCAATAAGACTCTTGCCTTCAGCAATCTTCCCTTTTTCTTACATAGTGAATGTAACAACATAAATTTCTCAGATAATCAATTCCATTAAACAACATGGGTGACTCAAAAGGTTCCAAATTCACAATGTCATATGATATTATATAAAAAAAATATTACAAAAATTAGGGTTCTTACATTATTCATGTACTGGTGGTTCATATTCTGCTACTTATAAATAGAAGAGAAGTCTGAATTTTGTTTTTTAAGAAGAAGAAAAGTAATACAAATATATATAATTCTGAATACTTCTAGTCTTCTTCCATACTGTAATTTTCTCATTACAAGGAACTCAGAAAACATTCCAAATCAAATTTTGATACTATGTTAAGTAATCAATCCATTTAAAACTTAAGGTGTAAGAACTTAAGGTGTTGAGGAAGGTCGCACAAGATCATATAACTAACAGTACTATAGGTGGAAGTAATCTTACTTCTCATTAATTGCGGTGTCCTTCCTATCTAGCTCTATCCCTTTCTTTTATTTTTTATTTCTATCAAATCCTTGGTAAAATCACTTGTTCAAGTTAAACACTCTTTAGTAAAATCACTTGTTCAAGTTAAATACTCTTTGATCAGAACAGACCACAACAAACTCGTGGAGAACAAAACATGTTAAAAAAACTTTATAAAGAAATAAAAACATACTCCCTCAGTCTCATTTTATGTGAACCTCTTTCCTTTTTGGTACGTCCCAAAAAGAATGAACATTATATACTTACTATTTTTGAACACTACTTTTCACTATTACACCCACTACTTCTACACTATTTTATTAAATAAATACTATTACATCCACTATTTTCCTCCACTATCTTAAATCTATTATTAAATATTGATAGGTCTCACCACTTTACCCACTTTTCAACTAACTTTCCTCTATTTCTACTACTTTTTCTTAATCTCCGTGAAAGTCAAATTAGTTCATATATTATGGGACGGAGGGAGTAAACAACAAACTTGTGCAGTTAAAACAACACTAACCTTCTCCATGAAAATCTTACCATATAACACCGTGCTTATAATATTATTTACTGTGGGGTTGGCAATATCATACATGACCCGAAACACGATTCGAATCGAACTCGATTCATAAACTGATTTACTGAGACAAAATCTTGAAAGTGACCCGATCAACCCGAAATGACCCGTTATTACAATTTCGTTCCTTTACAATACAAACTTAAAAATATGACATGGACCCCGTATGGGACTATGGGGGTGTGGGGGAACTTATTTTATAGAATAAGTCAACTTATTTTAAGACAAAGTTAGATATTTTTAACTTTTTCCTGAAAAGGTTAACTTTTTGTTAACTTTTTTTGCAACTTATAGAATTTCAAACATGCATTATATACTTGTATAAAAAATATTATTAAAATATGAAATTCTTACCCGAAAATAAGGACTTATTTTAAGTCGTTGCCAAACAGGCCCTATGTCTAATGTCCCTATGGTGTAACATCTTTTTTTTATTTTGTTCTTTTACAGTAATATTTTATTGTTAAGAAAATAAAAAGGATAAATGTATCTTGGTCAAAATTGTAAAATCATGGTCATTTTGAGAATTGACCGTTAACCAACAAGTGCATTTCACTAGTTCATTCTTGGCAATCCCGACTTAAAGCCTTGGTTCTGGACTCTGGAGTACTGTATCACGTTCGTAGTGGTGGTGACTAAAGTTGTGGATAATTGTTACAAAAATATACAATAAGTTAAAAAAGGTGGGGGGGGAGGTTATATTATGTTAAAAGAAAAAAAGAGAGGAACAGAAGGGGGAGTATTGCATTTGCAGGTGAACAGGGGCGGAGGTACAGTGGAGGCTACGGTGGGCTGTAGCCCAAGTTAAAAAAAAAAAAAATCAAAATTTTTCTATTCTCCATCCCAAAAAAGTTTGAGTTAGCCCAACCCAAAATTTTAGTCCAACCCATTAAATATTTTTAGGGGATAGAAAGACAGCAAACAAAAACAGAGGAAACAAACACAAACTCCTGTCGGCTGTATCTCACAAAAAAAAGAGGAAACAAAATTGACACACTGCTGAAAATAATTGAAGAATAGGCAACGAAGAATCAAAGACTGTCAGACTGAAGAGGAAAAATTACTATTAGAAAAGGAGGTAATGAAATCAATTAATCTTCTTATTCATTTATACTCTTCTCAATTAGGTTTTACTGTGAATATGCTTGTTTAATCTCCTTCTTTTTCTTACAGATTTAGAGTGCAAATATAATGGAAAATCAAGGAAAAAAGAGGGGGAAAACATTATTGTCATTTTTCAAACCAAGTGCACCTTTGACAACTACCAATGAGGTAAAATTCCCATCTAATGTTGATATTGAAGAAAATGCATCTAGTGTTGAGATTAAGGAAATTGAAAATGAAGAACCAATTTTAAAATCTCGAAAAATTGAGATTGATCTTAATACTCTTGAACGAGATCTTGGAAAACGGAAACCTATATGGCAAGAACCTGTTAATCAACAAGATGAAATTAAGAGAGCTTATATCAAAATGGGTCCGTATCAACCTAAGTTACCAGAGTATCCGAGAACAGTTTATGGGTCACAAACACAACCCCGTAGATTTCAATACTCGTGGTTCCACTCGGTGGAGTTCTCATTTTGATTCTATTTGCAGTTTAATTGATATGTATGGTGCAACCATTTCAGTGCTTGAAAGTATTGTTGAAGAAGGAACATCTAGTTCACTACGTGGAGAAGCTGGTGGTTGTTTGATAGTTATGAAATCTTTTGAATTTGTTTTTACACTTCACATGATGCATAAAATTATGGGGATTACTGATTTGCTTTGTCGGGCACTACAACACAAATCTCTTGACATTGTAACTGCCATGGATCTAGTCTCAACTACTAAATCACTACTTGTTACCTTGAGAGAAGAAGGATTTGATCATCTCCTTATCTATGTGCAATCCATTTGCACGCAACATGGAATTGAAGTTCCAGATATGAATGCTTTGTACAAAAGCGCAACAGGACGTTCATGCCAGCAAAAAGACTCGATGACAATCTGCCAGCACTACCATTTTGATATCTTTAATTCAGCAATAGATTTTCAGCAAGAAGAGTTGCATTCCAGGTTTAGTGATAGAGCTGTAGAACTCCTTACACTTAGCTCTGCTTTAGACCCTAAGGACAGCTTTAGATCATTTAAAGCTGATGACATTTACAAGCTTGCAGAAAAGTTTTATCCAGGTGACTTTAGTGAACAAGAACTGCATTATCTGAGAAGTCAACTAGAGCATTACAAACTTGATGTGATTCATCATATGAGCTTTCAAAATATGACTACCATCAATGAATTGTGTCGCGGATTAGTTGAAACAAATAAGGTGCAGCATTATAATTTGATTGATCGATTGATCCGGCTTGTTTTGACATTACCAGTTTCTACCGCCACTGCCGAACGGTCTTTCTCGGCTATGAAACTTATTAAAACTGCTCTACGCAATAAAATGGAGGAGGAGTTCTTGGCAGATTCTATGATGATTCACATTGAACGAGAACTTGTTGAAGATATAGAAACAGATTCGATAATAGATGAGTTTTATTCTATGAAGAATCGAAGGGTGCAACTCAAATGACATGTAATACTTATTAAAATTTAACCTGTTCTCAAGTGTTAAGAGGGGCTATTTCATTTGTTTCTCTGAATTTTATATTTCCAGTTGAATTTTATGTTGTTTTTATTTTTTGGGCTTGATTGTCATCCTATTTTTTGTAGGTACAGAGCACCTGATAGTCTATTGCTGTGTTCCTGATGGTTTGTGGATGTTGATTGCTTGGTCTGGGGTACTGGTTTGTAACACTGCAGCCTGCAAATTAGTAAGCATTTTCTTTACATTATGTTCTGCAATTTATTTAATAGCCCAGGTAGAATAATTTTCCTGCCTCCGCCCCTGCAGGTGAAGGAAGCGCATGCAACTCTGCAAGGGCATCAGATGAAAATGACTCCAAGCCAGCAGACTAGCAGAGCACTGCCATTTGTAAATGGGCCAATACAACAACTTACACAGTTAAAACCAACTTTTCCACCCTATCCTCTTTCACTTGCCAGTGCATCTGATACCGACCAATGATGATAGCTTTGAAAAACCACTAGAACTAAAGAGCCTGCCTTTTTCATATTTACAACGGACTTTATATTTTTCCCAATACTCAGTCCCAAGGATCTGATTTGCATCTATCACAAATTCATGATTAAAGCATTTAAATATGCTTATGTGCAACGATTTGAAATTTCGAGCTTAGGTCATCTTCATAAATTTAGGTGCCACAAATTTATCGATCGGTTCAGGTTGTCTCAGGTTGTGTCATTTTAAGATCGACTGAATTCAATTAAAAAATATATAAAATTTGAACTGATATACTTCTAACAAGCTAATCTCGAAGAACATTTGAAAAATCGATTTTCAAACATGTCAATATTATCACATCGATAAACAAGTGGAATTGGTTTTGGCTCTGAGCCATACCATATCCTCTTTTTATTTGGAGGTTAAATGTTAACAAAATTTGAGTTCAATTTGATCAAAATTTGCCTTCACCATTATGCTTCGTATATGTGAAATATATTATGTATACTATCACTTATTTCGTACACATAAAAATTTCAATCAGTAATCCTTAATATTTGTGCAGACTGCAGAAGTATATATAGAACGGAAGAATTATAAAAAAAAAAAAAAATATGCTTCCTTCGTCCCATTTGAGATGATTTCATTTTCTATACTGTTTTCCGCAAAAGTGCACATAAACTTAATACGGTAAACATAGTGTAAATGTACTTGAAACGTTATACAAAAGTTTGGTAATTATCATATTATGTTGTAAACGATAGAATTTATTCGTGGACAATGAAAATGAGATAGAGGAAGTAATATTTTGAAAGAATACTGAGAGCTATATATAGTGGTAATCATGGTATGTTAGAAATATTGGTACATCATGGTATCAAAGGTTTGCAGAAAGCAAGGAAATCATAATAATTTTAGAATTACATAATGTAGCTATAAACAGAGCTTGAGCTTAACAAGATTAAAATCTTGTCACTCAGCAAACAACGATATAAAATTAAACTTTGCCTTTACAGTTTTTCCATATTCTGTTATTGTGTTTTGATTTTTGATATATCTATTTACTATCTTGGACCAGAAAGCTCCATGGCATGAGTATCATAATCATCATCCATCATAATCATCTCAAAACTACTTGATAAGTCATGATCATGACCCTCATGTTTAGAAAATGTGCCAATACGTGACTGAGTTCTTTTGGAATGAGAAATGGTTGACTTGCAATTTATATTGTTGTGGGAGGCTGCCCATTTCTCAGCCAACCCATCGCCTTCAAGCATCCGAACCACTTCGGACATCTTAGGACGGTGGGCTGGAAGGTATTGGGTGCAAAGTAGAGCTACTTGCAGCATTTCTCCCACCTCGATTCCATCATAATTGCTCCCTAGTTCTTTGTCAACTAACACTTCAACGTTTTTCTCTTGACTTGCTTTCTTGATCTGCAACAATTTGACAGGCTTCAGTTATTCAGTGAACACATGGAAAATGACTAGCAACAGATGATTCACTGTTCTAGCAACATTTTTTATTAATCACCAAATGACTGGCTAAAGATTTTGCAAAAATAAAAAATGACTAGCTAATAGTATTTACTGAATCTTAAGTTAATTTTTCTCTAACAAAAAAGAGTAATTGCAAGAGATGCTTACCCACTCGAGCATAATTCCTTTCTGGTTAACAGTCTTATCAAGTTGAAGAGCTCGCATCCCAGTTATGAGCTCTACCAGAAGTATACCAAAACCAAACACATCGGTTTTCTCAGATGATTGACCAGTGGAGAGGTACTCGGGAGCAATGTGTCCAACTGTGCCCCGGACTGCAGTTGTAACATGGGAGTCAGCATGATTAAGGAGCTTTGCAAGGCCAAAGTCACCAACAACAGCTTCATAAAACTCGTCAAGAAGCACATTAGCTGCCTTCACATCTCGGTGAATGATCTTTGGATCACATTGCTCATGTAAATATAGAAGACCCCTTGCAGCTCCAATAGCAACTCTCTTTCTAGCATTCCAATCAAGTGTTGGTTTTCCTGTATCAAATTACACATTTCACTAAAGTTCACTACATGTAAATTCAAATTTCATCCTCTGCAGAAGCCTTCAAACTGAAAGTTGGGCCCTAACAAAAAATTCTGACTGAATCTTCGTTGGATTTTTTCAATTTTAAATTGTATAGAGACAAAATGAAGCAAAGCACAAATGTTAAAGAGCTATTAACAGATGAAGCAAACACATATATAAAAATTCTAGCAAGTATAGACGCAACAAATTGAAAGATTACCTACAGAAAACAAACATCTTGAGCAACTAAACTTGATCCGAATACAAGAGTCTGATGTCTTTTGACGAGACTCAAACCAGGGATGACAATTTGGAAAAATTACATGTTTCATGGAGGTAGGGATGTAGACAAGTAAGATAGACACCAACCTCTAAGCCTTGATGCCACACTACCGTTAGACATGTAGGGATACACCAAAAGCCTCTCATTTGGAGTTGCACAGTATCCAATTAAACGGAGCAAATTCCGGTGAACAGCCAGGCTTATCATCTCCAATTCAGTCCGAAACTGTAGTTCACCTGTTTTCCCATTCACATCCTTCAATCTCTTTACAGCTACCACAGTGCCGTCTTCAAGTTTTCCTTTGTAGACATTGCCAAAACCCCCAGCACCGACAATGTTCTTGGAGCTATAACAGTTTGTTGCATGGTAAAGCTCTTTAAATGTAAAACTTCTAAGGTTTCCTAAGCTTGACAAAATCTCCTCTTGCATGTCTGTAAAATTCAGCGAAAATAAACAATGACTATTCCACTGAATTAAACAATGACAATTTCTGAACAATGATAAGCACAGAAACACTCATTTGAACATATTGATAGGAAAAGGAACTATAAGACAACTGTGATACTGATACTGACCATCGATTAAGATGCCGTGTTTTCTCTTTTTGCTTCTTTGCCACAAGAATATCCCGAGTGCTAAGAAGGTAAGAGAAACAAAGCCAGAGCTTAGCCCAAGTGCAATCGCCAGTCTCTTGGATTTGCTTTTACCTGGAGAAGATATGCTATGAATTTGGTGATGTCAAGAAGAAAAATAAAAGAAACATATATCGATGTAGGTCAATGTAGAGTTTTTACCAGAAGATGAATCATGGGAGAATGAAAGAGGATAAGGGGCTGATCCGAAACACTTTCCCGGGGAATGACTTCCACAAATCAAAGGGTTACCCACAAAACTACATGATCACACAAAGAAAGCAATATAATAAATGACATTTTTAACTTAAAAAAACAAATGAAAGAATCTATATTAACATGCTTATGGATTGTTTTTTTTTTTCTGGCAGGAAAAGCATACTTGAATGTTGTGGCAGGAAATTGGGCAACAGGTCCACTGAGATTGTTGAATGACAAGTCCCTACTCTCAAAGTGAACAGAAGTTATTTCAGACTTCATCATTCACAATTCACTAAAATATATCGAATATAACATAAATTGCAGCTCTACTCTCAAAGTGAACAGAAGTTATTTCAGACTTCATCATTCACAATTCACTAAAATATATCGAATATAACATAAATTGCTGCTGCCTGATACACTATGATAATACAAATAAAATTAAGAGAACGGAAATATCAAGAGCTGGACAATGGTAACACTCACAAGAAGGTGAGTTTGGATAATCTTGTCAGGGGAATAGCTCCTGACAAACTGTTGTTGTTTAGCCTCCTACATATGATGCATAGCAAAGATAAACTATCATAAGCAGCAAAATATTTTGGAAATTTTTTCTCAGTAGAATACGTTAGAATACGTAAGTTCCTACAAATATTGAAGATCATTCAGCAATCCCAATGACTCAGGTATGGAACCAGACAACTTGTTATTGGACAAATCTAGTGTTTGAAGGTTCCGAAGATTGCCCAATCCTGGTGGAATTTCCCCAGTGATATTATTGTTCTGCAACAAGCTGCATCACAAGTTAAATCATTAAAGAAAATTATGAAAGGTTGTAATTTTTTTAAACATGTAACTACATAACCATATCACATTTAAACAGATAAACACCTTTGTGAAAAAAGGATTCTTAAACAAGAGTAAATTTTCGTATAAACCAGTTTTCTCAAATTTCTGAAAATCCTTGAAATATGCAAAAAAAAAAAAAAAAAAAAAAAAAAAGGAACACCAGCAGAACAATATTATATCTTACACTTGTCTAAGGTTTGTGAGATTAGCTATTCTGCCAGACAAATTTCCTGATAAACCTTGGCTTGGAGCTCCACTACAATGACCAAAAATTTATATGAATTTTTTCGACATCAAAGTAAAACATGTTAGATGAATACATTACATATAAACAAATACAGAGATATATTAAAAGCGTTAAAAGAAAGAAGAGGAAGGGGAGAAACGGACAATGCAGTGACAGTATTATCAGGGGAACAAGTAATCATAGACCAACTACATGGGTCAACAGAGTCTTCATCCCAGTTGCTTAGAGCTCCATGTGGGTCTTCTAGTCCACTTCTTATACTAATCAAATCTTCAACTGCACATTTTTTTTTTTTTTTGTTATAAAACAAGCCAATAGTTAAGCAATGTTTTAAAAAAAAAAGCGAAATGAAATAATACCTTCAGGATTGCGAGCTTCATAGGCAAAACAAGGAATTGCAGAAAAAATAAAACAGGAAAGCAAAATGAAGAAGAGTGGACTGAGAAAGAAAATGGTGGTCATTGAAAATATTAGGGTGAGTTTTCTGTTTATTTCAATTTTAAACACACTGTCTAACAATAAATAACTAAATCTTTACATGCATATGATGTGTGTTTGTGTGAGTTGGAAGGGTTTTGTTTGGTAAGGAAGAAAGAGTCAGGTGAAAAGCAAGAAGAACAAGAACTAAGAGAATTTCCAAGAGCCTCTTCATTTTGACTCTTAAGTGACATTTGAGGAGAGAGAAGCAAAAAATGTGCTCCAAGACTCTTAGTTACTCCTAAATTCACTAAAAATGTAATCTCTCTCCTCAATTGTAAGAGCTCCTATACACTCCTAACTAATATTTTATACTAAATTCATAAGATACATTCTCTCTCTTTCCCACTTTTCTTTTGTCTTTTTATGAATTCAACTTACTTTTAATAATAAAAAATTAAATAAGGAGTGAGAGAGTATTGTTGGAGATGAATGTACATTAAGTTACTAGGAGTCAATATTTTATATTATATTTAAAAGTGTATGTGTAGTGTCCGTTTGCGTGGCTATTAAAAATAATTGGAATAAAGTTTTATATTTAATTTTAAAAATAGAAGTAAATGTGCCTTATTTTTGTTATATTAACATTTATGTGAAGGGTCATGACTTTACAACATATTTAGTTGTTTGACATATTATTGTGATATAATACGAAAGGTTATCGTAATTATTACAATTAGGAAAAGTGAATAATTTCTTATTAGATATTAGTTATGTAAGCAATCGTTATAATAGTTATGTAAGCAATCGTTATACCTTCATGATTGAATACGACAATTTTTTACGAATATTTTATCATTAACTCTTCCAAAAATAAAAAGAAATAGGACATTGAGCATAAATAAATAAGAGTTTTTCGAGACAAAAAAGGCAAAAGAAAAAAAAGGACATAAAGATTAAAGAGTACCTGAAACCAAAAAAATAAAGCTGACCAAGAATATAACAATTAACAATGCAAGTGAAAAAAGCATAAAGCATACTCCATATTTATCGAAAATCTATATTGATGTTTGTTTGTGAAAGTATATATATATCACAAGTTGTAGTAGGGGCCAGTCCAATTATATATATACATATATATATATATATATATATATTTTTTTTTTTTGATAATCCAATTATATTTTAAGTATATATATATATATATATATATATTGATAATCCAATTATATTTTAAGTAGATAGAATAGTGTTACAGATATAAAATTAGGTATAAAAAATTGTTCCCAAATGATAGGATATTGATGTATGTGATAATATGAAATTTTTTAATTCGTATTATTGATACAAATAAAGAAATCTATTTATCATTACAACAAATTAGAATTTATCATATATATTTGAAAAATTTTTACCAATCAATTTGATACGGGTGAAAAACCAGAATGCCCATCATTTCAAACAAGCTGCCCAAAATACTCACCGACGGATTGGTCCGCCCTTTTTACCCACAGACCACGCATTCTAAGCTTGCGTAGAGGGAATACGCATTTCAGAAATGCGTGGAGGTCATACACGCATATTCCTAGTGTGTGGTCTTTGTTATGTGAGCTTCCACAGACATGTGAATAGTGCTTGGAATACGCATGTTCAACATGCGTGGTATGGGATACGCATGTTGAACATGCGTATTACGCACTGTTCACTGCCTCTCTTGAACGATGTCGGCGGAGTTTTCCGGTCAAATTTTCGAGCGATTCGTTCAGTGCTTTCCAGACATATTTGAATACCATGCCATATACCAAAATGCTCGCCTTTTCTTACTCTATAAGCCTATACCAACCATTTCCCATTTGTTTCGCCGGATTCAAAAGGCCCAAATCGAGCTTTTTTTCCCGACTTGGTTTTCAGATCAGTTCAGTGTCGCCCCTGCGGGGCTAGAATCTATAAATCAAACCGGGGGAAAGGAAGAGGGAGCTCTAGGCTTCATTTTCATGCCCTCACGAGCAGTGGAGGTAGCCGGGGTGTCGAGAATGGAGGGGGGCGACGGGGGGGCGATTTTGAGGGGAAGAGCGACGCCGGAGTTGCAAGTGAACAAATGACGTCATATGACGTCATTGCGCATTCCTCAGATGCGTTACTTGAGATACGCATTCCAGGAATGCGTATCCTAGACCACGCATACGGAGGATGCGTACTTGGTGGGTAAAAAGGGCAGACACCAGCGTAGATGGGTATTTCAGGCACCTTCTAAGGAAATGTAGTGTAGTTTGGACATTATTTCATTTGATACTCCTAACGTTATGTTTAGGTATATAATGCTGCTTCTTAAAATGCTCAACATGCAATGTTAAATGCTTACTAGTCAACTGAAACCTATCTCTCATGAAATGTGTTCTCTAGAATATTTGTTTTTTAAAAACGCTATTACAAAATACAAAAAAGAGTACATTACAATTTTACACTGTTCAAAATTAAAATTTAACAATTTAACTATATTTTCTACAATTACGAATTTAAATTTCATAATTAACCAAACCCTCAGATTCATAATATTTTCGAACTTCATAATTAACCGACTCTAGTACTCCCTAGCCAAATAAACAAGGGAATTTACCAAAAATACTAGGTTTAAAGTTTCTATTTGCAAAAATACCGTCTTCTTTAATTAATTACATATTTACTATATTAATTGCAAAAATACTATCTTTCTTTTTCCAATCCAATTTTAATTTATTTTTTTAAAAAAACTTTTTTTAAAAATAATTCGGATGAACAGTGACTGCCACGTGGCAGGTCACTGTTCATCAACTTTTTTTTTTTGAAAGGTGGGGTGGATTTTTGTTGCAAGGCCCCGCCAGGGGCCATATTCAACTGAATGCAACCACATGCAACTGAATGCAACCACATGCAACTTTTTTTTTAAGGTGGGGTGATTTTGGTGGATTTGGGTTGCAAGGCCCCGCCAGGGGCCGCATGCAACTGAATGCAACCACATGCAACTTTTTTTTTAAGGTGAGGTGATTTTGGTGGATTTGTGTTGCAAGGCCCCGCCAGGGGCCATATTCAACTGAATGCAACCACATGCAATTTTTTTTTTTAAGGTGGGGTGATTTTGGTGGATTTGGGTTGCAAGGCCCCGCTAGGGGCCACATGCAACTTTTTTTTTTTAAGTGAGGTGATTGATAGGTCCATAATTAATCATATTTTTAATACCTATTCTATGTCCGTTTTCGTAATTTTATTAATTAATAAATTGTTTATTTTGTTTTGTAGGAAAATAAATAAAAACAAATTTCAAGCAGGAAAAGGTGCAAAAAGGGAAAGGAGGTGGAATATACTTGAAGTCAAGGAAATTGGAGGAAAAATCGAATACTTATCCGAGAAGAAAAGGAAATTGAAGAAATTATATTCAAGATTGGATTGTAATCAAAGGGGCCAAACCTAATATTTTCCCCTATATATATGGCCTTATCTCTTGTATTTGGACACCGAGTTTAGACACCAATCTAGATTCATAATTTAGGAGTAGGAGTAGATTTAATTATTTTTCAATATTAAACACTTTTCTATTATTTAATTCAGCCATTCTGTTTCGTTCGTGCAATTCTTTTTCAGGCTTCTTGTTCCTTAATTTTGTGTTCGGCTAGAATTTATGAAGTTTAATTTATATCATCTGTTTCTTGTCCTTAAGTTCACGTGGTCAACTTAGTTTTAAACATTTGTTTATTTTAATCATTAAAGATAAAAGTTGTTTTATATACGTATAGATCATAATTCAAGCATTTACTTTATAGTTGTTTAATTAGTTTGATTATTATGAGTAGTTAATCTTCTTATCCTAGGATGAAGATGAAGTTAATTTAATTACTTTTGATCTCTTCTTGTTCCTATTAATTGATTCTCATTATTTTTCTTGGTGCTTAATTGTTCGATTAACAAAGTGATTTTGATATATTATTGTTACCGGATTTATTTTTCATAGTCTATGCTTGCTCCTTGAAGTTTTGATAGGTTATTGTTAGATAACAAGTTTCATAGTATATGCTTGTCTCGTTGATTGATATATCTTATTTGTGAAGAAAAGTGGATTGATTTTAGGGCGAGTTGATATTAATTGTGATTAATTAACGAATTCGGATTCCTAGGTTTTCTATATTATTTGATAATCTTTGCTAATTAGGTTAATTAGGTTAATTAAATCCCATCTCAAATCTTATTGTCTATTTCGCCTGAGTTAATTATTAGGGTTTTGAAAATACATAGTCTCTGAGGATCGACCTGTATTTGCTACAACTAAATACTGTGCGCTTGCAGTTATTTTACACATCAAGTTTTTGGCGCCGTTGCCGGGGACTATTGGTATTTTTCACTCCGTGATATTAATTCTTCGGATTAGTTTCTTGTTTCTTTTGTTTGTTTTTTTTAGGGATTAGTGAAGCGGAGAAAAGCTTGGACAAGAAGATCGTTGGAAGGCCTCGTTGTCTCTTTTGAAATTTTTGGAAGCGCTTTTCGGTATTCCGTATCACCTCTCTCTATTTTTCTTTTCTTTCTCATAATTGAAAAAACCAAAAAAAAATTAAATATTTGAAAAACCCAAAAATATTAGTTAGTTAATTGTTTGTTAAAAACCAATTTGCTGCATCATTCACTCTCTCACATAGGATCACATCATCTAGATTTCTTTATTGTATTTATTGATTTCCCACATAGTGTAGTGCATCCATAAGTGTTTACTTTCTTGTTCTTTGTGTGTTGCATCATTCAATCAATCTTAAGGGTGCCACCCAATTACAAGATAAGGTGAGGGATTTCATCACCCTTTCCTTGGCCCACAAATCACTAATTCCTTCATCTTGCATTCCCCTTTCCTTAATAAAACTAAGTAGACGTTAGCCCCTAGGATCTCACGCTCAATTAGGAAGAGAATCTAGGAGGAACAAATCACTAAGTATTCTTTCGTTTGGTGTCTAGGCAAGCGTGACGCTTACCTGGCTAATTTGGATTGGTGTCTAGAAAGGTGTTTAGCCTCTTGGCAATGCTTGCACCTGCCTGGCCAGTCAGGATGAGTGCTTTTTGAGTTGTGACTTTTACTAGTATCTTATTGTTAGGAGCAAGGTCTATATTTTTATTAGGATAATATAGATTTTTTCTTTTTAATTTTTCATTTTTTTAGTTGTTTACTTATAGCTCTTGTCTGCTACGTGCTTAATTGTTTACTTCTCTTGTATGCAAAGTGCTTGGGTTCGAGACACTACCTCTAGATTAGTAAGACAAACCAATCTGTCATCTCCTAAAGTAGTGAGGCAACTCGAGTTCTCTTCACCCACTAGAACTGAGTCAAAAGAATTAGAAGTTTAACCCGTAGTCATGGCTGTTTCACTTAAAGACCGTTGTTACCCCGCTCGTACTACTCAACCCTCATGCATAGTCTTACCTGCAGTAACCGCAAATAACTTTGAAATCAAACATCACAACATTAGAATGTACCTAGGTTTGCTGGGGTAGAGGGAGCGGATCCATATCTTTTCATTCGAGAGTTTGAGGAAGTGTGTGCATTACAGAAACTTCAACAATTGAGTGAGGATTCCATTAGGCTCAGGCTTATTAATTTTTCTTTGAAAGAAGATGCTAAACAGTGGTTGTATAGTCTACCCGTTAATTCTATTTCCACATGGGAGGGATTTGTTGCTATCTTTCTTAAAAAATATTTTCCAAACCATAAGGCAAACAGACTTAGGAATGAAATCAACCAATTTCAACAAAATCGGAATGAGTCTTTTTGGAAATATTTTGATAGATTTAAAAAGTTATTGTCTAAGTGTCCTCAACATGGTATAGAAAAATGGAGGCTTTGCAAAATTCTTTATGAAGCCTTAGATAGCCAAACCACTGCTTTGTTAGAGTCTATGTGTAATGGTAAGTTTATGGACAAAGATGAAGATGAAGCTTGGCAATTTTTTGAGGAGTTAGCTGAAAGAACAATGTTGTGGGAGTCAACTAGGGACCTAATCAAGAAACTGAAAAATCTAACTCATCTAAGGGCTTACACGCAGTTGGTAATTCTATTGCAACCGAAGCTAAGTTAGCTACACTCACTAGACGTCTAGAAGCCTTAGAAACCAACAATGTGTCATCTCAAATGTCTCTCTGTGCAAATTGTAGTTCTCCTAATCATGTGGTAGAGAATTGCCCCGAAATTGATAAAGTCAATGCCATGTTTCAACCTAGAGTTAGGAATGATCCTTATGCACCCACATATAATCCTGGTTGGAAGAGCCACCCAAATTTCTCATGGAACCAAGGTCAATACAATCAGTATAATCAAAACCCTCAACCTGCTTTTCAAAAGCCCAATCCTGGTCCATATCCACCTCAAAATCCTAATTCATATCCACCTCAAAATCTTGGTCATTATCCAAACTCAATCCCCATGAATCCTCCTGGTTTTAGTGAATCTGATAAGAAATTGAATTCTATTGAAAAGAGTATGGAGGCATTACTCAAATCTCAACAATCTTTCATGCAAGCTATGACCCAAGATAGGCAGTTACTGAATTCCAACACTCAAGCCATATCTAAGCTAGAGGTCCAAGTCAGTCAATTGGCAAACACAATCAGTGAGAGAGAGAAAAATAGATTTCCTAGTCAACCCGAGACTAATCCTAAATTTCATCCAAATCAAAAGTCTCATGAAAATGTAAATTCTGCTATCTCTCTAAGGTCTGGTAATCAATTCAACAATCATGCTGGTGTCAATACTCAAGAAGAAGATAAGCTAACATCTGAACCAAATCCTTTACTCTTGAATCCTAGTCTTAAGCAATCTTCAAATTCCGAGAGTTCTGAAGTAGATAAAGCTGATGAGTCATCACCATCCGATGAACCACCTTCGAAACCCCACTCTGATGTGTCTAATGAAAAAGTCTTTAAGCCGAAAGCCCCGTTTTCTCAAAGACTTACTTCAAACAAACAATCTGCTCAGTTAGATAATATTTTGGAAGTCTTTAAGCAAGTAAAGATTAACATTCCTCTTTTAGATGCGATTCAACAAGTTCCCTCTTATGCTAAGTGTCTAAAAGATTTATGTACTCATAAAAGAACCACTCATGTTCCTAAGAAAGCTTTCCTAACATCTCGTGTTAGTTCTATTTTGTCAAATCAAATCCCTGTGAAGTATAAGGATCCTGGTTGTCCTACCATCTCTTGTGTCATAGGTGATACTTTCATTCATAAAGCTTTACTCGATCTAGGAGCTAGTGTGAATCTTTTTCCCTTATCTGTCTATCAAGCCTTAGGTTTAGGTGAACTTAAGAAGACTAGTGTCACTCTTCAGTTAGCTGATCGCTCTGTTAAAACTCCAATAGGTATAGTGGAAGATGTGTTGATTAAGGTTGGTGATTTTGTCTTCCCCGTCGATTTTGTTGTTCTAGAAACCGAACCAGTCAAAAATATCAAAAATCAAATTCCTATCATTTTAGGAAGGCCTTTTCTTGCTACCTCTAATGCTTTGATTAACTGTAGGAATGGTTCGATGATGTATGACGATTGATCTTAATGTCTTTAATGTAGGAAATCAACCTAATGAGCTTTTTGATCAACCTGTAGGAGTTAATTTGATAGATGAAGTTATTTCGTGGTCGAATCTTGAGAATAGTGCAATTGAGTCTTTTCTTGAGAAAGATGTTATGTTAGAGTATGAGAGCAATAAAGAACTTCATGAGCTTTATAGAAAATTTTCTTGTGATGAGATGTTAGATGAATTGAATGCTATTTGTTCTAAGCATGAAACCCAACTTGAGGATAGTTCTTTTGATCCTAAGTTCATTGTTAAGAATTCTGTAGGTGAGCCACCCACTTTCGTTCATAATCCATCTTTTTCCATTCTTGATCAGTCTTTGATAGTTGATAATGAAACTTATCATGTTCTTTCTAGTGATTTAGTTCATGACCAAGAATTTCAAGTGATTAATTTGCTTAAACAAAAATAAAGAAGCGTCTAATTGATCTATGAATGATGTTAGGTGTATGAGTTTCATTTTAGTGTGTGATCTTAATTCTCTAGTGGATAATGGTGTTTTTGTGGGTGTGTTTCACATGTTTGTTGATTGTGTTACAAATGTTATTTTCCCTCGATCTGGTATTGGTTAGTAAGTGTTTTTTGTGTCTCCCATGACCAAGTTTAGGTATGGGGGAGTTTGTGTGCGTGTGTGTGTGAGTTTTTGTGTTGTGTGTTTTTTGTGTGTGTGTGTTATAGGTAATAATGTATCTCCTCATCCCTTATCATGTATTCTCGTCCTTTTACTTTGTCACTTTTCTCTCATTTGCATACATTGAGGACAATGCGTGATTTAGGTATGGGGGAGGGATTTAGTAGTATTATTATTTGAAAAAAACCCAAAAAAAAAAATTAAAAAATGAAAAAAATACAAAAATAATTCTAGCCTTGTGAAATGATTACTTGTTAAAAGTTGGCTTGATGCACCTGTTAGGTCCGATAAGATTGTAGAAGGGGGGTTGAATACAATCTTAACCTTTTTAACGAAATTTGTCCTTTAAATAAAATTTGATAAAGACAAATTTATGTGCGGAATTATTTAACACAATTTTTCAAGTTGAATATAACTGTATATTAACTTGATGTGGTGTTACAAAATCAGTATAACAACTTATCAAGATGTTAATAACTAATTAGAAAATTCGACATGAACTTTTCTAATTTAGTTAATAATAATCAAGATAAGAACTAGGAAACTTAATTCGCTAGTAGTACAAGAATCACAAATAAACAAGTTCTAGCGGATAGAATATTACAAAGATGAAGAACTTGAATTTCTGGGAATTGTTTAAGCTTTGGTGTTCTTGATGTTCTTGAGAGAGAAATCTGTTTTGGATATTATGTTTTCTGCTGTGTTTCTTGGTTATGACCTAATCTGCTCTGTTCTGTTCTTTAATATCAGTAACAGGTCTTGCTGGCTTTCTGTAAGATATTTAACTGCTCCAGCATGACTTAAACTGCTACCAAGACTTGATTTTTCTTCATTAAGACTTACACAAACCTCCATTAAGACATAATACTTGTCGGTATGACTTAATCAGAAGTTCGGTACGACTTAAAACAGCTGGCAGAGGTCGGTATGACTTAATCAGGTCGGTAAGACATAATCTTGAATGGCTACTGTCGGTATGACTTAAATTTAGGTCATACCGAATTTTTCTTCTCCAAGACATAATCCAACCTTCTTTCTTTAAGTCATATTGATCTATTTAATTAATTAATGATTAACTAATTCATATTTAATTGATACAATAATTAATTTAATAAATAAATTAATTCTTCCAGAATTAATTCATTTAATTAAATCAACTAAATGATTTATATCAATTATAAATGAATTTAATTAAATCAATAAATAATTAATCTAATTCTTACAAACCACTGAAGGTAGTAAAGAATTACCACTGATTTGTGTTGACGTTCGATGTACTGTCTGGTTCATGAACGACTAACTTCAATAATGCTTCTTCACTTTTGACTTTAGGTTGTGGTTTGTTTCTTCTCTCAATTCTCTTGTACTGTAACTGATATTCAAACTATCACTCGAAAAATCTCTGTCACTGTTCAAATGAATCCATTCACTTCAATGCTATACTGGGGCTTGATCAGATAACTGAATCGTCTTCCAGTGTACGACATCAAAACTATAGATTGACTTTTCTTCTTTCTTCTGACAGATAATACTTCTTGAGATTCCTGTGACAGTTCATATGTATATTTACTTATTACAATTTGGTTTAAGTTGATTAGGATCCTCTAACTACAAATAGGCTGAGTCATATGCCTTTCAATCTCCCCCTATTTGTTTGTTAGACAATAACAAGCAAATTCCTAGAGGTTTACCTGACGCCAGTGATTCTCCATTCAGGAATTGGGCTTGGTTTTCTAGTTCCACAAGATGATTAAAAATCAATGACAAGAATCTTGGATAATAGCATGATACTTTTTGTCCATTTTCAAAATTCCTCTTTGCATTAATGATTCTTCTAACCATCGGAACACACAGTAGTCTACCAATATTAATTCTTCGGTTGTGTGCAACTGCATATCCAATATGCTGCAAGAAGGATGGTAATACCCCGAAGTTCCCTTTAGTAGAATTGGCAAAGACTCTACCTAATGTGTCAAACAGATAGTCCCATTTCTGAACGAAGTTCTTTTTATTCCAGACAGTTTGATCAGGACTGTCTTGATAGAATACACCATTCAAAAAATTTATCAATTCTTGATCTGATGGTAATTCTTCGAAATTTTCAGTTGGAAAATTTAAAACTGATAAGTGGATTTTATATCCACTATTTGCCTCCTGTTCTGACTTAAAACGTTTGCAAGTTCTCGAGTTTCGTTATCATTTGATATGTTTTTGTGTAATTTGTGTAGGTTGCATAGTCGGGCGGCATTGGTGGTGTTGGTGAAGTGTTGGTGGTATTCCGTGAGCTTAAAGTAGAAGTTACAGGAAGTCCAGGGCAAGAGAACTCGGGAATTGGAGCTCAATGCGCATTCATCAATGTTTTGGCCATATCTTGAGTTCTAGAAGTCCGTTTGAGGCCCGTAAACTGTCCACGCGAAGAGGAGAGGAAGCTCTACAATTCTGGACAGGGGGAACCAGGCGCTCCTGCACGACTCCAGGCGCTACAGCGCTGTTTTCAGGCGCTCTTGCGCTAAATCAAGGGCAACAGCGCTTGTTTCAAGGGCTACAACGCAGCAAAGGGTGTTTTCCAGGGGAAAGCTAGCGCAGCAGCGCTCCAGTAAGGGCTATAGCGCTCGAGTGTGTTTAAGTCGGGTCAATTTTGTTGGGCCTATTTAATTAGGGCTATAACTTGGGTCTATATCAGTATCGTTGGAGACATAAAAAAAAGGGGATCTATCAGTTTTAGTTAGAGAGTATTCTTCTTCATTATCATCTATCAACATTATATCTTAGAACATATCAAGAGAAGATCTCCAAGCTAGTGACAAGCAAGGAGGCCTAATCTTTGGATCTTGTGTATTCTTCTACAATTTGGGGAATTATTTTCTATCTCATTTTCTTTTCCTTATTTAATTGTTATTATTTTAGAATCATGTTTTCTCTAGAACCCATGATGGTGATTAGTTTAATTATGAACTAAATCATTATCATGGGGTTCCAATGGATTTGAATGCGTAATTATTGTGCTTGACATGTAATTGATTATTGGGTGATTTATTTGCGATAATCTAGTATGGTTGATTTAATTGATAGATGTGTAGCTAGCATCTAATTTATTAATCCTTGATGATTGCGAAAGTGGATTCTAGGATTGAGAATATGCCATATTAGCATGGGTTCGTGATTTAATTTAATTAGTCATGATTAGTGGTATGAATTAACCATTGCATATTACCCCATGTAATCTTAAGGATAACTTGTGCTTAATTCTATTTTTTTCCAGATTATATAGACATATATAATTTGATTGCAATGTGGTGTCCTCTTAAATTCTATCTTGTGTGGATTTTAAGTGGTTTGATACGAGAGTACTGAAAGGTAGCTCGTATTATTTTCGTGTTATCTGGTTAATTATCCTGTTTATCACCTGAATCGATTTTATGTGTCAACCTGTAGTGAAATATTCAATGATATTGGAATCCCATGTTTTCTCAATTATAAGATCTTTTGTTTGATAATCTGTTTTTGCTTAGTTAACTAAATTAGTTATTAAAAACCTCAAAAATTGATACTTGGTTTAGCAGTAAGAAGTAGCCATACTCTGTTGCATAGGCACTAAATTCACAGTACATCTTGTCCCTGAGGAACGAACTTTTATTTACCACTTGCTATTTTGTGACCACGTATACTTGCGTGTTTGCGAAGCTAACAAGTTTTTGGCGCCGCTGCCGGGGACTTCGGTGTTATTTGTAGTTTAAGTGCTTGTCATCAGTGGTCGTTATAGATTACTGACTTGAACTATTTTTTTTCTTTTTTTTGATGGATTATTGGGAGCAGGACTTCGTAATTGTGTGTGAGCTGTGTGCAGGTGGACATTACACTCATCAATGTGAGTATAGCAGAAACCGGCCAAATTTCAGCTGGGACTACAATCAGAGTGGTATGGAGCAATCCCAATATCCATCCTACCCGTTCCAAAATCAGCAGTTTGGAGATGAGCCATACATTCCAGGGGGAATTCAGCAGCAACAGGGGCAACAATTTCAGCATCAGTATGCCCCAGTGCATCAACACTTTCAACCTCCTGAATTTCAACAGCAGCAATTTCAGACTTGGTCTAACCAACAGTCGACCGAAGAAGCTGAATTAGAAGAATTGAGGTTGATGGTTAAAAGCAATGCATTGTCTCTCCAGACAATAGGAGATCAGATTGGTCAAATTGCAAATGCATTAAAAACATTGAATCAAATTGCAAGTGACATAGAAGGCCTAGCTGTAGAGGAGGAGGACAAGAACCTTCCTATCAGTCTTAACTGGCCTTTCTTAGCCACGGGTGAGACCATGATCGAAGTTCAGGTAGGAGAGTCTGAGGGCAAAGATGAGAAAGAAGCAGAACATGAAGCTGATAAGGAAGAAAGGTCAGAAAATGCAGTTCTGAATATTCAGCCGCAACCACATCCTTTGCAATCTGAAAATGTTGAAGATGTTGAGAAGAAGAATTTTGAAATTGTGTTAGTTGAGAGCCATGAACTTGTTGAGGTGTCTCAATTTAATTCTGAACATGAAGGATGTGTGGAAGAATCTTTAACAATATCAATGGAGGATGTTCTGGTTTATGATAAATTAGAGGATAATTTGTATGAAGATCCACTGGAGCAGCCTATGTTTCTAGAATTGGGACCTGAGAATAATGAAGACGAGCATCTAACATTGTTAGAGGATAATTCACAAAGCGTTGGAATGATGCATTGTTTCGAGTCATTAGAAGTGCTATCTGCAGAAGGCAAACCTCGAAAAGCCTCTATCAAAGAACCACCTGACTTGGAACTGCAGTTGATATCCTCTCAATCTCAGGAGTTTGATTCGAGCTCATTTGTATCATCTTCTATCATCATCTCAGCAGAATTACCTCCGGACAAGAATTCTGAAAGGGTTATTTCAAATTTTCATGAAAGTATGCGCTCTGCAGATGTGAAAAATTTGTTAGTGGACACTGCAATTGGTTTTGTTGAGAAGCAGAGAAGGGTGACATCTCCAACCTTATCCACTATTATCTCAGCAGATTTACCGCCTGATAAGGAAGAAGTACGTTTGGCGACTTTACAAAAGCACACAGGTAGTGGATGGATGATTTCAGATAATCAGGATATCATCTATTCGTTGGTTATTCAAATATGGTGTGGGAACAATGTCACGGGCACTTTGGAAGAGCGAAGGAGGTTGAAGCTTGTTGACAATGACGTTGCTCCGGAGAAGATCATTAAATGGCCTTATAGAGATGCGGTGCAGAAATTTTTCAAGAGGAAAATCGTGGCCAAGTCTAGCTAAAGACGTTAAAGAAAGGCGCTTCGTGGGAGGCAACCCATGATTTCTTGCTTTCGAATAAAACAACAGTTGTGTTGGAGCCTCCACGTCTATCCACCACTAGACACACCACCCGAGGAGGGTGACGATGCCGATGAGTAGAGGAGTATCTCTTGTACCCTTTAATTTTACCTTCAACGAGGACATTGAAATTTTTAAGTTTAGGGGTGATTTTAGGGTATCAAGAATCTTTGCATTGCATATAGCTGCATATTCATGCTAGTTCATGTTAGTAATTGTGCATTTAGTTTTGCCATGCCATTTAGAGTGCATTTAGGATGCCATGTCATATAGAATTATTAGGATTATTAATATCATTTTGTTCATGCATGTCACATGATTCCATTCGAGTGTCTGTTTCTGGCTCGATAGGTCGACGTTAATTTGAGTGTGATGACAATGAATAGAGGGTTGATTTAAGTACTTATGAAATTGACTTGCGTGTGTCGGGAACACAATCTTTTCACGTTCACTGTTTGCTCTTGGGCTAGATCGAGTCATACCTTGTTTGGCTGTTGGGATTTAATCACCTATTTATATCTAGAATTTTCGTTATTCCCTTGATGGCATAGGAGCACTTAAGTATAAGTTTGGGGGGAAAACATGGATTTCATGCTAAGTGTTGTGTCGTAGTGTAATAATGGCTAGGCGTCGAATGGCTAGTAGCCGCTCATATTTAATATGAGTAGTCTAGGGGGGTGAGATAGTGCACCCATGTGTGAAAAAAAAAACAAAAAAAAAAGAGAAAAAAAAAGAAAAGGCAAGAAAAAAAAAATAGTCGAAGAAAAAAAAAGAAAAATAAAAAATAAAAAAAAAAAGTTGTGAGAATAAAAAAATGAGCGATTGTGAGAGTGTGTGTATGTGAATTGGCTAGGGTGGGCTCTTTAGTACTCGAGCAAGTAAGTCTGAGGGGACTTAGTCCTAGTAACCTAAAGCCTTTGCGGTTTGGGATTGCTGACCTAACGCTCGCTAAAAGGGTGCTATTGTATAAGCCTTTAGGGGTCTCACCCATTGCACGGTCAATGAGCATGTGTGTTTTTGTGTTTTGTAATGTTTGGTATAGTAAAGCATGAATCCTTGTCTACCTTAAATGATGATGGCGGTGTCTTTGAGTCATGGAGTGTCTAAAGTTCATTCTGTTTATAAACATGTGATTGTTTTGGCGAAGGATGAGTTATGCCTTTTATCTATTTTCAAGAATATATCTAGTGAGAAATGCACACACCACGTTTCCGAGCATGTAGTGTTAGTATACGGGGCCTTAGTCGAGCTCTGTTTGGAGTTGTTGCATTCGTTGAGATGTTTGCTTGTTGAGTTGGTTTCGGATCATTTCTGTGGGATCATTGCATTAGGACACATTCGCATTATCATGACATTTAGTTATTAGTTGCATTCATTCATCATGTTAGGTTGAGTTTGCATTGCTTGAGGACAAGCAACGGTTTAAGTTTGGGGGTTTGATAAGTGGATTTTATATCCACTATTTGCCTCCTGTTCTGACTTAAAACGTTTGCAAGTTCTCGAGTTTCGTTATCATTTGATATGTTTTTGTGTAATTTGTGTAGGTTGCATAGTCGGGCGGCATTGGTGGTGTTGGTGAAGTGTTGGTGGTATTCCGTGAGCTTAAAGTAGAAGTTACAGGAAGTCCAGGGCAAGAGAACTCGGGAATTGGAGCTCAATGCGCATTCATCAATGTTTTGGCCATATCTTGAGTTCTAGAAGTCCGTTTGAGGCCCGTAAACTGTCCACGCGAAGAGGAGAGGAAGCTCTACAATTCTGGACAGGGGGAACCAGGCGCTCCTGCACGACTCCAGGCGCTACAGCGCTGTTTTCAGGCGCTCTTGCGCTAAATCAAGGGCAACAGCGCTTGTTTCAAGGGCTACAACGCAGCAAAGGGTGTTTTCCAGGGGAAAGCTAGCGCAGCAGCGCTCCAGTAAGGGCTATAGCGCTCGAGTGTGTTTAAGTCGGGTCAATTTTGTTGGGCCTATTTAATTAGGGCTATAACTTGGGTCTATATCAGTATCGTTGGAGACATAAAAAAAAGGGGATCTATCAGTTTTAGTTAGAGAGTATTCTTCTTCATTATCATCTATCAACATTATATCTTAGAACATATCAAGAGAAGATCTCCAAGCTAGTGACAAGCAAGGAGGCCTAATCTTTGGATCTTGTGTATTCTTCTACAATTTGGGGAATTATTTTCTATCTCATTTTCTTTTCCTTATTTAATTGTTATTATTTTAGAATCATGTTTTCTCTAGAACCCATGATGGTGATTAGTTTAATTATGAACTAAATCATTATCATGGGGTTCCAATGGATTTGAATGCGTAATTATTGTGCTTGACATGTAATTGATTATTGGGTGATTTATTTGCGATAATCTAGTATGGTTGATTTAATTGATAGATGTGTAGCTAGCATCTAATTTATTAATCCTTGATGATTGCGAAAGTGGATTCTAGGATTGAGAATATGCCATATTAGCATGGGTTCGTGATTTAATTTAATTAGTCATGATTAGTGGTATGAATTAACCATTGCATATTACCCCATGTAATCTTAAGGATAACTTGTGCTTAATTCTATTTTTTTCCAGATTATATAGACATATATAATTTGATTGCAATGTGGTGTCCTCTTAAATTCTATCTTGTGTGGATTTTAAGTGGTTTGATACGAGAGTACTGAAAGGTAGCTCGTATTATTTTCGTGTTATCTGGTTAATTATCCTGTTTATCACCTGAATCGATTTTATGTGTCAACCTGTAGTGAAATATTCAATGATATTGGAATCCCATGTTTTCTCAATTATAAGATCTTTTGTTTGATAATCTGTTTTTGCTTAGTTAACTAAATTAGTTATTAAAAACCTCAAAAATTGATACTTGGTTTAGCAGTAAGAAGTAGCCATACTCTGTTGCATAGGCACTAAATTCACAGTACATCTTGTCCCTGAGGAACGAACTTTTATTTACCACTTGCTATTTTGTGACCACGTATACTTGCGTGTTTGCGAAGCTAACAAAAACCGTATTTATTGTATTTTCATTCACTGTGTACTGATTGTCTCCTACAGAGAAGACAAATGATCTGTTATCATTAGAAATGATAGCAGTAGTACACATGATTCGCAAAGGTTCAATTTTCAATGGAGCATCCAAGCTCAAAGCAGTGCGAACCAGTGAATTTTCATTTAAAAAATGAATCTACGGTCGAAAACGTTCAACTGAACATTTTTCTGGATCAAAATAACCGATTAAATTATGTTTAATAATTTCAAATCGATCAGCCATTTTAATCAAGATTTAATTTCTTTGAAAATTTCAGATTTTACAAAATTATGATTTAAAAATTAATTTTTCGAATTAATAATTAATTAAAAATTCGAAATAATTAACTTTTCTCCAAAAATTCTAAAAAATTCACACAATGATCCTTGTATACACACAAACAACCGTATATTTTTAGTTTTTAAAGAATCAAAACCAGTTGCTCTGAAAATCAGATCTAAAAATCGATTTTTCTAACAACAAATTCTTCAAAAACGGAACCAAAACACGATTTTAAACACTCAAAACGTAGATAATCAGACAAGGAATCGAGTTATGTGATTAGTTCGTGATTATCAACAAGATTTGAGACAAAAAATGGACATGAACGATTGGTATGTTTGTGTATATATGTATGTATCTATTTAGTTCTCTAAGACTTAACTTGAGAGAATGACATAAACCAAAATATGACTGAACTCAACTAACTACTATATATATATATACTGAATAGACGAATAAGACTTAAAAAATAACTAACAATACTTAAATATAAAGACTTAAAACTGTTACCTGTTTTATATATATATAAACTGATTAAGACTTAAATTAATTATAGACAATAAGACTAAAACGAATAGGACTTAAAATTATGTTAATACTCAGTAAGACTTAAATGTCTAAGACTTAATATAAACAAAACTAGTTAAGACTTGAATGGAATAAGACTTAAATTTAAAAACCTCGTTAAGACTTAAATATTAACAGACTCGTGAATATGACTTAATCTAACAAAAACTCGGTAAGACTTAACCTGTTTAAGTCATACCGATTTTAAGTTAAGTCATATTGATAGTTTTTCCTAATTTTAAGTCATATTTACTTTAAACAAACATTAAAAACACAATAAAATATACAATTAACTTATAAAAATAATAAAAATATTATAGAAAATTAAACAAATAATAAAAATAATTATAAATACCATATGCTATCCTGTTAACGAAAAAAAAGCAATATTAACAGGACAAACATTACAAAACATATGATAAATTAATTATTAAAATAGAAATAAATATCTACAAATATTCTAAAAATACAGAAGTATAAAGTATTAAATAATATGAATAAACAGAGTGAAAAATAACTAAACAAGCAAGAAAATCAGATGGTAAAATAATTATACAAGTGATTTCAAACAACAAATATTTACAGAATAATCACTTGCAAAATTATTAAAGATCAAATTTCAGATATTAACAGTATTAATTACTAGGACTGTTTAACATAATATTGTTTGCTGTTTCTTACTGAACCAGGATACCAATCTTCCACCTAGGTATTGACAACTCCCAAATGTACTTTTCCTGTCTACAACACTTCCTGCATAGTCAGAATCTGTATATCCAATTAAAGTAAAACCAGATTCATTAGGGTACCAGATGCCTAAATTAGGCGTACCCTTTAGATATCTTAAGATTCTTTTGACAGCAGTGAGATGGATTTCTTTAGGGTTCGCTTGGAACCTTGCACACAAGCATGTGGCAAACATTATATCTGGTCTACTAGCAGTTAGGTAAAGCAATGAGCCAATCATACCTCTATAGCCTGTGATATCTACCTTGGCAGAACTTTCACATAAACCAATTTTGACAGCTATAGTTGATGGTGTCTTTGCTGATGAGCACTCCTCCATGTGATATTTCTTGAGGAGCTCCTTAATGTACTTGGATTGACAAATAAATATTCCATCTTGTCTCTGACTTATTTGTAATCCAAGAAAGAATTTCAGTTCTCCCATCATGCTCATTTCAAACCTACCCTGCATTAACTTAGAAAACTTCTTGCATAGAAGCTCATTAGTAGACCCAAATATAATATCGTCCACATAGACTTGGACTAGTATTATATCATTCTTATGTCTTTTAGTGAAGAGCGTTTTGTCTATGACACCTCTTATAAAACCATTTTCTAATAGAAATTCAGAGAGAGTGTCATACCATTTTCTTGGGGCTTGCTTAAGACCATAGATAGCTTTGTAAAGAAAGTAGACATAGTCCAAATGATCTTGATCTTCAAAACCAGGGGGCTGTTCTACATACACTTCTTCATCTAGCTTACCATTCAGAAAGGCACTCTTGACATCCATTTGATAAACTTTGAATCTTGAATAGGATGCAAATGCCAAGAATATTCTGATGGCCTAAAGTCTTGCCACTGGAGCATAGGTCTCGTCATAATCAATGCCTTCAGCTTGAGAATAACCTTTAGCTACCAGTCTTGGTTTGTTTCTTATCACAGTGCCATCTTCATCTAGTTTGTTTCTGAATACCCATCTTGTGTCCACCACTTTTCTATCTTTAGGTCTGGGTACCAGCTTCCATACTTCTAGTTGCTTAAATTGATTGAGTTCATCTTGCATAGCAATCACCCAATCAGGATCAGATAGAGCTTCTTCTACTTTCTTAGGTTCCATAACAGACAAGAACCCAGAATAGTTACATTGATTCTGATAAGCTCTTCTTGTTTTCACACCAACATCTGGATCACCAAGAATCAGCTCAAAAGGATGAGCTCTATTCCAAACAGTTTGTCTGGGAAGAATTGATCTTGACGATTCGCCTTGATCTTCTGTATGATGTTGAGTATGACTTGTTGACCCTTCATTATCTCCCCCTGAGTTGTTGCCAGTTTGACTTGATGGTTCAAGAGTATCAGTGGTGTCTTGAAAATTATCATTGTTTTCACCAGCATCACCTTGATCATTACCACCAACATCTGGATTATTATTATCAGCAACAACGTCAGGTTGATTGTCATCATCTGAATCTGAATCTGACATGTCATTAAACTTAAGCTTTTCAGATGAATCTTCATTTTGGATACTTGGGAGTTTTGTGTCATCAAATGTAACATTGACACTTTCCAAGGTTTTCTGTTGATCAATAAGATACACCTTGTGGGCTTTTCTAGAATAACCAATAAATATTGCTTCATGTGCTTTTTCTTCAAATTTACCACCTTGATCATCTCCTTCTTTCAGCACAAAGCATTTTGTCCCAAATACATGGAAGTACTTGAGAGTTGGTTTCTTGTCATGTAGAGTTTCATATGGTGTCTTCATTAAGTCTTTATTGATAAGTGTACGATTCTGGGTATAGCATGCAGTGTTGACAGCTTCAGCCCAAAAGCTCAATGGAAGCCTTGATTCACTTAGCATAGTACGTGCAGCTTCAATCAAGGTTCCATTCTTTCTTTCAACTACCCCATTTTGTTGAGGAGTTCTGGGAGCCGAGTACTGTCTAGTTATACCCTTTTCAGTGCAAAAGTCATTCAGAACTGCATTCTTGAATTCAGTTCTGTTGTCTGACCTTATAGCTCTTACTGGACGATTAGAATCTAGCTCAATTAACTTAATGTGATCAACTACCAGTTGTGGAGTTTCATCTTTTGAGTTCAGAAATAGTACCCATGTGAATTTTGAGAAATCATCAACAATCACTAGAGCATATCTTTTTCTTGACATAGACATCACACTAACTAGACCAAACAAATCCATATGGAGAAGTTGTAATGGTTCAGTTATTGATGATATGTTAGTGCTCCTGTGAGTTGCCCTTTTTAACTTCCCTTTTTGACAAGCATCACATAGACCTTCCTCAGTAAATTCAATCGAAGGTAAACCTCTCACCAACTCTCTTTTCACTAGAGAATTCATTGTTTTGAAGTTTAGGTGAGAAAGTTTCTTGTGCCATAACCAACTTTCATCAGTGGATGCCTTTGAATAAAAACATCTAATTTCTTCTGTGCTTCCAGAGTTCATATTGGCTATGTACAAGTTTCCTTTTCTTACTCCAGTCAACTGTGGCCTTTCATTTCTCTTGTGTGATATTAGACAATTCTTCTTGTTGAAATGAACTTCATAACCTTTGTCACAGAATTGACTAATACTGAGCAAATTATGCTCAAGGCCGTTCACAAAAGAGACATCTTCAATGATAACATTTCCAGCTTCTAATCTGCCATATCCATCAGTTTTACCTTTGCTGTTATCTCCAAAGGTAACGACTGGGCCGGCCTTCTCCACCACATTTGTCAGCAGGGCTCTATCTCCGGTCATATGCCTTGAACATCCACTGTCCAGAATCCACATGACTCGTTCAACCTGTTTCAAACCCTGCAATGACAAATTGGTTAGACTTTCTTCGGAACCCAAATTTGATTGGGTTCGGAATACTTAAAGAATTGGCCTTTATCAGGCAAAGCAACACTTTTTATTTTAACAACATTTTCTTCAGGTACTGGACATTTAACCCTGTAAACAGCTTTAACTTGTTTTGGTTTCAGCTTGGGTAACCATGTCTTTACCATATCCTGAGAAGGACTTGGAGTCCTAATCTTAGAATTATGTGGTGTTACAGTCCTGGATCTAACATGTTTATTTCTGCTCATATGCTGTCTAGGAACATTCTTATCAACACATGCATGATTACCGTTAAAGTAAGCAGACATTATATTAAAAGCACAAGACATGCAATTAACAGCATTGCATTTCTTATGAGCAGTATCAATAACAGGAATAGCATGCATGGTAGATATGTTGTTGCATTTATTCATGTTGTTACTTCTACTACTAGTTTTCAAGGAACTAGTAGACTCACCAACTCTTTCTGTTTTCTTAAACACAGACTTTCTATCTTCATCATTTTTAACAACTTGATTACTTTCTAAGACTACGCCATTAGCTAAATCCTCAATGCGCATCTCTTCCTTAATGATTAAAGATGTTGTATCCAAAGGTTCTGCTATGGATGTCTTAAAGAGTGGGTTACTAACACCCTTAAGCACTATTGGGATACCCCTTTCTACAGCACTGACACGATTAGGGGTAATAATGCTTTTTCGTCCAATAGCTTCATTATAATCAAACCCAATTCCTACGGTTTGATTAATAGCTTGTTGGTTAAACAACTCTTTAGCCACTTTACATGAATTAGAAGTAGCACTAACCCTTATTTCTAGCTCAGCTATTGTTTCACGTTGTTGAACAACTATCAACGCTAGAGACCTCTCAAGTTCTTTTAGAATTCTTATTTCTGATTTTTGTTTATCATGGCAATTTTGTACATCGTGTAATTCTGATAATTGATTACTAAGATCTGTATTTAACAAATTGATCCTTTCAATCTCTCTATTAGCATTACCTAGTGTATCACTAAGTTGATAAATATATTGACTTTCAGTACATGATACCTCAGATGAAGTACCACTGGAGTTATCAGATTTTGCCATCAGGGCAAGATTGCCATACTCTTCATCTTCAGAGTCTGTATCATCCCAACTCTTTCCAGCAGCCACATAGGCTTTACCTGTCTTCTTCTTTTCAGATCCAAAGTCTTTTCTTTGGTTTTGTTTTGGCTTCTGACATTCAGTAGCGAAATGTCCAAGTTCATTACAGTTGTAGCATCTAATTTTACTTCTTTCAACTGTTCCAGTTTTGTAACCTCCTCTGTTACTTGAGGATGAAGAACCTCCTCTCTGGAACCTGTTATAGTTAGATTTGTACCTGAACTTGGGATTCTTCCTGAATCTGAAGTTACTGAATTTCCTTACCAACAAAGCCATGGACTCATCTTCCAACTGATCTAGCTCTTCTAACGAATAGAAGTCTCCTTCATCTGGACTAGCATTCGTTTGACCAACTTCAACTTCAAGCTTGACACTGTCAACACTACAAGATTGAATAACCTTATCTTCCACTTCCTGTTTGTTCTCAACAATAAGAGCTGTAGAAGTATTAGCAACTCTTCCTTTTCCATAAATCTCCTTTTGTTGAGATTGTTCCAGTTCATAGGTTTTTAAAACACCAAAGAGTCTTTCTACAGTAATTTCATTTAGATTCCTCGACTCTCTGATAGCTGTAATCCTATGTTCTAGATGAACAGGCATTGATAGTAGAAATTTTCTGTTGATCTCTTTCTGAGTGTAGTACTTGCCATGCATCTGTAAATTGTTGACAAGTTTGTTATATCTTTCAAACACATCTTGAATACTTTCATTGTATGCTGATCGAAAGTGTTCATACTCAGATGTCAGAATTTCTAGACGATTCTCCCTAACTTCCTCTGTTCCTTCATTCACAGTTTCAATGGTTTCCCACATGTGCTTTGCAGTCTTGCAGTTAATCACATGACTGTACATCACAGAGTCTAGAGAATCTATTAAGACCAGTCTTAAATTAATGTCAAGTCCAGCTTCTTCTCTTTCAACAAGAGTGTACTCAGAAGAATCTTTGTGTACCAACTTTGCAGGGGAAATAACTTTTCCATCAGTAACAACTTCAGGAATTAATCCAAAAGGTATTATTGGTCCTTCTGATAAAACTTTCATGTATTTAGGATTTGCAACCTCGAGGAACATTAACATTTTGTTCTTCCACATATCATAACTGTTTTTGTCATATATGGGAATTTTCACAGTTCCAACTTTAGAAGACATGATGAATTTTTTAAGAGAGTTAAAAAATTCGGGGATGATTTTTAATCGAGTAAAATGGGATCTTTGATTTGTGTATCAATCAATCGGCTCTGATACCAATTGTTAGGTCCGATAAGATTGTAGAAGGGGGGGTTGAATACAATCTTAACCTTTTTAACGAAATTTGTCCTTTAAATAAAATTTGATAAAGACAAATTTATGTGCGGAATTATTTAACACAATTTTTCAAGTTGAATATAACTGTATATTAACTTGATGTGGTGTTACAAAATCAGTATAACAACTTATCAAGATGTTAATAACTAATTAGAAAATTCGACATGAACTTTTCTAATTTAGTTAATAATAATCAAGATAAGAACTAGGAAACTTAATTCGCTAGTAGTACAAGAATCACAAATAAACAAGTTCTAGCGGATAGAATATTACAAAGATGAAGAACTTGAATTTCTGGGAATTGTTTAAGCTTTGGTGTTCTTGATGTTCTTGAGAGAGAAATCTGTTTTGGATATTATGTTTTCTGCTGTGTTTCTTGGTTATGACCTAATCTGCTCTGTTCTGTTCTTTAATATCAGTAACAGGTCTTGCTGGCTTTCTGTAAGATATTTAACTGCTCCAGCATGACTTAAACTGCTACCAAGACTTGATTTTTCTTCATTAAGACTTACACAAACCTCCATTAAGACATAATACTTGTCGGTATGACTTAATCAGAAGTTCGGTACGACTTAAAACAGCTGGCAGAGGTCGGTATGACTTAATCAGGTCGGTAAGACATAATCTTGAATGGCTACTGTCGGTATGACTTAAATTTAGGTCATACCGAATTTTTCTTCTCCAAGACATAATCCAACCTTCTTTCTTTAAGTCATATTGATCTATTTAATTAATTAATGATTAACTAATTCATATTTAATTGATACAATAATTAATTTAATAAATAAATTAATTCTTCCAGAATTAATTCATTTAATTAAATCAACTAAATGATTTATATCAATTATAAATGAATTTAATTAAATCAATAAATAATTAATCTAATTCTTACAAACCACTGAAGGTAGTAAAGAATTACCACTGATTTGTGTTGACGTTCGATGTACTGTCTGGTTCATGAACGACTAACTTCAATAATGCTTCTTCACTTTTGACTTTAGGTTGTGGTTTGTTTCTTCTCTCAATTCTCTTGTATTGTAACTGATATTCAAACTATCATTCGAAAAATCTCTGTCACTGTTCAAATGAATCCATTCACTTCAATGCTATACTGGGGCTTGATCAGATAACTGAATCGTCTTCCAGTGTACGACATCAAAACTATAGATTGACTTTTCTTCTTTCTTCTGACAGATAATACTTCTTGAGATTCCTGTGACAGTTCATATGTATATTTACTTATTATAATTTGGTTTAAGTTGATTAGGATCCTCTAACTACAAATAGGCTGAGTCATATGCCTTTCAGCACCCTTACATGCTATAGTACTCTTGTGATTCTGATGCTTTTGATTGAGAAGTGATATGCTAAGTTCTTGTGCACACACATCCACTAGCGAGTTGAAACTAGTAGACTTATTGAATGTTGTAAGTAATTGAAAGGACATGAATATGTGCAAGAAGATTTGGTTTCCATGCTTTGAGTACAAGTAGGTGCATTAAAGAGACTTTTGCTTGGGATTGATTATGTTTTGCCACCAAGTGAGATTTTGAGCCTATATGCATATCTTTTGCATTTTATATTCGTTTGCTTGAGTGTCCACATGTTGTTTGCATTGCTAGCACTTGTTTGAGACCTTTCTTGAAATGCATGACATTATTTGATGGTAAGATGATAAAGGCATTTAGGAATAACCAATTATTATCCAAATTACCACACCCTTTATATATGATCAATTAGTTACCCCTTTGAGCTTAATCCTATTTTTTCGGTGACACACCACATTACTTGCCTAGACCTTTTTGTTGTGTAGCCTTACGCATATACTTGTTCCCAATTGTCAAAGGCTAGTAGGAAGTTGTTGGAGTAATAAGGTGTGTGAGACGGGGTTTACTTTTGATTCATTACTTTTTGGGAAATATTGGGTTTTGTTGCTTACTTGTCGGTCGTTATTCAATAAATTCTTGAAGAAGGATTGTGGTTTCTTATATATTTATATTATCTATCTTAGCTCTCCAAAAAAAAAAGAGAAAAAAAAAATTTGAAAAAAAATCATATGAGAGCATACTTATGTTTATGTGTTTTGTGCGATCCTTCTTCATTCGACTAGTCAAGCAGTTTGTTGGAAGAAAATTAGAAATCCATGTATGGGGAGAAAGTATGGTGTTGTGTATGATTTATTATGGTTTCTACTAGCTTTTGACACTTCACCTTATTTGGCCTTACTTGACATACCTTGTCCCTAGCCCCATTACAACCCAAATAAAAGACCTTTTGATTATCGTCATTAATGTATGTTGTGTTAAAGTTAGATTGATACCAAATGTCAAGCATGCTTATGATTTTGTTGGAATTGAGTGATACACTTACCCTTGTTCTTGAGTGAATATTCTTCTGTGAGTGAAATGTGAGTTATTACTTGTTTCTGCATATGAGATCCCAAGTTTTGACTTTAAGGTGTACTCTTGTGGGCTTAGCATGGTTACCAACTTATTTTTACACTTGACGTGGACTTCTAATGACCTCTGCATATTTCTTTGAGTAGACTATGTGAATACTTGCACCTTACACACCAAGACATTGCAAATTCACTTTGATTTCTTAAGTTGATATAGCATGAGATGACTTGTATGTGTGGTGTTGCATTGAGCAATCTTTTACATGAGCTAGATGGATTTTGTGGGTACATTCTCTATAGGCCCTCACGAGACCTCACTCGTCCACTAGGGCTGCCTAGGGGTTTAAAGGGCTTGTTGCATATGCCAAATGCAACCGTGATCACCTCCGGAAGTGGTATTATATATTAGATAGTATTTTATTATATATTTTTCTAGAGGACGAGCAAAAGATAGGTATGGGGGCATTTGATAGGTCCATAATTAATCATATTTTTAATACCTATTCTATGTCCGTTTTCGTAATTTTATTAATTAATAAATTGTTTTATTTTGTTTTGTAGGAAAATAAATAAAAACAAATTTCAAGCAGGAAAAGGTGTAAAAAGGGAAAGGAGGTGGAAAATACTTGAAGTCAAGGAAATTGGAGGAAAAATCGAATACTTATCCGAGAAGAAAAGGAAATTGAAGAAATTATATTCAAGATTGGATTGTAATCAAAGGGGCCAAACCTAATATTTTCCCCTATATATATGGCCTTATCTCTTGTATTTGGACACCGAGTTTAGACACCAATCTAGATTCATAATTTAGGAGTAGGAGTAGATTTAATTATTTTTCAATATTAAACACTTTTCTATTATTTAATTCAGCCATTCTGTTTCGTTCGTTCAATTCTTTTTCAGGCTTCTTGTTCCTTAATTTGGTGTTCGGCTAGAATTCACGAAGTTTAATTTATATCATCTGTTTCTTGTCCTTAAGTTCACGTGGTCAACTTAGTTTTAAACTTTTGTTTATTTTAATCATTAAAGATAAAAGTTGTTTTATATACGTATAGATCATAATTCAAGCCTTTACTTTATAGTTGTTTAATTAGTTTGATTATTATGAGTAGTTAATCTTCTTGTCCTAGGATGAAGATGAAGTTAATTTAATTACTTTTGATCTCTTCTTGTTCCTATTAATTGATTCTCATTATTTTTCTTGGTGCTTAATTGTTCGATTAACAAAGTGATTTTGATATATTATTGTTACCGGATTTATTTTTCATAGTCTATGCTTGCTCCTTGAAGTTTTGATAGGTTATTATTAGATAACAAGTTTCATAGTATATGCTTGTCTCGTTGATTGATATATCTTATTTGTGAAGAAAAGAGGATTGATTTTAGGGCGAGTTGATATTAATTGTGATTAATTAACGAATTCGGATTCCTAGGTTTTCTATATTATTTGATAATCTTTGCTAATTAGGTTAATTAGGTTAATTAAATCCCATCTCAAATTTTATTGTCTAGTTCGCCTGAGTTAATTATTAGGGTTTTGAAAATACATAGTCTCTGAGGAGCGACCTGTATTTGCTACAACTAAACACTGTGCGCTTGCAGTTATTTTACACATCAGTGATTTTGGTGGATTTGGGTTGCAAGGCCCCGCCAGGGGCCACATGCAACTGAATGCAACCACATGCAACTGAAAAACGAAAGTTGCATTCAATTGAATATGGCTCCTGCGCGGCCTGGCAACCCAAAATCACCCTACCTTAGAAAAAAAAAAAAAACTGTCAAGTCGGCTGGGCAGGCTGGGCAGGGGAAGAGTTACCCTAATTTGTAGCATTTTTGCAATTTTGAAACTTAGTTTAATAAAACTGCAAATAGTTTTTTTTTAACAAAAGTAAAATTGCAAAAATGTACTTTTTTATATATATTTATCAAAAAACCTCAATAAACAGCCCCTGGGTTAATTAGATTTTGCAGAGGGAATGTACCCTCAGATTTTTAGGTTTAAATTTATGTACAATTGATCAAATATATTACTATATCGATATAATAATAATATTTTATTTTATCAATAAAATAATATTTTATTCTTATAAAGAGATTTGTATGTATAATTGGTTATAATATTTTATAGTTGGTAGAGAGGTGTAAATTGAAATATATTTATATCGTAATAATCAACTTACACCGACCAGATAGAGAAATTTTAATCAATTAAGTATTAATCACGAACAAATATTAAATACATTGTATTTACTTATAACATAAAAATTGTAGTAATCGTGTAATCACTTTTAAGGTAAAATTATTGAATGAATCATATGCCTCATCTTAGGTGATTAAAGTAAAAAAATCTGATGATAAATACTTATACTACACACGATTATTTACTATACTATGAAAAATATATATAAGCGATAAAAATTGTACATATTTTATGAAATATTAAGAATGGGATTTATTGTGAATTTGGCGGGAACTTAAATAAAAATAATATAAAATTCATATTTAGAAAAGAAATGAACATTATATAACATATATAAACATAAAATTTAGCAAATATTACTTTATATTTTTCATTGGGCCCTTAAGAATTTTTTTAAAAATTACTTCATTTTATTGGCAAAAATATTACTTCATTTTATTATGCATTTAGCGAAAATATTACTTCATCCTATTGGTCCAAGTCGGGATTGAAAAAATATATTATTTAAACGAGGTTATTACTTTATTGGGTATTATTTTATCGATTTTTAACAATATAGATTAGTAATTACAATCTTTTCCTATCCGCAACAGTACAATTTAGCTCTTGTAAAAATGTTTTAGTATTTATAATATTTTCCTATCCTCAATTAGTACAATTTAGCTCTGTAAAATTGTGCCATTACTTTATAATTTTTCCTCATCTTTGAAAAGAATTACGAGTATAATATTATTAAAAGTCTCATTCAATGAGATATCTCAAGTGATAAAAACTTATCTCTTCTCGTTCAAAATTTTGAATTCGATTCTCGTTCATGCCAAAATTTGTTGAAATAGATATAATAAGACATATAAAATTACTTTTAAAAAAAGACATAAAATTAATTATTCAAAAAGTCTCTTCACACAAGGAATTCTTTTAACATACAAATATATGTAATACAATGGTATGAGAAAAAAACATTAATATGTGAACTAATAGATAATTTATTGATAATTTCATATTAATTATTGCAATTGTGGCTATAACATTTTTCTCTAATTTTATTGTAGGGTTCTCAATGGAACAAAAACACCATTCTCATATCCATGCCACTTAAAAATCATTTGCCCTGTATCCATTCCATTTTGCTGCGAGAATTTATAGATTATCCCCATTTCCGTCTCACGAGTTTCATTTTGTTCCAACCCAATTATTATTTAATTTTTTGAAATAAAATTAGTAAAAAATATTTTTTATTACATATTATATAACACTAAACCAAATACATATAAAATTAAGTTGTTATATACATTATTTTAATATATACATATATATATATATATATATATATATATATATATATATAGGCTAGCGTTCAAATAGAAACCAACCTTAGAATAGAAACTAGAAACCTACACTAAATAAATTATATTTCATTTATTTTAATGGCCCTGCTAGGGGCACCTTCACAAAAAACGTTTAAAATTCTTTGCTCTATTCAACAAAAATATAAAAAAAATAAAAAAATTTTAAAAAAAAGTTACTGTTCACGTGACATGTCATCACGTGAACAGTACTTTTTTTAATTTTTTTAATTTTTATTGAATAGAGACAATAATTTTAAACGTTTTTTGTATTGGAGTACCCCTAATTTGGTCATTAGATTAGCTTGAAATATTTAATTTAGGTTTAGTTTCTAGTTTCTATTCTAAGTTAGTTTCTATTAGAACAAGACCCTATATATATATATATACATAAAACCGTTATAAATAACTTATAAGTTATTTTTTTATTTACATATTATACTATATGAAATGAAATATATTTAATTATAACTTTTAAAAATATATTTTATATTATATTCATACGAATTGTTACCATATAAATCATATAAATATTATACCCGTCCCATATTTAAATGGGGTGAACTTTAATCTTCATCATTATCTCATTCCGAATACCTTAGGATGGTTTCAGGTTTCCCTATTTTTCACTTTCGATTGAGAAACCTATTTAATTGTGATTTTTTTCATAAATTATTGGTAATGTTTATGATATTGAAAATGATCACTTTTGAAAGGATAATAAAATGGTAATGAGATAATTGCAAAGATAAACAATGAAATTAATAATATAAATAATATAAATTACAATTTTTTTATTTTCATTTGAGTACCATAAAAAAAGTAAAATTATCACCACTGCTGATTTTTACACAATTTTTCCTTCCATTTTCTCCAACATTATTTTTTAGAAAAACTAATTTATATCAAAAATCACTTTATCTCCATCTCCACAAGAAACCCAATATCCAAAATTCCACCCCTTCTATCCACACCCATCCTCCATGGCAATGGCTTCTTGCACTACAAAATTCTCCATTACTAATTTCAACCCGACCCATTTACCCAAATCCCCCATTAACAACTTCAATGGCACCATTGTAAAAGTTTCACCTTTTACAATCAAGAAAGTTTCACTTAGCCTATCATCTTCACAATGCATTTCTCACATTCATCCACTTGTTCACAAAGGGGTCTTTTCTGTGGACTCACATACTCAAATTCATAAGCCCTTGACTGTTGTCTCTGCAAAAGGCTACAAAATGAAGACCCACAAGGTTGGTTTTTTTATTTTTCTCTGTTTTAGAATGTAAAATTGTGTTCTTGAATTTGATTGCTTATTGGGGTTTTTTAATTGTGTGTTTAGGCTTCGGCGAAGCGGTTTCGAGTAACTGGAAGTGGGAAGATTGTGAGGAGGAGAGCTGGGAAACAGCATTTGCTTGCGAAAAAGAATAATAAGAGGAAGTTAAGGCTCTCCAAAATGGTATGCCATTGCCCTCCTTTTGATTTAATTTTTTTTCCTTTTTGCTTGTGTAGTTGTGTGTAAGCAAATTTGTAGAATGATTGAATGAATACGTATCCGAAACTAGTAGAGACTCTTCCATAAAAACAAGGAAGTGATGTAATGTTTCGGGAAAAAGGAGGGAATTTCAGTACATCATTAGGATTGCTAGATTGAAATGTTTAAGTACATAGTCTAAGACAATGTTGCTTTTGATTGTTTCACTTTTGAAAATTTCCCATTGTTAATTAATTAATTAATTTGTGTAGTGCCTTTTAATTACTGCACTGTAAGAGGACATAGAACGGTTCCATTTCATTGTGCAATGATCAGATTGGAATTTAAAAAGACTGATATATTAATATTGCTTCCTGTGACGACTCCCTACGCCTCACAGAGTTACAGATTTTGTTCAAGTACATTATGTAAATTACGGAAGTCTTTTTAAGTTCTATCCTATGAATTGTTGTAGATAAATTTAGCAAAAAAAAAATGTTGTAGATTAAATTTTCTCTTGTACTTGCATAAATATTTTGTGGGGAGAGGGGGTGCCATTTTTGGATATGGATTCGAAGTCCTGTGAGGTAGACATTGCATTTTTTACAATATGTCATGGCCAGTTGTGTTCACGCAGAGTATATTAATTCCACCCTGCGTCTATTATGTATGTAGTCTTTTTGTTTTCATTGCCTCTTTATAGGCTTTATCCTCAATGTTAGCATCTCCATACATCATGTTGTATCTTCATTTGCTCATAAGAAATAGGATATGTTCTACAATACTGCTCATTATATTGGTTAGAGAGATTTAGTTAGGGGTTTTAAAGAACTTGTCTATATGTCTGCCAGAGGCAGGTATAAATTGCCGAGATAATTAGGTTTCTATTGTCAATTTACGATAGGATGATTTGTTGTTGGATAGCATTTAACATGCTCATATTGTTGAGTTCTGAAGAGTATAAAGTCGTTCTTAACCTAATAGGTAATACTTGTAAAATTAATCGTAAATGGGTTTTGTCTAAAAGATTACTTATGTAAATATATAATGGCCAGTGAGGATCGAGTTAATAACCAATACATCCTTTCTTGAATTCTTACATGGAAGTGCAAACCTAGACGGGAGGGGTTAGTAGGTGTTGTTTTTAAAATGGCAGGATTTAAATTCCCGAATATAAGCGGCCAACTGTCTAGGACAAAGTGTCTTGGAAAGATATGTGACCTGCTATTTAAAAGATTAATTATGTGATATGTGATGAATTAGGAATGTAACGGAACTAATGTGTAGTAAAGTGAAAAACAGTGAGAACACCATGATATATAGCTGAACTTTATAGAGCTGTAGAGCTTGATGTTCTCAATGCTTTGAGGATGACATGAATGTATAGTTTTTAAATCAACGTAGAAGCATTAAGCTTTTTGTAGGATAAGGAGACATCAAAGAGACCTTAAACAGTAGTTATATGCTCAGAGTTGAAAACGGTCTAATAACTAATAAGTTAAACTTAGAGTACAGCTATAACTCTCTTAAAGAAGTTGAAGGTATATTGAAAATTCAGAGCCCTAAATATATTAAATAGATATATAGACTTAAATGGCCTTTTCTCATCATCAGGCAGACTGTTTCACCTTTCCAGTAAAATATTTATCTATCCATTGAGCTTCTTAATCTATTTGTCTATAGATATTCAATTCACGTGTCATTAACTCTCGGTATCTCTATGAAAAAGGATTCTAGATGTTTTGATATTGTTAGTATTACAAGCTTTTTTGATATCCATCGTGCTTTGTTGTTATGCAATGTTTTTCCAGTTTGTTGGTATTTTTTTTAATTAGCACAAACAATATACATGCATATGATCATTAACAAAACATTAGGGTTCTAATACACTGTTAATGTTCTATCGCTACATACTTGATGCTGTTTAGTATTTATAACTCTGATGAAAATAAGTGATTAGTACTTACAATTCCATAACACTCTTTAGTGTACCAAGTTGCTTTCTCGAAGTTGATTCACTCGTTAATTAACAGCGTTTAAGCACTCAAATGCATGTTATAAAAGATGAGTGAATTATATCGGCTACAGCCAAGTAGTTCATATTTGGTAAAATTAGTGCAGACTTGATAAATCAGAAGTCCAAGTAGTTCATATTTGGTAAAATTAGTGCAGACTTGATAAATCAGAAGTCAAACATAAGGTGTCAGAGGAAGGTCCCACAAATAATGAATTAAATAAATGGGGGTGGAGGGACTCGAACCTGAGACCCCTCCTAAACCGAGCTCTGATACCATGTTAAGTAACCAGCTCATCTAAAACCTTAAGGTGTCAGAGGAAGGGCCCAACAGGATCTTATGCTACAACAAGTATTATTCAACACTTGCCACTTGCAACATACAAGTCTGAAAAGCCTAAGGTTCATGTTTGTAATTTAAAAGAACTACAAAAGATATGCATGTTACTTGATCATTGAATTGTCACCCGTGTCAAGGTCTTTGTCTCTTAGATGTGTAATTATATGCTTGTTTACACAAAATTATACCTTCTGCGCTCAAGCAGATTCCAACGTGAAGAATCATAACTAGAATTTGTTCCATGTGATTGTCAAATGAATGAATGATCAAGAACTTATCCACGATTCAAATAACAAAAAAAAAAAAAAAAAAACATGATAAGCTTCTTTACCTCGAATACCTTCAGATAATCTATTTCCTCTATTATTCCTTGCTTGCTTCTGGTTTTCTGTTCACAATCTAGTTTCTTATATAATTTTTGTTTTTTTTTTTTTGCACAGCTACAAGTTGACCGCAGTGACTATAACAATGTGATTGGTGCATTGCCATATCTGAAGGTAAATCGATCGAAGTAGACAGACATACATTTATGACCTAAGCCAAATGTTAAACTGGTGATTTTAGATTTCTATGTAAAGGACAAACTTTCTCTGTTGTTGTAATGTGCATCTTCTCAAACAACGCTTTTGCTGATAAGCTTTTGTTTCCTATAGTTTTCATTTTTCAAGTGCCTATGTTATCATGGTGCACATGATCAGCAGTGCATTTTATTCTCAGCTTCACCTGGTAAAAGTTTCATAGTTCCAATGCAAACTCCCCAAAGCAGTTTTACTCTTACCTTTGGCAAGCTAAAATATTTTTAGTAATATGCTTAAGGCAAGGAGTCCCCGGTACGAGCCAGAGATATGGGTATGTTCAGCTTGTTAGATAATAGATACGCGAAGCAAAGTGTACAAGCAAAAATAAAATGCTAATGCTGTGTGTCTATATTTTGGGTGAACCAATTGAATTATTTTTCTCTGGGATGCTCGACACATGACACTGTGCTCCTGCGTGGTTGAGAGGAATTAAACTGTGTGAGAGTGGAAGGGAGTGCACTATTTATAGATAAATATGTATAAAAATTTAACGAGATTAACTTATGGGAGAAAATCTGATACCTCTATTTACTTCCGATCTTTCCTCTGATATTCTTTAATAAAATTGTGACAAAGCAATGCAGTGATGAACAGTTGTTTTGTAATGAAGAGAAACTTTTTGTAACTATTTTAACTGTTTTAGTGACTGTTAAAATAGTTATAATTGCTAATTAATTTATTATGGTGAAATCACTTGGGAACGGTGTTGTTACTCTCTTATATCGCATCTTTCTTGGATCATGTGCCAATAACGGTATATGTCAACAACCAACACGATTCTGACACGTGGAGGAGTAGTGAGTACTTATTGTAAACATGAGAGAGTGAGGGCAGACCAGTACTGAGCGTGTTTTACTTTTCTGTTTTATTCTGTAATTTTCCTTCCTGTTGTTCTTCATATTCCAGTACTTGCACTACAGTTTGAGTTATTTTAATTCCTTTCCTTTGAGTTTTCTGTCCTTTACTTTACGTATTTTCCATTTATTAGTTCGTGTGGTTACAAATTGGTATCAAAGCAGCTCGATCCTTGACTAAGATCGAGTCATGGCGGAGGGTACTAGACTTACAAAATTGGACGAAAGGATGGGGGTGATGGAAGGAAGAATCACTGAAATCTCTAAGGAGATTAGCAAGGAGAGGGGAGAAAGAGGTCAGCAGTTGGGAGAGATGAACAAACAGTTGGAAGGATTGGGGTCACAAGTGGGTAGGATGGAAATGAACTTTGAAGAGATTAAGTTGTTTATGATAAATATGCAGAGGAGAATGGATGAATCTCGAGACAAACCACCACAAGGAGAAGTGACCTTCAAGGATTCGACTAATGGATCTAACTATAGAGAGGCGGTCATCAACCCGAGCACAGGTGAATTCACCAACCCTCCTATTTCAATTAGTCCTCCTGTTAACAACTCTTATACTATGAATATGAACAACTCCCCTATGAGCCAATTATCTACTCATACCATCTCTCCACTCACTCCACCACACACCGTTGTTTATACGATGACTCCATCACACTCAACAACCACTCCTGTTATTAGTACTAATATGACTGGTAGTACTGTTTCCCCTCACACTTTACCACCCTTGTATGTGCCTTCTCCTAACCAGTACTCGTATCAAAACTATATGCAACCGTTTAACCACCCAAGCCACAATCCACCTCCTAGCCCTCATGTGCACTTTAACCCTATGCCCAAACTTGAGTTTCCCAGGTTTGATGGGAGTGACCCCAAAGGGTGGGTTGTAAGGGCTGAGCAATATTTCGATTTTATTCCAATAGATGATTTTAGGAAGGTGAAGTTGTCTGGATTACATTTTGAAGGGAGAGCTAGTATATGGTTCAGGTTCTATCAAAGTGGGAGGGTGAATATACCTTGGAAGTTGTTTGTAATGGATGTTATTAATAGATTTGAGAATCCGGATAATAGAGATGTACAAGATCTGTTCAACAAAATCAATCAAACTGGTTCAGTAAGTGACTATGAGGACAAATATGAAGAGTTGAGAGCAATGGTGGTCCTCAAAAATAAGCATCTCAGTGAGGAGTACTTCATTTCCAGCTTTCTTAGTGGTTTAAAGGAGCACATAAAAGGGGCTGTTAAGATGTTCAGGCCACAAACATTGGCGGATGCTGTGTTTCTAGCCAAGCAAGAAGAATCCAAACACAACAAACCTGCAGCCAACTACCCTAAGTCTTACAATAAGAGTGGCCAAACGACTGCTGTTGAGTCTAAACCCAGCTACAAAGCTCCTAGCACTTTTACTACTCCCAAGAGTCCTATGAAAGAAAACCTGAAGGCTAGGTCCACACTTTCCAGTAAGGAAATTATGGAAAGGAGGGAGAAAGGATTATGTTTCCACTGTGATGAAGCTTATCATCCAGGAAGGGAGTGCAAAGCCAGACTTTACTCAATCATTGGGGAAGAGGATAACACCAAAGAAGAGGAGGATTTATCAGAAATAATGCAGGAGATGGAATCTGTTCTGCAAACTGAGGAGGTCCCTGGAGAGATATCACTGAATGCCATGGCAGGGAATCTAACTCCAAGCACAGTGAGGTTGCAAGGACTGATCAAGAAGCAGGGAGTGAGTATTCTGGTGGACAGTGGATCCACTCACAGTTTTATTGACACTGAGTTAGTTAAGAAATTGAAGCTAGATGCAGAAATTATTCCACCCTTATTGGTCACTGTGGCTGATGGAACTCAAGTGTTGGTAGACACCGCTTGCAAGGGCCTACAATATAGTATTCAAGGTCACTCATTCAGTACTGATTTGAGGCTGTTCCCTTGGTGGGTCTGAGATGGTGTTGGGGGTGGATTGGCTCAGACAACATAACCCTGTAACCTTTGATTTTCAGAAAGTTAATATCACCATTCAGTATGGAGAGAAGAAGGTGGTTCTACAAGGGGCTCCTACTATAGGAAAATTGCAAACCATTAGTTGCAAGAAGCTCAGTAAATTAATCAAGGGAAACACTGCAATTGCTCAAGGTTATTTGTGCTTAATTAATGCCAAGTCTGAAGACAGCCAAGCCTTGTCAAAACCAGTACTCCATCCTCAAATACATGAATTAGTGGAAGAATACAAAGATGTGTTTGCAGAACCTGTGGGACTCCCACCAAGTAGAAACCAAGATCATCACATTCCTCTCATTCCAGGCAGCCAACCTGTCAACCAAAGAGGCTATAGAGTCCCACACATACAGAAGATGGAGATTGAGAAACAAGTGAAAGAAATGCTAGAACAGGGAATCATACAGGTTAGCACAAGCCCTTTTGCTTCACCTGTAATCCTTGTGAAGAAGAAGGATAATTCTTGGAGGATGTGTGTTGACTACAGAAAATTAAATGACATTACTGTGAAAAATAAATACCCCATCCCTATCATAGATGAGTTACTTGATGAGTTGAAAGGGGCTACTTGGTTTACCAAGTTGGATCTAAGGTCTGGTTATCATCAAATCAGGGTTGCTGAGGCTGATGTGCACAAGACAGCCTTTAGAACTCATAATGGATTATATGAGTTTAGGGTCATGCCTTTTGGGCTTACCAATGCACCTGCCTCCTTCCAGGCTTTGATGAATGAGGTGTTTCAGAAGCAATTAAGAAGAAGTGTACTGGTATTTTTTGATGACATCTTGGTTTATAGCCAGAACCTAGCTGAACACCTAGTGCAATTACAAGAAGTCTTACAGTTGATGAGAATGCACCAGCTATTTGCAAAAACCAGCAAGTGTACATTTGGTCAACCACAGATAGAGTACTTGGGTCATATCATCAGCGGTGAGGGGGTATCCACTGATCCTGAGAAAATCAGGGCTATGCAAGAATGGCCAGTTCCAGTAACAATCAAGCAGCTCAGAGGATTTTTAGGGCTTACAGGGTACTACAGGAGATTTATTAAGGGGTATGGTAACATCTGTAGACCCTTGACACAGCTATTAAAGAAGGGAGGATTTAACTGGTCCATTGAGGCACAGTCAGCATTTGAGGAGCTCAAAGCTGCTATGACATCAGCCCCAGTCTTGGCTTTGCCTGATTACACTCAGCCTTTTGTAATAGAAACAGATGCTAGTGGATTAGGGCTTGGAGCTGTGCTAATGCAAAATGGCAGACCATTGGCTTTCCTAAGTAAAGGACTTTCCAGCAGACAACAAGCTTTATCAACTTATGAGAAAGAGCTTTTAGCTATTGTAATGGCTACACAGAAATGGCACAGTTACCTACAAGGACACCATTTCATCATCAGAACTGATCATCAGAGTCTAAAGTACTTACTTGAGCAAAGACTATCTACCCTATTGCAACAGAAGTGGCTTGCCAAGCTGATGGGATTGGACTATGAGATTTGTTACAAGAAGGGCAAGGAAAATCTTGTAGCAGATGCACTTTCCAGGATACCTGAAGGCCATAAAATTGGTTCTCTAAATGTGATCACCACTCTTCAACCAGTATGGTTAAATGAGGTATGTGGTAGTTATGAGGATGACTTGGAAGCCCAAGCTATTATTGAAGGAGTGATTGCTGGTGAAGACAAGTACAAACAGTATCAGTTCAGTAAGGGCATATTGAAGATGAATGAGAAAGTATATGTGGGTAATAAGGGGGAAATCAGAACCAAGATTATCTGGGAGTGTCATGATAGTTCATATGGTGGTCACTCAGGTCAAGAGGTCACATTCAGGAAGGTTTCACAGTTTTTTACATGGCCTGGTCTAAGAAAGGAGATTGTAGACTATGTTGCTAGCTGTGATATATGTCAAAGGATAAAAAGTGGCACCCAATTTCCAGGGGGACTACTACAACCCCTTCCTATACCACAGCAGATTTGGGAGGATATATCCCTTGATTTTATTGAAGGTTTACCCAAAGCTGGAGACAAGGATTGTATTTTGGTGGTGATTGATAGGTTGTCTAAGATGGGCCACTTTATTCCACTATCTCATCCTTATACTGCTACTCAGGTTGCTCAAACCTTCTTGGATACTATCTACAGGCTTCATGGAATGCCTAAAAGCATTGTTTCTGACAGAGATAAAACTTTCACAAGTTCTTTTTGGAAGGAACTATTCTCACTGGCTGGTACTAAGTTGCAAATGAGCACAGCCTATCATCCACAATCAGATGGACAGACTGAGAGGCTCAATAGGTGTGTGGAACAATACCTCAGGGCAATGGCCAGTTGCAGGCCTAAACAATGGAATAAATGGTTACCATTAGCAGAGTGGTGGTACAATTCTTCATACAACTTAGCTATCAAGATGAGCCCTTTTGAAGCTCTTTATGGAGTTAAGCCTAGGCAGTTTTGTTGGCCTACTGATCACAGGTCCTTGAATGCTTCTGTGGAGGATTTCCAAGTTAAAAGGGAGGCAATGAATAAATTGTTACAAGAAGATGTGAAACTGGCCCAATATAAATATAAGGTGTATGCTGACAAGAAAAGAAGGGAGTTGCAGTTACAAGTAGGGGACTGGGTATTCCTTAAGCTGCAGCCTTATAGACAAATTTCTGTGGCTATTAGGAGGCACCTCAAGCTAGCTCACAAGTTTTTTGGGCCCTATCAAATCATTGAAAAGATAGGACCAGTTGCTTACAAGCTACAACTTCCCCAAGGTAGTATGGTTCACCCAGTATTCCATATTAGCTTGCTCAAGAAAAAAATGGGATCAAAGTATGTTGTAGCTACTGAACTACCTAAGTTGGGACCTGAAGGTCAGTTCCTGGTGTACCCTTATAAAATCTTACAGAGGAGGTCAGTGAAGAAGAACAACAGGGCTGCAGTGCAGTGATTAGTTCATTGGTCACACTCAATTCCTGAGGATGCCACTTGGGAAGATGCACAGTCAATTATGGAGCAATTTCCGGAATTTAATCCTTGAGGACAAGGATTCTTAAGAGGGAGGCATTGTAACTATTTTAACTGTTTTACTGACTGTTAAAATAGTTATAATTGCTAATTAATTTATTATGGTGAAATCACTTGGGAACGGTGTTGTTACTCTCTTATATCGCATCTTTCTTGGATCATGTGCCAATAACGGTATATGTCAACAACCAACACGATTCTGACACGTGGAGGAGTAGTGAGTACTTATTGTAAACATGAGAGAGTGAGGGCAGACCAGTACTGAGCGTGTTTTACTTTTCTGTTTTATTCTGTAATTTTCCTTCCTGTTGTTCTTCATATTCCAGTACTTGCACTACAGTTTGAGTTATTTTAATTCCTTTCCTTTGAGTTTTCTGTCCTTTACTTTACGTATTTTCCATTTATTAGTTAGTGTGGTTACACTTTTCTTAAAAAAAGTATTGTTGCTGTTGCACGAATGTGGAAGGAACTAATAACGGCTTGCATAACTTTTCTAAAACAATTTGAATCCCCGGATTTGTTCGCTCGTACGCATAATGAGATTAATTGTTAATTATTTTTATGCTTACTTCTTGGTGGGTGTTCGTACAGTCTCTTGTTGCTTGTGTCTTTTCAGTTTTGGAAATTATTTTGTAGCATACATGTAGCAAGAGTTGCAATGTAGAAAGAACGCCATATATAAAAACTAATAAAGAATATTATTATAAAATTTTATTTTTCATAAAAATTGATTTGTTATCAAAATTAACTTATCGAATTTAACATAGAATCTGATCTAAATTTAAAAATCAAATGTATATCGAATTTAACGTAGAATTTCATTTAAATTTAGAAATCAAATGTTAACTAGAATTCAGGATAGAATCTTATATATATATATATATATATATTTTTGTAACATAAAATAATTATGTGTAATCGTGTTATATTTAGTCATAATTTTTTGTTAGCTTCTATTTTTATTCATAAAACATCATTTTTGATGTGAAAATAAAATCTAAATGCGATTTTATGTAGGATTCTATTGTACTTTTTTTTTTTTTAATATATATAGGAGCATTTTTTATGGAAGAATGACCTATGTAGCACTAAGAGCAACTCCAAGAGTCTCCTAGCATATCCCTTATAAATATTATAAATAATTAGGCTCCTAATGATTTAGGATATTATAAGGCATGACAACTCCAACAATACTCCTCATTTTTACTCCTTATTATTATAATAATACTAAATTCAAATTTCACTTGCATTTGAAAAAGTGAAAGTGGGGGAAAAGAGGATCATAATGGAGGGAAATTATTAGTTTATTTATGAGAAATAAAAAAAAAAGAAATAAGGAATTGTACTAGATATCCTAAAAATAAGGAAGAAGAGGAGCAACTTAAAATTTTAAGGGACAACTAAGAGACCGTTGGAGTGATATTTTTTGTCAAAATCCTTATATTTTCCTTTAGGAGGTCATTTAGCTAATCTCTTGGAGTTGCTCTAATGCATTTAGAATGTGATCTAATGCTAGATCACAGAGGTCATTTTTGTAAAACGAATTTGGACGGTGACACTTTCTTACCTGAAAAATACATGCATCAACCTAACTAGTCGTTGATCTTTTGGGACGTCAGTGTCATTCTTTTTCCCGTCTAATATATTGGGCTCGTTCTCATTAACATCCGTAGCGCCTCTTTTTTTTTTTTTTTTTGAAAGGTACATTAGTATTGCTCAAGAAAAAGAGAGGGAAAAAAAATTGTAAATCTGATTAAATTTTAAGAAATTCTATAATCAGTCTCATTTATAATATATATCAAATTTGAATAATATTTATAATCAAATTCAGAACAAAGTATACATATCATATAACAGGGCGACATTAATCTAATAATTAAGTGTATCAATTGATTAAGGCTTCAAGTTGCAACTCCACACATAGTGCATAATAAAATTGTTTGGTTACCGTGCATTGATGCAAATATCCAAGTTCTTAGTGAGTAAATCATAAAATTATTTAAGTATTCACCCTTCCAAGACCTAGGAAGTTTGTAAACTCCTAGCATCTTCTTATGTCCACCAAACAAACACTTAAAACCTAGTCCGGTAAAGGTCCCCAGTTACCGACAAGTTTCAAATTCATTTAACAAATCAAGAAGCCATAGCTTCTAGACCAATGTTAATCCAACTTCACAGTATATATACAAATATCCTAGAAAGTATTTGATAGAACGAAGGGAAGTTACGTATAAACATAAGAGACTAGATTGAGCTGCTCATAATAACTGTACAATACGTAGATAAACTGAAAAAAATAATTCCCACCGACGGCCAGTTATAACTTTGATTAACATTTATGTATGTACACTTAGTTTCTTCCATCATGTCAATAATCAAGACTTTCGCAAGATCAGGAAGTGGGCTGCGAATGAATGGTGTCAGGTAACATTGCTACGGTTACTATGAAATATTCACAGCCAATAGGAAGATCATATGGGTTAGCAGCTGACCCTGTAGTCATCCGACTACTTCCCCTGTCAGTCGTCAGGAAGTCAACCATGTCTTTATTATTATGATCAGCTCGAACTGGACCGACTACTAGTCGTTCAATATGCACAATCTGTCCAATTATATAGCTAGGACGTTGTGGAAGATGATCCACGAACAAAGCCACAGATTCAGTAGAGAGGTAGTAATTATGGCAGTTTCTATTGATGGCCTCATAATGCCCACCAGAGTTGAGTATGAAAGCAGCCAGCTCACGTACTTCCAACCGGCCAAAGGATATCTTCTCTTTGTTCGCCTGCTTAAGCACAAGTAGTTATTATGCTTGACCTAGGACGGAAAAAATTGTGCAAGTAAAAAAAAAAAAAGTAAGGAAACAATTTCAACTCCACAAGTTGAGAATAGTTTACAAACACCTTATCAGAATGAATACAAGATGACTAAAGTTTCTATGACAGATACATTTACAATCTAAAAGAAAGACCTCCAAGTTAGCCTTCAACTCGTGTTTGTTTCATGTAATTAAAATCCAAAATATTAGCTTATTTACTCTCATTTCCTATAATATTTCAACCTTGGGTTATCTCTTAGACTACATGTCCATTAATCTTTTATTATATCTTTATGGGGATTATAATACCTAGTGAAAGGGTCGTATTTTATAATCCCTCAAAAAAGCTAAAAACTGATCAAAACTTGTTCTTAGGATCAATATTGGAAACAATGAGTACAAGTTATATAGCACGATTATTTAGTCTTTCCACAAACAGCCTTGTATCCGACTTGTCAAGTAGCAAGTATTGCAATATTGATTTCCATCAAATTAGGTTAATAAATTTAGACACTCACTGCCCTGCGGCCGCTCATCTTTGCATTATTCACACATTCATTTCCTGTCTCTAATTTCCGAAGCATGTGTGTGCCGCGTGTACGGGTATGAGTGTACTTAGTGTGTGTGTGTGTGCATATTAAAACATGTCTTTTTATGTGAAAAACAGAGATTGCACTTTGCACTGGCCCTCATTGTGCTCCTGTAAGAGTGGATCATCAAGGCCCCACCATCAAAAGATAACACTATTTGAAATAAAAATAGTGCACAACATGGAAGAAGCTGGGTTGGCTATTTCCCATCAAGTTACCTGTTTCTCCAATTGATGCTTCATGTACAGGGTGTTGACCAACTCTTTCTTCTCTTCCAATTCCTTGGAAAGCTGATCATTTGCAGCTTCGGCCTTCGAGTACCTGTCAAGTAGATCTGCACGGTGCCTCGACAAAGTACCAACTTTATCAGCAAGTACGCGAATGCATTCCCGAAACTCTGCAGTACTATCATCATCCTTGTCCCCGGTGGAACTAAAAAAGGCAATGCAAGCAACGATTAAAACATTATCATCAAGTAGATGATAGTCTCTACATTTGAATCCTACAATATCATTGTTAGATATGACAAAAAAAAGAACATTAATTAGAGAATGTCATTGTATGGCTTAAATTGAAATGCGGCAATGGGTATGAACTGATTATGCCCCCCCCCCCCCCAACCCCCTAAAAAAACCAAATTAATCGATTTTTTGATTCTATCATGTTTTTACTTTCCTTCTTCCTCTTCTAAAACCTAAGTTGCAGCTACCTTAAGAAACTTGTACTTATATTATAGGTACAGTACACTGTCTGGCTAAGATGTCTTCTAATACAATGCATGTATGTTAAACTTCACTCCTACAACTTCTGTTTTTAGTAGTGTCACCAAGTTTGATGACAAATCCCCAACTTCAATTAATGCCCATTTAAGAGATGCAACATATACCCTTGTAATTGTTCTTCCTTTTCAAAACTGTGAACTCACTAATGATAAGATCTATAAAGTTGGGAGTACACAGAATAAAGTGAAAATAGATTGCTCAAACAAACAATTACCTCTCTGATCAAGGAAAATCTAAAATCATCAAGCAAAACATAAACAATTGAATCTAATGATATTGCGAAGAGATTAGGGACATATTTCATATATTATTTAACTTTACTTTCTTTTTTTTTTTGGGTTAATTTCCCTTCTTACTTTATCTAATCGTACGCAATTACGTTAAGTTATCTTACATCATCTAACTTGACTTCCCTGCTATATTGGGATCCAAACATGCGTCCATGTGTGACAAAGAAAAACAATCAAACTATTAGCACATCTTGACCTGCGGTAGAAGGAATCTATACTAGACTATTAAAGCCAAACTGAAGATAATCTGTCGGTCATAACTGTAGTCATAATGGTTTTAAATCATATGGGTTTTAATATTTAGTATCCTAATCCTTATTCTCTTTAATATTAAATTAGAATAAAACATCATACCTTGGTACTCGTTTTTCTTTTGGCCGTTTATGTAACTAATAAAAATTATAGTAATACGCAAAAGCAGTCATCTGTTAACAGCTCACCACATCATCACCCACAACTCTCTTTCGACATTTGACACTTTTTTTTTACTTAATGTATGCATAGGTTATATAAGTGCTTGTATTTATTATCCAACAAAAAAAAATAATGAATTTAGGTACCTATCTCAACATTGTTTGCAACCTAAGAAACAAGAGACCTCATGAAACACAGCTTAAGAAACTTAAGAGTTAAACAATTTTTGGTCACTAATTAGAAGAGATATTAAATTATGAATAGAACAGGAACCCCTTAGTAGGAAGTTTATATAGGGAGAGAGTTTAACAAGCTAAGCACATATCATCTCCCAGTTCATTAAATTCCTCGCTACTAAAATAGTAGTCAAGAAGAGGATTATGACTTTATTAAATAAGATTTTGGGCAACTTACTTGGCCAAAGATTGAGATAGAGCACGCAGTGACTCTGCAAAAGCAGCAACGCTTCCGGAAGACACACATGTCTTGAGTCTTTCAAAAAGGCTGTGCATTTTTACAGCAGAAGCCCGCAGCGCACTATACTCTGATGCTCTCCTCTCAGCTGCGCAGAGATGGGTTTGGGCTTCTTCTCTGGCTTCATGTAGACAGTTCTCCAAGTGCGCACAATTCATCTGCAGTATGAGAACTAACACATTAGTCTTACGACCTTTCCCAAAACATATAGTTTAGTTCCTTGAAACATACAATTTGCTATACAGCATAGGTCCATAGTCAACCTACCTCATTAGCTTAATGACTTTTTCTTTTTAGGGGCGGCATTGTCGGGGAAAATTGAGATTTCATAAGACATGTGATTACCACCATGATATAGATATGACAGATTAGTAGAAACGAGACTCACACACAAAAATTTAATACAAGCACAAAGTCTCTTTAATGATGAAACAACAGTAAATAAAAACTACTCCCTCCGTTTCAAATTAGTAGTACACTTTCAAAAAAAAAAAATTGTTTCAAAATAGTTGTCTCATTTCTACTTTCAAGGCACTTTTTTAGTTAAACTTCCGATATTACCCTTGAGTTTTAATTTCCAAGATTGACTGTACTTATTTATCTAACCAATACAATAAATATGGGTAAATATGGAATTAGATCATTAATGTTCAAGTTTCTTAATATGCGTAATTTTTTGAAAGTGGACTACTAATTTGAAACGGAGGGAGTATCATATCAGACAAAAAAAAAAAACTCAAAATTAATCTTCAATACCTGTGATTCGTCAAGGAGCTTCCTGCTGATTTCCAACTCCCTTCCAAGATTGACAATCTCCTCCATCAGATTATCAATTTTGGTTTCCTTCTCACTTAATACATTGGACTTCTCTGTAAGCACATGTTGCAATTCTAACAGGAGTTCGCCACTTCTTTTAGAATTTAAATTTGGATTACTATCCGTGTCAGAAAGAAACGTATTCGGAGGACGAGATACACTATCAGCTGTGGAACTGGCTGCTAGTCCCATGCCAACGTCTGCCAACATAGTTTCCTTACAGTCTTTGTTGTGGGGATGTAGATCCTCATGATTAGGCTCTAGCATAGATGAATCTAACTGAGGATTTAGAATTCCAGATGAATCTGTCATATTCTCATCCAAACCTTCACATGGCTTACTATGTTTGTCATGAACTCCTGATTTTACATGTTCAGAATTGGTGGCAGAGAAAACCTCGTCCATGGCTACTGATGCCATAAGAGCTTCTCCTTCGCCCGAGACTTCCGACTTACTATCAGCCTTGTTAATTAAAGGATCAAAGTTAGATGCATCTTTATCAATTGAAAACTTCTGCTCTTGCACATACTGATCGGACAATCTCTGCTCAAGTTCCTGTATGCGTTTCTCATATGACTCGCACTGCATTTGCTTATTCTTCAACATTGAAATCAGATGTTTTCCATATTCGTCCTTTAAATGCAAGGCTTCAGCAGTCTTCTCTGCAGCATCTTTCAATAGATTTTCCACTTTACTATCATCAAGGGATTCGTATTCAACATCAGAGCAAAATGAACAAATTACAGCTATTGCAGAAGCAAGTTCAGCTTTTAGCTTTGCATTCTCGACTTCCATCTTGCTAGTTCCAGCGATTTCTACCAGCTCAGAAGTCTCAAGAATATCTTCAGAGCTATAGTGATCAGTAGCACCCAAGGAACTCTCTTCAATTTCAGATGCAAAACTATCATGAGAGAAGGAAAGTGAACCCTTTATACTTCCTTGCTTTTCAATTTTGGAAGACAATCCAACCAAGTATTCAGGAGCATAACGGTCAACATCTGATATGTCAATATCCAACAAATTAGTATCGAAAGGAGCTATATTGACATCACATTGGTTAGGTGTGTCGTATAAACCCATAGATGCTAATATATCCCTAGGAATATAAGAACTATGCACTTTCAGAAACTCCTCTCTTCTTCTGACTTCAGCTTCCCTCTTTGTTGCAAGCCGTTCAGCCAATTGTCCGGCCATGCCCATATAGAGCTTCATTGAAGCCTTTCGTCTCACTATCTCTGCAAGGCAAGCTCTATATGCAGGTCCGATGCCACGAACCACCTTCAAATGCTCAAATTGATCACTCTGACGCTTCAATGCCTCCGTGAAAACAGAGAACTTGAAACGCACATCTTTAATTGTGAACTGAATATAAGCTATCTTCTGCATGTAACCCTGAACAAACATATTCATTTCATCCTTTTTGCTCCTGCAGAAATCAAGCAGATTGGAAATTGATCGCTCACAAGTTTGCATCCTGGGGAGGTAACTTTTATCATGGCCATCGTACATGGGACCAAGTGCTGAAACTGCATCGTGAGGACGGAGAGAAGATGACATTTGGCTGGTCAGACAGTCATCCACGAGTTTCTTCACCGTACTGACATCTTTGCTGCATGACCATATATTTGATAAATGATAACAGTAGTTAAATACAAAATGCAGCATATCACATCGAAAAATATGAAGAGAATGCCTTCACTCTAAAGTCTAATCAATTTAAGATGTCATCACAGATAATATGTCAAAATTCTTATTCAGAAATATTATGCTAGCGAAACAAAGGACCTGTTACATGATGTCATACATACAATTTTCAGTTTGGTTACTAATACATCTTCTTCAGAGCTAATTTTCCCCAAACTAGACACTGGAATAATACTGAAGTTTAATGCTTTACCTAAGCTCCTCTAAGATCAGACATAACCGCAAATTATAACAGATTTTATCCCCTAAAAACTCTGAACTAATGACACAAAAACCAAACTGTCACAAGTTCAAAGATGTAACTGCCCATTAATTGTTTTATCCAACAAGATTAGGTTCCCTTCACGTTTTATTCAATAAGATTAGGTTTCATTCATTATAATTCGGACTATGTGCTAATAGATTTTAGACAAATTTAGACATTGTGCAATATAATTTCCACAAACATGTATTTAGAGGTTTCCATGCTAGTCATTATTGCTCAAACTACTTCCCCTAGATGACACTCACAATAATACATTATGGATCAATATGTCAATAATCGTACATACAACTAGACAAACTACGTTAAGGGAGTAGGAGAAGTAAAAGGTATAGAAGTGAAAACCTTAAAGTTTGCATTACACTTTTCTGCTCGGTAATATATTTTTGGCCTTCCTTGACTGTGAGTTCAACATTCTTATTAAGATCTAAAGTTTTGCTATTGCTGGCGAACAAGTGCTCAGTACTGCGTTTGAGCTCTCCAAACTCCTGCTTAAATTCAGAAACCTTGGTCTCGAACTGCCTATGTGAACTGCTACAATCTTCCACCATCTTCCTTAAGTTCTCTTCCTTCACAAAATCCAGCAAGCACTTGCGGTTCCCTGTTTGTAAAGGAGGGATAAGTTTGCAAGACCTCAGTTTCTCTACATCCCTTCCAAAATTAACAAGGAGACTAGAATGGCTCCGATGTTGCACAGAATAATGCTTCACAAATTCATTATAGCTTTGCAATATCATCCTATAATAATGATCCAGATTACCACGAGCAATCTCCAATGCCTTCTCTTGCACTTTTTGTTCTCTCAAAAACCTCTCACACATCTCATATTTCAACAAAGTACGAGCATAAATTGCATGACCACGTTGGTAATGGTACCTAAATTGTCTCTCATACGAAGGCAACGCCTTAAGAGCAGGGTCAGAGGCATCATCCAAAGGATGATGATTATGTGAAGAGGTCGGTGATTGCAGGTCAGGAGTTTCAACCAATTCAACTCGCTCTGGTGCAGGACTTGGTGAACTACTTCGCATTCTAGCTCTATTAAACAAATAAACTTCTCGGTCATCAGACGGAAGCCTATACACCGAAAGCGGTTTCTGCGAATCCAACTTCATATCAACACACAACAAAAGCTGATCATTGACATGAATCCCCGAAACCGATTCAAGATACCTTTGAACCTCCTCCACAAGAGTATATTCATCGCAATCAAGCTCAAACGAATGTCCATTTTCCGCCACATGAACCAACACCTTTCCCCTCTGAACAACCCCTTCAGAAACACTCGAAGACGCCATTCCTTTCCTATCCACAACCAAATCACCAAATCCACACAATCCGACACGAAGGACTTATCAATAAATCCACAATTCTCCACACAAATCCTTCACAAAACCCTACCTTTCACCAACCTCACACACACAATAACCCTAATTACCACCAAACACCACAAATTCAACCAATCCAAACCCTAATTCAATCGAAATCGCAACCAATTTTAAAACCCTAACTAAATCACCACTGAATTACAATGAAAATCAACGATCAAACAGTGGATAATCTAATAATTAGTAATAAAAGCAACTAAAAAGCACTAGAAAATAAATAAAGATTGAAACTTGATGAGAATAGGATCAATCGTAAACGAAATCGATTACGTGAGAATAATAATAAATAGAAAACAAAATGGATTAACTTAAGATTGGGCAAGAACAAGTTTATCACGATACGATATCTGCGTCTTCTGGTTATAATATATACTACTAATTTTTTTGTTATTTTAATATTATATAAAAATTAAATTACAAGAAGATTTAGATATGGAGTGCGAGAGAAGAGTGTGTCGTGATTTTGGGAGAGAGAGAGAGAGAGAGAGAGCGAGAGAGAGATATGAGAGGAGAGATGCTTCAACGGGAAGTAACCACAGCGGCCAGGGGCAGCAGAAGGGGTTGTGTGTGTATATATATTTTATTATTATACGGGGCTGTGTGTATAGTTTTGGGAAGAAGAAGAGATTTTTCTTTGTTTTTTTATTATTTTTTAATTGAAATATGTATTTTGTAGGAGGGTTCTCTTCTAATTGTCATTACTTATAACATTAATTTTGCTGCTTACTATTTTATGCATACGACCCAAATAGTAAAATTATAAAACAAATAAATCATATAAATAAGTTTAAATTACATAATTTTTACGTGCTTAAAAAAATAACTTGTAATTATTTAGGTCTCTTAATAGGGTCATAAACTAGCCCAAATACTAACAGAGTGACCAAAAATTCTAATGGGATATAAAATTTTATTTTATATTGTCTAAGATGGCTCCATTTTGTGTTATCTCTTGTTATTCACCTAAACTTTTTCTAGAAAATAATTAAAATAAAAATACAGAATGATCTTGACTCAAAAAAACAATCCAGGCTTGTGAATTGTTTATTACTTAGACTTGTGGTGGGGTAACCAACATGTTAATCATGTGTTCGTTTAATCAAATTTAAATAATTATCTAATTTTCAAACAAATTGTTATGAATAAGAAGTAACCTGCCTCTCAATCTGACAGATTGACATGTATTACATACATGCACCGGCCGCTTACAAAATTGTGTTCAAACTACCTTGTTTAGCGACCTTTTTATCCTATTAGCATTAGTTTATTCAACTTTTGCCTTTAAGATTGGATCGAAAAGCTGTAAAAGAATCGAGTCGGACCGAGTTTTTACCGAGTCGAGTCGATCCCGAGCTTTTTTTTCTTGTCGAACTTGGGTTCGTTAACGACCGAGTCGAGTCGAGTCGGTAACAAGCCTACCGAGTCGATCCCGAGTTCGAGTCGAGTTCGAGTTTTTCGATATTTTTTTATTTTTTTTATTTATTTTAGGCTTATTTTTTTTATTTCTTTTGGGCTTATTTTTAAAAAAAAATTGACAGCAGTTGTAGAAACACAAGCTAGTTAGGAAAAGATACAAGCTAGTTATAGTTTAACAAACAAACAGAAAATCTTAAAACAAGGAATACCAATATAATATTTTAAACTTTTAGATTAATTTTCTAAACACAATAACCTCACAAAACTAGATATATATTATTGTTAATATTAATTTAATAAATAAAAACTAAAATTAAAACATTAAAAACTAAACTATATATATATATTATTGTTAATATTAATTTTATAAATAAAAACTAAAATTAAAATATTAAAAACTAAAAACTAAAACAATAAAAATATTTTTTTTTTGTATTTCTTACCGATTACCTAGTCGAGTCGAGTCGAGTACCGAGTCGAGTCGAGTCGAGTCGAACAACCAAAAAACTCGACTCGTTAAGCTTAACGAGTTTTTTTTCCTTGCCGAACTCGAGTTCGTTAAAGAACCGAACCGAGTCGAGTCGGTTTTTACCGAGTCGAGTCGATCCCGAGCTCAGCTCGGTTCGTTTACAGCTCTAGATCGAATTAACCTTGATGATTCATAACCAAACGTGATATGTGTGTAAATCATCACACCCTTTTTTAAATAAAACGATGTATTTGTGAGAAATGCTTATTTATAAAATGTAAATGTAAATATCAATTTTTGGGTACTATATATTTTGATAAAATTTTATTATTGGGAGAGAGGAAAAGAATATAACTAGAATATGTTTTCTTGCAAAAAATATGTTACCGGGATTTAAAAATGTATATATATATATATATATATATATATATATATATTATAGTAATACCTAGTATGATATTGAAATTAACTCAAATGCCTTAAACAATGAATAAGTGCTAATGCAAATAGACTTTGTATTTTTCATAATTAAGGGTCTAACATAAATTAATGAGTTCTTTTGATCCTTTTGTCAAAAAACACATTACTTATCTTTCACAGGTAGCACCTGTGGAGTACTAAACAATTCAGAGGAGAATAATAAATTCAATTTTTTTTTCCATACATTTGGCTAACTTGGAGATATGTGTAAATAGACTAAGGCCATGTTTGGTAAATCATAATTATAGTTTATAAGTTACTTATTCCTAAAAAAAAATTATATTTACATATCTTTTTTAGAAAAATTTGTGTAGGGGGAGTTTAACATTCGTTATCCTGCAAAAATAAGTTACTTATTTCAGAAAAAAATACATATTCACATACTTTTTTTGAGAATAAATAACTTATTTCTGAAAAATAAGATTTCCCAAACAGGACCTAAGAGTATCTCTAAAGTCTCATACTTCATTGCTAAATATATTATAAACACTTAAGTTTTTAATAAGCTATTACATTGATTTATGGATCAATTTTAACAATATTTTTTATTATTGTTCTTTATTTTCTATTTTATACATATTTCAATTACACCAGGACAAATATTAGAGAGAAGAATCAATATTTTACAAATAAAATATTTTACTAAAATAATATTAAAATAATATGGTACATGTAGATTTGATCAAAGATATACATTTACATTGTGTTTTATTACAACCACCACCACCCAAATGACAGTTGTGGGCTTGTGGCCACATGATCGTAAGAAAAAATGCCAGGGAAACAATTTAAGATTAGTACATTGTTAGAGTGCATAGTCTGCAATGAATACTACATAAACAGCTTAGGCTCGCATGATAAGGCAGTACTCCTGGATCTTATGGAATTATTGAAAGAAAATGAGGTGACAAACTGACAATGGAAACAAGAGAATTGGCTAGTATCAAATTAATGTGTATTGTCAGCAAGGGAAGTTCCAAAAGTCTGAGCTGGCATTGATTTTAAAGCATGATGATAGAACTTATGATTCAGCTGTATATTGTATTAACTAAGTATAAGATCTAATAACACCATTAACAAATACTTATGAAGCTTAAGAACAATTGTGTTTGTATATTGAAGAAGATGACCTCGTGTTTACATATTGAGAGAAAGTTAAAAGAGATTACAGAGATAATTCATAAGAATGTAACTAACTCAACAATACTCAGCTCAACACTATATATCTAATAGAATGTACTACTTTTTACAGCTATAATCTAACCAACTTGCAGACTAAGAAAGAGTTGATTATGCTGACTCAGCATTATAAGTAAGGTCAACACTGTGTGGACTAACAGCCCCCCTCAAGTTAGGAGTGAATGGAGAACAGCAAACTCCTAACTTGGACAGAAGAAGATGCAACTGAGAAGAAGACAATGCCTTTGTAAATAGATCAGCAGGTTGTTCAGAAGAGGCAACATGATGAATAGAAATAAGACCTGACTTGAGCTTTTGACGAACTAAATGACAATCTATTTCAATGTGTTTCGTACGCTCATGAAACACTGGATTAGAAGCAATGTATAAGGCAGACTGATTGTCACAGAATAAAGGTACAGGAGTGAGATTGTCAACATGAAGCTCAGTCAACAAAGAAATGATCCAAGACACCTCACACACAGTGTCAGCCATGCTGCGATATTCAGCTTCAGCTGAAGATCGAGACACTACATGCTGCTTCTTACACTTCCAGGCAATAGCAGAACCATCTAAGGTAACACAGTATCTAGTTAATGACTGTCTAGTTAGGTGCAATCTTGTAAAAAACGCAAATCGGACCTAAGCGGAAAGACCACCTTCTAGCGCTTAAGCGGTAAAGCGGACGCTTAAGCGGTTTTAAAAGCGGATCATTAAGCGGATCGTAAATAAATAAGTAAATATATATAATTATATACATGTGTGTGTATATATATATAATCATATATAATTATAATGATTATGCAATCATGTACCAATTATAATGACATATATATAAAAATAAATAATATTGTAATAATAAATACAATTACAAAATTATATTTAAATAATTATTTTTTTAAATTAGTACGCTTAATCCCGATTAATTCCGTTTAAATCCGCTTAAATCTGTACTAAACGCTTAAAAATCCGATTATACACTAATCGAGGCATGTAAGACCCGCTTCCGTTTAGGCGGCCGCTTAAGCGATCGCTTAATGCGCTTTTTAGAACACTGGTTAGGTGACAACCACCCCAGTTAGCATCACAAAAAGCCATAAGAATGGGATTAGTGTGAGAAGGATAAAACAGCCCTTGAGTAGCTGTTCCTCTAAGATATCGAATGAGTTTAAGACCAGCATACCAATGTGTGGACTGAGGAGAATGCATATACTGAGCAAGAACATGCACTGCATAGGACAGATCAGGTCTGGTTATGGTTAAGTAAATGAGTTTACCTACCAACCTCCTGTAGGCAGAGACATCTTGTAACATAGGACTGTCAGATTCTTGCAACAAAGTATGATGTTGATCTATAGGAACAACAGATGTCTTGGATTGCAAATACTCAAACTCAGTAAGAAGGTCGGATGCATACTTATGCTGATTTATAAACAATCCAGTAGAACTGCTAGACACTTGAATACCAAGAAAGTAATGAAGAGCTCCAAGATCCTTGATTTTGAAATAATTACTCAGAAACTCAGGAATTTGAGACATAAGAGTAGGATTATTACCAATCATGACCATGTCATCCACATACACCAGTAAATAAACCAAAGAAGACCCTTGAGCATACACAAATAAACTAGGATCTCCCATAGTTTGTTTAAAACCAAATGACACCAATGCAGTAGACAAGGCAATAAACCATTGCCTTGGAGCTTGCTTAAGCCCATACAAGGACTTAAGCAGCTTGCAAACAAGCTTCTGATTTGGATATTTCTTCAGAATATGATCAGGAATCTTAGAACCAGGAGGACAAGTCATGTAGACTTCCTCATCTAACATACTATGCAAGAAAGCATTGGTTACATCAAGTTGTGTAATTGATCAGTGACTCAAAGAGGCCAAAGCCAATAAAATCCTAAAAGATGTCATTTTAGCCACTGGGACAAAAGTTTCAAAATAGTCCATATTAGCAGTTTGTGTAAATCCTTTAGCAACAAGACGAGCTTTGTACCTGTCAACTTTACCATCTGGTAAATATTTAACCTTATAGATCCAACGACAAGCCACTATTTTCTTATGAGTAGGTAAAGGCACAAGCTCCCATGTTTCATTGGCCTCAAGAGCTGCTAGATCTATACCCATATCTTGACACCATTCAGGCACTTCAACAGCTTGTTTATAATGGTCAGGTTCAACTATTTTCTCAGTAAGAGAAATAGAGGTAATCAAGTGTGCAGGCAAGCCTGTATAGCCATCAAATTTAGCTGGTACCTTTCTTTGCCTCTGAGGTCTAAAAACAGGTAACTCACTTGATGTACTAGGTATAACTGGAACATCAGTAACAGAAATACTCATTTGAGTATCAGTAACAGAATCTTGAGAATTCTAAATAAAAGAGTGACTGTCAGCAGGACACTCATTTGACTGTTCCAAAGAATCAACAGATGATGACTGTAAAGGATCAACATCAACAAAAACAGCAGATGGAGGAAACAAGTTATAAGGAGACTTACTTTCAATATCCTTAAAAGGAAAAACAGTCTCAACAAACCTCAAATCTCTTGAGACAAAAACTTGTCTAGTAGCCAAATCAAGGACTTTATATCCTTTCTTTGCATAAGGATATCCTAAAAAGACCCCCTTAATAGACCTTGATGAAAACTTATCTGTAGGCTGTGGCACTACAGTTGCATAACAGAGTGAACCAAAAACTCTAAGTTGATCATAGTCTGGTAAGCAATTAAAAAGAACCTGATAAGGACTCTTATTTTGCAACACTTTAGTAGGAGTTCTATTGATAAGATAGGAAGCCGTCAACAAACAATATCCCCAGAAAACTATAGGTAAATGAGCATGAAACCTAAGAGCTCTAGCACAATTGAGGAGATGCCTATGCTTACGCTCAACTAGACCATTCTGTTGAGGGGTATATATACAGGAGGTTTGATGTTGAATACCTAAATCCTTGAGAAAGGAAGCACCTGAATTATTCACAAATTCAGTGCCATTGTCTGTACGAAGCACTTTAACAGTAGTAGAAAATTGATTCTGAACCATAAATAATAAACTTTTTAAGTATGCAAGGAACAGATGATTTATCTGGTAACAAATACACCCAAGTTGACCTGGATTTGTCTTCCACTAAAGTAAGAAAATAACTGCAATTTTCATGAGTCTTAAACCTATAAGGTCCCCACAAATCAGCATGAACAATATCAAACAAATGAACACTGTCTTGTGTGCTATCAGAAAAAATCAGTCTAGATTGCTTTGCAAAATAACAACTATCATAAACATCCATTAGTTTGTCTGAAAATAAAAAAGGTAACAGTTGAACAATATGAGCAGGAGCATGTCCAAGTGTGGCGTGCCAAGTATCAATACTAGAAACTTGAGCAACCTCTGAAATTCCAGCAGTAACAGAGTTGACATTCTGAACTAAAGTTGAAGACCCTGAAGCTTCTTGATAAGTGGATTTTATATCCACTTGGAACGCTTCAGATCGGCTTAAATTGATTAACTTGGCCTCAATTATGCCGTGTTTTTTATTCGTTTTTAGTAAGAATGGTGCAGGGTTACTATCTTGAAGTGGGGAGATACATTTGCATGTTTCATGGTGGATTCACGCTCAAGAATTGAAGAACGGGAAGTGGTAAAAGAATCGGAAGAGAAAACGGAGGAGAAATGAGCAAATTGTGGAAAATTCGGATTTCCGGGTAGGTTGCGCAGTCTGCACTGTTTTGGCCATATCTGGAGTTCTTGAAGTCCGAATTCAGCGATCTTACAGTCCACGCGAAGCTTGGGAAATTTTCTTGAACTCTAAAGTAAAATCAAAATTTTGGCAGAAACTCACAGAGCAGGGGCGCCCGGGAAATCCTGGACAGCACAGGGGCACCTGTTTATGGCGCAGGGGCGCTTGCCCTTGCTGGAAAAATCCTGAAAATTCTCCTACTTCGATTCTAATTTGTATTTTTGGTACTTTCTTGCTGGAAAAGACTCCTGGAGCTGGTATAAACACGTTCTATCATCCTTGAACGTAACCAATACCCTTCATAACACAGAGAGAGAGAGATCCGAGAGACGGAGATTCAGACTTGGAGAAGGATTCCTACGCTCGTGACAAGCAACGGAGATCTAGATCTACTTTTGTTTTCTTCTAATTAGGCGATACTCTTGGATGTTTACGGATTTGTTTTCTTAACTCTTTACTCTAGCACTATTATTTTATTTAGACCTTGTTTATTACCACGGTTTCATCAGATCCATGATGACGAACGGTTCGAATATGAACTAATCGTTGTCATGGGATTCTAACGGATTTATTTACGGAGTTTAGTAGTTTGCTTGCTTTAAAGATCTGTGTGTGATGAATTACTGATATCCTTGTATGGTTGTGCTTATTCTTCTTGGGTGCGTAGCTAACATCTAAGTTGCCTTATTAATCTCTTGTGAAGCGACAGTGGATCTTGAGGTTTAGAACTTGCCATGCTAGCATAGGTTCATGATTGTTTACCAACATGATTCGTAGTGTAACTTGAACTATTTTACATTGCCCTGTGTGATCTTTATGGATAACTTGTTCTTCAACCGTTATGTTTTCAATTTCTATAGACATATAGAATCTAAGCATAATTGGTGTCTATTCATCTTCTATCTCTTTTGTGGATGTATGAGTAGTTTGGTATTCGTATACTGAAAGGTAGCCTATACTTGTTTCGTGTTGTCCGATCAGTTATCATAACCATCAAATACTTTGATTAAAGGCATCGACTCTAAGCGAAGTATTTAATGAAGTTAGGATCCCATGTTTTAATTCTCATTAGTTAAGTAATTCTTAGTTTTGCTAATTTGCTTCTAGTTAATTTAGATAATCAAAAACCATCTTTAATATTGTCTTAGCAGTGAATAATAATCATACATTGTTGCATAGGTGCATAAATCTGTATTAAACCTAAACCAGTCTCTATGGGAACGAATTTAGACTTAACCTTATATATTACTTGTGACCGCGTACGCTTGTGTGATTTTGTGTGAACGCTTCTTTACCATATTTGTTTTGTAACTTTGAATCTGTCAGCAAATACAACCCATTTTCTTCTTTACCAATCTCTAGAGCACTCATCCAAGCAGGGTCCTGAATATAACAAATGTCAGCTAGAAAAACAACTTGATATGTAGTATCTTGTGTTAACTTCGAGATTGACAGTAGGTTGTAGGCAAATGATGAAACACATAGAACATTGGTGAGTACAAGTTGAGAATTAAGTGTTGGACTATTTTGAATAAAAATTAAGTTCATATTATTTTCTTTGCTTTGTAACTCATATGTTTAATTTTGTAACTCCTATAATAATGTGAATTTATTTTATTTGATTATTATAAGGGAGGTTACAAATTTATTACACTTGTATGTTACACATTTTTTCACTCCTATATAAGGAGTACTTGGGTATCAATTTGTGTAGGCACAAAAAAGTATACATGTTTTCTTTGCATTATTCTTAGAAACTCTTTGGTCAGTTCTGTGAGATAGAGGCATACTTGTTTGGTTCGTAGGAGGGGGTCTCAAGTGCTTAAAGATCACCTCGGTTCGTTGTATCCTGGAAGATGGAAGCCAACACACCTTCAAGCACTACACGTAAGGGGCTTATCTGTTTTAAGGATAACGTGGTTTTCACGTGCCTCGAACTAATATTCGGTACCTTTTGTCTTTATAATCTTACTTTCAGGTATGTTCTTAAACTACACTTCCTACATTAAGAATCATATTTCCAGTATGAGTTATAACAGAAGTAGCTCCATTTAGAAGCTGCAAATGGGCACTACAAGGTTTCACATCTTGAAGTAATGACAAAAAAGGTGTGATATGATCGGTAGCCCCAGTGTCAATAATCCATTTGGACTGAGAAGAATCACTGCTAACATTATAAACTTGACTAACAGAATGCCCTTTACCTGACATGTGAACTGTGTTAATTGAATAAGGAGTATTCCATGGATAGGCTTGAGCAACAACTGAGCCTTGAGAAGAAGACTGATTCCCAGCAGTTAATGACTTTTGAAGAATTTTCATGAGTTGTTGACATTGTAAATCAGATAAGTTCAGAGAAGAATTAGAAAATTGAACTCCTGTACTCAGAGAACCATCTTTAGGAGAAACATCACAGACAGTATCAACTGAAATCTGAGAGACATTAGCAACCACAGAATTTCTGGAAGCTAAATGTTTAGGTTTAGGCTTTGGTTTGCCAAACAACTTATGCCAGCTTGGATAACCATGTATGCAATAGCATTTCTCTCTCAAATGACCAGTCATATGACAGTAGTCATAAATAACACCAGATTCAGATCCCTTCTTAGCAAACTGAGGTTTATTAGTAGGCTTTGAAGTATAAGACTTAACTGTCATTGCCAGATTATCAAGAGTAAAAGTAAGAGCGTTATGAACATCCCTTTGACTCTCTTCTTGAAGAAGTATAGAATAACTCTAATTCAGAGTTAGTAAAGGCTTCATAAGAAGGATTTGACCATGAATTGCTGTATAGGTATCATTCAATCCTATGAGAAATTGAGTTAACTGAACATGTTGATCAAGTTCTGTCAATTTTGTATTGACATTGCAAGTGCAAAGAGCACAACTGCATCTAGGTTTGGTAACAAGACTGTCAAACTCATCATTTATAGTACGAAACTTCGTAAAGTAAGCAGAAACAGAAAGAGAACCTTGAGTGAGATGAGAAAGTTCCTTTCTCAAATTGAACAGCTTCGGAACATTACTCTGAGCATAACGAACCTCTAAATCCAGCCAAATCTCCCTTGAAGATTCAATATAGACAATACTGTTTCTAATATCTATAGAAACAGAGTTTAAAATCCACGAAATAACCATATTGTTACAACGCATCCAATGAACTAACAGTAAGGAGTTAGCAGCAGGTTTGAAAAACGTGCCATCAACAAAACCGAGTTTCAACTTAGAAGACAACGCAATAGTCATAGATCTTTGCCACTGATTGTAATTAGACTCAGACAAAACAACAGTAATAAGTTGCATTCCTGGATTATCTGAAGGATCCAAGTAATATGGATGATTACAGTCTAGAGTTGATGGTAGAGATGTAGAACTAACTGTTGCAGTCGAGTATGAAGCAATCGTCGACATATTCACAAAATTTTCACAGATCGCAGAAAATACAGACTCACAATTTGAACAGATTGCAGATCGATAAATAGAGAACAAGTAACTTAAAGATCAAAAATCGAGAACGAGATACGATTTACAGCAATTACAGACGAGAACGATGAAGATGAAATGAAGACGTGAACGATGACAACGAAAACGATGACGATGACATGTTCAACTCTCGATCTTTCTTGAAAAACACCTTCAATTTTGCGGAAATTTGAGCTCACTCAGCTCTGATACCATGATAGAACTTATGATTCAGCTGTATATTGTATTAGCTAAGTATAAGATCTAATAACACCATTAACAAACACTTATGAAGCTTAATAACAACTATGTTTGTATATTGAAGAAGATGACCTTGTGTTTACATATTGAGAGAAAGTTAAAAGAGATTAGAGAGAGAATTCTTAAGAATGTAACTAACTCAACAATACTCAGCTCAACACTATATATCTAATAGAATGTACTACTTTTTACAGCTGTAATCTTACCAACTTGCAGACTAAGAGAGAGTTGGTTATGCTGACTCAGCATTATGAGTAAGGTCAACACTGTGTGGACTAACACATGAAGCTGGATTTCTTCACATATTGATAGCTTTTAGCATTTTTGTATGAATGTTTGCAGAATCAGGATTTCTTATGAATGTCTGCTCAGATCTTGACACAATGAAGGAGATAAAAAGACATTCTGTCACCGACTCACTACCATTCTTTAGGCATTCCAGATGTTATCTGCTTTGTGATAAACCAATATGCTCTGTTTGTACTTACCAAACAGTGAAGACTTGGCATGCATGATTTAATATTGGATCTGTTTTACAAAATTGGAGCCCTGCTCTGTTGAAGCATACAAGTTTATGTTAGATGTCAACAGAAAAGCAGGTGAAATAGAGAATTTAATTAAATGGGTACAAAAATGAATCAAACATACAATTTGTTGTATACTAGCTGAAAATTCGCACTGGCACGGGGTCGAACACAAGTCGGAACTAAAATATTAGAATAATGCTAGGAAACCCAGATATATCTCCCAAAATTTGTCCCAAATCATGTGGTAGACACATGACAATATTTAATTTGTGGACGCATATGTATACACATTATCCCATATTTTTATTAGGAAAGTTACCTATTATTCACTGACACATACGTATTTTGTACAAAAATAATTTGTTGGGTTCTCTAGCATTTTTCAAAATATTAATATTAGTAAATTACCGAGAATAAATACAATTAATAAGTATTATTTAAATATGTACTTGTAGAGAATTGAATAATACAAGTATATAATGAATAAATACAATTTAATTATGTTGTTATAGGGAATCGAACTCGGGATGAAATAGAAGAAATTAAAGTAAATAAATAAATCTTGTAGAATAATATAGTTGTAAGGAATCGAACCGGAGTTTAGTGATAGTCAAATTTAGTATTTTGGTACTTCGATATTATTGCGCACCTTTGAAAGTTGATTTTTCACATTCACAAAGAGTATAGATTAACCTTTTGATAACTGAAATGCAAATGGACCTCTCTTGCGGAATGAAGGTAGTACTGTTTGTGACTGTGCTCCAGGATTAATGTAAAGATGTGTTTGACACGATGTTTTCTAACATTATTATCAAACACACTACATTTATCTTTGTCCCTAAACATAGTGGTCAAATATATATAACATGGACATGCTATCAATTAACAAAGATTTTAGAATCTGATTATTGAGTAGTGAAAAGTTGTATGTTTTTACAGCACTTTGAATTAATAGTAGAAGCTTGTCGTTATTTATTACATGGCATGATATAATGAAGCTATACTTCCATTTGCAAATGTTTACATACGTGAATTTACTGATTACAGTTGGGCACTCTGCAACTACAATATTAATATGATGTAGATTGGCCTAGCAATTTAAAAGATAGATGGTTGGCATTTCAGCAACCTCTACATTGTTTTCTTTCCCGGATTTGTCAGTTTTTCAGCCATGATCGGATAGAGAAAGTAGTTGTTCCTTGATGACAAATTTTAGACTTAATCGGACTCTGTTGTTTTATCAAGTTGAAGATATATCAAAAAGTGCCAATATGTATTGTCATATATGTCACTGCTGCAAACTACTATCTCTCTCTGAGAATGCAACACAAAAAAGCAAAAAGTCCCTGAGTGGTTATGTACTGAAGAAGCTCAAGCTGAGCCTCCACTATAAAATGATATCCCTTGATTACATTACAAGTAGGTCCTAGTGGTAGAGCGTATATCAAAACTTGAAATTGTATGTACATTTAACAGGACTGCTTGAAAGATTTTAAGCAACTTTGACTTGCTGGTAGTAAATTATTTTTTAGTAGTACGTTCTTGACGTAGAAATTAGAAGCTTTTTTAAAAAAAAAAATTAGTTCCTGGACTCTTTATTTTAATATTTGGGAAAAATGGGATTCAGGGTAGTTACGCCTTAGAGCAACTCCAACAATTGAAACACAAAATCCTCAATAAAATCATTAAAATATGCGCTCTTAAATCATTTAACAAGAAATGTAGATTTTGAGTTCAACAATACTCCTCAATTTTATCTCTATTTATTTTAAATTTATTTTAAACTTATTTTAAATTCTATCCAAAACTCTTCTATTCCAACAATTTTATAACTTGTAGTAGTTATGGTCGTACTACCATAACTTAAAGTTACGGTGGTATATATTAACCAATAGGTCCACGCGTGACTTGAAGTCACGGCAGTGCTGCCGTGACTTTTTCTCAAAATCATACAAATATACACTTTGATAATTTCTTCATGTGGGTCTCTTCACTTCAAACATAGTAACTCCAGCAACGTATGAAGTTGAAAGAGCTGTGTATTATTAAATGTTGATACAAAAAATATATTAGTTTTGTATCCAAATCAAGAACCTCTATGTTCGCATCCGAAAGTTATTTTTATATGGACTTCTCTAAATCTAATGAGTCCGATGCATTGGAACAACCCATGAAATCGAGCCCAATGCTTAAGGCGGTGGAAAGAAATTATATGATCGGAGACCAAATTCTAGAAGGATCCAGATACTTGCCGCCAAAGACAATATCATCTCAAATATGGAAATTACTTGCCGCCAAAGACAAAATACATGGGCTGGGCCTAATATTGTCAGAAATACAATCTTAAATCGAATAGCACTACGTGGACTTGATCCCTATAAATAGGGTTCGTAGGCACCTTGAGAGTGATCCGAAATGACACACCCGGTTACAAACTCTCAAGAGCAGTCCCAAATATCTCAAAAACCCTAATTGTATTATTATATTTACATCTTTATTCTTATCATCTCTATCCGAATACCCAAATACAAATTTAATCTTGAAGCATTGTCCTTGACGAAAATCGGCTTCAACATTTGGCGCCGTCTGTGGGAATCGTTTAGAGAAAAAGAAGAAGATAAATCTGTATTAAGTCAGTCACCGATGGCTCGTCAAACATCCTACAAAACTCCTATTCGTACCTACATTCCATTCATCAACTTTACTATCGGCGAAACGTCTCAACATGTCAGATCTACCATCACCCAAATCGTCGTTGACAACAATTGTCGTGCAATCCCTCTGGATGGAGCTTCCGATGATGGGCATCATCATCAAGGTGAATAACAACCCCCAATTAGGAATGCAAGAAATATCATCTTGGCATTAAGAGGCAGATCCAATACTCAGGAGGGAAGAGAAGATATACTCGTAAGGGGAAGAAACCTGGAAGCAAAGTTTAATTGTACGTCGGGCGACGTAAATCGAGAAGCATCGGAAGCAAGGCAGCGTGAAATTGAAAGGCTCCGTGATGAAGAGATCCAGAGGAGAATTAGAGAATTGGAAGATCGTGAAACCGAACTAGCAGATGAACGACGTCGACTTCGAGAGAACCTAGGCGGAAGAACACCCTCACGTGGTCGGTCACATAATCGACGATTTCTTGCAGGTGACCGATCACCAAGGAGGAGAAGATCTAGATCAAGGGATCGACATCATACAGCACCTGGAGGATCACCACGCCGCGGAGGGACTCCACCCCGTAATGATGATGATCGTAGAAACAGTGGTAGAGGAAATAATGGAGGCTATAGTGGAGGACATGGTAATAATGGTGGAGGTCGTGCAAGTAACAATAATGGTGGCTATGGGGACGATGATCATGATTACCATCTTCGGCATGATGATTACCAAAGGAATGGGTATGATGCTGATGGTAGAGGCCATAATAACAACCAATCTGATGAAGCAGCTCTTTTACGAGAGCAATTGGAAAAGTTGGAAAGAAAGATGCGAGGAGGAGGAAATGAAGATTACTCAACAGTATCACCATTGATCAAAATATCAGAGACTATGTTCCAAGGGTTGGTCCCAAGATGACTTATTACAATGGAAAAACTGATCTTTATAAGCATGTGACCCAATATGAGAGGCATATGAAGTGTGCTGGTCATGATGAAATTACCATGTGTAATATTTTCGAAGTTTACTTGAAAGATGGTGCCCAAGGCTGGTACCGGACTCTTCTCTCCAACTCAATCTATTCCTATCAACAACTGAAGTCTAAGTTCCTGAAGCATTATGAATACAACAGAAGGATCGGCCAGATGACTGCCTCTATCAACAATGTGAAACAAAGATCCGATGAGTCTTTAACATCTTATATGAAGCGTTACAAGATGTGAAAAAGTGTCATCGTTGGATGAAAATCAAGCTATGGGATTCTTTTACAGTGGCCTAGACAACAAGAGAAGCAGAAAGTTGTTGAAATCGCTATTTGATTTTCCTCCTGCAAGCTTGAACGACATGTACACCAGAGCAGAAAACATACGCCGAAGAGAAGAAGCCCTTGGCACGGGAAGCCCAAAAAGTAGTGATTAGTTATCAAAGAATGATAGATCTCCAAACCGCAAGAGGAACTCATCACCCGATCGTTCAAAGATTGACTGATCCAAAGATAAATTCTATTCAGATTGATCAGCGGAGAGGAAAAAGAATAGGGACGAGACTGTTTTCATGTTGCTCAACACAAACGAGTAATTCATCATCATCGCCAACATCAGATAAGCTTAAATAAAATGATGTTGATGAACAAATATTCTATTTATCTTAGTAGGATATTTATGTGAGTATTTATTAGGATTTCCATTTTGTTATGTGCTACGTGCTAAGCATGCTATGTGTTATATATTATTAAAATTTTAATTTCTTTCATAAATGTTGATATGCATATATGATTTATTGTTATGATTTAACTTAGTGGTTTAATTTCCTTGTGAATGACAAGCCATTGGGGACTGAAAAATTTATCCAACCCAAACAAGTGTTCACCGATGGTCACTGGGGGCAACAAATTCGATGGACTCCCGAATAAGTGAGCAATCGTCAAACACTTGGGGGGTATCAAACTGATCTAATCCTAAACTTGTGACCTATCGACAATCAATTAGGGACAAAAAATTTGACCAAGTCCCGACTTATGATCTATCGACACTCACAAGACTCGTGACCCATCGGCAATCAATTGGGGGCAAATATCAATTCATTGTCCCAACTTTGATTTGTCGACACTCACTTGGGGACAAGAGAATCTTCGGTCCCAGACTAGTTATACACCACTTCAAAATAGAAGAACTGTATCACTTTGGGGGGAAAGGAGATATGGGGCCGGATATACGCTTCAGTGCGAAACTATGATGATCCACCCGCCAACTTTTAAAGTTGGGAGATGAGAAAGAGGTGATCTAAAGTTTTTTAGATTTAACATTTTTATAGATCACACAGTCAATATGACAATATCTCATCGCTGCACAATCCGAACCAAGGTACTTGTTTGGACTTTTTAGGAGTGGATGCAGAAGCTGAACCGAAAAACAGCGTTTAGTGCTATGATGGTTCAAAGTCACGCAAAAGAATTCGATGGAACGTGGAATGATCACTTAACCACTGAATTAAAGATGATAGCAAACGGATCCAATCATACTCGATCCGATGCAAACACAAAGAAGATTATATCCAATCATGCTCGATCCGTTGCAGATAGAAAGGGAATTATAAGCAAAAAGCTTGAAAAAAAAATTGGGCTGAAATGAAAGTTGGTATCCGATAGCCGTGTACGAGTTATATGGAGTCTAAAGCACTCATTCCTGTATCATTGGAAACAGGGGATACATATTAGATTAAGGACCTTTTAAAGATAATTGCAATCGAACGACCAAAGACCGGTATCCAATGCCTGAGTATGAGGAATGCAAAATTAAGCACTAATTTGCTACTTCAATTTGTCAATAGCATTGGAAACAAAAATTCTTCTACATTGGAAACTATTGGCAACATGACAACAGGAAGTATGAACCAATGCAAAGTTTCAAGTACATAATGAAATCTACGTCAGAAGTTTTGTTTCCATGGGATATTTACTACAACACAAAAAGTTCGAGAAGAAATTTTAAGCAAGAGCTTAGATTATTGGAAACACTAAATTGAGTGTGAGATTGGGGACCAACTACAAAATGGAGGAATACATTACGAAGACAAAGTCAGTATATGTTCTTGTGAAAATGGTAGTCGATCAAACCCAGTGGTGCATTGGAAACAAATATGTAGCCGATGAACCCAGTGGTGCATAGGAAAAAAAGATGTAGCCGATGAAACCCAGTAGTGCATTAGAAACGAAGATAAAGTATTCAATGAAACAAATGAAGATCTTAAACGAAAGTCAAGACCTTTTGAATATGAAGCCTAGTGTAAGGGTATCTCATAGATCCAAAGGTGTTGATCAGAGATTAAAAAGAAGGGAACTACGAAATTATCAATGCTCGAAAAATAAATTTTTGCTTCCAAAGACTATGTTGCTTCGAAAAGGTTAATGGAAACTTTTTTTGCGTCCAATGATTTCTATGCATTTTGCTGCGTCCAATATTTTTCTGCATCTTGCTGCGTCCAATGACTTTTCCACCCGACATTTTTTATTGATTCCAAAGCACGTGAAGTCAAGATGATGATATAAATGAAGTCCTTATGCATTGGAACTATTGTTGTGCCAGAGGCTTTTTTGCTTCCGATGATCAGGGATTAAAGTTCAATTTTGTGTCCAAAGGCAATGCAGCATTCAGAAGCAACACTGCATCCAATGATGTCGGATAATTAAAAAATAATAATTTTTATGGGCTTTGGATACCGCTCGGGGATAAAAACGGAGGCTACAAATTACTTTAAGTATTTATTCAAGCCCTCGTCTTCAAAAAATACTGGGGACCTGTTGATACAAAAAATATATTAGTTTTGTATCCAAAGCAAGAACCTCTATGTTCGCATCCGAAGGTTATTCTTATATGAGCTTGCCTAAATCTAATGCGTCCTGTTATAGCAAAAATTCGGTTCGGGTATTTCAAGATTGATTCGGGTCAAATACGGGTCCAGTTTGGGGAATTCTAGGTTTTATTAGGGTTTTGGCAGAAATAAAGAAGTCAGGCCGCGCCCTCCCTTTCTCTACAAAGAGGGCGCGCCCTAGGGATTTATATTCAAAGTGATTCTCTGAGAAGATACTGAAGATATCTCTCCTAGGATTATACTCAAGTTGGTATTCCAGAAGTTGAAGAATTCCCTCCTGTCGTATTTCAGGAGGGGGATGTCCGTCGCAGAAGGCCTTCAGGGGTTTGCCTGGATATAAGGACCCTTCTTAGACACTAAGGGCGCGCCCTAAGGTGGAAAGATGGGGACTTTTTGGTGTGTGCTTTGGGAGCTCTGTTCCTGTAACCAATGGGCGCGTCCTCATTGGGGAACTTTGGAGTAATCCTGTACTTTGCTCCCAAAAGCTCTCGATCACCTATCCTGCTATCTGGTGGGTGCTTCTCATTCGGGGGACAGGGATGCGTTCTGCACTTGGGATAAACCACGGCTATACCTGCATCCTTGAAATCAAGAAATAGCTGGTAGCGGATAGGACTAGTCCTTGACGGGGGAAGTTTCCTTATCCACGAAGTCTTGAGATCCTGGATGAGCCTTGGGCCTTTGTGGTTAGGCCTCATAGTAGAACATTCCGGAAGCTGGTCCGATATCCAAGCCCATTTGGGTTTCTTGCTTTCCAAGAACTACGTCTGGCTTGATCCTCTATAAATATAGAGGTACGTAGGCAAATTGAGGGGTTGGAAGTTGAGAGCTCAGAATAGCCACCACTAACCCTATCAATCTCAGCCACCAATTACACTCAACCATCACACACAACTGTTTTCTCCGGCAAAGAACCACCGCATCAGATCTTGTTTCCGGCGACGTACCTCGAAATTTGTTGTTCCCAAATTCCTCCGTCATCAAAATGGCGCTAGAAGGAGGGGAGCCAATCAAGATCTACATCTTAGGAGGAAAAGATGTCTCACAATCATGGTAGAGGTTCTCGAGAAGAAGATGGTTACAATTCTGATGACAGCTTGGGAGATAACCAAGCGCGTCATGAAGCTTATGTTCCGGAAAATGTTGCTGCTCCTCCGCGACATCATGGAACTCCGACCGCCATCGGTGGACAGCCGCCCGTTCTTATCAGTAGTTTGGCATTAATGGAACAATTGTATGTTATGCAAGATGCCATAAATAGTTTCGGGGCGAGATTAGGTTTTGTGGAGGAAGAGCAAGAATCAAGGAGAAAATCTCGGAGTATCCCACGAAATCATCGCCGATCAGGGAAATCCCCTCAGATCGAGGAAGATTCTCGAAGGAGGGAGGAAAATCAGGAAAGGAGATTTCAGCTGGTCACTCCTCGAAGGTTAGATTATTCTGATCCTATTGTTGAACATCCTAGTGAAAATAATTCTGAGCGCAGGTTGTTGAATCCTCAAGAGAGGGCGCGCCCTCATCCTCATCGTTCGGGGCGCACTCCTTGTGAGATTCAAGGGGATGAGGAGCAAATGGCTAGAGAAAGGAGAGATTTTGCCAGCTTGAAAGAACGCCTTGGAATAAGGCTTAATGATGACGATTTGAGGATGGTACTCCTCGAGCTTCAGAAGAAAGACAAACATATGGAATCGAGGCCCCATGATTCACAGCGCGTGCCCCCTGACAACAGGTCGAGGCCCCTTTGACATGAGCGAGCCCTTCCACAGAGTCATGATCCACAGCGCGCGCCCCCTGACAACAGGTCGCGGCCCCTTGGACATGAAAGAATTCTTGCTCGAAATGATAATCCACAACGTGTGCCCCCTGTTCATAACAGGTCGCGGCCCCTTGGATTTGATCAAGCTCCTCATCGTGATAACATTGGAAGAAGGAACCGTGATAACGGTGATAGAAGAATGGATTTGTATCATGGAAATAGGCGCCCCCATAACTAGGGCGCGCCTTCAGGTGGAAGATCCCCTCGTATCCATCAAATCCCCTAAAGCACCCCAGTGAGTCCAGGTCGAGGACGCACTCTCACTCGAGAGGACAGTATCAGAGAGGTTCTCAAGGGAATTCACAACCTCATGGAAATCCTGAGGGTTAGCAAACTCAAACTCAAGAGGATGTTGTGATTCAACCACAAGTAGAGGTTCAAGAAGGCATTCAGACAGCGGCTCCACCGCCGCCTCCACCCCCGGGGGGTACTCAGACTGTGGAACAACCAAATATCCAGAATATTCCTGGAATGGGAACATTCAATGTGGATGATTTAAAGAAACTCCTTGCCCACCTGGATGGAGGAAGAATATCTGCAACTGCGCCAACATCCTCTCCCTTCTCAACTGAAGTGAGAGAAGCCCAACTTCCTGCTGGATATAAGTCAATGACAAATGATCTGCGGTTTCATGGGAATGCAGACCCTGTGGAATTCATCGGATGCTTTGATATCGAGATGGATGTTTATCAAGTGGTAGAACTTGCCAGGTGTCGGTTACTTGCAGCAACTTTCAGGGAGAGTGCTCAGCAATGGTTGTAGAAACTTGGTCCGGGAATGATTACATCTTGGCCGGTGATGAGGAATTTGTTTCTGACAAAATTCCAGGCGGCTGTGAAGTATGCCACTCCTGTCACGACTTTGGCCAACATCAAGCAAAGGGAAGGAGAAAGTCTACAATCTAATTTCAAGAGGTTCAATTCGGAATCCACTACGGTGAGAGGGGCGACTGATGAAACGCTCAAAAGTTTCTTGATAGCTGGATTGTCTGTAGGGACTGATTTCTGGAAACATCTTCAGGGGCGAGACCCACATACTTTAGCTGATGTGTTTGCACAGGCTGAGTCTTTCAAGATTGTAGAGCAATCCTTGGCGGATAATCGAAAGGCAGACGTTCAGAATAGCTCAAAGGCCAAAATAAATAAGAGGAAGGATAGGTCTCCTAGTCCTACTCGTCGCATTGCGACAGGCGCTAATCGAGTGAATGTAGCCGAAGTCGGAAGAAATTGGGGTCCTCCAGATACTTACACTTACGATCAAAGGTCAGGTAACTATACTCCCTTGGCAGCTTCCATTGATCACATCTTCGAAGTAAACAAAAATAAAGGATTCTTCAGGAAGTCAGAGCCTCTATCTTCTTGGCAAAGTAAGGATAAAAAGAAGTACTGTGAATTCCATGAATCCTCAGGGCATAACACTCATGAGTGCCGTCAGCTCAGGGAAGAGATTGAGGATTTAATCAAAGAAGGATATTTGACAGAATGGATTGTCAGAGAGGTAAAGAAGCATAAGAAAAATTCGGACAGAAGAGATGGAGGGCGCGCCCTCAATGGAGATGGTAAGTCGGAAGAGAAGAAATTCGTCAAAGAAGGAAGTATTCACACCATCTTTGGGGGACACCATTTAGGGGGAGATAGCAATCATGCTATGGAGAGGTATTCCAGAGAGGCGAGGTATCGACCTCTCACAAACATGAATAGCTTGGAGTTGAGGCCACCTAAGTTGTTCAAGGGAGAATGTGCTGATATTACTTTTACCGAAGAAGAAGCTAGATGGGTACACCATCCTCATAATGATGCTCTGGTAGTGGCAATTCAGATCGGTTCGAAGAATGACCATTGGGTTTTCATGGACAATGGAAGCTCGGTGAATATACTATACTACAGTACTTATAAGAAGCTGGGACTTTTAGACAATGATATGATTCAAGACAACGGATGGATTTATGGCTTTTCAGGGGAGTCTATGAAAGTTATGGGAGCCATCAAGTTACCAGTAACTCTTGGGGAAGGAATTCTTTCTGTTACTCAAATGATGGATTTCATGATTTTGAATGTGGAATCATCACATAATGCCCTTGTAGGATGACCTCTGTTGAAGGAAATGAAAGTTGTAACCTCCATCTATCATCTTGCAATGAAATTTCCTACGCCAAATGGTGTGGGAACGGTACGGGGATCTCAACATGACTCAAGAGATTGCTACCATAAGGCGATTAAAGGGTTTAGGAGACAACAGGATGGAGGGCGCGCCCTACGTGAGAGTAGTTTAGGAGTCATGAGTATTGTCCCAGAAGAGGTAAAAACCCATTATCTTGTCCAAGAGCTTGAAGAGGAAGCACCGTTTTATAGGGCGCGCCATGAGGATGATACCCCAGTACTTGATGATCTTCAAGAAGGAATTCTGGAAGAAATTGAGGAAGATACAGAGGAGGTAATCTCTATCAGCATTGGAGGTGAGCAAGTTGAAGGAAGAAGGATGTTACGTGAAGGATTAGCACATACCCTTGTTGAGGAAGACTTCCCTCTTAAAGAGGACACGCCCTCCAAGGATGAAATTCCAATTGAAGACCCTCGAAGCTTTGACTTTGATCTTGATCCAAGGATGCCGCAACCGGTTGAGAAGACTGTCCCTACGGAAGATACAATTTCGATTGTAGTAGATGAAACAGATCCAGATAAAGTCTTAAAGATCGGCTCTCAATTGACTCCTAGGTTGAGGGAAATGCTCACTTATTTCCTCTTGAATAATTTAGATGTTTTTGCCTGGAGTCACGCTGATATGGTAGGGATCGACCCAAAAGTCATGTGCCATCATTTGAACATAGATCCCGCTAAGAAAGGAATTCGCCAGAAACGTCAGCCCGTGAGTGGAGAAAGAGCTATAGCATTAAAAGAGGAAGTCGATAGGCTTCTAGATGTCGGTCTGATCAAGGAGTCATATTATCCGGATTGGTTGGCTAATCCAGTCCTTGTCAAGAAGTCAAATGGAAAGTGGAGAACTTGCGTGGATTTTACGGATTTGAACAAGGCTTGCCCTAAAGATAGTTTTCCTCTCCCTCGGACTGATCAGTTGGTGGATGCTACAGCTGGACACGCCCTTTTAAGTTTCATGGATGCTTACTCGGGCTATAATCAAATTCCTATGTATGAATCTAATCAGGAACATACTTCCTTCATCACAGACAGAGGTTTGTATTGCTACATTGGAATGCCGTTTGGGTTGATTAATGCTGGGGCAACCTATCAAAGGTTAGTAAATATGATGTTTAAAGATTTGATCGGGAAGACCATGGAAGTATATGTGGACGACATGCTTGTTAAATCCTTAAAGGCGGAAGATCATGTAAAGCACTTGCAACAGATGTTTGAAATATTGAGAAAGTATAGAATGAAGCTGAATTCGCAGAAGTGTGTATTTGGGGTGGAATCCAGAAAGTTTTTGGGTTTTATGGTTAATCATCGTGGAATTGAGGCAAATCCGGCAAAGATTAAGGCACTGCTGGACATGAAATCCCCATCTACCGTGAAGCAAGTTCAGAGCCTGACAGGGAGGATAGCCGCTCTCAATCGTTTTGTCTCGAAGTCTTCGAATAAGTGTAAAGAATTCTTCAAAGCAATCAAAGGCACGTCCAATGACTTTGTGTGGACTCCTGAGTGTGAGGAAGCTTTTCAGAAAATCAAGGAACATTTGGGAAATCCACCGCTTTTGGCAAAACCTTTGGAAGGAGAAACTTTAATATTGTACTTGGCGGTTTCGGAATACTCCATTAGTGCGGTGTTGGTAAGAGAAGAAGTTGATCATCAGTCTCTAGTTTACTATGTGAGCAAGCGTTTGCATGATGCAGAAACTCGATACACTAGCATGGAAAAGCTGGTTTATGCCCTAATCTTAGCGGCAAGGAAGCTTCGCCCTTATTTTCAAGCTCATAAAATTGAAGTTCGAACTTCCTATCCATTAAGAGGAATTCTTCACAAGCTGGAAGCCTCAGGGAGAATGCTGAAACGGGATATTGAACTGGGGCAGTTTGATTTGGAGTATACACCAAGAACATCAATTAAGGGACAAGCTTTAGCAGATTTCATCCTGGAGTTTGATTCAGAGACTGAGGAAAAATCACTTGTCTTGGTGGAACCTGAAATTCCTCCCGAGAGGGCGCGCCCTCTCGAGGAAGTTCCCCAACCTTGGTGGAAGTTGCATGTAGACGGTGTTGTGAATAACGGAGGAGCTGGTGCAGGTGTAATTTTGGTTACCCCTGAAGGAAATCAACTCATGGGTGCGATCCACTTCAATTTCAAGGCAACTAATAATGATGCGGAATATGAGGCTCTGATTAACGGATTGAAGATGGCCTTGGAAATGAAAGTACTAAATTTGGTTGTGCTAAGTGATTCCGAGTTAGTGGTCGGGCAGGTTAAAGGAGGATTTCAGTGTAGAGGTCCAAGGACAGAGCTTTACATGAAGTGTGTTCGACGTTTGATCCTGAAGTTTCGTGAAGTGAGACTAGATTGTGTTCCTCGGGATGAGAATTGCAATGCAGATATCTTAGCCAAGTTGGGATCTCAGAAAGATGCCATGTTGTTGGGAACTATTCCTTTTCAAATCCAAGAAGTGCCTAGTATCCCGGAGGTGGAAGTCATGGAGGTAGAAGACACTCTACAGGTCACTTGGATGACTCCAATTCTGGAATATTTTCGTAAAGGAACTCTGCCTATAGATAAAGTTGAAGTAAGGAGACTCCGATATCAAGCAGCTAGGTTTGTGTAGTATGATGGAATCCTGTACAAAAGGGGTTTTAACCAACCACTTCTCAAGTGCATAGATGGAGATGAATGCGATTTTATCCTTAGAGAAATACATGAAGGAGTTTGTTGCAATCACTCGGGGGTGGTTCATTGGCAATGAAGGTGTTAAAGCAAGGCTATTATTGGCCTACTATGAAGAAGGATGCCTATGAGTTTGTCAAGGCATGTGATAAATGTCAGAGGTTTGCCAACTATTCAACGACTCCGGTAACTACTTTAACTTCCATGATGAGTCCGTGGCCGTTCGCTATGTGGGGGATTGACCTCATTGGAGAACTCCCTAAGGCCAAAGGAGGTATCAAGTATGCTGTGGTTGCTGTTGATTATTTCACCAAGTGGGCGGAAGCAATGCCGTTGGCAACAATCACTGCAAAGAAAATTAAGGATTTTGTGTTTAACTCCATTGTGTGTAGGTTCGGGATTCCTTACAAACTTATTTCGGATAATGGAAAACAGTTTGACAGCAGGGAATTGTGAAAATTGTGCGAGGACTTAGGAATCAAGAAAGAGTTCGCAGCTGTGTATCATCCTCAGAGTAATGGGCAAACTGAAGCTATCAACAAGATAATCAAGAACACTTTGAAGACCAAGCTAGAAGAAAGCAAAGGAAATTGGCCCGAGGAACTTCCTATGGTCTTATGGTCGTACAACACAACTCCAAGGACCACAACTGGGGAATCTCCTTTTATGCTGTCTTATGGGTGTGAGGCAATGGTGCCGGTAGAAATTGGAGCAAGATCATTCCAAAGGGATTTCTATGATGAAGAATCGAATATGATAAATCAAAGGCTAAATCTTGATTTCCTAGAAGAGATAAGGGGAAATTTGCAGTTGAGGTTGGCAACTTATCAGTAGAGAACTGCAAGGTACTATAACAAGAAGGTGAAGACTCAGCCTTTCAAGGTGGGTGATCTAGTTATACGGAAAGTCATGCCAAATACAAGAGTAGCAGCACATGGAGTTTTTGGTCCCAACTGGGAAGGACCTTACAGGATCAAGTCTATCATTTGGGAAGGCACTTATCATCTGGAAGATTTGGATGGCAACACAATCCCGAGAGCATGGAATGCGGAGCATTTGAGGAAATACTATCAGTAGGGTGCGGCTTCGGCCCCCTATTTTTATGAAGACTTATATTTAAGTTATAGACTAGTATGAATAAATTTTCTCCTAGTCTAGGGGGGTAGTACATATACGCCTTCCTCAGATTTAGTTGAGACATTTGTTATTTTTTCACATTTTGTTTTCCTTAGCTAGGGGGTAATATACCTTCCCTAGTTTTGAAGAAATTCAAGGTTACTGAAGATTTCCGTTAATATCAAGAATTTTTATATTTTCAAGATTAAATAAGAGGACCGCGCCCTAACTCAATTGGACGCGCCTTTATGATCATTGAAGAATTTACAAGTATGATATTAACAAGTTACAAAGATTTGAAGTTAAGTAGAAGTTTTATCAACAAGCCGTGCTCCGAAAATAACAGGACGCGCCTTCAGTTGCATACATAAAAAATTACTTGGAGATTTTGAAGAACATAACTTTATCAAATGATTATTGGGCAATATGTTTTTTGAAAAGTCTGTAAGAAGAAAATATTTTTAATTTTCATCCTGGAAGGTTACACCCTCATCCGAGGGCGCGCCCTATTACAGAGGAGGAATCCAAGTGAAAAGGCCCAAGGCAATGATAAAGCAATATTTATGCAATAAAATTATTAAACGGCATCAAAAGGCATTAAAGTTAAAGATAATTAATTCAAAAATACAACTTGCAAGGTTTTACAGAGGGCCTGCACCTCAGAAAAGTTAAAAAAATCTCAAGTTCAAACGTTTCAAAATAAATATTTAAGGCTTGTCCTTAGAAGGAGACGCGTCCTTAGAAGATGGGTTTATCTCAGACACATTTTCAACATGAGGAGATTTGACAGGAGAAACTTCAACATTTCCCTCTTGTTCTTCCACAGGTGTGGGAGTTCCTTCCAAGGACGCGTCCTCATCCACTTCAGGTTGTACAAGACCCAGAGAGATTCTTTTCGCTTGGATCGCTACCGCTTCATTTACTTTAAAATCTTCGATCCAATCGATGGTCTCTTGTCCGAATTTTGAAAAGTTGTATTCGGGGTCAACTGCTAGGAAGCCGGATGCATAATGCTTGAAGCCTTCAGAAAAGGCCACGTCTTTAATACTCTTCTTTTTAGAAGCCCATCCAGATAGCTTTTCTTCTTCAAGACTGTCTTTTTCTGATTGAAATTTCTTCTTAGATTCAACCAAAGATTTGTAGAGATTTCTAGTAGAAGATAGTTCATCGTTGAGATCTGCAATCTGAGAATCTTTTGCTTCTCTTAATTTCTTGAACTGATCATCTTTTCCCTTCAGTTGTCTGGATAGTCTCTTATTTTCAGTGTCTAGTTCATTAAGGCGCGCCCTCATTTTTTGGTTCGACTCTTTGATATGGTTGGCATGGAAGTGGAGTTGGGCAGCTGAAGAAATTAAAACATTTTCAATTTGGTCATCGGTGCGAGAGGACCAACCCTTAACTTCTTCCTCGGAGAAGAATTTAGAAGATGCGGCTCCAAGGAATGTCTGCACAGAGGGATCAGTAAATTCAACGATCCTTGGTCGTTTGAAAGGCGCGTCCACTTTAGTCTGATCACCGACAAGATCGGAAGTTTTTCTCTTTGGGGACTTGGCCACAGGAGGTGCATTTTTTATGCGAGTAGGGCTGATAAGTGGATTTTATATCCACTGGGAATGCCTCCGTTCGGCTTAAATTGATTGTTTTGGACTCAAGTTGTTGTAGTTTTGATGTGTTTTGCTTAGTTGTGCAGATTTACGAGAACGTTGATTAAAGTTGATGCTTCTATCGTTCTTGGAGAATTAATTGATTAAAATTCGGATTTTTGAGAAGGGCTGCGCACCTTATACTGTTTGGGCCATCTCTGGAGTTCTAGAAGTCCGTTTTCAGCCCATTTACAGTCCACGCGAAGCTTGAGAGATTTTCTACAATATGGGATAGGTTTTACACGACCAGGCCGCGTGTGGTGGGCCCAGGAAGCACGACCAGCAGATAGATGGGAGCAGAAAAATTACTGTTTTGCCCTTTTCTAGTTCTAATTGTATTTTAGGCAATTTTTAATACCTAAATTGAATTCTAATTGTAATAGAAGGTAATATCTTGCTGGGCAAGATTTGTAGAGCCTATTTAAACACATCCGACCATTGTAAATCATAACAATTGATAGCTTTTAATCGTATCAAGGTACTTTCGATCTTCAATTCTTTCTTCAATATTATGTTTTCATTCATTATCATTATTATTATGTTTTCTTTATTAAATATGCATAACTAATTCTCTAATCTGAGGATTGGGTAGTATTCCTTGGTATTCATGCATGCTTGATTATGTGATTTTCTGCTTTGTTGATCTGTTAATGAGATCTTAACACAATTAGGGGAGTCATGAACCTTTGATTGTATTCTAGGGATTGTAATAAGCTTGGGAGAGAAGTTGCAATCTTAGTACATGATTTAACAGACATAATTTGAATATTAGATCGGGAGATTAATAGGAGAATTGTGAGACATATAATTCTTGGCATTTAACAGTTTATAGATATACTTTGATTGTATCACGGGAGTGACAATTAGGGTGTAGCTGTAAGCACTATATTGTAGCCTGGGAGGGTACAGTATAACTTTAGAAGAATTGTTTTCAGCAAGGTAGGAACACAGATATCACATTAATATTGAGCATGTATTGAGACCAAGTGAAGAACCCCAGTTCTTAGAATGTTTTCCAACATATTTGAATCTCAGTTTAAAATTAATTCTTAGTGCTTATAATTAGTTCTTGGTTAATTTAGTTAATACACAGACCCAAAAATTCTTCTTACACACTTCTAGACGTAAAGAGATAAGAAACCTGAACTTTGATATTACATTCAGTCCTTCCCTGCGAACGAACACACAAAAATACTATTAACAAATTGGCGCCGCTGCCGGGGAAGGCAGTATAGTTGAGTTTAGGTTAATTGTTTCTTATTGTTTAGATTTTAATTGGTTCCACAAGTTGTTTTGTTGGTGATTTTCAGGTGTATGCTACGTTCATCTTGCGCTAGAAAATTGGAATTTGACCCTGAAATCGAGCGTACTTTGAGAAAGTTAAGGAAAGATAAAGCTAAGATGGGAGATCCAGAACCTCGACCAGCTGTTAATGTTGATCAGTCTTCTATTTGGGACCATGAGACACCGAATCCAGCCAATTGCATGTACAAAACTCCAGAGATTGGTGCAGCTCAGTTCCATATTAATCCGAGCTTAATTCAGATGATCAGCAATCAGGCTTTTGAAGGAGACATTGAATTAGAAGACCCACACAGACATCTAGAGCGTTTTGTGCAGATGTGTGGCTCATTCAGAATCACTGGTGTTACGAGTGATCAGATTCGTCTCCATATGTTTCCCTACTCTATTAAGGGAAGAGCTTTGGAATGGTTTCAGCAACTTCCAAACACTTCGGTTGCTACATGGGAGAGTCTTTCTACGGCATTCTTGTCCAAATACTATCCCTCTGACAAGACGCAACAGTTGAGGACTATGATTATGAGTTTTAAAGCACAACCGGGTGAAGGTCTATATCAGGCATGGGAGAGATTCAAGGCACTGTTGAGGAAGTGTCCACATCATGGCTTGGAAGATTGGCAGATCATCAGTACTTTTTATGGGGCCATGAATGCAGATATTCGTTTGAGTTTGGATGTAGCTACGGGTGGAAATTTCAAGAAGGCACCAACTACCCAAGCTAAAGCACTCCTTGAAGAATTGGCATCTAATAATTATTCATGGGCACCTAGTGGGACGAGCTCAGCAAAAGCAGCACAAGAATCTGAGATGATCAACATGCTGGCTCAAAAGTTGGATACTCTAACTCAGGAGGTGCGAGGACAAAAGGTAAATGTGAATGCTATTTCTTCACCTATGGAAGGGTATCATGATTATGGTGCTAGTCAGAACTCGTATGTTCAATAATTTCCAGAAGAAGCATCTTTTATTCAAGGAAGACAGCCTTGGCCTGTGCAGAATAATTCTTACTACAATCCGAATCAAAGGCCAAACAATAATCTTTCTTACAGCAATAATCATGCAGCTAATCCTTCCTATGCATTTCCAAGGCAGAATCAACCTCCTGGTTTTCAGTCACGACCGCCATATCAAGCACAGCAGCAGTATCAACCTCCACTAAAGAAAGAACCAGCTGAGTGGGAGGTTGCACTAAATAAGATTATGCAAGGGACTTCTGGGGCATTGGCTAATTTGGAATCAAGAATAGATCAGATGGCATCATCTCAAAAGATGCTAGAAACACAGATTGGACAGATTGCCTCAAAGATGGGTGTTCGTGAACAAGGGTCTCTTCCTAGTCAACCCGACCAGACTGGTAAAGAGCAATGTAAAGCAATTACTTTGAGGAGCGGAAAAGAGTTGCCCGAGGTTGAGGTTTTTAAGCCTAAAGAGAGTGATGCTGAGAAAGAGGATGAGCCAGTAGAGATTACTGCAGACATGGCAGAAAAAGAAGATGAGAAGAAGAAGGAAGAAGAATCAGAAAAGCCATATGTTCCTCCACCACCTTATGTTCCTCCTATTCCATTTCCACAGAGACTTCACAACAGGCATTTAGAGAAGCAGTACGAGAAGTTCTTGACTATGTTCCGGCAGTTGCACGTTAATATTCCGTTGGCTGAAGCTTTGAATCAGATGCCACTTTATGCTAAATTTCTTAAGGAGATGTTGACAAAGAAGAGGAAACTTGAAGATGCAGAGACTATTACTCTTAATGCTGAATGCAGTGCAGTCATCCAAAAGGCCATTCCTCAGAAATTGAAAGATCCGGGAAGCTTCTCTTTGCCTTGCACTATTGGGAAGATGGAAAACATGAAAGCCTTGTGTGACTTAGGTGCAAGTGTGAGTTTGATGCCATATTCAATCTGCAAAAGGCTTGGTCTTGGAGAACTTAAAAAGACACGGATTTCACTTCAGTTGGCGGATCGTTCTGTTAAGTATCCATTGGGGGTTATTGAAGACGTGGTTGTTAAAGTGGATAAATTTGTCATACCTTGTGATTTTGTGGTGTTAGAGATGGATGAAGATGTCGAGATACCCATTATCTTGGGACGGCCATTCTTGGCTACTGCTGGCACTACAATCGATGTTAAAGCTGGAAAATTGACATTGAATGTTGGCGAGGACAAAGTGGAATTTTATCTGAACAAAGCAATGAAGATGCCTCCTTTTGGAGCAACGTGTTTTACTGTTGACAGAGTTGATGAAATTGTGCAGCTAGAAAATGAACACTTCATGGGAGCAGAACGGGTGTTAGATGATGTAGTAGAAGAAGAAGTACTGGTTGTACGAGACACAGAAGTTGAGATGGCTTTTACACTTTCAGAGGCACCACAGGTGGAACTTAAACCTCTACCTGATAATTTGAGGTATGCCTTTCTTGGTCCTAATGATACATATCCTGTGGTAGTTTCTGCTTTGCTCATTGATGATGAGAGAGAAAAGTTATTACATGTTCTTCGGCAATATAAATCAGCTATTGGTTGGACAATTCAAGATATCAAGGGAATTAGCCCTGCTCTTTGCATGCATAGAATTGCCTTAGAAGATGATCATAAGCCTGTGATTGAGGGACAAAGAAGATTGAATCCGAATTTGCAAGAGGTGGTGAAGAAAGAAATCACTAAGTTGCTTGATGCTGGTATCATATATTCGGTTCCACACAGTAAATGGGTTAGTCCTATTCATGTTGTGCCTAAGAAAGGTGGGATGACTGTTGTTCACAATGAGAAGAATGAATTAATTCCCACGAGAACAGTAACAGGTTGGAGAGTTTGCATTGACTATAGGAAGTTGAATAACGCTACTCGCAAAGATCACTTTCCCCTCCCATTCATTGATCAAATGCTCGAAAGGTTGGCGGGTAATGAGTATTACAACTTTCTGGATGGATTTTCGGGTTACTTTCAGATTCCTATTGCACCCGAAGATCAAGAGAAGACCACCTTTACTTGTCCTTATGGCACTTTTGCTTATCGGAGGCTTCCTTTTGGTTTGTGTAATGGTCCTTCAACGTTTCAACGGCTCATGAACCACATTTTCTCAGATTTTATAGGAAGAGACATGGAGGTATTTATGGATGACTTCACGGTATATGGTTCTTCTTTTGAATCATGTCTAGCCAGTTTATCAAAGGTGTTGTAGAGATGTACTGAAACGAATCTTGTTCTTAATTGGGAAAAATGTCACTTTATGGTGAAGGAAGGCATTGTGCTTGGGCATAAAATCTCTAATAAAGGCATTGAGGTCGATAGAGCAAAAATTGAAGTTATTGAAAAATTGCCACCACCTTCATCTGTGAAAGGAATTCGAAGCTTTCTTGGGCATGCTGGTTTTTATCGACGGTTCATCAAGGATTTCTCCAAGTTAGCTTGGCCACTCTGCAATCTTCTTGAAAAGGATCGTGTTTTTGACTTTGATGAAAGTTGTCTTGATGCTTTTAACAGGTTGAAGAAGGAACTTACTTCTGCACCCATAGTTACATCTCCCGATTGGAGCTTGCCATTTGAGCTTATGTGTGATGCTAGTGACTATGCTGTGGGTGTTGTTCTTGGGCAAAAGAAGGATAAGCGTATGCATGTGATAGCTTATGCAAGCAAGACTCTTGATGATGCGCAAATCAACTATTCCACTACGGAGAAAGAGCTACTTGCAGTGGTGTTTGCACTTGATAAATTCAGATCCTATCTTGTTGGGTCTAAGGTGATTGTCTATTCGGATCATGCTGCGATTCGTTTCTTGATGACAAAGAAGGATGCCAAGCCTCGTTTAGTTCGTTGGATTCTCTTACTCCAGGAATTTGATCTTGAGATTCGAGATAAGAAGGGGTCCGAGAACTTGGTAGCTGATCATTTATCTAGGTTGGATCAAGGAGATGGAGAGATAGGAGGTGAGAAACCTATCAATGATAAATTTCCGGAAGAGCAGCTTCTAGGTGTGTCCTTGTCTACACCATGGTATGCAGATTTTGTGAACTACATTGTGGGAGGAGTTGTGCCTGATAATCTTTCTTATAATCAGAAGAAGAAGTTCTTTTATGATGTGAAGCATTACTATTGGGAGGAACCGCTGCTTTACAAAGAATGTGCTGATGGAATGTTTCGTAGATGTGTACCTCATGATGAAGTTCCTCATATTTTCAGACATTGCCATTCTCTAGAGTGTGGAGGTCATAACAGTAGCATGAAGACAGTGGCGAAAGTTTTACAGTCAGGATTCTATTGGCCAACCATGCATCAAGATGCTAGAGACTTTGTGGCAAAATGTGATAGATGTCAACGAGTTGGGAATATTTCGAGGAGAAACGAGATGCCTTTACAATCTATTCTTGAGGTGGAGATTTTCGATGTGTGGGGGATGGACTTCATGGGTCCATTTCCATCTTCTTATGGAAATCAGTATATTTTGGTGGGAGTTGATTATGTATCTAAATGGGTTGAAGCAATTGCGTCTCCTACTAATGATGCTAGAGTGGTGAAGAAGTTCTTGAAGAAAAATGTGTTCACTAGATTTGGAGTGCCAAGGGCTATTATCAATGATGGAGGTTCGCACTTTTGCAATAAACAAGTGGCTGATCTCTTGAAAAAGTATGGTGTGACACAAAAGGTGGCAACTCCTTATCATCCGCAAACAAGTGGACAAGTTGAGATTTCGAATCGTGAGCTGAAGTCAATTTTGGAGAAGACAGTGGCAAGTTCGAGAAAAGATTGGTCAACAAAGCTTGATGATGCACTTTGGGCATATAGAACGGCATTTAAAACACCTATTGGGATGTCTCCTTATAGGTTGGTTTTTGGGAAGCCATGTCATTTGCCGGTGGAACTTCAGCATAAGGCGTTTTGGGCGACAAGAAATTTGAATTTTGATTTAAAATCCGCGGGAGAGAAGCGTTTGCTTCAACTTGGAGAGCTTGAGGAGATTAGGCTCCAATCTTATGAAAATGCTAGTATCTACAAGGAGAAGACCAAATTGTGGCATGACAAGCACATTCAGAAGAAGGAATTTGAGGTTGGGCAACATGTTCTATTGTTTAATTCAAGACTTCGTTTATTCCCTGGAAAGCTTAGATCAAGATGGTCCGGTCCTTTTGAGATTGTGAAGGTTTATCCTAATGGGGTTTGTGAGATTATTAGAGAAGGGTCGGATGTATTCAAGGTGAACGGGCAGAGACTTAAGCCATACCTGCTTGGAGAAATAGTGGAGCAAGGAATGAGCATTCTCCACCTTCAAGACCCTACTATGAATTGAGGAAGTACGTCAAGCTATTGACGTTAAACGAGCGCTTCTTGGGAGGCAACCCAAGTTATGTAGTATTTGTGTAAAAAAAAAAAAGAAAAAAAAGAAAAAAAAGAGAGTGTTGTGAGTTTGAAAAAAAAAAAGCAAGAGAGTGTTGTGAGTAAAAAAAAAAAAAATTACAAAAAACAGTTACAAAAACAGTAGCAGCCCGCGCATCTGGCGCCAAGGCCGCGCAGGACGCGCACATCCCACCTGCGCAACAGCATCAGTTTCGCGCCTCATGCGCCCTGCTCCCCTGCACTGTACGTTTTTTTTTTTTGCTTAAAATCTCAATTTCTTTCACTTCTTTTATTCTAAATCATATCCTATATCCTAAATCATATCCAAATCTTAAACCTATCATCTCCAATTCCTATTCTAACCTAAATTCAAATCCTAAACACACCCCAATCCTATTCTACATCTAATTTCATCTCAATTTCTTACATCTCCTACATATACATAAACCTATACATACACAAACACTTCTATAAACCTCAAAATTCTTAACTTTCATCCATTCAAAGTGCAAGGGGGAATTAAATTCGAATTTTTTGGGGATTCATCTAGCAAGTTCACCTCTTTGATTCAATTGGGTAATATTCTATCTCATCTTTTATTTGAATTTGTGAATTTTGCAAGCTAGGGTTCTTGGTGTGTAATTTGGGGGTTCTTTATTTCGTGAATTGTTTGGAGATTATTGTGCCTTGCTTGATATTTGTTGATTATGGCTCCTAAAAGGCAACGAATAATGGGTGGTAGTAGTAGTGCTCGTCTATCTTCGGATGAGAATGATGTTGTGGGAGATGGAGTGGAAAAATTTGTGAATGAGAATGCCAAGGCGGAGTATGGTAGGTTAGTTTCGAAGGGGGTTATTCAGGAAAGAAGGCTTGTGCCATATAAGTATGAGGAGATGGTTGCGATGATTAGTGAGCGGGGTTGGACGTTATTTTGTGAATTTGCTAATGATGCCTCGTTGGATGTGGTTAGGGAATTCTATGCTAATGCTTCGATAGCAAGGAATAATTCCACGGTTGTGAGGGGTCGGAAGGTGGATTATTCGCCTCGTGCTATTCGTAATTTGATTAGGCAACCTCCTAAGCCTAGAGATGCTACAGATTGGGGACAAAAGTCTAAGGATGATGTTGATCTTGATGCACTCATTGGTGAGTTATGTGTTCCGGGAACGAAGTGGAAATGTAAGTTAGGTACGGAGATAAAGCGTACTTTCCCGGCTTCGTCATTGTCTGGTTTTGCAAAGGCATGGTTCTTTTTCATCAGTTCTAATATCATTCCGTCAAACCATGTTTCTGATGTTACTGTTGATAGAGCTATCTTGCTATGGGGTATTCTCAAAGGTGAATATGTTGACCTTGGGTACCTTATTAATCAAAATATTCTTCGGTTTTTGGGAAGCAATTCATCGTCTAGTATTCCTTATGCTTCTATTATCTCGTACTTGTGTGATGCGTCGAAAGTCAAATGGTATCAAAGTGAGCCGGTGCATAAACCTATGGTTTCTATTAAGGATGCTACTATTGATCGGTTGAGGTTGAAGGAGTGGCCGGGCGGCACTCCTCATCCTAGGGGATTAGGTTTTGTTGTTGATGGTGCAAGTGGTCAGAGAGCAGGCGCTCCGCCACCTGTTGGAAGGGCACCGGAAGTGGCTAGGGCAGGTTCTTCGCAGAGTACTATGGATATATCCGTTTTTGAATCTTATTTTCGTCGAATGACTAGGCGGTTGGATGCTATGCATGCAAGCAGTCGCCAGTATTCTGAGGACATGGGCATAGCTTTGGAGGCAAAGTTTCAGTCACCTAGTACTCCTGTTCAGTGGCCTATATTTGGAGCTCGGACTCCGTACCCTCCACCGGATTCTTCTGATGAGGATGACGAGGGTGACGACAGCGAGGACGAGTAGGTATGTTTTCTACTTTCCCTTGTATTTACTTCCATTCAATGCGGACATTGAATCTTTCAAGTTTGGGGGTGTTTTGAGGGATTAGTAGTTGTTGTTGTATATATGTGTTCATGTAGGATTTCATGTTTTGCATATTAGTAGTAGTAATTCATGCATATATGTTCGTGTTATCTACGTTTGTTTCATATAGGACATTCTGTTTTTATTTCTGTATACCATGTAAGTTCATTCTAGTTGCATTTTCATGGCATGCATATTTCATGATCCCTTAAGACGGGCTCATTCTGATTGGTAGGTAGATGTCTAATTGAGTGTGGTAATGATGAATAGAGGGTTGATTTATAGTTTCTATGAAATTGACTTATGTGTTTCGGAAACAAAACTAATTACACAGTCTCATTGGGTACTTTTGGGCTAGGTTAAGGTCATGCTTGTTTGGATGCTTTGAGATTTAATCACTTGATTATATTTATAATTTTCGTTATTCCCTTGATAGCGTAGGGACACTAAAGTCTAAGTTTGGGGGAAACCAGGAATTTCATGCTAGTTGTTTAGTTGTTGGCTAGGTGTCAAATGGCTAGTAGCCGGCTCATATTTATATGAGTAGTCTAGGGTTGGAAATGAGAAAGGCTCATTCCAGATCGCAGAAAAAAAAAAGAAAAAAAAAAGAGAAAAAAAAAGAAAAAAAAAAGAGAAAAAAAAAAGAGAAAAAAAAGTCAATAAATTGTTTATATGCAAAATTAACCAGAGTGAGCTCTTTAATACTCGAGTAATTAAGTCTGAGGGGACTTAGTCCTAGTGACCTAAGGCTTTTATAGTCTGGGATCCACTGACCTAACACTCGCTACATGGGTATTATTGTATAAGCCTTTTGGGGTCTCATCCATTGCACGGTTAAATAAGCATGCTTGTATATATGTGTCGTAGTAGTTAGTAATAAAGCATGAATTTCTGTCTACCTTGGATAAGGATGGAGGTGTTTCTAGGTTATGAAGTGTCTACAGTCTATTCTATTTATAAACCTGTGATTGTCTTGGCGAAGGATATGTATGATTTTTAACCTAGTTTTGGGAGTATTTCTGATGAGCATTGCACACACACACACACACACGTTTCTGTTCATGTAATGTTAGTATACGGGAACTTGGTCGAGCTCTATTTGGATTTAGTTGCATTCTTTGAGATATTTGCTTGTTAGTTGGTTTTGGTTAGTTTGAAGGGGATCGTTGCATATTTCATATTAGTTGCATTCATGCATTGCATTGCATTAGGTTAAATGGATTTTGTGGGTACATTCGCTATAGGCCCTCACGAGACCTTACTCGTCCACTAGGGCTGCCTAGGGGTTTAAAGGGCTTGTTGCATATGCCAAATGCAACCGTGATCACCTACGGAAGTGGTACTAGTTAGTTAGTTGTAATTGTTTATGCTTGAGGACAAGCATCAGTTTAAGTTTGGGGGTTTGATAAGTGGATTTTATATCCACTGGGAATGCCTCCGTTCGGCTTAAATTGATTGTTTTGGACTCAAGTTGTTGTAGTTTTGATATGTTTTGCTTAGTTGTGCAGATTTACGAGAACGTTGATTAAAGTTGATGCTTCTATCGTTCTTGGAGAATTAATTGATTAAAATTCGGATTTTTGAGAAGGGTTGCGCACCTTATACTGTCTGGGCCATAACTGGAGTTCTAGAAGTCCGTTTTCAGCCCATTTACAGTCCACGCGAAGCTTGAGAGATTTTCTACAATATGGGATAGGTTTTACACGACCAGGCCGCGTGTGGTGGGCCCAGGAAGCACGACCAGCAGATAGATGGGAGCAGAAAAATTACTATTTTGCCCTTTTCTAGTTCTAATTGTATTTTAGGCAATTTTTAATACCTAAATTGAATTCTAATTGTAATAGAAGGTAATATCTTGCTGGGCAAGATTTGTAGAGCCTATTTAAACACATCCGACCATTGTAAATCATAACAATTGATAGCTTTTAATCGTATCAAGGTACTTTCGATCTTCAATTCTTTCTTCAATATTATGTTTTCATTCATTATCATTATTATTATGTTTTTTTTATTAAATATGCATAACTAATTCTCTAATCTGAGGATTGGGTAGTATTCCTTGGTATTCATGCATGCTTGATTATGTGATTTTCTGCTTTGTTGATCTGTTAATGAGATCTTAACACAATTAGGGGAGTCATGAACCTTTGATTGTATTCTAGGGATTGTAATAAGCTTGGGAGAGAAGTTGCAATCTTAGTACATGATTTAACAGACATAATTTGAATATTAGATCGGGAGATTAATAGGAGAATTGTGAGACATATAATTCTTGGCATTTAACAGTTTATAGATATACTTTGATTGTATCACGGGAGTGACAATTAGGGTGTAGCTGTAAGCACTATATTGTAGCCTGGGAGGGTATAGTATAACTTTAGAAGAATTGTTTTCAGCAAGGTAGGAACACAGATATCACATTAATACTGAGCATGTATTGAGACCAAGTGAAGAACCCCAGTTCTTAGATTGTTTTCCAACATATTTGAATCTCAGTTTAAAATTAATTCTTAGTGCTTATAATTAGTTCTTGGTTAATTTAGTTAATACACAGACCCAAAAATTCTTCTTACACACTTCTAGACGTAAAGAGATAAGAAACCTGAACTTTGATATTACATTCAGTCCTTCCCTGCGAACGAACACACAAAAATACTATTAACAAGGGCGCGTCCTCTCGGGATTGACAGCAACGGGTTTCTCTAAATTGATACCAAATCCTCTTGGAAGGTCATCCATACTTGAAGAAACCAAAAGAGCAAATATGAGTAGAGTAATGAATAATAATCAAAGTATACGGAAGAAAATTTAATTAAACTCTACCAGTATCCAAGGACGCGTCCTAACTTGGGGCCGCGTCCTTAGTATAAGAGATGTTGTGATCATCAGGAACATTTTCCTCAAGGATGTTCTCTTCTTCACCCTCTTCTAAATCTTCACTAATGGTCGATTTAATGGGGATTCCGTTTCTAAAGCGTTGAAACGGAATAATAGTTCCAACTTCTTTAGAAAGGAGCCCCACCCTTTTTAAATTATCTTCAGTTACAAGGGTGTTTAAATCGAAACTCCCGGGTGGGAGGTTGAGAATAACTTGAGCACGCTCCAAAGGCGTGCCCTTTAGTTCATCGACTACTCTGCGGTCTAAAGAAGGAAGAAAGTGAGAGTAATATAAAGGAAAGGTTAGAGAAAGACGGAGTAAAGAATGAGGACGCGCCCTTACCTGGATCGTAGTTAAACGTAATTTTGACCCTCTCCACGTCCCAAACGTAAAAGAAAGGTTCCTTCCACCGTTTTACGTGACTGATTTTTCCTTCGGAAAATCCTTTCTTGTTATGTTTTTTATTTACTACGAAGTAGAAATAACCCTTGCCTGTCTTTCTAATGCTAAAAAAGTAACTAAACTCCTCCATGGAAGGGATACCCAACTTTAAATCATGATACATGATGAAGAGGGCAGCTGCGAGAGTATAGCTGTTAGGTGAAAGCTGAATTGGGGCGACATTATACCATTCGATAATATTTTTATAGTATTGGTGCAAGGGCGCGCCTACACCTAAAGTAACCAATTTCGGTGTTAGCACCATCCTGGGAATTTTGAATTCTTCCTCGTAATTAAAAATGTGAGGACGCATCAAAGAAGGAGGACGTCCCCAGATGCCAGCTACGTTGTAATATATCATGCACCATTTAATTTCATCGATAGTTGCAACACTAGACATTCCTACACAGTCGACTTTGTTGGCTTTCTTTCTAAGTGCATTTTTCTCCGCCTCAGAAAATTCTTCTCTATATTTACTCCAATCTAAATCCTTTTCGCTTTTTTTTTATGGGAGGATGGATATAGGGGATAGGTGAACAAGGAGGGGAATAGGCTGTTTGAGATTCCTCGTCATCGGAAAGCGCGTCCTCATGATTGGACGCATCCTCATTGGAATGGTTGATTTCTTTATTAGAATTCTCTTCGTCAGAAGAAATAATTTTATTACCTCTTCGTTTAGAGATAATTTGTTCAGCTTCAATGTCATCAACATCATCAAGAAAAGGTTCAAGTAAAGGAGATGGAGTTTTCTTTTTCCGAAGATTAATTCGGGTTCGAAGGGGGATATGATCAAGAGAGTCAAGGGAATCAGAAGATGAACTTGCCATGACTTCAGAAAGATTATTTATAAGATATGCTTTATCTTCAGAAGAAATGAAAGAAAAGAGAGGCTTTGGATATTCTGGTGGGAATGAAATGTATGGAGGTGAGTAAGTGCCAAGTCTTCTATTGAAATCTTTGAAAGGATGGAATGGAGAGGACGCGCCCTCGTCCTCCAGCTGCAAAAGTAAAAAGAAATTTTAAGGGCGCGTCCAGAGAAGTTATCAAAGAGGATGGAAAATCTACTTAAAAAATATATATAGAAGTACGTCTATATAGTAAAGGGCGTTCTACCGGATGTGGCGCGTCTATTAACCATTTACAAGGAATTATCTTAACAAGTTAATAGTCAATAAACAGCTTTTCAACCATGAAATTGGGCAAAAAATGAATCAAACACACATACATATACACATATATACATCGGAAAGATGAAGAACACACCAAAAATTTGAACAGTCACATGGCAATATCATTTGAATTACATGGAGATAACATAAAGTGGAGATACGGGGATGTACCTTGAGAGTGTCCGATTGATATCTGGGGAAAAACGGTGCTGAAAACGACTACCTTGATCGGTTTTTGATCGGAAAAGAAAAAAATCGCCAGTGGAGTGTTCTTTTGAAGAAAGAGTAAAGTAAAAAGATTAGGTTAAAATGATTGGGGGTATTTATAGGGAAGAGAGGTGATTATTGGATAACAGCTGTAAACCATTGAAACCGATTAGAATTCTGAGGTCGCGTCTTCTCCTAGGGCGCGCCTTGTGAAATATGTTGTGAGAATTTTGGATTTTCTGAAGAGAATTCCACATATTATCTTTGATTTCATATGGAATTGGGGGTAGTTGTTATAGCCAAAATTCGGTTCGGGTATTTCAAGATTGATTCGGGTCAAATACGGGTCCAATTTGGGGAATTCTAGGTTTTATTAGGGTTTTGGCAGAAATAAAGAAGTCAGGCCGCGCCCTCCCTTTCTCTACAAAGAGGGCGCGCCCTAGGGATTTATATTCAAAGTGATTCTCTGAGAAGATACTGAAGATATCTCTCCTAGGATTATACTCAAGTTGGTATTCCAGAAGTTGAAGAATTCCCTCCTGTCGTATCTCAGGAGGGGGATGTCCGTCGCAGAAGGCCTCCAGGGGTTTGCCTGGATATAAGGACCCTTCTTAGACACTAAGGGCGCGCCCTAAGGTGGAAAGATGGGGACTTTTTGGTGTGTGCTTTGGGCGCGTCCTCATTGGGGAACTTTGGAGTAATCCTGCACTTTGCACCCAAGAGCTCTGGATCACCTGTCCTGCTATCTGGTGGGTGCTTCTCATTCGGGGGACAGGGATGCGTTATGCACTTGGGATAAACCACGGCTATACCTGCATCCTTGAAATCAAGAAATAGCTGGTAGCGGATAGGACTAGTCCTCGACGGGGGAAGTTTCCTTATCCGCGAAGTCTTGAGATCCTGGATGAGCCTTGGGCCTTTGTGGTTAGGCCTCATAGTAGAACATTCCGGAAGCTGGTCCGATATCCAAGCCCATTTGGGTTTCTTGCTTTCCAAGAACTACGTCTGGCTTGATCCTCTATAAATATAGTGGTACGTAGGCAAATTGAGGGGTTAAAAGTTGAGAGCTCAGAATAGCCACCACTAACCCTATCAATCTCAGCCACCAATTACACTCAACCATCACACACAACCGTTTTCTCCGGCAAAGAACCACCGCATCAGATCTTGTTTCCGGCGACATACCTCGAAATTTGTTGTTCCCAAATTCCTCCGTCAACAAGTCCGATGCATTGGAACAACCCATGAAATCGAGCCCAATGCTTAAGGCGGTGGAAAGAAATTATATGATCGGAGACCAAATTCTAGAAGGATCCAGATACTTGCCGCCAAAGACAATATCATCTCAAATATGGAAATTACTTGCCGCCAAAGACAAAAGACATGGGTTGGGCCTAATATTGTCAGAAATACAATCTTAAATCGAATAGAACTACGTGGACTTGATCCCTGTAAATAGGGTACGTAGGCATCTTGAGAGTGATCCGAAATGACACACCCGATTACAAACTCTCAAGAGCAGTCCCAAATATCTCAAAAACCCTAATTGTATTATTATATTTACATCTTTATTCTTATTATCTCTATCCGAATACCCAAATATAAATTTAATCTTGAAGCGTTGTCCTTAACGAAAATCGGCTTCAACATTAAATAATGGAAAAGGAGAGGAAAGAGACTCTTAATATTGAGGAAAGTTTTAGAGCTCCTAAATTTGTAGGGAGGGACTAGGAGAGTGTTGGAGTTAGTTTTTGCTTCATTTTCATTAAAATTTGACTTTAGAGAAAGGATAGGGTGCTTGTTGGAGTTGCTCTTATGACAAACTGCACATGTTCCCTCTCGCTTCATTGAACATTGAGAAAGCCCTGACGATGGTAAATGGTAATATACTGTGCAAGCTCCAAACCAGGCCTGCAGTCTGCAGATGGTAAAATAATATATCCATTTGAGATAGTTCTAGTATTAACATTAGGTACAGAAATTTGTCAACCTTTAAAGCAATCAAAACAAGCATCGAGCCGTGTTCAAGGTTTTGATCCCTTTTATAGTTTTACTAGATAAATTTTAGCTGGTTTCTGACAATAAGAGCCGATCATGACTTGCAACTTATGGAACTAGAGTTTGTGTGTTCATTCAAGTAGGAAGGCATGCTGCACGGAGTTTTAATTAACATATTAATTTTATATGGCGTGTACATCTTTCCCGACTTGGCTTAAATTTTTACCACATTATCTCGTAAATATGTGCAAAGTAAAAGTAGACATATTTGAACTTTACCATTTACATGAATTGACGGGAGTGTTTCTGATCTCTGCTAGGAGAGTAAGAAATTTAGAATGAGCTCTTTTAAAGTCGTCTAACTTTCTGTCGCGTGAACGACTACAGATGGTCAGATCCATTCATCACCTTTTCTCGACCAATAAGTCACAATAAGACCTGCACCTCTCATATAAACAACTGGTTTAGGTTTGTAATAATCGTATTAAATTCATCGAAACAAGGAAGAGTTTGCACATGTATTCTCATATCTCATGAGATTTCATCATTTCATTCAGGCTCTACACTCTATGCACAATCAGTTGTCCTAGTCCTTAGTTATATAATCACTAAGTTGATAGGGTCAGCTTGTTTTTGATCTGTAACTAATTTTTGCATTCAAATGGTGGTTATATATCTAAAATACTGGCCCAACTGCCTAAGCCAAGAAACCCAGCCACCGACACCCTAATGGGCCTAAAAAATAGCTCGGTAGGCCTCCAACAAAACAAGCGTAAAAAAACGAAACAAGAACATTAAAAATCCAGCATTTTGCTTCTGGCGGCAATATGCTATGCAAATTTAGACCAGAAATACTGTTATATGGTAAAAGGGGGAAGGCTGGCAACATGCTCAAGTGCTTAACCACATGGAGCGCGTCCACCCACACTTTGTTCCCTTCGCCCCCTTACCGCAACAGCTTCCTAAAAGTTACTGTTTTTGGCTCTGTTTATAGATGGAGCCATCACCCAGGAGCTAAATTTTTTACTAAATTCAAGGGCAATGTAGGGTTAAAATGAAGAGTAGTGTTAGAGGTACAAAATTAGTTACAAAAAATAGTTACCAAATAATATGGAATAGATGATGTGGGAGTATGAAATATTTTGATTGGTGTTGTTGGTGTGAATGCAAGGGGTCCATTTATTATTACAACAATTTGCGAACTAAATTTGGTATCCCTAACATTATTCTTAAATGAAAATAAAAGATTATTTATTTTTCCACCTCTTCTCCTCCAGAATCCTGATATGTCCTTCCCCACTACCTAGTTAGAGCATCTCCAACGGTGTTCTGTAAAATGATTGGCTAAATATTGAATATGTAAAATTTGCTGAACATGTAACGTATTTCACTCCAATGGGGTTGACTATATCGGTTGACTATAGTTTTAAAATGGTATGTTATTATTATTTCAAGTTGTTAAAAATGGAATATATTATTTTTTAATATGGTAATTGATGATGTGTAATTTTACTACAGGTTGCTAAATGTTCGACAAATATAGTCAACCAATTGTGGTTATCTAAATTTTTAGCTAAGGGTTTTGTCCCGTTAGAGTGGACAAATTTTTACAAATTTTCTATAATTTTTATTTAAAGTAATATATCTTGATTTTTACCTAAGGGCTCTACACGATTGGAGATGCTCTTAGTGTTGCTAGTGTCCATTGTGTCAACTATTCTTTTCATAGGAACTAGCAACTGTAATAAGCAGAAAACGGATTAGTTGATTAACTTCTGTGTTGTTCAGATATATGTGTCAAGAACACAAGATACATTATATATATTTTTTTTTTTTAAAAAAAACAAGCCTCAAGATTATTACAAATCGGATTACAGCCATTTATTACATATCAACTATGCACTCAATTCACTCAAGTTTCTTAATAGAAATGTAAGAAATCCCTGATGAGTGATGAACACAACCCATTAAATTTATCGATCAAGTGTGCAACTTTGAATTGAGTAACCACTCAAATAGTCCTTGGCTGCTGTTGAGACATACATGTCTATAGATGATGATAACAAATACCACAAAGCAAAAAATGAATCAAGGAATCGAAGCTGACAAATAAATTAGGAAGCTAACTGAAATACAGATCAACTAAAGCTACATCCTGAGAAAGGAATTCTGCAAGCAGTTAGAGAGAATTTCTGTAACAAGCCACAAGATGCTTTAATCAAGTACCTGTAATCAGAAGAGAACTTACTGTAACCATGCAAGTATATTCGAGAAGTCAAGAAAAGTAGAGTTCGAGAAGTCAACCCACTGCCATAACTCTATTCGAGTTATCTTAGATTTGGTGGATTCGAGAACTCAACAAAAAGGGTTATTCGAGAAGTCCTAGTTCGAGAAGTAGGCCACTACCTCTATTCGAGAAGTCTACATAGGCTGTTCGAGAAGTCATTCGAGAACTCAATGAAAGGGACTATTCGAGGAGTCTACATAGGCCGTTCGAGAAGGCATTCGAGAACTCAGTGAAAGGGACTATTCGAGAAGTCAACATTCGAGAACTCAAGATCTATCAGTTCGAGAACTCATCCTGGATTATCAGTAATACCAGAGTTCTCTAATGGAACATATTGAATGAAGAACAAAACCCAGAATTACTTTGCAACCCGTGACTTATAGACAGTGATTAATTACATAAAGGATGTTACGAGTAGGGAGTCAAATTATAAATATGTTAAATATAATTGATGTGTTTTAATCAATGTTTAAGTGTTACAGTGAATTATCAGAGTTTAGCTGGAAGCGGTCAGAGTTTAGTGTAAACTCTGATAGATGGAAGCTCGACAGAGTTTGTCAAACTCTGTCTGGAGGCAGCGTCACTGGTCAACAGTGATTGAAGATTTATTATGGAAGCGATATCTTTGAAGATTGGATAGCTATCAAAGAGATTGAGTTGACTTAGGAGACGTGTGACAATCTGTAATTGATATCATTTTATAGCTGATTATTAGGAATATCAATTAGAGATTGTATCGAAGCTGTATGTTTTATAAATACAGTTAGGTTAACCCTAGAAGGGAATCGTACAACGAATTATCTTTATTGTAACCTAGCAGCTCTTTGTGATAGTTTACATCACGAAGAGGGTTCTCAATACCATAAGTTTTTAAGTGCATAAACGTCTTACTTGTTAAACTCTCATACGAATTTGATTATTAATTGTGTATTCGGCCTAACAAGTGGTATCAGAGCCAATCTGTTACTTTATTACAGGTTAAGATCCAAACACAACAATAATCATGTTAGCAATTCCTCCACCAACACCTACTGTTTCTGAAAAGGCTCCTACTACTGTGAGTCGTTATGAACCAATCAGGGTTCCTATTCTCAGGCCATTAGAGTATGCTATGTGGAAGGTCAAGATGACTATGTTTCTGGAGGCTACAGATCCAGAATATCTTGACAGGATTTATGAAGGCCCTCACAATCCTACAAAGCTATCTGTTGCAGCTGCTGGTGAAGAAGCTAAAATAGTTCCAAAGGAAAAGAAGGACATGACTCCTGAAGATCTATCATCAATTGCTAAGGATGCAAAGGTTAGGCATTTACTGCATAGTGCTTTAGACAATGTTATGTCTAACAAAGTCATTAACTGCACCACTGCAAAAGAGATATGGGATGCTCTTGAAGTCAGGTGTCAAGGAACTGCGGCTATTAAGAAGAATAGGAGAAACATACTCACACAAGAGTATGAGCATTTTGAGGCTAAACCTGAAGAGACCATGACAGAAACATTTGATAGATTCTGTAAACTGCTCAATGATCTGTCATTGGTCAACAAAGAGTATGATCTAGAAGACTCAAATCTCAAGTTTCTTCTTTCTCTACCTGAAAAGTGGGATGTGAAAACAACCACTATTAGAGACAACTATGATCTTGCTGAAACAGAGATTGATGAAATCCATGGGCTGCTCAAAACTCATGAATTGGAAATGGAGCAGAGAAACAGGAGATCAAGCAGGAAGGCAAAGTCTGTTGCTCTTAATGTTGAAGAGAAGCCTCAGAAGAAAGAGGCATCAGGAAGGAAAATGAAGGGAAAAGCTTTGGTCATACACTCAGAAAGTGAATCATCAAACTCTGATTGTGATTCAAACTCTTCTGAATCATCTGACTCTGAGGTTGATGAAGAAGAAATGAGGAAAATGGCTGTGTTGATGGTGAAGACCTTCAAGAAAATGGGATTCAAGAATTTCAAGAAAGGGAAAAGATTTTCTAGAGATTCAAATGAAGACAGGAAAAGCTTCAGGAAGTTTGATAAGAGAGATTCTAAAGGGAAGAAGGATAAGTCTGAAATTCAATGCTACAAGTGTAAGGAGATGGGTCACTATGCTCCTGAGTGCAAGAAGGGTAAAACTGGAAAGGTACTCTACACTAAAGGCAGAGATTGGGCAGATACTTCAGATTCTGATGAAGAAGTGAACTATGCTCTCATGGCTACTACTGAATCAGAAACTTCTGAAAATCAGGTACCTCTAACTACCTATGCTTATAATATTGATGACATTGCTCAATTAAGAATTTATCTTAAGTCATTGCATATAAGTTATAGGGATCAGACTTTAGAAAATGAGAGGATAAAATCTGAAAATTCTGAACTTAAGGTTAGAAATAAACTTGTTGAAGAAAAACTTGAAAACATGCAACAAGTTCAGAAAGAGAGAGATGATGCTGTTTCTATAGAACAGAATTTGCTTCAGAAATATAAACAACTAGAATCTGAGTTGGAGGAAGCAAATAAGAAAATTAGGACTTGGACTAATTCTGGAAAGGACACTCAACAGATTTTTCAAACAGACACTGTTGGTCTAGGTTATAATGAGGGAGATGAACTTAGATTTCAAAATCAAGTTAAAATCAGACCTCATTTTGTACATGGAACCAGTAAATTTTTGTCTGAAAATGAAAAAGAAGCTGTTAAAAGTAAACCAGTAAAAACTAGTGTTAAACAGGTTAATATTGGTTCAATGACAGATAAACAACTCAAACATAAACTGAAGGAGTTAAAATCTGTTAAGAAACAGAGAGTGTCAAATAAGAACAGAAATGAAAAAGTAGGCATCACTTCAGGAAATAAACCAATGCTTGCTAGTTATGCTCCAAGAAAGACATGTCATAACTGTGGTAGTACTAAGCATCTTGCAAATTTCTGCAAGAAAAATAAAAATATAAATTCTTTACCTACCAAGTCTGAGGTAAAGAAGGATTTTGCTAGAACTAAGCCACAGACTTTATGCACACACTGTGGAAGCACTTGGCATTCCATTTATACTTGCAGAGAATATCATGCTATCTATCATAATTACTATGAACTGAAACCCAATCTGAAATGGGTTAAAGTTGATACTGCAAGTGTAAACACTGATATTGTTAACTCAAACTCTGATAATGTTAATTCCGTTGCAAAAGCTAACAAAGTTAATAATGTCAAAGGATCCAAGCAAGTCTGGATCCTTAAATCTAATCCTCAGTAATTGCTTGTGATTGCAGGGCAACAGGGAGGCAACCTTAGTCGTGGACAGTGGATGTTCAGGACACATGACTGGAAATAAAGCCCTGCTATCAGGCTATGAGGAGAAGGCTGGCCCAAAAGTTTCCTATGGTGATGGCAATGTAGGAAGAACATTGGGATATGGCAATATTAATCTTGGAAATGTCATCATCAACAATGTAGCTCATGTCCCAGGACTCAAGCATGACTTGTTATCTGTGAGTCAAATCTGTGACAAGGGATATCATGTAGATTTTCAACCTGAATATTGTGAAGTTATCAGCAAATCTACAGGAAAGGTTGTTCTAGTTGGTCACAGGCAAAACAACATTTATGAAATCAAGCTTTTGATAGACTCTGTTGGAAAAGCTATTTGCCTGTCTACAAGAATGTCTAGTGAAGAGAGTTGGAAGTGGCACAAGAAACTCTCACATTTGAACTTGAACAACATCAATGAATTGATCAGAAAGGATCTTGTAAGAGGACTCCCAAAGGCTCTGTTAAATGTTGATGGCCTATGTGATTCATGTCAGAAGGCTAAACAAAGGAAGTCATCTTTCAAGAGCAAGACAGAATTTTCAATCACTGATCCCTATCATCTTCTACATGTTGATCTCTTTGGTCCAGTAAATGTTATGTCTATAGCAAGGAAGAAATATGCTTTAGTCATTGTTGATGAATACACTAGATTCACTTGGGTGTGTTTTCTAGCAAAGAAGGATGAAACTGCATTAACTCTGATGGAGCATGTGAAGCTTCTGGACAAAGGATCAAGTAACAAAGTCAGAATCATCAGAAGTGATAATGGAACTGAGTTCAGAAATGCAACAATGGAAGAATTCTGCAAGGACAATGGAGTGAAGCAAGAATTTTCAGCACCTGGTACACCACAACAAAATGGTGTAGTTAAAAGGAAAAATAGAACCTTGATTGAAGCTGCCAGAACTATGCTTGATGAAGCAAAATTGCCAACTTATTTCTGGGCAGAAGCTGTTCAAACTGCTTGTTTTACTCAAAATGCTACACTGATCAATAAGCATGGAAAGACACCATATGAGATGGTGAAGAAAAAGAAGCCTAACCTGAAATACTTTCATATTTTCGGGTGCAAATGTTTTGTTTTGAAGACTCATCCTGAACAGTTGACCAAGTTTGAGCTAAAGGCAGATGAAGGAATTTTTGTTGGCTATCCACTGTCAACAAAGGCATTCAGAGTTTACAATCTGAGAACTAAAGTGATCATGGAATCTATACATGTGTCTTTTGATGATAAGAAGATAACTGGACTTGAAGACAAAGATGAATATGATCAACTGAACTTTGAAAATGAAGATTTAAACTCTGATGAAGTAAACTCTGATGAAACAATTCTGACACACTCTGTTGAAACAAACTCTGAACCTCTACTGGTAAACACTGGAGAAACTTCTCAGCCACAACAAAGGGACGAACCAGTTGAGGGGGAGCATGATCAAGATGAAGACTCAAACACTGATACTGAGTCAACTGAAAAATCTGGATCAAACTCTGATGATTCAAACTCTGAAAATTCAAATTCTGACTCTGGGCAGTCAAGTTCAGGGAGAGTCTCAGAAAACGAAGATAGATCACAACAAAATCAGGAGAGCATGGATCAAGGGGGAGGATCACATGCTGACAGAAGTCATTTTCCTTCTGCTAGGAAATGGACTAAATCACATACACCTGATTTGATAATTGGTGATCCAGATGCAAAAGTAAAAACAAGAAGTGCTACTGCAAGTGAATGTCTGTTTCATGCATTCTTGTCTAAAAATGAACCAAAGAAAGTGGAAGAAGCTCTTCAAGATGCTTACTGGATAATAGCAATGTAGGAAGAGTTGAATGAATTTGAAAGAAATGAAGTTTGGACCCTTGTACCAAGGCCAAATAACAGATCTATTGTTGGTACTAAATGGGTTTTCAGAAACAAGACTGACAGTGAAGGTGTTATCACAAGGAACAAGGCTAGACTGGTAGCAAAAGGCTATTCACAGCAGGAAGGAATAGACTATGATGAAACATTTGCTCCAGTTGAAAGATTGGAGGCAATCAGAATTTTTCTAGCATATGCCTCTCACAAGAAATTCAAAGTGTTCCAGATGGATGTGAAAAGTGCTTTTCTGAATGGAAAGCTTGAAGAAGAAGTGTTTGTTGAACAACCACCAGGATTTGTGGACCCCAAATATCCAGATTATGTCTACAGGCTAGATAAGGCACTATATGGACTTAAGCAAGCACCAAGAGCATGGTATGAGACACTTGCTCAATTTCTTCTAGAAAGTGGATTCAACAGAGGAACAATTGACAAAACTCTGTTTTATTTCAATCAAGGAAGTGACCTCCTTTTAGTTCAGATATATGTTGATGACATTATCTTTGGGTCTACTAATGATAAACTCTGTAAGAAGTTTGCCAAGCTCATGCAGTCCAGGTATCAAATGAGCATGATGGGAGAGCTTAGTTACTTTCTAGGCCTACAGGTGAGACAAACAGATGATGGTATTTTCATTAATCAAGAAAAATATACCAGAAATCTTCTCAAGAAATTTGGTATGCTTGACTGTTCATCTGCATCAACTCCCATGGCAACAGCAACTAAATTGGACAAAAACACAGGAGTTTCAGTGGATATGACAAACTACAGGGGCATGATAGGATCTCTTCTATACTTGACAGCTAGTAGGCCTGACATCATGTATGCAACCTGTCTTTGTGCAAGGTTTCAGGCAGATCCTAGAGAGCCACATCTGACAGCTGTGAAAAGAATCTTCAAGTATCTCAAGGGCACCATATCATTAGGTCTGTGGTACCCCAGAGAATCAGATTTCAAGCTACTTGGGTATTCTGATGCAGACTTTGCAGGCTGCAAGATAGACAGAAAGAGCACTAGTGGTAGTTGTCAATTTCTTGGTGACAGACTTGTCTCCTGGTACAGCAAGAAACAGAAATCAATTTCCACATCTACAGCTGAAGCAGAGTATATTGCAGCTGGTAGCTGTTGTTCACAGATCTTGTGGATGAAGAATCAATTGCTGGATTATGGATTGAGGTACAGTAAAATTCCTATTTACTGTGATAATCAAAGTGCTATTGCTATGACAGGTAATCCAGTACAACATTCAATGACCAAGCACATCAGCATAAGGTACCACTTCATCAGAGAACATGTGGAAGAAGGGAATATTGAACTACATTTTGTGTCTACAGAACAACAGCTTGCAGATATCTTCACTAAACCATTGAGTGAAGCTACATTTACAAGACTGGTCAATGAACTAGGAATGGTCTCTGGTTCTGACTAGGAATGTTGGTTAGATTCAAATTTTACTTATGTATTGTATTACTCATATTTCCTGATTGGTTAAATGCTAAGTGAACTCTGTTGATTAAACTCTGTTATGCATACTATGTTAAACTCTGTCAGCATGCCTGTATGTCATACACTGTTAATAAGTTTGATAAACTCTGTGAACTCTGAGTTGATTTTTGTCTGAATGAAAACACCAATGAAGAAATATGTATGAAGCATGATTCTCAGCAATTAATCATGAATCTTTCTGAGTTATTGTGATCTAATCTTAGATTGTGTAGAAAGTTAACACAGCATGATACTGGTTCATATTTATAGCATCTCTTAGTTTATTTTGTCCTAAACTCTGAGTCTATAAATACTGTGTGCATTACCTTTCATGAATAACTACTGATGTTGATGAACTCTAAACTCTGTTAGTTATACTCTGGTAGAATAAAATGCTTACTGCAATACCTGATAACGTGTATTTTATACACGTTTTGTCTTTTATTCTTCTGCATTTTTGTTAGTTTCGAATGTTGTTTTATTAATATTTGTTATGTTTTTCATCTTTCAGTGCCTCATGCTTAATTGTTGAAAAGATGACTTAATTTGGGCATGAAAGCAAAGATTATTCAAGAGGGAAGTTAGAAGATGAAAGCTCGCGATATCGGGAGGTGTTTAATGTATTATCTTGAAGATTTTATCTCGTACGGGCAGCTGTACGGCCGTTCAACAGGCCGTTCAAAGGAGCAGAATTTTCGTACGGGCAGCTGTACGGCCGTTCAACAGGCCGTACAGAGCTGCTGTGTATTAAATGAGAAGTAAACAAGCACATCATTCATAACTTCTAACCTACATCTTATTTTTCCTCTCTTCTTAGCCTCTTCAAGAACATAATTAGGGTTAGTAGGAAGTAGTTAATTATGAGTAACTAACTCCATAATTTGGCTCAAGGAAGCATTTCTTGTACTAAACCCATTCAATTTAAGTAAGATCTTCTTCATTCTATCTTAATTGCTTGAGTTGTATTGTTTATGATTTTGCTTGGAGAATTGTAAGTTGCTTCAATTTGCTTCTCTTGTGAATTCAATTGCTAATTGTTTGTGCTAATCCGTAATTGTTAGTACATTCATTATAGTAGCACAAGTTTAGTTTACCTAAATTCTCAAGCTTTAAGTGCAAATACCTAGGTTGAGCTTCTCATCCTTGGGTTTGTCCTAGCCTCTCTTTGATTGATTCCTTGATTTGGTTATACTAGTAGTGCTTCATTATTGGTAGCTATTATCAAGAGAGCTAATTTATGTGCTTCACTAAATTAGTGTTTTTAGAAGAGAAATAAGTGATTGTGTGCTTCACCAATTATCTTGGTTAGGTAGAGTTGGATATATTCTTGCTTGTTGGGTTAAAGTGCTTGATTTGCTATTATCCTTGGGTCAAATGTCTCTTATCTTGTTAATTTGCTCATTGTGTTGTGTTGGCAAATTTGGATATTAGCCATTAACTTAGTTGTATTTTTGTAGCAATTTAGTTATTGTATGCAAGGTGTTTGATAAAACACCTTAACCAAACTTAAAACCCCCCATTTACACACTTCTAGATTGTAAGAGATAATCTACTCGAAATCGATATTGATAGTCCTTCCCCGTGAACGAACTTCGAAAAACACTACCTTCAAATTGGTGCCGCTGCCGGGGAAGGCAACAATATTAATTTTGAGTTAATTGTTTCTTATGGTTTAGATTTTATCTTTGTATATAGTTTTTTTTTTCTTTCTTTGTTTTTTGTTATTGGTGTGTCTTCATGTTTATTGGATATAGACATGAACTAACTCTTTCAGGAGACGATGGATAACTATTTTGGTTGGAATAATGCTAAAGATTTCACCTATGATCAAGAACGATATCAAGATTTTAATTCTTTTCAGAATTTTAATGCGTATCAGGTGAATTCTTTATATTCTACAAACTCATGCTATGCTCCTTACCCTCCTAGCATCGATTATTCATATGCTTGTGAAAATCAATGTTATGATCCGCAATATAATTCCCAAGACCATCAAGGGTCTTCTTCATCTTCCTTATCATCATTAGAGGAGATGATAAACCAAATGGCGGCAAACAACCTCCAACTTGCTTTTGAAAATCGATGCTATGATCCACAATATAATTCCCAAGACCATCAAGGGTCTTCTTCATCTACATTGTCATCACTTGAAGAAATGATGAAGCAAATGGCGGCAAACAACATCCAATTTCAAAACACCACTTTTCAAAGTATATCCAACTTGGAAAAGATAACTTCTCAAATGGAAAAGAACACTTCTCAAAGCATATCCAATTTGGAAAAGCAAATGAGCCAACTAGCCGAAACCGTGAATCGATTAGAGGAGGTCAATTCTCCTACTAATCACGATTCTTGTTTTGTAATTGATGAAAATGTTGTGCATGATGAATTTGTTTGTTTAGTTGAAGATTGCCCTAAGATTGACAATGATAAATTGGATGTAGTTGAGGATCTACCAAATTTAGAAAATACTTTTGTGTTTAATGAATTGGTAGATGAGATAAAAATTGATGAATGTCCAATGAAAATTGAGAAGGAATTTGAGCTTAAGATTGATGAGGTTGAAATTTTTGCTTGGGTATATAAGGATCCAATTTGGGAACAATTTTTGAGTCGTAGTTATAATGATTATTCTAACGATTTTTCTAACTACTTTTCTTTTTCAAAGTCTCCTGAACATCTGAAGATCATAAAAATATTTTTATATTTTTATGGATCAAAGGTAGTATATTTGCACACCTTGTTCTTATTATTGATTCGTAGGTATGTGCATTTATTTGCTTTTTCACCTCATTAGTTATGGTAATTGTATAAATAAGTCGAGCCAAGGACAATAAACAAAGCGCTTTTTGGGAGGCAACCCAAGGTACATATGTATTTATATATTTTTATGTGTGTGTTAGATTTTATTTCTTGCATTTATGTAGGGTGTTATTCATATTGTGGATTTGAGGATTGATCTAAATATTAGTGAGTGGGAATTCCATTTTTCATTTATTTTAATTCTAAGAAAATAACCCAAAAAAAAAAAATTATGTATTTTTGTGGTGTGATTAATGAATTTTATAATAGATTTTCCAAAAAAAAAAATTGTAATAATAATGTCCCGCTCAATGATATTTAGTATCGTTAATTATAGTTTTTATAATTTTTAGATTTGTTCCACACTTGCCTTGATGTGTTTTGTTCATGTTTTCAGGAATTAATAGTTTATTCAAGGATTTGTGTGAATTTTCACTAAAAAAAAAACAGTTTTTATAAAATTTTAGAGCTGTACGGGCTATCGTACGGGGTGCAAGCCGTTCAACAAACCGTGCAGCAGCCTGTACCATGTTTTTCTCACCTTCTGCCGAGAACATAGTTCAAAATGAGAGAAATTTTCCACCCCTTACCCACTTGTTGTACAGCCCGTACGAGAAAAAAAAAAAATACAAAACAGATCCTCAACCCTTCTCTTTCTCCCCTGTTGCTACACAACACCCCTCCTCCACTCTTTCAATCGTCAACACCAATTCCTGCCCCATTTTTCTCAACCAGCGTCGCTGCATTCCATTCCCCTCCATCGACCAACACCACCACTCCCTCCTCCATTCGCCTCCTCCCTAATTCAACCTCCCTCCTCCATTCGCCTTCGACCCACCAACATCACACCCATTTCACTCCACCTCCATTTCCTCTTTCACCCACAATTCAACAATCCACATGACCCCCTTCTCTCCGTATGCCCCCGCTTCCACACCCGACTTAAAATCAACCTACCTTCACACTATCTCCTCTGCATTCACCAGCCTCCCATCTACATCAACAGCCATCCACCGCAGCACCACTTCACCTTCAACTAATCCCACACCACTTTCATCAATTTTTTTTAACAGTCACCCAATTCCATCTCTTCAGACCACCTCTCCAATTCCCACCGTCTCGACTTCCCCTTCTCACAACCGCACCCCTCTGCACAACGCAATCACAGCCGCTCCATCCCTCCCCTGTTCTTCACACCTCCATTGCCTCCACCGCACCTCCGCCATCCTCCATTTTTCGGCACCGCGCAGCCTAATCACCACCCCTCCCATCTCCGTCGAATTACCTCTTTCCGACTAACAACTCAACATACACCACCCTTATTTCTCCTGCCTCCACCATTCCTCACCACCCCTTTACACCTCCTGCAATTCCCCTCCTCCAAGTCTTTTCCCACCATCTCCGTAATCCCCGTACACTACCCCCTGTTTTTCTAACTAAATACATACACCCCCCTTTTAGCCTCGTCCCCCATCCCCTTTTATGTTTTGTTTTTTTTTTTTTTGTTTTGTTTTTGTTTTGTTTTGTTTTTTTTTTTTGATTTTATTTTCTTTTGATTTAGTTTATTTTATTTCTCTTTTTATCTATTTATTTTATTCTTCATTTTAATTTTCAGTTTTAATTTTTTTTTACTAGATAATTAATATAAAATCAAGATTTTATTTTATTTTATTATTAATTTGATTTTTATTTTAAAATTTCATTATATTATTAATTACTTAATTATTTTTATTTTATTTTATTTTTGTTTTAAATTTGATTTTTTATTTTTTTTTAATTTCAATTTGATTTTTCATTTTAATTTTAATTCATTTTAAAACTTTATTTTTGATTTTATTATTATTATTTTTTTTTTTTGCTAATCTTTTTTATTTTATTATTAAATACTTAGTTATTTTATTTTATTTTAGTTTTAAAATTTGATTTTGATTTATTATTAATTTGTTAGTTTTTTATTATTATTATTATTATTAATATTATTATTATTCTTATTCTTATTATATATATATTTTTTTTAATTTTGATTTTATTTTATTTTATTTCATTTTATTATTATTATTATTATTATTATTATTATTATTATTTTAAAAAAACAAAATTTTCATTCTTTTTAATTTTTCACTTTACAATTTGATTCTTGATTTTATTATTAATTTGTTAGTTATTTTATTTATTTATATATATTTATTTGTTTTATTTTTATTCATTTCTTTAATTTTGATTTTCAAATAATAATTTTCTAAACTAGTCATATTTTATAAATTCAGAAATCAATTTAAATTCTCTTTGAATTTTTGATTTTATTATTAATTAGTTAGCTAGTTTATTTTATTTTATTTTTTTTTTTTTTTTTTTGTTGTTTTATTTTATTTTATCTTTTAAAAAAAACAACAAAAACAATTATTTTAAATTTTTCTATATCCTTAATTAGTGTTTTGAAGTGGCTTTGTAGGGTGTGGATTTGGCTTATCGGTTATTTTTGTGGTGCGTGGCTTTGTTCAATTCGTGGCTAGCAATCTCGGAGTTGGATTTTGACAAATATGAGTGGCGCTTCTTGGCTTTGCTCCCGGTCCTTGTTGCTTATTTTCAGGGGAGTTTTCTTTTCACTCTTGTTTCTCCCTCATTTTTATTTGTCATGCATGAGGACATGCCATGTTTTAAGTGGGGGAAGGTTTGTTTATTTTGATGTCCGTTTTGTTTGCATTTGTAAATAAGTTTAGTCATGAGCGTGTTTACTTGTTTGTAAAATTTAAGACATTGTGAGCTTGCAGCCTTGTTTTCTCCTATTTCGTGTCTACCATTATCAATTTGATGTGAATCTATAAGTTTGATGCACCTTATTGCACACACACACTTGAAATGGCATGAAAAGTTTAGATGTTTGTAATTAAATTGTGAGCATGACGATTATCTCTTAGCATGCATGGAATCAAATCGAGAAGATGTTATTAAAACGTAAACCTTGTGAGGCCTTGAACGATGATTCTTTTGCTTGTGTGTTTCTCCATCTTTATGTATGTTTGTTGCTCTAGGGCTTGCATTAAACCTTCATTCATGGATGCACCATGATAAGGAAATTCTATTTAGGACAACCTTTTTGACCTTTTTAGCTTGTGAACCATGAAAATAATCTCTAGTTACCCCTTTGAAGCTTATATCCATGTTTTTCTTCGTCACTTTCTCCTTTTATACATAAGTCAAAGCCAAATACTTCACTCTCGACCTAGTTGAGCTAGTTGAGTCTTGGAAAGAGTTGATTGATGAGCATGAGAATTTGGAGAAGTTGTGAAGAGGAAGATTCTAATTATTGTAAGTGGGAACTAGTTTGATGTGTATATCTAGATGTGGTTCAAAGTTCTTTGTAGTATTTATTTATGTTATGCATTCCCTTTGCTAAATAATAATAATAAAGGGGATGTAAAAAAAAAAAAAAAAAAAAAAAGAGAGAAAAAGAGAAATAAAAAAAAAGCAATAAATCTTTGTACTTTATTTTGTTTCAATTTTCTTGGTAAATGTGGTTGTGTTTTGTAATTGTAAATGAGTGAAGACATTCTTTAGTTTGAGAATTTGGTGGATGAAGCGAGCAAGCGTCATTTTGACTCAACTAGCGAGACTTTTACACCTTCCTTGAACTTAAATTTTCACACCTTCACCGAAGCCTCATTACAACCCATTTTATGAATTCCTTGTTTTTGGTGCAATCCGGAATTTAGGTAAACATGCAAGGTCAAGTAGAGCGCATGCATTTAGACTTGGAGTTGAGTGAAATCTCTAGCCCATACTTGTGTGATACATAATTGAGAGATGTGAGATTTTTCACCATACGATTTCATCTTCTTAATGCGAGGCCATGTATGCTTTGTGATAATCTTGTCTAGTGTTCACGATTGAAGTGCATTCATTCTAGCTTTAATGTCATGGTTACATTTAGCACAAGGTGTGTCATCTTGATTCTTGAATTGGTTGTTAGCTCGTTATAGTGGATGACAAGGTGAATAGCTCTATATGTTTGATTTTAGTTACAAGTAAACGGCTCGGACATGTGAGTGTAGTAGTTAGCTTATTTAGTAAGTATTGTTAGTTTTTTGTTTATTGGTGATTTTTGTGATTTTGTGGGTACATCATCTATAAACCCTCACGAGACCTCACTCGTCCACTAGGGCTACCTAGGGGTTCCAAGGGCTTGTTGCATATGCCAAATGCAACCGTGATCACCTACGGAAGTGGTACTAGTTAGAAATATATGGTTATGTTAATTTTAGTTTGCTCGGGACTAGCAAAGTTTAAGTGGGGGAAGATTTGATAACGTGTATTTTATACACGTTTTGTCTTTTATTCTTCTGCATTTTTGTTAGTTTCGAATGTTGTTTTATTAATATTTGTTATGTTTTTCATCTTTCAGTGCCTCATGCTTAATTGTTGAAAAGATGACTTAATTTGGGCATGAAAGCAAAGATTATTCAAGAGGGAAGTTAGAAGATGAAAGCTCGCGATATCGGGAGGTGTTTAATGTATTATCTTGAAGATTTTATCTCGTACGGGCAGCTGTACGGCCGTTCAACAGGCCGTTCAAAGGAGCAGAATTTTCGTACGGGCAGCTGTACGGCCGTTCAACAGGCCGTACAGAGCTGCTGTGTATTAAATGAGAAGTAAACAAGCACATCATTCATAACTTCTAACCTACATCTTATTTTTCCTCTCTTCTTAGCCTCTTCAAGAACATAATTAGGGTTAGTAGGAAGTAGTTAATTATGAGTAACTAACTCCATAATTTGGCTCAAGGAAGCATTTCTTGTACTAAACCCATTCAATTTAAGTAAGATCTTCTTCATTCTATCTTAATTGCTTGAGTTGTATTGTTTATGATTTTGCTTGGAGAATTGTAAGTTGCTTCAATTTGCTTCTCTTGTGAATTCAATTGCTAATTGTTTGTGCTAATCCGTAATTGTTAGTACATTCATTATAGTAGCACAAGTTTAGTTTACCTAAATTCTCAAGCTTTAAGTGCAAATACCTAGGTTGAGCTTCTCATCCTTGGGTTTGTCCTAGCCTCTCTTTGATTGATTCCTTGATTTGGTTATACTAGTAGTGCTTCATTATTGGTAGCTATTATCAAGAGAGCTAATTTATGTGCTTCACTAAATTAGTGTTTTTAGAAGAGAAATAAGTGATTGTGTGCTTCACCAATTATCTTGGTTAGGTAGAGTTGGATATATTCTTGCTTGTTGGGTTAAAGTGCTTGATTTGCTATTATCCTTGGGTCAAATGTCTCTTATCTTGTTAATTTGCTCATTGTGTTGTGTTGGCAAATTTGGATATTAGCCATTAACTTAGTTGTATTTTTGTAGCAATTTAGTTATTGTATGCAAGGTGTTTGATAAAACACCTTAACCAAACTTAAAACCCCCCATTTACACACTTCTAGATTGTAAGAGATAATCTACTCGAAATCGATATTGATAGTCCTTCCCCGTGAACGAACTTCGAAAAACACTACCTTCAATACCCCAAAGAAAATGTATATAGGTTGTTATACTCCTTTGAGATTATGTAGGATACTAGGATGACCCAGGAACTTATTGGTATATAATATGTACTAAAATTCTCTGATTTTTGGTGATTAGTTAAATACTAGGATGACCCAGGAACTTATCAAAATGATAAGGGCTAAAATTTTTGAATTTTTGGTGACTGGTTTCAACCTCTAATTACTGGAATCAATAGAAGTAAAAAAAAAAATAAAAAAAATTATATGTATATATAGAGGGGGTATAAAATAAATTAAAAGTTACTGTATATAGATTGATTACTACAGAGTTTAGCTTTCATCATACAGTCAGTGTTTACTATGACAGTTTGTGCATCCAGTGTTTATTGATTTACTTTATGGATTTTATGAAAAATTAGATGCTCTAAAAATTGATTTATTAAACTCTGCTTCACACACACATATTTTCACAACTTTGCAATTTATGAAAGGGTTTCGGTGATAAAGTTGGAGAATTGACAAACGTTGTTGATTCGTGGTTCGTACTCTAAGGTAAATTTTCATTTGGATAATTTGAAAATTTTGGAGTAAATAGGGCTTTTGACAACTGTTAATAAGTGTATTGTTGATTTGTGGTTCGTACTCTGAGTCTCAGAGTTCTCGAATAGAGTAATGGACATATCGAATCTCTGAGTTATCGAATGATACCTTGACTTGTTGACTCTCAGAGATGTCGAATAGTGTTTTCACAAATACCGCCTGGACTTGTCGAATGCTAGACTTCTCGAATAGAACAAAACACTTCTCGAATTGGTACTCTGTTCTGTTCCTGACTTGTCGAACACACTGAATAAGATTAGAGAAACAGAATTTTTCATTGATAATAAGAAAGAGATTACAAGCAAGTATTACATCTTTTTGTTCTCTCTATGTGCTAATCTATTCAACAGGAAAATAAAAGGTCAAGTCCAAACCACTCCATTGTTAGCAAACATCCCAGATCCCATCTTTGCCACTTTATTTGGGTGGAAGTTGAAGGGATAAGGTTATTTTTGCTGACATATTCATTAACAATGGTTGGTGGTGTTGGATGAGGATGCCTTCGAGGAAAGCCATGCTAATGTTGCTTGGAGAGCAGCATCGATGTCGATCACTCTTGCAGGTTTTTCTCTCTCGATCTCTTCCAGACTGGCATCCATCTGCAGCCACAGAGTCTCAAGCTGCCTTTCCCAGTCAAACGCATCAAACTCTTCACGCGTATAGCTGAAGATATCTCTATTCTCTACGAGATGGAGATTCTTTTCTTTGATGGTAAGGTTTGACATTGTTATTCAGAGTGTGTTGTTTGAAGGGTTTTTGATTTTTCAGGGGAGAATGAAAGGTTAAAGGGATAGTGAACTAATCTGAACAAGTCTCTAGGCCTTAAATAGAGATGGGTAAGCAACGAAGTACTAAAACGCTTCGTATTCTGGTTATTAATGGTTACAGGTAAACGCTTCATATTCTGGTTTTAATTGGGTCCAGGTATTTTAAGAGAGTGTTATTTGATTTTTTTTTTAAATAAAATATTTTATTGTTATAATTTGCAAAATACACTTCTTAAAAATACGAGCACGTGACCCACTCACCCATTACTGTGTCCCACTCACCCATTATCGTGTCCCACTCACACATTAATCTAGGAACTGATTGAGTGTTTGATTACATAAGAGATTGAGTTTTTAATTACTCTAATTACTTTTGTGTCCAAACGGTTGTGTTTTATTTTTACATCTAACAGTTCTCTCACTTTTCACTTGGGAATTCTCGCAAACACCTTTCCTACATACACTTCTCTTAGGGATTCGTGCAAATTTCTTAACTCAATGGCTTCTAAACCATTCACTGCTCTTGGTCTACGATTTGTCCCTAACAACTATGAAGCTCCACTCTATCATGAACGTGTTCCAGAAGCGTTTCATCTAATGCAGAATTTCTTGAGAGACTCAGAGATTGGACAAGCTCTGGTTGAACCTGGTACTCTCTCTGCATCTCAAATTGCCACTTTTTGGCAAAACTCAGTCTATGTGGATGGAGGAGAGAATGGGACTCCTAACATCATCTTCACTTATGAAGAACAAGAGTTTGTGATTACTCCACAAACTGTCAGAGATACAATGGGGTTTGATACACATACATCTTATACTTATGTTGGTGAACCTCTATTGAGACAGATGCTACAGGAGATAGGTTACATGGAATCTCTTGACAAGCTTGGCAGTGTCAAGAGGCCTAATCTCAGGAAGGAATGGAACTTTTTCTTCGATTGCATTACAAGGACATTCCAGAAGAAAGTCACCAACTGGGATGCCATTCCAATAGACAGTCTACAAATCGGGTATTCTCTACTCTATGGTAGTAATTTTGATTTTGGTAGATATGTTATGATGAATTTAGGTGATAAACTGTCAGAGTCTACTACAGTTTATTATGCTCGACTTTGTCAAATGCTGTTCAATGCTTGTGTACCTGGTCTAGAGATTGCTGATACTGATGAAATTCAGCCTTTTAGAGTCAACAAGAGAATATTCTCTGATATGACTAATAAGGATGTTGGTAAAGAAAATCTACCTGTCTTTGTTCTGCCACTTGCATTGCAGAATTTTCTCAACCAACCTCAGGACCAACCACAACCACAACCACAACCAGAACCACAACCTGAACCACTAAACATTGATCGTACTCAAACACTAAACACTGAACCACCTACATCACCTATTCACTCAGCACCTACAAAACAACCTTCACACACTCCACAAACAAACTCTGAATCATCACAATCTCCACCACAACCACAACCTAAAGCAAAAAGAGGCAGAGTAAAGTCAGCACTAAACACTGAACGACATGCAAGAGTTAAGAAGGCAATAGAGACACAAATGAAAGCAAAACAGAAATCTCCTGGAGCTGTTTATACTAGAAGAATGAAAAGAATGAAACAAACGGCAAACAAACCTAAGTCACCCTCAGTGGTCGCAGAATCTAGTAAAGAGGATTCAGATGAAGTGCCTCTAGCGAAGAGAAGAAAACTGGTAATTTCTGATTCTGTTGATGAAAATGTTGAAGCTCCAGAGGTAGTTTCACAGCAACTACCTACGGTTGAGACTGAAAAAGATTCAATGCCTGAAGAAGTTAAAATGCCTGCAGAAGAGGATACTAGAGATGGTTTTTCTCCAATGAATGATATTCTTGATTCATTCATGCCATTCTCTGATCCTATCTCTGATACTGGTGCAGCTGATCAACCTACAGTTGTTCTTTCTGAAACTGTAGCATCACATACTAAATTACTCTCAGATGCTCACCAGACTACTGAAGGAGGAGATGAGATTGATCAACAACCTAAGGAGATAAACTCTGAGACTATTGTGAAATCTGCAGAGGATGTTGTACAGCCTATTGTTGACTCTACTACTAAACCTGTTACAGAGGATGTTATTGGCACTGTTGATGCATCCATTCCTATTCCTCCATCCTCTCATCATGTTGAAGCTGAGGTTGGAGATGAAACTGAAGGGAATACTGAGTCAAGCCCTTCTCAGAGTTTACCAGTCCAGACTGATGCTAAGGTTAAGGATTTTGCTGGTCCTTCAAATCAAGCAGATGCTGAAGAAGAACATCTTGAACAATTTTCAAATGACTGGTACAAGGACACTTGTATCTTTCCTCCTGCAAGAGCAGTTGAATTTGTCAAGAGAAACTCCAGAACAATTACAAATCCAGAGATTCTTTCTTGTCTTAAGGCTACAGTTGTATAAGTGAAGACTCTCAACTCGAGGTTTGATCTGTGTCAAAAGGCAATCTCTGATGTTCGAGGTGATGTTGTTAGAGGAGCTGAAATGATTAAACTTGACAACAAGAATAAATTTCAATATCTTACTCAGAATCAAGACACTTTGTCTCACAGGCTGAGCAAAGTTGAACACAATCAGAATGATATGTCCTTAAAGCTTGATTCTATTGCTACCTCCTTGGAGTTAATTACATCTATTCTTATGCCTGATGATGTCAAAAAGGGGGAGAGAGTTGCTAAAGACAAGTGCAAGCAATCTCAAACTCTGATCAGAAGGGATAGTGCTGGAGATGGAGGAGCAAGTAGTAAAGGAAAGAGCAAAACTGAAGAATTTCAAACTTTGAAAACTAGCAAGTCATCTAAATCACGGTTTGTTGGGATAAATACTGATACTCAAGGTACTTCAAAGACTAAGAGTTTGCTATTACCTTCTAATCCACAGACTGATGAAGAATTGGCTGCTAAGTTGTTTATTGAAGAGAATGAGGAAGGAGTTACAATTGAGGACATTGAAGCTGAAGAAAAGAGTTTACAAGAAGAACATGTCAAGGCTTTAAAGTCTAGTAAGTTAAAAAGAGGAAAAGCTCCTAGGCCTGTTGTTAAAGGTGTTGTGATCAAGAAAAGGGCTGATGATAGTCAAAGATCTCAGTTTTTAAAGGAAACAATGGCAGCAGAAGCTCAACTCAAGCTGAAAGGCATTGAAGGAGAAAGTTACAACTTCTGTTGCATCACAAGTTATGACCACACCTTTACAATCTTCTCAGTTGAAATCGGTTTTTGGGAAAGGAACAATTCAAGATCCAAATATATTATCTGGAGTTTCTATGAATATTTCTGATGGAAGAGCCTTGTCTGGTAAAGTTGGAAACAATAAGGGTGGACTAGGTTCACACAAAGACAAAAGGCAATATACTGGTCCTAGAGATCCTTCTTCACTGGCTGTTCCAGGTCGTGGTGTCACTCAAGAGAGTTTGGACAGACTGGAATCAGTACAGTTAGTTTATCAGAAAAGTTTAAAGAAGGACTTTCTCTTGTACTTCATGGCTGATGGGACAGTATTTAGAATTGGTGAGAATGATATTGGCTTGAAATATTGGGAAGAACTAGAATATGTTATATATCTTTTCAAGGTGAATAGTCAAAGGACTCAATCAGTTGCTAATGTGCTCAGTCAGAGGATGCTTCAGAATTTGGCAATCAGAGGAGAGAAGTATAATAGCAGATATGTTCCTAAGTACAGGGATTACAATGGAAATCTTATTGAAATGAAGAAAGGTACTGCAAAATTAAAGACTGATTTGGGAATCACAGTACTTGACTTCAATTCACAGTCAGAAGAAGTCAAATTTATCAGACTGGGAAATGAGATGAGAAGAAACAAAATCTATGATCTTAGGGCTGCTATCTATCAGACAGATGAGAGTGATCCTCAGCTCAGAGAGATTAAAGAAGCTATGGAGATTGAGCTTGAAAATGCAGAAAGAAGATTGCTCATAGATTATCTCAGAGCTATACCAGATCTTGAAGAGATTAGAGATTAAAGTCTGTAAGGATTTTCTTATTCTCTGTAGATTTTGTTAAGTAAAAGCTTAAACTCTGAATTTGTATAAACACTGTATTTGTCTATTTGTTTTGACATCATCAATTATTGTTATTAACTTGTGCATTCTTGCTAATGAACAAGTTGGGGGAGATTGTTAAATATAATTGATGTGTTTTAATCAGTGTTTAAGTGTTATAGTGAATTATCAGAGTTTAGCTGGAAGCGGTCAGAGTTTAGTGTAAACTCTGACAGATGGAAGCTCGACAGAGTTTGTCAAACTCTGTCTGGAGGCAGCGTCTACTGGTCAACAGTGATTGAAGATTTATTATGGAAGCGATATCTTTGAAGATTGGATAGCTATCAAAGAGATTGAGTTGACTTAGGAGACGTGTGACAATCTGTAATTGATATCATTTTATACCTGATTATTAGGAATATCAATTAGAGATTGTATCGAAGCTGTATGTTTTATAAATACAGTTAGGTTAACCCTAGAAGGGAATCGTACAACGAATTATCTTTATTGTAACCTAGCAGCTCTTTGTGATAGTTTACATCACGAAGAGGGTTCTTAATACCAGAAGTTTTTAAGTGCATAAACGTCTTACTTGTTAAACTCTCATACGAATTTGATTATTAATTGTGTATTCGGCCTAACAAAATATTTGAAGGCTCAAACTTTTCCAAGTGAAAGGTGAAATCAGTCACTGTTTATCCGACTTCAAAGGCAACAATAAGTGTGAAAGCAACCTCCAACATGATTACATTACTACTGAAGAATTCAAAGGATATCTTGATGAATTCATAAGGATCAGCTATTTTATCAGGGAAGTTCAAGCACAGCTCAATATGCAGAAAAGCTTACTGACTTTCGAAAATATTATCTTTTTGATTAAAGCTACTTTTCAGAGATAAAGATTAAGAGTAAAAAGACCTTCTGCATAAAGCATCACGTGGGATTGGAAGCTAAGTCATTTCAAGAACTTAGTAACTTATGAAGAAAGAAACATACAAAGACTTGAAGCATGCTGGGACTGTCCAAATCAAGGAAAGAAGATCTCCAAGACATTTCCAGAAATGGTTATCACTTCAAGCATGTGTGTGTGACAAGTCATACCAAAAATGTATCTTTACGTTTTACGTATTTCACTTGTCTTCATATAGTTTAAATAAGCTGTATGAGCAACATAGTTTTAGTAGAGAAGAAAACAGAGAGCATATCAAATATTGCATTAGGTTTTCTTGTAAACACTAAGACATTGTAACCCGCAGCTGTGTATTTCTACACAGAGTATTTTTTTCAAATACAACCATCAGGTGGACCGAACAAACCCAACTGAGATTTTTATATCTTGTGTTGTATGTGTCTTAGATAACTTATTTACCTCGTTTACTTTCTGTTCTTATAACATTCTGTTCTAAGACCTCACCAATTCGAAAGAATTTAGTCAAGATTGTATTCAACCACCCTTCTACAATCTCGTGGTGTATAACTGGGAAATAACAATTGGTATCAAAGCAAACTTAAAACATACAAGAAGTCTAAAGATCACCACCATGGGAAAGAAGGATACAGACGTGAAGATACCAGTCCTTGACAAAGATAATTACTTTCATTGGAAAGTAAAGATGCATTTACATCTCTTATCCATTGATGAAGGTTATGTAAACTGCATAGATAAAGGTCCTTATATTCCTATGAAGGCTAACTCTGCAGTTGGAAGGCCTATTCCCAAACTGCCAGCAGAATTCACAGAAGCAGACAAAGAAGAAGTCCAGAAGGACAAGAAGAGCATGAACATACTGTTCAATGGTATTGATCAAGACATGTTCGATAATGTCATAAACTGCACCACTGCCAAGCAAGTGTGGGACACTATACGAACACTCTGTGAAGGGACTGAGCAAGTTAGAGAGAATAAGAAACAACTCCTCATACAACAGTATGAATATTTTCAATTCAGTTCAGGTGAAAGTCTAACTGATATATTTAGTAGATTTCAAAAACTGCTAAATGGATTAAATTTGTATGGGAGAGTATATGAAACCAAAGATTCCAACCTGAAATTTTTGAGGTCTTTACCTAAAGAATGGAAGCTAGTAACAGTCTCATTGAGAAATTCTCAAGACTATAAAGATTTTACACTTGAGAGACTATATGGAATTCTAAAGACCTATGAACTCGAGCCGCAACAGGATGAAGAAGTCGAAAAGAGCCAGAAGAAAGGTGGAAGTGTAGCTTTGGTGGCCAATGCTCCAACAAAACAAGATGGAGATAAGATGAAGAATGTGGAAGCCACACCAAGTCAAAGAACTTGTGAAGGTGGAGCTGGAACTAGCTGAGGTAAAAGCAAGATGATCGAAGAACTTGATGCATTGAGTGAGGATGAATCTGAAGATCTAGATGAATATTTGGCATTCTTGTCAAAGAGATTTTCAAAGTTAAGATTCAAGAAGAATTCAGCAGGAGCCGGGCAATTCAAGAAAAGCTACTAACCAAGCAAGGATGTGTTTGAAAGATCAAAGATCAAATGCTATATCTGTGGAATTGATGGTCACTTTGCCAATGAATGCAGAAAATCCAAAACTGAGAAAGAGAAGAAACAGTTTGAGACTGTTGACTACAAGAAGAATATTTTGATCTTCCCAAGCAAAAGGAAAGAGCATTCATATCAAGGGATGATGATTGGGCAGCTAGAGGACACTCAGATGCAGAGGAAGATCAGTTTGTCAATCTTGCACTCATGGTAAACGAGAATGATGAAGAGGCTGGTTCAGCAAGCAACCAGGTATACTCTACAAACCTAACTGAGCTTTCTGAAAGGATATCTTCGATATAATATTTATTTTGGTATTTGCACAAATTAATATAAAATTTAAATGCACGTAGAATTCTCTCCACTAAGTCATTTATTTAATTGATTCGGTCAAAAGTCAAATGGTCAACTCTAGCAAAATTTATCATCCTATTTTAAAATATAAGAGATATTCCGTTTTGCTGAAAAATAAAAATATATTTTGGAATACATCTCTATTCCAAGGCAATAAGATCGAAAAAGAAATATCAAGGTTAGATATTTTTTAGATCTACTTTGCAAACATCAATAAGGCGACAAGCTTGAACAAAGAATATTCATGATTGAATATTCTTTAGAGAACTCGTGCTAAATTAAAAAACGATCAGTTTTTACTCGAAAAATATTCTGTCTTCGCACTCAAAATATTTTATCAACATAGAAAAGACCTTTTATCCTCAAAAATATTTTTCTCCCGTGCCAAAAATATTTAAAAGTAATTTTTCTCCAGCTTCTCTAATATATTATATTTCGGAGAAAATTACTTTATTCATTCAAAAATATTTACTACACTCTTAAAATATTTTATATTGTAGGAAATATATTCTAAGTATTTATTCTAGTCAAAACATTGGTTAAAAGATTTATTTATTTCAAGAAAAGACCAATTGTATTTTATTCGGAACCGAAAGTTGATTTAATAGTTTTAAATCAAAATAAAATACTTCCACTTGCTAGAATGACTTGAAACTTGAGATTGATCATTTAAATACTATTTTCTATGCATGGTTAAAGTTTCAAAAAATTTCGAGAATTTTGGTCCGGGTACGAAAATCGAGATAGTTGGTCAACAGTTGACCACGTTTGACCAAGTCAACATCGACCAAAATTGACCAAACTTTCCAGAATTTCATTTTATAATATTCCTAAGTGTTCCATAATTTTAGAATTATTTATTAGGTCTTTTCGGAGATATCGGGTATTTAATTAACGATACGTGGTTCGTATTTATTAATAATCGGAACGAGTCTATTATTATAATATAGATTCAAATGTGCTGGGATATTTTTTTTTTTGCTAGTATCCACTTGCAAAGAAACACAACCTACTTTACATGTCATCAATCCACACCATTTTAATCCCAACCACTCCTTTTAATTCAATCTCCACCATTCCTTCCACCCAACTTTATCTATAAATACCCCCTTCCACACACCTATTTTTACACAAGCTAAGAGCCAAAGAATTGCTGGGAATTTTAAAGTAAACAATCTTTCAAATTTATAAACACTCTCTTTCATCTACTTCATCTCGAAAACTTTCTCTCTCTTCAATATATATCTATATATTCAAGGTTTTTGTTCACCAAGCTTAGAACTACCCATCCAAGCTTTATCCCACCAAGCAAGCTCATCTACTACCACTCTCCGGCCTCCCGAAGGGCTGCCCAAAGTTTGACCAAGTGCCAAAATCCGGCCGAACCTCCGGCGAACTTTTCCGATCGTTTTTCAAAAGTGGTAAGTTTTAGCTTCGTCCTTGTGTTTTAACCGACCATATTTATATTTGAGATTTGTTCTTAACTTCTATACTTCATCTTAATCTCTATTCTTGGATCTATAAGATTCCAAAGGTCTTTTTATAAAAGAGAAAGATTATTTTTGACATAGGTCAAAAGTTGAAATGATTAAGTATTTTTACGGATTCCAAACTAGCACCCCAAGTGTTCCGTGGGATATTCTTTAAAGGAATACTTCGTTCAACATATACTTCTTAAAGCACAAATTTAGCCACTTGTTTTATCGCACTTACTTTTTATTTTTCGTGGCCATAAACTTATCTCGTGCAAGAAGTTAAAAGAAGGGTATACTTTGACATTGACTTTAGTCAAAAGCAAGTATACATCTTAAAAGTCTTAAGCCTAGTAGCTTAAAAAAGACTTGCATATTTGACATACATCAAAGTTGTTACGAAAAGTATTTTTACGGATTCCCAACTAGCATCTACAGTGCTCTGTGGGATATTCTTTAAAGAAATACTTCGTATCACATAAAGTTCGCGGAAGAAGTAATAATCACAAAACATAGCTTAATATTCTTAATTGAATATTATAGTTTCGATCTAATACCGCTTGTGTATCAAGTCCACTCGTGTGACTTAACCCTTGTCGTTATTTACTATTTTCCGCACTACGCATAAAGCTAACATGTAATAGCGTTCTTTTACGGTTCTCGCACTTGCGAGTTGAATTTTATTTCTCATCATCACACTTGTGAGTTGATTAATATTTTAACGCCTAATAGCGTCTTTCGTGGCTAGCGTCGTAACCCGCTAGTTTTGCACGACTTTATTATATATCTTGCTTAACCGCATATTATTTCGTAGATATTGTGTTTCTAACTTTTGTAGTGAGGTGATTCTCGTTCTAAGACCCAAGTCCTAGACGTACTAACAAGGAGTTAGAAGTCTTCGCACCGTGAAGAATAAATAGTCTACACCAAGAGTTCTACATCAACTTTGAAGAAATAGCGGGGAGTTATTGTCTACGATAAGTTGTGTAGGTGGTTATATTTATTTTGAGGTGGTAACGGGTAGTTACGCACCAAGACAAATATTTGTTGGTTTGTAAAGGCTTCTCCGCCTACTAAAGGAGCGAGTTTATTTTATATGGAAATCTCGATTCCGGAGAGGAGCTCGGGTACTGGACTAGGGGTGAGCGAATCCATTAGGGGTTGCGCCATCGCGAACCAGGATAAAAATCTCCTGCGTGGTATTTTTTTTGTCTTTTATTTCCGTACTTATAAACTGCTAACGACTCGGTAAAATTTTTAAAAGGGATAAATTTTTTTAAAAACGCCATAATAATTTTTAAATCGATAATTAAGTTATTCAACCCCCCCTTCTAGCTTAATATAGCCCTCTATCGGGACCTAACAATTGGTATCAGAGTAGTGCTTTTTAACGTGTTTGTTGAGTGATTTGCAGATCTACAAGCACAACAAAAAGTGATCCTACATGGCGTATCTAAATACCATCGGTTGCGATGAAGGCCTATCTAGCTCTCGCCCTCCTATATTTTATGGCACCAACTTTGCAACATGGAAAATGAGATTTCGTATCTATGCTAGATCTCAAGGAGTTAAAGTTTGGATGGCCATAGAAGACGGAGTTTTTATTCCTACCGAAACAGTTGAAGGTGTCGTTGTTGAAAAGAAAGTTAGTGAATATACTATTGCCGAAGAAAATATGATGAATACTGTCGCTAAAGCGGAAATGGTTCTCACAAGTGCACTTGCCGAAAAAGAGCATAAACGAGTAAACAATTGCAAGTCGGCACAAGAAATGTGGAACAAATTAGTGGTTACCTATGAAGGAACCATTGATATAAAAGATTCTCAAATGGATACATTAATCCAAGAATACGAGAACTTTAAACTCCAAGAAGGAGAAAATATCATCGATATGGAAACAAGATTTACTCGGATTATCGATGAATTATCTCAACTCGGAAAGAGTTACACCTGAAATGAAAAGAACCGAAGAGTTCTTAAATCTTTACCTCCTAGTTGGAAGGTTAAAGTTACAACTATAAAAGAAATGCATAATCTAAATGATTATGACATCGATAGCTTATTCGGAAACCTTCGTGCATACGAAGAGGATAATATACCGGATAAGGTCATTCCCAAAGTGGAAGATAACAAGAAAAATATGGCATTAAAAGCTATATTAATCGATGAAAATGAAAACGACGAGGAGTTGAACGAAGAACTCCAAGATCTCGATGAAAGCAAAATTGCTTTACTAACGAGACAACTTCATCGTGTGCTTCAAAGCAAAGCTCATAGATATGGAAAAGGCTTCCTAAAATCCAATAACCAACAAAGAGTTTTCAACTCTAACAGAAGGCCAAACTACTCTCAAAATTATACTCCTAAGTATAAAAGTAATTTTCCGACAACGAGCTATAGCAAAGGCAAAGGCACTCAAAATAATAATGTCTATAATAATGCCAATGCCAACAATAATCCCCCTTACACTCCTCCAAAACACAACGAACAAAATTCGGAGGAAACACAAGAAGTATGTTTCGAGTGTAAGCAACCGGGTCACTTCAAAAGAGAATGTCTGAACTTTCTAAGGGACGAATTCTCATGGCCGAAAATGGTTGGGATTTAAGTGAAGATGAAGAAGCTCCGGAAGTTAGTGAAGAAGTTGTCAATCTATGCTTAATGGCTATCGGAGACGAAGCTGCATCAACTTAGCCTCCACTTCAAGTCAAGAGGTAAACACTGATCTCAACTATATTTCAAATAAATTGCAATTAGATGAATCTAATTTGAATTTAGTTGATATGAGTAAGTTTGATTTGATTGAGCTTGTAGTAGGTATCAACAATAAATATAAAGATGTTGATATAAGGCTTTATTCATTATGGTCCGACAATGAAACTCGAAGAAATGCATCATACACAAAGTAAAGAGTTTACTCGGATGATGGACTTAAAAATCCAAAACGAAAGTGAAATCATGTTCTTGAGTGACCAAAATAATCTCTTGAAAGATGAAGCCAAAAAATTCAAGGACAATGCTCTCAATCTTGAAGTAGAAAATGTGGCCTTAGTACATCAAGTTGAAGAGTTGGAAAATGAGAAGTTACAACTCAATGACAACAATATTAAACTTAATGTTGATCTTTTGAACTCAAAGATTCTAGACGAATCAATAGTTTGAAATAATGTAACATCTCAATCTCATGTAAACAATCTTGAAAAAGAGAATGAGCTATCTGTTTGCACTAAATCACGCAAGCGTACGTGGTCACAAGTAATACATGAATAAGTCAAGTTCGTTCCCACAGAGATCTGGTTTAGGTTTCAATTCAGTTAATGCACATATGCAACAATGTATGGTTTTTATTCACTGCTAAGACAATTAACAAATTTGGGTTTTGATTATCTAAAATTAACTAAAAAGCAAATTAACAAACTAAGGATTACTTATCTAATGAGAATTGAAATCGAATTACTTATATGAGAATAAACATGGGATCCTAACTTCATTAACTACTTCGCTTAGAGTTGATACCTTTAATCAATGCATGTGATGGTTATGATATCTGATCGGACAACACGAAACAAGTATAGGCTACTTCTCAGTATACGAATACCAAACTACTCATACATCCACCAAAAAGATAGAAGATGAATAAACACCAATTATGCTTAGACCCTATATCTCTATAAGATTTGAAAACATAACGGTTGAAGAACAAGTTATCCATATTGATCACATAGGGCAGCATAATATCTCTATTTACGCTACAAATCATGATGTTAAAACATCAACCTATCCTATGCTAGCATGGCAAGTTCTAAATCTCAAGATCCACTCTCGTTTCGTAAAAGATTAACAATTCAATTTTGATGTTAGCTACGCATCTAAAAGCATTAAAATTAACCATACGAGGATATCAAGAATTCATCACACACAAATCTTTAAAGCAAACTAACTACTAAACTACATAGATAAATCCGTTAGAATCTCATGACAACGATTAGTTCATAATCGAACCTCTCGTCATCATGGGATCTGAAGAAACCATGATAATAAACAAAATCTGAATAATAATAAAACTAGAGTAATAAGGTTTTGAAAACAAATCCGTAATCCAAAATAACACCTAATAGAAGGATGAAAATATGTAGTTCTAGATCTCCGTTGCTTGTCACGAGCGTTGGGAATCCTTCTCCAAGTCTCTCTCTTCTCCCTATGTGTTTATTCTAAGTTATATATAAATTACAATGATACGATGTGTTTATATAGGCCCTAGAAGTCTTGCCCATCAAGAAAATACCAAACAATACAATTAGAATTCGATTTAGGTGCAAGGAACTGCCTAAAATACGATTACAACTCAAATTAGGGCAAAACTGTAATTTTCAGCAATTCTGGCCGCACAGGGGCGCAGCCTGCGCACTACAGGGCGCAGTCTGCGCAGTCACATTCTGTCCAGTTTTTGATTTTGCTTTATTCTTCAATAAAATTTCCCAAGCTTCGCGTGGACAGTAAGATCGCTGAAAACGGACTTCTAGAACTCCAGATATGGCCAAAACAGTGTAGACTGCGCAACCTACCCGCAAATCCGAATTTTCCACAATTTGCTCATTTCTCATTCATTTTTTATTCCGATTCTTTTGCCACTTCCCGTACTTCATTCCTTTAACTCATGAACCTTCACGGTAGCCTAGGGAAAGACTTCTACCTTCATTCCAAAGCTCAAATTCAACTACATCATCGACGAAAAACACCAACCCTAATCGACATTTCACAAACCTGCACAACTAGACAAAAACACATTAAAAACATAACATACTTGAGTCCAAGACATCAATTTAAGCCGAAACAAAGTGCTCCAAGTGGATATGAAATCCACTTATCACTATCATAAATCTTTGAGTTAAAAGAAAAGAAATTACAAGAAGAAACTCAAAGATTGAAAGAAGAAAATTTTAAGCTCATAGCTCAAGTTATGGATCAAGCAAGATTCTTTAACAACAGGATTGATGCCTTAGTTGAAGAAAAAGAAAATCTTAAAATTGTTGTTCAAAGATTTACTAAAGGCAATGAGATGTTGGACAAAATGGTACACTCAAAAGTTTCCTATAACCGTGAAGGTTTAGGATATAATAAAAACACTCCTCCTAATCGAGATGTTCAACCAAGAGTGCAACATACAATTGCTCCTCCTAACCACAATCTTTAATATGTTCATATTGCAACAAAGATGAACATTTGGTTTCTGATTGCAAATACAAGAGTGGTGAAATTAAGGGGAAGTATGTATGGGTTCGTAAAGGATCAAAACCATACAAAAAAGGTTGAAAAACAAGTACCATTTAACAAAGTTGCTTATAATGGTCAAAGGCAACAAAGGTTCCAACAACCTAGAGTGTTTCAAAATAGAAACACAATGTACCATAATAATGCTAGTAGGCAGGCATCTAGAAATCAATATGTTCCTAATCGGAATTTCTATCCTCGAAATGCTTCCTACTTTGCAAATGATAGACACAATGTGCATCGTGTTAACTCTAGATTTTATGATAATGCTAGACCCACACATCATGCTAGACATAATGCATCTATAAATCTATGCATGCCTAAAAATGATTATGCTATGCCTAGATTCTATCATGAAAATTCAAATATTATTTATGATGTACTAACCCCAGGACCCTCAAGACGAAAGGGTACCTATAAATTTAATTGATTGATTTTGTAGGTTTGTCTTGCCGCTAAACAAGACATGTGGTACCTTGATAGTGGATGTTCAAGACACATGACCGATAGCAAGTCACTTTTGAGCAATATTAAAAAGGTCACCGCGGGAAGTGTTACATTCGGAGATAGTAGTAAAGGCATCATTGTCGAAATAGGAGACATCGAGAATAGTCATTTCAAGATCTCAAATGTACAACTAGTCTCGGGACTAAGGTACAATCTACTCTCGATTAGCCAACTTTGCGACAATGATTACAAGGTAATTTTTTATACTACTCATTGTTGTATTTTAGATAAGAATTGGAAATTGGTTCTCACTTGCCCTCAAAACAAAAATGTCTATACATGTGACATGAGCAAACATGAGAATGTATGTCTAATCACTACAAACGATGACCCTTGGCTTTGGAATCGAAGATTAGGACATGCAAATATGAAGTTGATTAAAAATATATCAACAAAAGATCATGTACGAGGTATACCAAAATTGAATTATCAAAAAGACCATACTTGTGAAGCTTGCTAAATTGGAAAACAAATTCGAGCATCTCACAAAGCAAAATTTATGGTATCAACTTCTAGACCTCTTAATCTTTTACATATGGATCTTATTGGTCCGGTTCCTATTCAAAGCCTCGGAGGTTGCTCATACACGTTAGTAATCGTTGATGATTATTCACGATATACGTGGACGGAATTTCTCAAATCTAAAAGTGATGCTTTTGAATCTTTCTCTTCTCTATGTAAAAAGATTCAAAATCAACAAAACATTACCATAGTCTATATAAGGACTGATCAAGGTAAAGAATTTGAGAATTTTAGTTTTACGAACTTTTGTGATGAAAATGGAATCACACATAATTTTTTCGCTCCTTACACTCTACAATCAAACGGAGTGGTTGAAAGGAAAATAGAACATTACAAGAAATGGCTAGCACAATGCTTAATGAATATCGTCGACCTAAATATTTTTGGGCCAAAGCTATGTCTATAGCTTGCCATATTCTTAATCGGGTTTTGTTAAGGCCTATAAAGCAAAAGACTCCTTACGAGCTTTATTTTGGCAAAACACCGAAACTAAGTTATTTTCGAGTATTTGGAAGTAAATGCTTTATTCTAAAATCAAAAGATTACCTCACTAAATTTGATCCTAAGTCAAGTGAAGGTATATTTCTTGGACACTCTACAAATAGCAAAGCATATCGAGTATTCAATCTCAAAACTCTCGTGGTGGAAGAATCAATGAATGTTGCATTTGATGAAAGCAAACCACCACCAAAGTATAAAGATCATGTTGAAAAAGACGATGTCGAACAAGATTATGTAGAAGAAATTATTCGATAATTCGAAAATATGGATCTCGGGACCCCTGTTCCAAGAAACCCATTAGAATTGGTCGAAACAGAAGTTGAACTCCCTAAAGAAATTCCTATAATTAAATGTCATCCCTTGGATAATGTTCTTGGTGACTTAAACAAAGGAGTTCAAACGCGGTCACAAGTACAAAACGTTGTGAATCATCTTAGTTTTCTATCTCAAATAGAACCTAAGACCGCGAAAGAAGCTTTGGTAGACGAGGATTGGATCTCGGCTATGCAAGATGTGTAAAGCAAGATGTAATGTAATATGTAATAGCTAACATATATAAATCAACTAGGATAAAAGATAAATAATATTAACTCTATACATGGATCGTGAAATTTGAAGAACAGGCATCAACAAGGATCAAGTCGCTGAAAGAAGTTCATTAACATGATCAAGCCTCAGTGACAGAATAAAATGAACAGATGATTCAGTTGAAGGGCCAAAGATTCCATGTATTTATATTATTTGAAGATACTGCTGCAGGCTAAATCAATTGGAATGTAACGAAGGTGTAAAGATCAAGATCAGTGCTAGTCACTTGTGAACCAGACCAGTGCACTAAATGTCAGCACATACGAGAAGGATCAACACATTAATTCACAGAAAGAATTACCAAAGCCTATTGATGATCAAGGACAGACATAATATCTCAAGAATATTTGAAACGAAAGAGAGAAGCCCAATAGTTACTATGCACAGTTACTATGCAGGTACTGTGCAAATAGTGATACTGTGCAAATAGTGGATATTGTGCAAATGGCGGTTACTGTGCAAATGGCGGTTATGGCTGCTGGGGCCCAAGGGGTTGTTGGAATAGTACAGCATAGTGTAGTATAGTAACTTTCTATAATCTATAAATAGGCCTGTTGTATTTCATTTCAAAACACACCTCAACACACAACTTTCTCTTCTCTTTCTTATATCTTCTCTGTGTAAGCTGCTAGACAGTCCATCTAGTAGGGAAGCCGGCTTAGCCCGCTTTCAGGAAGTGTCGGGTAGAAGGTCCTCGTGCCTAAACTATCCTAGGAGTGTTTAATTTTGTAGCTGATCCATAAGATTAGATTGTGTAGCAAACCTCCGGCTTTTATCTATTCAAAGATATTTCCCAAACAGTTATGTTATTTCGATTCAGTATTTTTTGATCTCATATCCACATCAAAAATTGAAATATTTTTTAATAACGCATTCAACCCCCCTTCTACGTTATTCTGGACCTAACAATTGGCATAAGAGCCACTCTGTTATTATACAACAGTTAAGATCCAAAAAGGTATACAATCATGACAGAGAGAACAATATTCACACGAAGAGATTCAAATTCTGTAAAGAAGAATTCAGAAAAGCTGAGGGAAAGGAAGGTAGGTCTGGGAAAGTGGACAAGTCCAAGATCAAATGGTATAATTGTGGTGAGAAAGAACATTTTGCACCTGAGTGCAAGAAAGCCAAAGCTGATAAAGGTCAAGCTTACATCACAAAAAAGAAGGATTGGGCTGACCCTTCAGACTCTGAAGATGAGGTGAACTATGCCTTAATGGCAAATGCTGATAGTATCACTGAAGCTACTGAGACCAAGGTACCTCACTCTACTCTAGCTTTTGATACTACTGATATATCTGAGTTAAGACTCTTTCTTAAAAACTTGCATGTTAGCTACAGAGATCAGACTTTAGAAAATGAAAGAATAAAATCTGAAAGTCTAGACCTTAGAAAGAGAAATAACTATCTAGAATTAGAATTTGTCCAGATGTTAAAAATTCAGAAAGAGAGAGATGATGCTATTATTGTTAAAACTGAATTTGTAACAGCCCCAAATCTGGGGTCAGGGATTTAGAGTAGTCACGATCCATTTACTCCTTGCCTTACATGTATTACTCACAATGTTCATAATTCACCTGCCCATGACCCCACAATATATGTCTCACACACACACATGTTAGAGTCTCAGAAACGACAAAATACAACAACTACGGAATAAATAACTTTTATTACAATACCTAAATGTCTTTTGAATCTGTCACTAATACAACTTCTAAGTAATGTTACATTACCAACTTAGCCTTCTGATGCTCACAATCCTCTCATACCATTCATATCTATACATAAGATGAGTACCAAAAGCTGCAGCTTGATTCGACTGGTTCGTACTACTCTCGGGATCACTGCTAGAAACTGTTTATGGAAACGCGTTGTGGGGTATGTGCCATCCCATTGGCATCCTGCTTCGCTGCTAAATAATATATATAAAACAATAGCAAGAGTGAGCGATAGCTCAGCAAGGTAATGAAAGTATGGCATAATTTTGCCTTTAATTCAAACCCAGAATATATAGCGGGTATAAGACAATAATTGTCAAAATATCTTTTTACCGAAAGTATTTCCTTATCGGAATATATTCAAAAACAGTACCGTTGTAGTACTTCAAATATCATTTTCGTAATATCCCTGCAAACTTTTGCTATTCAACTATGAACAAAGTTCTAGTATAATATAAAAGATGAAGTTACAAGGTAATTCAATATAACCTTTCCGTAAAATATTTTCTATATAAAATATTAGCAGAATATCAACATATAACTTAAAAGATGAAGTTATAAGGGGAATCAATATCAACAACGTCCTTATCACAACTCATGTTGTGTAAGGTATCAACAGAGTCATAAAATATAAGATAAAAGATGAAATTACAAGGTGATTCATTGTAACGTCAGTTTTGAACACTTTTCAAACCCTGCCAACACTTATCTGTCACCCAACCGTAGCTTTCCGATCGGGGTGCTATCGATAATGTTGCAGGAAATAGATAGATTTGGATGATGAACTAATACTGAAGTATGTCGTGCCAGATGACACCATCTTACGATGATCAGTCGCAGGTCGTGCATCTCAAAATTTGTTTCTCTACATGTAGAAAGAAGAACATATGGACACCACTATACGCCGGATCTCCCTAGCCATCTTTGGGCTTAGTCAGGGCCGGCGCCACTCGGACCCTATTTCTAGGATGGACTATCCCACAGCCTCTTATACCAGTTTCAATGATGGACTGTCCCACAGCCTCTTACACATTACACAAATACTCCTAGTTCGAGTAAATCCATGACTTTGAAATGTAAAGTTCGTCCCCCTTTCCCCAAGTATAAGACTTGTTGATAAGACTCCACAAAGTAGTCGTATCTAGTTGGAAAGGAAAATTCACCAATATTTCCCAAGCTGTTGCTTGTTAATGGATATCGACTTGTTCCAACAATCTTACCCCTTGAATGATGAGGAAATAATACAAAGACTCAATTTGATGAATAGAAACCAAGTTGCGAGTGAAAAGAATAGTTTCAAAAGATTTATGACCGGGTAGTCGAACAAAATAAATAACAGCTCTCAAGTAAGGTTCCATTATAATTTGGAAGATAGATTTAAATGAAAAATAGAGTTTTGGGAACCTTTCCTTGATAAAAATAATCATAATGAGACTCCGAAATATTTTACATAATATTTGAAGGTCGAAGATAATATTTTAATAAAATAAATCATTTGTAAAACTAGTTAAAAGATTTAAATAAATATTCAAAGAATATTTATTAAATCATAAATATTTAGAGACTATTCTTAATATAAAATATTGCTCATGAATAACCCTCGAATGAATATATATAAATATTCATTAAATAAATAAATCCTCGAATAAATATTCAAAATAATATCCATTAAATAAATCAACCTTAAATGAATATTCAAAATAATATTCGTTAAATAATTAAAGCTCAAATGAATATTCAAATCAATATTCATTAAAGGAATAATGGAAAAATATTTATTTAAGTATTTTCCTCAGAAAATAATCACAATATATATAGAAATACTGACTCCCGGTCTATACTTAAAGAATGAGATTCATATGCCCTTCACTAAGGGTCATAACAATATCCGGCTTATAACCATTATATCACATATCTAGATTATAAGCCACTATCAATTCGTAAAACAAGTATCACAATATACTTTCGAAAACATTTATGCCTTCCAATAGCATATTTAACATAAATAATATTCATATAGTATTTCTCGACTGAGATAATACTCAAATAACATTCCTTGAAAGATATAGTAAGCAAATACAATTCCCCGAATGATATCATATTCAAATAACAATCCTTGAATGCTTTCCAAGTAATTAATACTTTATGGAAATATAATTAATGTTTATAAATAACATTCCTCAAAATAAATAATAATCTACCGCTGGAATCCCTCCGGGTTTCCACGACTATCTCTATATCACAAAATACCGACTCCCGGTTTAGAGTCAAAAACAAAGAATACGCCCTTATATCTAGAGCTACAAGGTATACCGGTTTATAACTACTTATCTCAGAGCTAGTATATAAACCAAAATCAAATTCAAAGTCAACACGATATAACATTTATCGCAAAACAGTATAATACTATATATGGCAAAAAGTAGTATTATACAAAAATACTTCAAAAGTACAAGTTTAGAAAAGTTGCCTGATGCTCAAGAAGTGTTAGGTATTCGCGACAATGTCAGACAATCTAGACAAGGTAAAATAAAACATACGATTAGTCCCCTGGATAATCCACTTATTAATAATGCTTGTGTACTTAAACAAATCGTAATCAAAGCACTATTTGCTCATACCAGACCCATACTAAGTCCATGTTAGTCAAAAATTACTTAAATCATAAGTTTGGCTCGAAATCAATCTTCGAATTCAAGTTATACTTAACCATTTGGAATATTTGTTTCTAAGTCGCGTTCTTAGTGGTTTTCACTTGCGCAACCTCTGCTGTTTTATTTTTATAAAATCGTAAAATAATCCTTTCGACTCGAAACCACTTCTCATACTTTTCTAACTGACCTTAATATTTATCCTCAAAATATCACATTCAAATTCCATTTTTAAGGGTCTTAAACTTAACCTCAAAGTTGATACATTTCTGCGACATGGTTTCTCGAATCGCTTTCACTAAAACGGTCATTACTCACAAACCGTAAACTCTTTTGACACGATTCGTGCGGTCACATAAACTAGACTAACATATCTTTGTAACCATAGGCAGTGGTGGTGCTAAAAATCATTTCAATGTCTCGGGTATTGACTATTTTTTAGACTTAAAGAAATTTCGTCATTACGACGGCTATAACTCGAACATTTCCATTTCGTCACAACATAACCAAGCCACACCGAGCATACCATACATCTCCAACATCAACAAACAACCATAATACACCTCTAATGTCAGTGGTCATGCTCTAATACAATACCCAATCATTTTACACAATTTATACAACCAAACAATCATAAAACTCCTTAATATGCACTTATCTTTACATAACACTAAAACCACATCAATAACTCATAAAAAACTCAAGGAGAAATGAAACTCATGAAATCTTTTGTAATATTGTCTTTTTATATTTATTGAGTTTTAAAAATTGTTGGGTGGATTAATTTGGGTGTTGTGGTATTTTAAAATGATTTTAAGGATTTTATTGTATTTAAAGGATCAAAATTTGTAAAATTCATATTTAATTCATTTTTGATCCGAAAAATATTTTAAAAATATGTGTGTGCTCGTAATTTTATATTCTTTATTTTAAAAATGAAAAGTTTATTTTTCTGAATATTTTATTTAATTTCGATTTATAAAAGTTGTTTATTGGTATTAAAAGCGAATAAGTGTTTTAATTGGGCCGGATTGAAGGTATGGCAGAATATATTAGTATTGGACCAAGCCCATTAAGAAAGGACAGCCAAGAGAAAATAAGCGCGGGGGAGAGAGAAATGGAAATTGGAAAAAAAATTAGGGTTTTGGGGATTAATTGAATTGGGGGTTCTTGATTGGGAATCAATTCTTATTATATATATATATACATATACATGTGTGTAAGTGCATGTGTATAAATCGTGTGTGTGTGTGTGTGTTTATCTCGGAGTGTTTGTGTGGGTATGTGTAGCAGGAAGGGGGCGACCCCACCGCGCGGCGGTGGTGGTCGGCGGTGGTGGTGGCCGGAGTCACGCTGTAGCTGGGCAAGGAAGGCACGCGCAATAGCTGGGGAGGAGGAGGAGAGAGAGAGAGAGAGAGAGAGAGAGAGAGAGAGAGAGAGAGAGAGAGAGAGAGAGAGAGAGAGAGAGAGAGAGAGAGAGAGAGAGAGAGAGAGAGAGATAAGGAGAGAGATGGTGGAGGTGTTCAATATTCACCGGAAAAGGTATAATTGCGAAAGCTTGTATTTACGCATAATTATCGTATTTTAATTATGTAATTGTTGTAATTAAATTAGGTTTAAATTGTGATATTATTGCTTTAATTTTCGTAGTATATTTCAGAAAGTTTATAATGGTTAAATTACTTAATTGTGGTAATTTAATTTGACTTAAATTTCGAGATTATGGTGCTAATTTTCATAATTAGATTATGTTCGAATTTTAAGAATATTGTTGTAACACCCGTATTTAATTTTGAGAGTACATTTAATTATAAGTGTCGGGATTAATTGTGAGTCCGATTAAATATTCGGGTTTAATGATTGTTGACTGATAAGTGTGATTTTGATATTGATCGTGGGTGCGGTAATATGTTTGGCTTAGTGGTCTTTAGTGGTTAATTGTTAATTGTAATTGTTAATTGTTAAGTGTTAATTGTTATTGTCATATAACGTGTAGTTATATGAGTTGGATAATTTGTAAGTGTTTATATGCTAAATGTTATAGGTCGAGTCATAGTAATGGTTGGATGTCATACTTGTTAGAATAATGTATAATTGCTTAAACTGTATATTTTGTATAAATGTTAAGTGGCGATTTCTGAAATGTACCACTGGCCTTAGAGGCTGTATGGTTTGCTTTGATTTGGTTTGATTGAAAATGAGGGGCTGTGACCCCAGGGTAGTTCAATTTACAAAACGGTTATTTCAAAATTTTTATATGAAATTATGAATTCATTTATTGGGTTAAAAGCTTTGAAATGTGATCTATGTCAAAGTTAAACTGTCGATTAATTTTTCCTTACGTGTTGAGGTGCCGCATGTCTGGGCGGTTAATTTTCATTATGTGTTTAGGTGCCGCATGTCTGCGCGGGTAATTTTCCTTATGTGTTTAGTTGCCGTATGTCTGGGCGGGTACTTTTCCTTATTTGTTTACTGTTATGTTGCTGCCAGCGAAGCAGCTTTATTTTCAAAGATTTTTGAGTCAAAATTGTGGAATTGAAAAACAGGGGAATGGTCCTATTTACGAATACCTCATGCCGAAATTTTCTAAAATTCCCCTACAAATCTATTTAAAATCTATTTAATTTATTTGATTTCGATGATTTGAAAGTATGTTATGATTTCTAAGGGTCTAGGTAATATGTAATAGTTGATGTGAAGACTTGAGGCGTGGTATTGTGTTGAGGTGTTTGCCACTAGATAGTATTTAGGTATTAAGTGGCCACCTGTGTTTAGTCTTTATGTGAAGTGTTTATTTGACCTAGTTGGTTATACTAAAGCTATTCTGTGAATATGATTGTATATGTTTACATATGATATGTGTAAAAACGTTATAGGACGCGCATGGGTAGAATACAGCAAAAAATAAGGTTTTGCTTGAGTTAATACTGAAATAGTATCTGACCTTGTAAAGGTTCGAATAGGAAACCTGGCAAAGAGCAGTGCGCGGGTAAACGGAAAGACGGACAGAGGGACAGGTATCAAAGCCGATGAGTGTATTGACGTGGTAGTTGGTGAGTTACGAAGTAGAAATGGAAGTACGGCCAAATAAAAGGCTAGCCAGTAAAGAATTGTCATGAAACTGAGTTGTGGATCGATGTTAAGGTCGAGAACTCATTAAATCGAGGCAAGTATCTTCCTCTTCACTTATCATTCAATTCCTTTGATGTTTGGATTGATCAAGTATGTTTAGAAAATGGTATACTTCTTCAGTTAGCGTGAAAATGTTTATGTTCCCCACCAATAGTTCAAATACAAAATTTTCAAAGAATCTTACCAATAACCTTTTCCGCAAAATACTTTACTCATGGTATGTTATTGGATTCCTCAATGGAATGCCATTTCTTTTATTTTCCTTGAAAAATGTTTAAGGGATTTTCTAAATATAGAGAATCCAAATTTTAAATCCCCATAAATACCTGTTAATGGAATTCTTGATTTTTAGCATATTTTCACTAATGGATTCCCTTTTTGAAAATGTTTTCCCTAAACTGAACCGCTATTACTCACCCTAAAATTATTTTACAAATAATTGTTTTTAAACTACTTTATTCACTTATGTTGACTTAAACCATTTAACGTGTCGTAAAAATTTTATTAAACGCGCTGAGCTTGATTATACCCTTGCTCTAACTTGGAATTTTACTTGTTGATAATTTTGTTGCACTTTATACCTTTTATTGTTGCCCAATTCGATTCTCTCTTTAATCAAGTTATTGATGTTATGTCCCCAATTACTTACACCTATCTTATCGATATGGACTCAAAGTATTGTTCCCTATATATTCTCCACCCCCACTTATTACCGAACTTGTCGGTATTTATTAAAGATCTTGACTAGTTGGTTATTCCTCTGTATCATATCGAACTCATCGATATTTATTAAAGATCTTGATTATTCGGTTATCACCCTGTATTGTATCGAACTTGTCGACACTTGATGATATAAACTGCTCTCATGTTGATTCTTTAAATTATGAGTTGTCGTTCTGGAACGTGAGTTTTCCAGTTAGTTGGTTGACAAAGGTTGTCGATTGTTCCGACACCTAATGCGTGTGACTTAGAATTGAAAATGTTTTTAAAATAGATGTCCCTTCGGGGAGACCATATTATGGTCAACAGATGTCCCTTCGGGGAGACCAGATTAATGGTCAGAAGTTAAGGCCAATGTGTGTTATGGATCCAAATAAGGGCATTGTTGTGTGCGTTTGTCCGGGGTTAGTGCGTGACTGATCAGCAGCCTAACCTTGATGTTTTTTTAAAATAAATAAATAAAATTCCAATTCTAATCTATACTCTGAGATTGAGATTTTTAGTTCTTGATTCCTTGAAGGTCTGTTTTAATAATATTTTGATATCGGAACTCTTATCAGTTCTAGTTTCTGATGCACCTTATTAATGGCAAATTTTTGGCCCTCGTGGCAATCTAAAAGTTGATATAACTGATTCTTTCATAGAATGAGATGAAACCCCTTTGTTTATCAGAATTGTCATTGTTATTGAAATTGTCATCACTATTGCACTTGCTGAGCACTGTTGGCTCACTCTTGCTTGTTTGTTTTCTTCAGTTAATAGAGAGGATTTGTGGACCTAGTAATGGTCAGTGGTGTTGCTTTCCAGCAGTGAGAGGAGACGGTCAGGTTATGGAATCTCATCGAATAGTGGTTGGGAATTGGTCAAGGTGGGACATCTAGATAGACAGAAATCTCATGTAGTTATAAAACTTGTATAGCAGTTTATTCTGAGAATGGTTGTAAAATTTATAATTCGATAGTTTGTTTCATACTATAACCTGTATGCGATCTTGGTTAAGGGGTTTTTAATGTTTTTGTTGTTATATGATAATTATATTCAAAATTGTTAGATGATTAATTGTGATTAATGGCCCCAAATCTATACCCCGGATTTCAGGATGCTACAAGTTGGTATCAGAGCTACAGGTTATGGTCACTGAAATAGATTAGGAGGGTTAGGTGTACATGTATAGGATAGATGTCGGGTAGAACGATTTAGGACAAGGATCGCCTTAAGGTACTTCGACAAGTATTGCGACGTCATACGATCTTTCGGCATATCGTGCACGAGTAGGAGTTCGAATCATTTCAGGATTTGGCTAGGAGCGAGATAGCAAACCCGAAGCAGCATAAGCTAAGTGGGCAGCTGGAGCTACTAGTCTGGAGGACGTCATCTTGAGATTTTCGCGTATATTTTAGAACCTTTCTACGATATTAGTTACGATGTGAACGTCATGGAGAGAATACGAGAAAGTTGTGAACATGAAGTGGGAAGTGATTATTAGCAAGAATTGGAAGTTGAGCGTAGTTGTGCACCCTTAATCGTTGATTCATTCAAATTCATTGCTTAAGGAAATTTCTTATTCTTCTTTTGAATTGTCATAAATTAATTCCCGGTTGGTATCGTTGCTGAGGCATTCGTTACGCAGTGACGGTCCAAAATCGAGAATGAATCGAGATTTCTTATTTATTCAACTCATTATTATCAGGCCGGTTTTGGCAGCTAAGTATATTAGTGCTTAGTCGACAAGAGTGAGGTAATGAATAATTAGGAATTTCTTGAATATTTGCTTGATCAATCATTGAAGCATCTATTGAAAGGTCTTTTATACATCAATCGATGATGAGTTTCATATTCAAATTTAGTTGACTTCAATCTCGTTCTTTCGAAAATATCTGAATTTTTCAGAGAGTACTTGAATCAATTTTACATGAAGATTTTTGAAACTCTTGAATCCCTTCCAGTATCATGAATGCTTGATTTTTATTTATTCCAGCTGAGATGAACAACCTATGTAGATAGGGATTCAGGGACATCTTATCTTTGTGATAGAAGTCCAGTGGGACATCACTGATTGTGTTTGTCATGAAAGTACTAAGGACTGGCCATCCTTATGTACTATGGTAGTTAACCAAGTGACAAATGCAACCTGATAATAGTTCAAAAAGATCATATTGATCTCTCGGTTAAACTCCTTTATAAAAGCTTTATCAAACAAACTTAGTCCTTATTCATATTGACGCCCATTCATTTTATTGACTTCCTTTGTCAGAAATTCGATGTTTTCAAAAATTCCTAATGATGAAGAATGCGAAGATGGGCGTGACGAAGTCTTAAATGATAGAACTATAACTGCATGGACGAAGAATTGGTTATGCAAGTTTAAGAATTTGGTGATTAAGACAGATATGTCATGTCAAATTGGAATAATTAATGAACCGATAAAGCATGGACAAGGTATGAGGCTAATGAGAATTGAATACAGGAAATAGAACAGTAAATAAAAGTGCATGATTGCAGATATTGTTAAGGGCGAAAAGGGAATGGTAATGGAGATATGGGTATAAGATGTTCAATGCCGAAGAAAGATTGTTTTGGACACCTACTGAAGGGCAGAGATAGTAAATGAAATATCATAAGATTTTAAATGTTTCAAGTCCATCGTTGGATATAAGATTTTACAATCAAGGAAGGTTGACTTGAGTAAAGCAGAGTGAAGCAGAATGGAAAGGTTTTTAAGAATTAACAAGAAGAACCAAGACTGAATGAGGGGTAAGGTGAATATGTGGAGTAAATGACTTATGCAAGCCAGTGTAGAAAGTCATGATTATCAAGGATGGTGGAAAGTTGACCAAGATGGAATAAAATGTCAATAAGGAAGAAGGCAGAGAAACCAGAAAGTTCCCAGAAGTGATTAAATAGAAGACATATAAAATTTAGTTAAGAAAAGAATGTGGAATCCCGAAGATGTGGATTTAGAAGAGAAAGGGCACCGTAGTTGCCTAAAGGAAGAGAATTAGCAGAAATTAACGAGATCCCATGATCAGAAAATAAGATTTCGGGAGTAGAATCCATAGAGATTTTATTAAGATAAATGTGGGAAGTTGTGGCTGTAACCAGAAGGGTAGTGTGGTAACAAGAAGCAGAGTCAGAAGTTAAATCTATATGTTATGAGCTTGGAAAGATGGGAGTTTTGTCAAGAATAATATCATATCAGTCTTGGGGAAATTTATGAAGAGAGTGGCAGGACTGCTTTTATGACTATTAAGAATTTAGAAATTCAAAATGGTTATGAAGGAGGTTAGTAGGAAGTGGATTGTGATGACTATAAAAAGAGTTAAATATAACTCAGGATTAGATTTATTTCCTAACAACGAAATACGAGCAAATTGTGAGGATCAGAAAAAAAGGAGATTTTGATTTTTGAGAAAGATAAAGGCAGTGTTTTGAGGTCGAAAATTGTCATTGAGGTCTTAACGATTAAGAAAATCAAGAAGTTGTTATACCAAGGGAATGAAATTGTTTTGTATAAGGAGATATCAGAAATGAGACAATTAAGTCAAAGCATATTCCAATGAATAATATTTCAAACGACATTCAGACGAAGAATTTAATATGATCGTAGATCACATATCAAGATGAACGAAGACTCATGAAGCGTATGCAAATCAATCGAGAGCGATTTTAAGAGTTTCCAAGAAAAGGAAGAAAATTTGGTACAAGGATCTTAATGTGAATTTCGAAAGTCATGATTTTGTGGTTAATGTGAGTGGTGTTAAATGTTGAAGATGTAGCGTGTAAAGTTAAATTCGGAAACTCGTCAAGTATTTAAAGCTGTGATTCGAAAGTTGATTTCAGGAGAACGCGGAATAGTGTGCTACGAATAAGATATATATATGATTTAAAGAAAATGGTCATCAGTTTGGAATGGATACATGGTAAGACAATGAGATGAAGGATGGATAGAATTTTTTGATTATTCCCTTCTCAAGTAACATTGCACGTGAAAGAAGAGTAAGAATGATTGAGGATTTCTTAATATTCTTTTTTCTCAAAGTTTTATCTAAGGAAGGTTCGTTTTAGGAAATGTAAATAAGTGGTGATGCATGTTAAGTGAAAGATTCATGTTGATAAAAGCGGGAGATTGTTGGAAATTGTTGAAGAATTGTTCATGATTAGTATCGAGTGAAGTTGTGACTTCGGGAGAATTGGTAATAAATTGGATATTTCAATCTTGTTCTTGTATTGAGTGAAGTCACAGTCAAGGTGACAAGTATATTAGCTATCAAAAGCTGCAAATAATCGAGGCTATGTTTCATAAAGATTTAGCAAACCAGAATATTTTATAAGATTGAGAATCGAGTTGTTAATTGAATTATGCTTGATGTGCATCTAAGGACGTATGTGTTGATTGTAGTATTCGATTGCAAGGATGCGATTGAGAATGGACGGTATGATGTTAAGCTTCCAGATTCGGTACTCGGTAGAATAATGGGAATAAAGTCAGATAGAAATTTCTTAATTATTCCCTTCTCGATCGATATAGTTCGTGAAAATGGAGTAGAAATGATTAAAGGATTTCTTGAGATTTCTTTTTGAAGTTCTATCTGAAACCGTGTGATTATCAGTAAGAGATGGAGAATGGTGCCAAGTGTAGATTGTTGTGAATCAAGGCAAATTGCGCGATTGCATTATTGCGAAAGATTGGCGTGGTGATATAAGTTTTGATGCAGGGTACAGTTCGTTATACGAAAAGGTTATGTTGATTTCGGAAATAAGATATTTGTTCACGTGTGATAAACGTTTGGAGTTAATAACTCGGAAACCAAAGTTTAAGGTTATTTCGAAATTTGAGGGCTCGCAGAATGAGCTTAGCAATGAATGAGTTGGTATGGAGGAAATCCTAGAGTTGAAGATACAACCTAGTGGAAGCAAAAATTTGAGAAGTATTGTGATTTGTGTCCTTAGGATTAATTCTGAGGACAGAATCCTATTAAGGGGGGAAGGATATAACGTCCTAGAAAATTTCGAATTTAGAATTATTCATTTAATATGAATTATGTATTTATTATGTGAAATTGTGCTTATGTGTTTATATGATGACTTGGGTAAGTTGTGAAGGTCGGTGTAATTTTATTTGTATTTTTGAGGATTTGAATATATTTAAATCATGTATTTAATCCTCTATCAAATTTATAAAATTATCGGAGGGATTAAAAATCATGAAATCCTTTGTAATATTGTCTTTTTATATTTATTGAGTTTTAAAAATTGTTGGGTGGATTAATTTGGGTGTTGTGGTATTTTAAAATGATTTTAAGGATTTTATTGTATTTAAAGGATCAAAATTTGTAAAATTCATATTTAATTCATTTTTTACCCGAAAAATATTTTAAAAATATGCGTGTGCTCGTAATTTTATATTCTTTATTTTAAAAATGAAAAGTTTATTTTTCTGAATATTTTATTTAATTTCGATTTATAAAAGTTGTTTATTGGTATTAAAAGCGAATAAGTGTTTTAATTGGGCCGGATAGAAGGTATGGCAGAATATATTAGTATTGGGCCAAACCCATTAAGAAATGACAACCGAGAGAAAACAAGAGCGAGAAGAGAGAAATGGAAATTGGAAAAAAAATTAGGGTTTGGGGGATTAATTGAATTGGGGGTTCTTGATTGGGAATCAATTTCTTATTATATATATATATACAAATTGTATAAATCGTGTGTGTGTATGTTTATCTCGGAGTGTGTGCGTAGGTATGTGTAGCAGGAAGGGGGGGCGACCCCACCGCGCGGCGGTGGTGGCCGGCGGTGGTGGGGGCCGAAGTCACGCTGCAGTCGGGCAAGGAAGGCGCGCGCAATAGCTGGGGAGGAGAAGAGAGAGAGAGAGAGAGAGAGAGAGAGAGAGAGAGAGAGAGAGAGAGAGAGAGAGATGGTGGAGGTGTTCAATATTCACCGGAAAAGGTATAATTGCGAAAGCTTGTATTTGCGCATAAATATCGTATTTTAATTATGTAATTGTTGTAATTAAATTAAGCTTAAATTGTGATATTATTGCTTTAATTTTCGTAGTATATTTCAGAAAGTTTATAATGGTTAAATTACTTAATTATGGTAATTTAATTTGACTTAAATTTCGAGATTATGGTGCTAATTTTCATAATTATATTATGTTCGAATTTTGAGAATATTGTTGTAACTCCCGTATTTAATTTTGAGAGTACATTTAATTATAAGTGTCGGTATTAATTGTGAGTCTGATTAAATATTCGGGTTTAATGATTGTTGATTGATAATTGTGATTTTGATATTGAACGTGGGTGCGGTAATATATTTGGCTTAGTTGTCTTTATTGGTTAATTGTTAATTGTAATTGTTAAGTATTAATTGTTATTGTCCTATAACGTGTAGTTATATGAGTTGGCTAATTTGTAAGTGTTTATATGCTTAATGTTATAGGTCGAGTCATAGTAATGGTTGGATGTCATACTTGTTAGAGTAATGTATAATTGCTTAAACTGTATATTTTGTATAAATGTTAAGTGGTGATTTCTGAAATGTACCATTGGCCTTAGAGGCTGTATGGTTTGCTTGATTTGGTTTGATTGAAAATGATGGGCTGTGACCCCAGGATAGTTCAATTTACAAAATGGTTATTTCGAAATTTTTATATGAAATTATGAATTCATTTATTGGGTTAAAGGCTTTAAAATATGATCTATGTCAAAGTTAAACTGTCGATTTATTTTTCCTTACGTGTTGAGGTGCCGCATGTCTGGGCGGTTAATTTTCATTATGTGTTTAGGTGCCGCATGTCTGGGCGGGTAATTTTCCTTATGTGTTTAGTTACCGCATGTCCGGGCGGGTACTTTTCCTTAATTATTTACTTTTATGTCGCTGCCAGTGAAGCAACTTTATTTTCAATGATTTTTGAGTCAAAATTGTGGAATTGAAAAACAAGGGGATAGTCCTATTTACGAATAACTCATGCTGAAATTTTCTAAAATTCCCCTGCATATCTATTTAAAATCTATTTAATTTATTTGATTTCAATGATTTGAAAGTATGTTATGATTTCTAAGGGTCTAGGTAATATCTAATAGTTGATGTGAAGACTTGAGGCATGGTATTGTGTTGGGGTGTTTGCCACTAGATAGTATTTAGGTATTAAGTGGCCACTTGTGTTTAGTCTTTATGTGAAGTGTTTATTTGACCTAGTTTTTTATACTAAAGCTATTCTGTGAATATGATTGTATATGTTTACATATGATATGTGTAAAAACGTTATAGGACGCGCATGGGTAGAATAGAGCAAAAAATAAGGTTTTGCTTGAGTTAATACTGAAATAGTATCTGACCTTGTAAAGGTTCGAATAGGAAACCTGGCTAAGAGCAGTGTGTCGGTAAATGGAAAGACGGACAGAGGGACAGGTATCAAAGCCGATGGGTGTATTGACGTGGAAGTTGGTGAGTTACGAAGTAGAAATGGAAGTACGGCCAAATAAAAGGCTAGCAAGTAAAGAATTGTCATGAAACCGAGTTGTGGATCGATGTTAAGGTCGAGAACTCATTAAATCGAGGCAAGTGTCTTGCTCTTCACTTATCATTCAAGTGATGCAATTCAATTCCTTTGTTAAATGGATTGATCAAGTATGTTTAGAAAATGGTATACTTCTTCAGTTAGCGTGAAAATGTTTATGTTCCCCACCTATAGTTCAAATACCAAATTTTCAAAGGATCTTACCAATAACCTTTTCCGCAAAATACTTTACTCATGGTATGTTATTGGATTCCTCAATGGAATGCCATTTCTTTTATTTTCCTTGAAAAATGTTTAAGGGAATTTCTAAATAGAGAGAATCCAAATTTTAAATCCCGATAAATACCTGTTAATGGAATTCTTGATTTTTAGCATATTTTCACCAATGGATTCCCTTTTTGAAAATGTTTTCCCTAAACTGAACCGCTATTACTCACCCTGAAATTATTTTACAAATAATTATTTTTAAACTACTTTATTCACTTATGTTGACTTAAACCATTCAACGTGTCGTAAAAATTTTATTAAATGTGCTGAGCTTGATTATACCCTTGCTCTAACTTGGAATTTTACTTGTTGATAATTTTATTTCACTTTATACCTTTTATTGTTGCCCAATTCGATTCTCTCTTTAATCAAGTTATAGATGTTATGTCCCCAATTACTTACACCTATCTTATCGATATGGACTCAAAGTATTGTTCCCTATATATTCTCCACCCCTCTTATTATCGAACTTGTCGGTATTTATTAAAGATATTGACTAGTTGGTTATTCCTCTGTATCGTATCGAACTCATCGATATCTATTGAAGATCTTGATTATTCGGCTATCACCCTGTATTGTATCGAACTTGTCGATACTTGATGATATAAATTGCTCTCCTGTTTATTCTTCAAATATGAGTTGTCATTCTGGAACGTGAGTTTTCCAGTTAGTTGGTTGACAAAGGTTGTCGATTGTTCCGACACCTAATGCGTGTGACTTAGAATTGGAAATGTTTTTAAAACAGATGTCCCTTCAGGGAGACCATATTATGGTCAACAGATGTCCCTTCGGGGAGACCAGATTAATGGTCAGAAGTTAAGGCCAATGTGTGCCATGGATCCAAATAAGGGCATTGTTGTGTGCGTTTGTCCGGGGTTAGTGCGTGACTGATCAGCAGCCTAACCTTGATGTTTTTTTTAAAATAAATAAAAAAAATTCCAATTCTAATCTATACTATGAGATTGAGATGTTTAGTTCTTGACTCCTTGAAAGTCTGTTTTAATAATATTTTGATATCGGAAGTCTTATCAGTTCTAGTTTCTGATGCACCTTATTAATGGCGAATTTTTTGCCCTCGTGGCAATCTAAAAGTTGATATAACTGATTCTTTCATAGAATGAGATGAAACCCCTTTGTTTATCAGAATTGTCATTGTTATTGAAATTGTCATCACTATTGCACTTGTTGAGCACTGTTGGCTCACACTTGCTTGTTTGTTTTCTTCAGTTAATAGAGACGATTTGTGGACCTAGTAATGGTCAATAGTGTTGCTTTCCAGCAGCGAGAGGAGACGATCAGGTTATGGAATCTCATCGGATAGTGGTTAGGAATTGGTCAAGGTGGGACATCTAGATAGACAGAAATCTCATGTAGTTATAAAACTTGTATAGCAGTTTATTCTGAGAATGGTTGTAAAATTTATAATTCGATAGTTTGTTTCATACTATAACCTGTATGCGATCTTGGTTAAGGGGTTTTTAATGTTTTTGTTGTTATATGATAATTATATTCAGAATTGTTAGATGATTAATTGTGATTAATGGCCCCAAATCTATACCCCGGATTTTGGGATGCTACAACAACTGTGGAAATCCTAACCATCTTGCTACTTTTTGCAGGAAGAGTGGTTCAGTTAGGTTTAAGCCACAGAATCCTTGTTTTCACTGTGACAGTATTTGGCATTATATTTATACATGCAAAGAGTATCATAATTTGTATTATGATTATTATGAACTTAAACCCTCTTTGAATAAATTCAAGATGATTCTACATATATAAATTCTAATAAAAAGTATGTTAGCACAAACTCTGATAAGACTTCTGCTGCAAAAGCTAACAAACTTAATAAGGCCAAAGGATCCAAGCAAGTCTGGGTCCTTAAAACTAATCATTAGTGGTTTTTGTGATTGCAGGGTAACAGGAAAAATATCCTTGTTCTGGACAATGGATGTTCAGGACACATGACTGGAAATAAAGCCCTGCTATCAGAATTTGTGAAGAAAGTTGGCCCAATTGTTTCTTATGGAGATGGCAACATAGGAAGGACTCTGGGATATGGCAATATCAATCTTGGGAATTTCATCATTGAAGCTGTAGCTCTAGTCTCAGGACTCAAACATAATCTGCTAAGTGTAAGTCAAATCTGTGACAGAGGTTATCGTGTGGATTTCTTTGAAGAACACTGTGAAGTTATAAGAAAATCTACAGGCAAAGTTGTTCTGAAGGGATACAAGCATGGTAACATTTATGAAGCCAAGCTTTCAACAAACTCTGAAGGCTCTGCAATCTGTCTACTGAGTAGATCATCAAATGAAGAAAGCTGGAACTGGCACAAGAGAATTTCTCATTTGAATTTCAACAGCATTAATGCGCTAGTGAAGAAAGATCTTGTGAGAGGATTGCCCAAATCAGTTTTTACTCCAGATGGCCTATGTGACTCATGTCAGAAGGCAAAACAAAGGAAAACTTCATTCAAAAGTAAGACTGAGTCCTCAATTCTGAGCAATATCACTTATTGCATTTTGATTTATTTGGTCCGGTAAATATAATGTCTATTGGAAAGAAAAGATATGCATTGGTTATTATTGATGAATACACCAGATATACATGGGTGTATTTCATGCACAAGAAAGAAGAAACTGCATCAATCTTAACAGAGCATGTCAGACAACTGGACAAAGGATCTAAGCATACAGTGAAAATCATAAGAACTGATAATGGCACTGAGTTCAAGAATGCAGCCATGGAAGAATATTGTAAAGAAAAGGGAATAAAGCAAGAATTCTCTGCACCTAGAACTCCACAACAAAATGGAGTAGTAGAGAGAAAGAACAGGACTCTCATAGAAGCTGCAAGGACCATGCTTGATGAAGCAAAGCTGCCAACTTACTTCTGGGCTGAAGCTGTGCAAGCTGCTTGTTTCACACAGAATGCTACACTCATAAACAAGCATGGTAAAACACCATATGAGATGGTGAAAAATAAGAAGCCGAACCTGAAGTACTTTCATGTGTTTTGATGTAAGTGTTTTGTTCTTAAGACTCATCTAGAATAGCTTTCCAAATTTGATTTAAAAGCTGATGAAGGAATCTTTGTTGGATACCCACTATCCACAAAATCATTCAGAGTCTACAATCTGAGAACAAAAGGTGTCATGGAATCTATCCATGTGCCTTTTGATGATAAGAAGATAACAGGACTTGAAGGTTTTGATGAACATGACCAGCTGAGATTTGAGAATGAAGAAATAAATATTGATCTACAAAATTCTGATACTCTTTCAGACAATATTGTTCAATCTATACAAGTAGATCAGACTGCAGCACATGTTGAACGGGAGGAACTATCTTGAGTTCCATTTCACGGAACATAAGAGTGGTTGACGATCTTTCTAAAGATCAAATGCCTTCACAGGCATCCGAGGTGGAATTACCTACCTCAATAACTGCTGGTGAATCTTCCATTTTACAGAAAGATCTATCGATAGGTGGTTCTTTTATGAACCAAGTGTCTTCACAGACAGTCGAGGGAAACTTGGGTTTTGTGCCATTTAATCGATTCAAGTTTAACATCCCAGAGGGAAAATCTCTAGATCTTTTTCGAGATTTACCACTCTTTACCAGTGGTCAGCAACTCGCTTCACGCGAGGATGGAAGCTCACGAACTTTCATTGCACCATCCATGACCTCTGAAAAAGGGGCTAGGATGATTTCATTTGTAGGTACACATATCGGTGGAAGCTCTGGAGGAGAGTTGAGGGAAACATAAACAAAACATGTAAGTCTAACCCAACCCACTAAACCGAGTGAATATAGAGTGCTGAGTGAAACACCTGCAGAATGTGCGAGTGAGCAACCTACTTAACCACATGCACCTGTAACCAGAAAATAATATAGCAGACTCCTTACATGGGTCCAAACAATGGAGAAAGAGTTGCAAAATATCTGTAAGTCCATTGCAGAAATCAAATATTTGCAACTTATTCAACATGATGTATTCCAGGTTCAATTGAATACCATTGCAACCCAGTTAAATGATGCAATCAACTCCTTGGTAAAGCCATCTTCGTCTAATTTACCAACTCCACATCCTACTACTATGGAGGATAACCCAACTGAGGGGGTGAAGGTGGATGACCAAGAAAAATTTACTTGGCATAAGGGCAAGGAAAAGGTTGTTGACACAGAATTAACTTTATTTTGGGAAAGGAAAAGCTAATGGGAGTATTAGTGCTATGTGGAAACAAAGCAAAGGCAAACTTGAAGATTTGTTCAGTCTAAAGGAACAATTGTCTTGCACTTGGTTAATTTTAGAAATCTGGAAAATGTATATATATGATCCAGAATGCACTTTAATATTATTTATCTTTGAACTTTATTTGTTGTTGTATTAGTTTAGTTATCCTCTAGGAATTTGCTTGTCAAACGCTAACAATCAAATAGGGGGAGATTGTAAAGAATAATGTAATGTAATATGTAATAGAGGACATATATAACTCAACTAGGATAAAAGATAAATAATATTAACTCTATACAAGGATCGTGAAATTTGAAGAACAGGCATCAACAAGGATCAAGTCGCTGAAAGAAGTTCATTAACATGATCAAGCCTTAGTGACAGAATAAGATGAACAGATGATTCAGTTGAAGGGCCAAAGATTCCATGTATTTATATTATTTGAAGATACTGCTGCAGGATAAATCAATTGGAATGTAACGAAGGTCTAAAGATCAAGATCAGTGCTAGTCACTTGTGAAATAAACCAGTGCATTAAGTGTCAGCACATACGAGAAGGATCAACACATTAATTCACAGAAAGAATTGCTAAAGCCTATTGACAATCAAGGATAGACATAATATCTCAAGAATATTTGAAACAAAAGAGAGAAGCCCAAAAGAAGCAGCCAAAAATAGTAATACTATGCAAAGTTACTATGCATGATTACTATGCAAGGTTATTATGCGCGGTTACTATGCGTGGTTACTATATAAGTACTGTGCAAATAGTGATACTGTGCAAATAGTGGATACTGTGCAAATGGCGGTTACTGTGCAAATGGCGGTTACGGCTGGTGGGGCCCAAAGGGTTGTTGGAATAGTATAGCATAGTGTAGCATAGTAACTTTCTATAATCTATAAATAGGCCTGTTGTATTTCATTTCAAAACACACCTCAACACACAACTTTCTCTTCTGTTTCTTATATCTTCTCTGTGTAAGCTGCTAGACAGTCCATCTAGTAGGGAAGCCGGCTTAGCCCGCTTTCAGGAAGTGTCGGGTAGAAGGTCCTCGTGCCTAAACTATCCTAGGAGTGTTTCATTTTGTAGCTGATCCATATGATTAGATTGTGTAGCAAACCTCCGGGTTTTATCTATTCAAAGATATTTCCCAAACAGTTGTGTTATTTTGATTCAGTATTTTTTGATCTCATATCTACATCAAAAATCGAAATATTTTTGAATAATGCATTTAACCCCCCTTCTACGTTATTCCGGACCTAACAAGATGAATTATTACAATTCACTCGTTGCAAAGTTTGGGAACTTGTTCTAAAACCCGAAGATACTTCCATAATTGGAACTAAATGGGTTTTTAGAAACAAGTTAGATGAAAATGGAACAGTTGTTAGAAACAAAGCGAGATTAGTCGCTCAAGGCTATACCCAAATGGAAGGTATAGACTTCAATGAAACTTATGCACCAGTAGCTCGAATCGAGTCAATTCGAATGCTATTAGCTTACGCGTGTCATAAAGATTTCAAGGTATACCAAATGTATGTTAAATCGGCCTTCTTAAACGGGATATTAGAAGAAGTTTATGTAAAACAACCTCCTGGTTTTGAAGATGCCACACACCCGGAGTATGTATATAAATTATACAAAGCTTTATATGGTCTAAAACAAGCTCCAAGAGCTTGGTATGAAAGGTTAAGCAAGTTCCTATTAGAGAATAATTTCAAAATTGGAACTGTCGATAAAACCTTATTTACGAGACAAGAAAAGATGATATTTTACTTGTACAAATATACGTGGATGACATTATTTTTGGTTCAACCAATGATGCACTATGTAAGGAATTCTCTGATAATATGAGCAAAGAATTCGAAATGAGCATGATGGGAGAATTAAATTTCTTTCTAGGATTGCAAATTAGGCAATCAGACGAAGGCATCCATATCTCTCAATCCAAGTATTGTAAAGAGATGTTAAATAAATTTGAAATGGATAATGCCAAACCCATCTCTACTCCTATATCTACTTCTGATAAATTAACAGAAGACCCCAATGGGATTCCCGTAGACACTAAGAAATATCGTGGTATGGTTGGTAGCTTGCTTTATATAATTGCAATTCGACCCGATATTCAATATAGTGTTTGTAAATGTGCTAGATTTCAAGTAGCACTAAAAGAGTCTCATCTATCCGCGATAAAAAGGATTTTGAGATATATTAAAGGAACCACTGATGTAGGTCTTTGGTATCTGAAAGGAGTACCATTTGACTTAGTATGTTTTTCTGATTCGGACTATGCCTGGCATTTAGTCGACAGAAAAAGTACAAGTGGTACATGTCAATTTCTGGGAGGATGTTTGGTCTCTTGGTTTTCCAAGAAACAAAATTCAGTATCGATCTCCACAACAAAAGCTAAATATATAGCGACTGCAAAGTGTTGTGCTCAAATATTGTGGATGAAGCAAACACTAGTCGACTATAATATTAAATTTGATGTTATATCCATCTTATGCGATAACACGAGTGCTATTGATCTTAGCAAAAATCCCGTGTTACATTCAAGATCTAAGCATATAGATGTGAGACATCATTTCTTGCATGATCATGTCAATAAAGGCGACATAAAAATGACTCATATCGAAACTGAGTACAATATCGCTGACATTTTCACAAAACCATTAAATTCCAAAAGATTCGCTAAACTCCGTTTGGATTTAGGAATGTTGTAATTTCCAAAATAATGGTCTATACAGTTATATTGTCTATATTTATATTTTGTGAAAATATTTATCATAGTTATCTCACGAAAAAAAAGATCTTCTTGATCGAATTCTAAGGGACTCTAAAACTCAGATTTATCGATAATGATAACATATGAAACTTTATCGATCGGGTTTTATTGAGATTCTTATTATTTTACCAATTAGATAAAACTGTTCGAATAAATATTTTTGAATTCATTTCGAAAATATTTTTGAGATGTTATTGTGATATTTAAATTCACATACAAAGAATCAAAATATTAGAATATTTTCAAATATCTATATACGTTTATTATAAATATATATTTTGATCTTATAAAATTATTTTCTTAAAAATATATATTATTTTTTAATATTTCTGGTCATTATTCGACCCAGTCCATTGTTACAAATCCTAGTCCAGCTGATTAATGTATTTGACCCAACCCAATATCTCAAAACCCTAAAGATCAACACCGTTCAGTTTAAGGACGAAACGATCTCAGTCATTCATTTACTAAAATGCATATACTCATAATACACGACATTTTCAGTTTGTGTGTACTGTTTACGCCTCTTGTCTCTCTCTAACCCTAAATCTCTCTCTGTTCTCTCTCACCGCGTCTCTGCCATCTCGCTTCATTTCTCGCCTTAGAACCCTAATCTCTAAATATCTCCAGCGATTAAACACTATATACAATATATATCTATCTCTATGTATTTGTTAGTCGATTTAATCGATACTCTCAAGCTGGGATTGGTAAATTTAACAGAATCTAGAGTTCAAATCAACGATTTTCTTCATAAATCGTTTGATAAAACTCAAGTTCAACATATATATACGATATATACACACGAACACACACTCACCGTTTGTTTTTGATAATTGTTTTTCAAAACTTTAACGATTTTTGCTGAGAAATTAATAGCAGAAGGCTTATTCAGTCAAAAGATATGTTCTCAAGTGAAGAAACACAAAGATCGTGATGAAATCGGTACGAACTCGCGTGTAACTTGACCGATTGACTTTGACTCAGTGAGTCGACTCGGGCGATTAGACATCAACTCGTTGAGTTGACTCGGAAGTTAACTCAATCCGCGATTCAGTTAACCAGGTAAGTCCTTTGAGACTATTAATTAGTCCTTAGGCTCAGGTTTTAGATTTCTCCCAATTAATCTGTCTAAATGATGTGAATACTGTGATGCATGTACGACTGAGTAGTGTGTTAAAAAAAACTCTGAGCATTCAAGTCTTATATGTTCTCAGTAGTGACTATGAAATGAAGCTAGAGTCGTATAACCTGTTTGGTATATGAAATCATTGATGATCTATATGTTAACTTGTATTCGTAATATGTGGTGTTATTTGAAAACTTTGATTTGATTTGTCTTTGGTTTTTAATTATGATTCTAAAGAGGTGAGAACTTGAGTGGTTCGTATTGATAATTGATAATCGTGTGTAATTCTTGATGCTGTTACTTCGGATTACAGTGGTAAGATATGGTGTGATAAATCTATGATAATTCTATGAACTGATTTACTACTGTTAATAATGTAAATTAGCACTGAAATATTTGTGGTAAATTTTTTTTGTCTCAAATTGATTATCTGTGTATAATAAACTGGACTATAATGTTATTATACTTTTCTGAAAATGTGCTTGTGCTACTCATCTTTGGCTCTTGTATACTGATATTATATATCTGTGATTCCAATGACTGTTAAATCAATCTTATGAATCCATGTGCTGATAATATAACAAATAAGGAGTAATAGCATAATTCATGCATCAACACAAGCACACACAATGCCCTCACACTAAGACCTGGCTAGGAATCCCTTAGAGAATCCCAGTATCTGGATCACTGGTGTGGTTGGCCACATAGATATTAGGACATTTAAAATTTACATGAGTCATGAAACTACTAAAATTTATTCTGTGTTGTGTGTTAAATTTCTTTTCTATGCTAACCAGTCTCTATATGGTGCACGGCACTATGGTTATGTGTTAATTAGTACAAATTTACTTGAATAAGTTCTGTGTTGGTATTTTCAAATTGATACTTAGTTGGCATCTAGAGTATTATATCATACTTTGACTCTCAAAAGCTTCATAAAACTTTCAAGACTGTCAACTTCACATCAATCATTTGTACAAACATTAATTGCATGGTACCTATTTATAAAAGACCTGCATATATCTTTCAAAAATATATGACCTCACTATGGGGCCATTGTAAATTAGTTGTCCTTGTTGCATTTCTTGTCTGCTAAGTGACATGTACAACAGTTTCATTAGTGTCCTTCAAAATTGTTCTTAAGTGGACTTTATGATCCTGTACTTTCTTAAATACATTCTTTTATTTTCACACTTTACCTATTTGCATGCATGACACTATCTGCATATCCATATACACTATTTGTGCATTGCTTTTCTAAAAAAATTGTGCATTGGACTTGTTCTAAAGGAAGATACCCGGATTTCAAATATCTGCATCCCATTTATGATGTACATTGTTTGCTTATCTGTTAATGTGCATGAATAGTATTCACTTTCATAATTCAAATTTATGTGTTTATCTATATAAAGCATGTCATTGTATGTGTTCATTCATATACACACATCACCTGCATTCTTATAGCTGGTTTTAAACTTTCATCGAGTTTCACAAGCTACCTTCAAACCCTAACCCTAACCCAAAAAACCAATCTGAAAACCCTTTTCTCCTAGAAGATATGGAAAAGACATTTTATTCACTTCAACTCCTCTCACTTCAGAGTAATTCCTCCAAGACTCCAAAAACTAAGAAACTAGAAACCAAATAAAAGCTTCAAGAGCCCATTTATTCCCTTTTACCAGAGTTCCAAGTTTCAAGTTCTAAACATGTCTAGCCCTAGACCAAGAAAGCCATATTGGCCTAAGGTATACACAAGGAAACAGTTTCCCAAGCCTGTGTCCACAACTGTACCAAAACCTTTCCCTCCTCCTCAACTTATCAACCTATCTCACACAAAAAATTCATGGAGATGTTAAAAAATGTCCAACCAAGTATTAACATTCAGTTTAGTGGTGAGGTAGAGTATCATTAAGAATGCTAAGTGGGAAGGGTTAGTCACACACCTAGGAAGGAGGAATTTATCACACCTCATGGGTGAATTCTATTGTAACATGAGGGTCATAAAAGGTCTAGATGGAATCATGCATTTCACTACATCAGTCAACAAGAAAACCATATTGGTGGATCATAAAACCATCAATATTGCATTACATCTACCTGCTCGCTTGATTGATAGTAATCATCTATGCATTGACTTTTGGGTTCCGAGGCATAAAACACAGCGGATAAACGTAAATAAAAAAATAAATTTTCGAAACCCAAACCAGGATCCATGTATAATTATGGACAGATTATGGAGATTACGAATCATACCTTTAAAAAGCTTTACTTTCACGAACTAAACGGAGATCCTAGCTTTCACGACTTGTGTCTACCTCTCGGAAAACACCTCTATGGTATCCGTACGAACACCTTCAAGAACGACTCACGAACTTGACTGCGGAATGGATGTACTAGCCTCCTTATTGATGATTCAATTTCTGCCTTTTCTTGCTGCCTTCTCTAGGGTTTTTCACAAAAACGTGAACCACTCTTAACCTATCATTATCTATTTATAATGACTGGTTAATAGGCCCTCAACAGCAAAAGCCCAACCCTTTTAGGTATAGGATTAAATAATAAAATGAAATTCTATTATTTAATTAATAACTAAGTCACACTTAATATTATGGGCAGAAATACTCCTCTAATTTGAATTTATATATTATCTCAATTAATTAAGTCTCACTTAATTAACATAATAAAATTCAAATAATCACCAATTAATTTAAATCCATAATTTAAATTAATTATTCCTTTAATTGCTCAATGTGTGTGACCCTATAGGCTATTACTTTATTGGCAATAATTTTATTCTCCAATAAAACTATAAGCAATGAGCGGTATCTAGTAATACATCATTGCTACCCAATTAAACAATAATTAAATCGTGATTCGATAAAACCTTTCGTGATTAATGTTTCCGTGTAATATAATCCCTTTAACCAAATATTATAGATTAAACTCGAGGCATGTGTTTAGTCATCCTCTTCAACATTTAATCCGGGTTTACTTGATCCATGAGTAGACTATTAAAAACAAATCATTATTTGAGCACGGCCATGCATTTTATAGTCTGACTCAATCAAGAGGCAAATAATATCTCTCCTAATTCTAGGAGGGTTAAATCCTTTATCTGTCATTCATATTTCTCATGCGACTCATGATATACCCGATGCCCACTTTTATCATCACCCGGTCAAAGGTAACTTTTAATGTAGTCAAATTATATTAATCCTCGTATAGAAATATAATGATCTCAAGTCAAAGGATCATTACACCATTATCACTGTGAGTCTTTCTTATGACTTTATTAAACATGAAGAATCTCACTGTGGGTCTGTCCAGTACCATGTACTCCTACATGTACCTATGTATTGACTTTAGTATCTCCACACTTATAACCAATGAGATGTGGTTATCTGTCAAACAACATACTAGTCTATTTATGTATTATTATTGTCCTATAATAATAATACTCGACCAGGGATGTTTTAAAAATATGATATATTATATAATATCAAGTTCAAGTCATGTACTTAAACTATATAATGTGTATCATGATTCTAAGGACATTTATTATGCTAAAAAATATATCGCAGTAATTAAAGTCATAATAAATACGTTTATTGAATGATCAAATGACATAAAGGTTTATTCAAAGAAACAATGTATTGCCTCTAGGGCACCTACACTAACATTGACATCTACTCATACATCATCTTTAGCAAAGATGAACTTAAACTCATGCTTTCAACCTTTTGTGATTCTGATGTACCCCTTGGTCTTTGTGATAAACAATGTGGTATACATTACAAACATTTTACTCCTGTGTTTCAAAATCTGGCTTTGTTTATTTGAGCTAATGTTCCACCTAAACCAAATCAAAGTAAGTACTTTGATTTTTTCAACATGAAGGTCATGTTTCTACTATTTTTTAATAAGATTGATTTCAACATTTCTTATGTGATTTTGCTAAATCTGATCAATGCTAACTTGGTTGGTTATATGCCCTATGGACTTATGATTTCTTCTCTCTTCAATATTTGCCATATTCATACACATGTGGACTACTCCACCCTTGCTGACTCTCAAATTACACCTGCCCATATAAGACCCCAAGTATCTTTAGTTATGTGTCAACCTCAAGAAGTCTTTGCTACTGACATCCCTAGAACCATTAGGGAAGAGGACATTTACCTTAACAAGACTGAATCTGCTAGAGTAATGTTTGAAGAACATAATCTAGAGATTAGGAGACTAAGAAATGAAAATGAAGACATTAAAAGGAGACTAAGTTTCATTGAGAGCTTAGCTGCATCTACAATGGGTTATAATGGGATGAGGGATATGGAAATCATTAGTTCCTTTCAGGTTCAGATGGTAGATAACTTGGAAATGGCTAATGAGTTAGAGACTGTAAGTGCTAATCTTGATTCTAATGGGTTACCTGAATTAGATGGTGAACTTGGGTTTGTGGCTGCAATGGAAGATGCTGCTGTATGATATGACTATGTGATTTTGTATGCTTGTTGATGCTAGTTCTGTTTCTTTCTGTTTTTATAATCTGGTGACTGATCCAATTTTGTAGGTATGGATCAATATTACTCTGCCTATTAACAGTTGTTTATGATGTTTTTTTGAAGTCTGTTGTGACTCATTTGTACTTTGTTTGAAGGTTTATAACCTTGATCTTAAGTTGGTAATCTATAATAGTCAGAAGTTGACTTGTTTAAGTTTAAGTGCTGGTGGTTTGTAATCTGAGATGGTTGTAGAAACTTGTTCTAGTTAATCAGTGTGGATTCATTTTGAAGTTTAATATATGTTCTGCAGTTGTCTTATGTGTTGATGTCATTACTTTTGTCATTATGTCACTATGAACCATATATTGTGTATCTGCTTTATACAAATAAGGCATATATCTATTCTGTACTGCAATCTCTTTCTTTGATGTGTCTTTATGCTCTCCCTACAATCTGGTAAGTTCTACAAAGTTGGAATCATACTCATAAGGTAATTACTCTTTCAGATGCTCATGACTCAATTGTTGGTAACATACTGGCAACACTAATGTAATTCAATTTGTTAGATATGGCAACTAGTTAGCATTTAGTAAGATTCTATAGATTGTATTAGTAATACATAGTGTAAAACGTTTTTTTTTTAATTCTCTTTGTAATAGTTGCATGATCGGTTGTAATTTAAATTTCAAGTTGTATTAGAATCTCCTTATGTAAAATTCTGTAACCTGTAATATTGCCTTAAGCTAGGGGTGAGCAAAACCAAACCGAACCTGAAAAACCGAACTGAAATGTTGAATTTCGGTTCGGTTCGGTTTCCTTTTTTTGAAAGTTAGGTTTTTCGGTTTTTTCGGTTCAAACCGAAATAAATTTCAGTCTGGTTCGGTTTTTTTAAAAAAATTCGATTCAAACTGAAATAACCGAATTATATATATTTTTTATTTATATTAAATATATATGTTTATATTTTATATATATACATGATTTAATTAATTCAAAATTAAGTTTAAATATTTAAATTGATAGTTTATGTTTTATTTTATTTTAATTGTTACCTATTTTAATATATTTGCTATTAAAATTATTTTAAAATTAATAAATTAATAATGTTATATATAATTTTTTTAAATTGGTTCGGTTCGGTTTCTGGTGAAATATTTCGGTTCGGTTTTAAATCGGTTCGGTTTCTGGTGACAAATCGGTTCGGTTCGGTTCGGTAAAAATTGGATTTTGGTTATTCGGTTTTTAACCAACCGACCGAATGATCAGCCCTACCTTCAGCTACCTATGATCATCTTTGTCTGCAAATTCTTTTCTTAAAAGTACCATGCTAATAATAAATGCTTAAACAGTACAACTTTTACACAGCATGTCTATCTAGAACTTATATTGATACATCAAAATGTTAAGTACCTGTGCTCCTTGTTTCGTATACTTGCATGCTAAAATAATTCTTCTAAGAACTTATTTCTCAGTCTGACTAATTGATACATGTTTTCTAAAATAAGATAAATATATGATCGTAGGGATATATATGTCCTTATTTACAAAGGGGAAGAGAAATTTTTAAGGGGAAGAGAATTTTATTCAAAAAAAAGGGGAAGAAATTTTTTGGTTTTATACCAAACAAAAGGGAAAGAGAGAATAGTATATACTATTCGAAAATTTAAAATTTTGCTATATTATATTCCTTTGCACCAACTGACTATTGTTTTATTTTGCAGGAATCAACTAATGACTCTAGAGAGTAATATTAAGTAGTATTCTCCTTATTCATTATGTGCAAAAATATTTTTCAAATATCATGCATACACTAAGGGGAAGCACACACTTTCATAATTTATATTTTATGTTTGTTTGGCAAATACCAAGAAGGGGAAGATTGAAAGGATATCTTCGATATAATATTTATTTTGGTATTTGTACAAATTAACATAAAAATTAAATACACGTAGAATCCTCTCCACTAGGTCATTTATTTAATTGATTCGGTCAAAAGTCAAATGGTCAACTCTAGTAAAATTTATCATCCTATTTTAAAATATAAGAGATATTCTGTTTTGCTGAAAAATCAAAATATATTTTGGAATACATCTCTACTCCAAGGCAATAAAATTGAAAAAGAAATATCAAGGTTTGATATTTTTTAGATCTACTTTGCAAACATGAATAAGGCGACAAGTTTGAACAAAGAATAATCACGATTTAATATTCTTTAGAGAACTTGTGCTAAATTCAAAAATGATCAATTTTTATTCGAATATTCGAAAAATATTCTGTCTTCGCACTAAAAATATTTTATCATCACAGAAAAGACCTTTTATCCTCGAGAATATTTTTCTCTCGTGCCAAAAATATTTAAAAGTAATTTTTCTCCAGCTTCTCTAATATATTATGTTTCGGAGAAAATTACTTTCAAAATATTTTACATTCTAGGAAATATATTAAAAGTATTTATTCTAGTCAAAACATTGGTCAAAAGATTTACGTATTTCAAGAAAAGACCAATTGTATATTATTCGGAACCGAAAGCTGATTTAATCGTTTTAAATCCAAATAAAATACTTCCACTTGCTAGAATGACTTGAAACTTGAGATTGATCATTTAAATACTATTTTCTATGCATGGTTAAAGTTTCTGAATTTTTCGAGAATTTGGGTCCGGGCACAAAAATCGAGACAATTGGTCAACAGTTGACCACGTTTGACCAAGTCAAAATTGACCAAAATTTCCAGAATTTCATTTTATAATATTCCTAAGTGTTCCATAATTTTAGAATTATTTATTAGGTCTTTTCGGAGATATCGGGTATTTAATTAACGATACGTGGTTCGTATTTATTAATAATCGGAACGAGTCTATTATTATAATATAGATTCAAATATGCTGTGATCTTATTTTGTTTGCTAGTATCCACTTGCAAAGAAACACAACCTACTTTACATGTCATCAATCCACACCATTTTAATCCCAACCACTCCTTTTAATTCAATCTCCATCATTCCTTCCACCCAACTTTATCTATAAATACCCCCTTCCACACACCCATTTTTACGCAAGCTAAGAACCAAAGAATTGCTGGGATTTTTGAAGTAAACATTCATTCAAATTTATAAACACTCACTTTCATCTATTTCATCTCAAAAACCTTCTCTCTCTTCAATATATATCTATATATTCAAGGTTTTTGTTCACCAAGCTTAGAGTTACCCATCCAAGCTTTATCCCACCAAGCAAGCTCATCTACTACCACTCTCTGGCCTCCCGAATGGCTACCCAAAGTTCGACCAAGTGCCAAAATCCGGCCGAACCTCTGGCAAATTTTTCCGGCGAACTTTTCCGATTGTTTTCCAAAAGTCGTAAGTTTTAGCTTCGTCCTTGTGTCTTAACCGACCATATTTATATTTGAGATTTGTTCTTAACTTCTATACTTCATCTTAATCTCTATTCTTAGATCTATAAGATTCCAAAGGTCTTTTTATAAAAGAGAAAGATTATTTTTGACATAGGTCAAAAGTTGAAATGATTAAGTATTTTTACGAGTTCCCAACTAGCACCTCAAGTGTTCTGTGGGATATTCTTTAAAGGAATACTTCGTTCAACATATACTTCTTAAAGCACAAGTTTAGCCACTTGTTTTATCGCACTTACTTTTTATTTTTCGTGGCCATAAACTTATCTCGTGCAAGAAGTTAAAAGAAGGGTATACTTTGACATTGACTTTAGTCAAAAACAAGTATACATCTTAAAAGTCTTACGCCTAGTAGCTTAAAAAGACTTGCATATTTGACATACGTCAAAGTTGTTCAGAAAAGTATTTTTACGGATTCCCAACTAGCATCTACAGTGCTCCGTGGGATATTCTTTAAAGAATACTTCGTATCACATAAACTTCGTGGAAGAAGTAATAATCACAAAACATAACTTAATATTCTTAATTGAATATTAAAGTTTCGATCTAATACCACTTGTGTGTCAAGTCCACTCGTGTGACTTAACCCTTGTCGTTATTTACTATTTTCCGCACTACGCATATAGCAAACGTGTAATAGCGTTCTTTTACGGTCCTCGCACTTGCGAGTTGAATTTTCTTTCTCATCCTCACACTTGTGAGTTGATTAATATTTTAACGCATAATAGCGTCCTTCGTGGCTAGCGCCGCAACCCGCTAGTTTTGCACGACTTTATTATATATCTTGCTTAACCGCATATTGCTTCGTAGATATTGTGTTTTTAACTTTTGTAGTGAGGTGAAGAAAAAGTGAGGTGATTCTCGTTCTAAGACCCAAGTCCTAGAAGTACTAACGGGGATATAGTAGTCTTCGCACCGTGAAGAAGAGGAAAGACCCAAGACCGACAAAAGTCAAGAATCAATAGTCTACACCAAGAGTTCTACATCAAGTTTGAAGAAAGCGGGGAGTTATTGTCTAAGATAAGTTGTGTAGGTGTTTACATTTATTTTGAGGTGGTAACGGGTTGTTACGCACCAAGACAAATATTTGTAGGGTTGTAAAGGCTTCTCCGCCTACTAAAGGAGCGAGTTTATTTTATAAGGAAATCTCGAGTCCAGAGAGGAGCTCGGGGACTGGACAAGGGGTGAGCGAATCCATTAGGGGTTGCGCCATCGCGAACCAGGATAAAAATATCCTGCGTGGTATTTTTTTCCTTGTCTTTTATTTCACACTTATAAACTTCTAACGACTCGATAAAATTTTTAAAAGGGATAAAAATTTTTAAAAATGACAAAATAATTTTTAAATCGGTAATTAAGCTATTCAACCCCCCTTCTAGCTTAATATATCCCTCTTCCGGGACCTAACACTTTCCAAAGATGAATGTGAAAATGTTGTTAATGAAATGTATAACATGCATGTTACATTAAAATCGCTTAACAAAGAGAACGAAAAGATTAAAGATCTAAATGTTAAGTTAGGTGATAGGAATACTCTGTTAGAGACTCAGTTAATTGAGTTTGAAACGATGAAAAGAGATTGCTAGGATGCAAAGAATGAATTACTTGAGGCTTTGAAAAGAGGAGATTGTTTGAAAGATCAATGAAGAAAGGAACAAGAATTAATTGCTAAGTGGAAAGGATCAAAGGCTAAAACTTAAGAAATTTTTTATGTCCAAGGAGTTGATTCTTTCGGCAAATTAGAAGAAGCAAAGGTAGGAGTTGATGGGGAGACTGCCTCAGATAGTGACTCAATGGATGAGGAATGTCCATTGAAGTTGAAACCTGTTAGTGAGGCAACCTTGGTTAAACTGAATAAGCAATATGGACCTGTCAGCAAAAACTTTGTAGTGGGAGAGTGTAGCAAAACCAAGTCTGTTGAACAAGATAACGTAGGGCACTTGTCCATCAAGAAATTGAAGGATAAGTTAGAAAAGACTGAATTAAAGGCTAAGGCTAAAAAGAAGAATAGAAATGACAAGGTAGGAATTAACAAATACAGTAACTACACATCTGATAAGTATGCTCCCAGAAAGGAATGTGTAAAATGTGGTAGTGTTAATCATTTATCTGTCAACTGTAAACTGTGAAAGATGCTTTTGTGCCTAGTATGCCTATGTCTGTGCCTGTTCCTGCTATGAATGTTATGCCTAACATTTTTTTCCAACCTGCTCATGCATCTAGTCAGTATGCTAACATGCAATTCATGCATAATCCATATTAAAATGCCTTCAATATGCCTCAGTTGCCATGGATGATGAATAACATGTTTGCACAGACTATGCTTAATCATACATCTAGCTTTAATGCATATGAGCAAGTGGAACACCCTGTCTTTCAAAGACCTACACCAAGAGTTAAGGTTGATCTAACTCAATCAGAACTCTTGGATGGTAAGGGTTTGAAGAATAGGAAAAAGGCTAACAAGGCAGGACCCAAGGAAACTTGGGTACCAAAATCAACTTGATTTGATTTTGATATGTGCAGGGAGATAGAAAGAATCTTTGGTATCTGGATAGTGGCTGTTCTAGGCACATGACTGGAGATTCTACCCTGTTCACTAAGTTCGAGGAGAGAGCTGGCCCTAGCATTACCTTTGGAGACAACTGTAAAGGATATACTAGAGGATATGGCTTGATTTCGCAAGGAAATGTTGTCATTGAGGAAGTAGCACTGGTTGATGGTCTTAAGCACAACTTGCTTAGTATCAGTCAACTATGTGATAAAAATCAGAATGTCTGGTTTACATCTGAAGCTTGTGTTGTTTTCAAGAAAAACGACAACAAGGTAGTGATGATAGGAAACAGGAAAGGAAATGTGTACACTGATGACTTCAACTCAACAAGTGCCAATTCTGCTATATGCCTTTTCAGCAAAGCAAGTTTGGATAAAGGATGGCTCTAGCACAAGAGACTGTCTCACTTAAGTTTTAAAGCCATGAATGAATTGGTTAAGAAGGATTTGGTTAGAGGTAATCCAAAATTGGAGTTCTCCAAAGATGGACTGTGTGATGCATGCCAGAAAGGGAAGCAAAAGAAGGCCTCTTTCAATTCCAAGTCAATGTCATCAATTGATCAACCCTTACAGCTACTGCACATGGATCTATTTGGACCAGTCAATGTATTGTCGATATCTAACAAGAAGTACTGTCATGTAATTGTTGACGATTTCTCCAAATACGCTTGGACTTACTTTTTGCATTCGAAAGATGAGGCAAGTAAAATCATTATCAAACATCTCAAGACAGTCAACAACAATCCAACCTGCAAAGTAATAAATGGAACTGAGTTCAAGAATTCTGAGAGAGTTCTATGAAGAAGAAGGAATCATTCAAGAATTCTCTGCATCAAGAACTCCTCAACAAAATGGTGTAGTGGAGAGGAAAAAAAGAACTCTTATTGAAGCTGCAAGGACAATGCTTGAAGAATCAAAGTTGCCAACATATTTCTGGGCTGAAGCGGTTAACACTGCATGCTACACTCAGAATATCTCTTTGGTCAATCAAGAAAAGGGCATGACACCTTATCAATTGTTCAAAGGCAAGAAGCCAACAATTAACTTTCTGCATGTCTTTGGATGCAAATGTTTTGTGTTGAAAAACCATGGCGAGAGCCTTGGGAAATTTGATTCAAAGGTAGATGAAGCAATCTTTGTTGGGTATTCAGTTGGAAAATCTTACAGAGTCTACAACCTAAGACTTAACATTGTTAGGGAATCCATACATGTTGTTTTCAATGACAAGAAAATATCTGGTATAGTAGATGAAGGTTTTCATGAATCATTCTCATTCGAGAATGAGATAAATGGTGAAGAAAGCGAAGATGATGATGAAGAGAGGTTATCAATCGGTGTAGAGAATATACCTGGACCATCAGTTGAAGTGCAGAATGGACCATCTGTGGAAAAGCAACTCACACCATATGTTGAAGATCATCTGGAAGCATCTGTTGAGAACTAAAGAGAAATTTTTGTTGATAACTCTATTAGAACTCCACTCAGCTCGAGGTCCATACACTCAGGGGGAGTTTCTCACAGTCAACACTCAACAACAAATCAAGATGATCAACATAAAGAAAATGAAGTAACCTCATCAAGGTCAAGCTTACCACCACAAAGAAAATGGACTAAGGATCACCCTTTTGAACTTACAATGTTGACTCCAGTGCAAAAGTCCAAACTAGGAGAGCAACTCGAGAAGAATGCTTGTACAATAGTTTTCTTTCTAAAGAAGAACCTAAAAAGGTTGAAGATGCTCTTCTAGATCCAGACTGGGTTTTAGCAATGCAAGAAGGGCTAAACCAGTTTGAAATAAATAAAGTATGAAAACTTGTACCCAAACCTAAGAACAAATCAGTGATTGACACTAAGTGGGTATTCAAGAACAAGATGGACGAGAATGGCATAGTTACAAGAAATAAAGCTAGACTAGTTGCTAAAGGCTATTGTCAAAAAGAAGGAATTGACTTTGAAGAAACCTTTGCACCAGTGGCAAGGTTAGAAGCAATCATAATCTTCCTAGCCTATGCAGCTCATGCCAATTTCAAAGTCTATCAAATGGATGTCAAGATTGTATTTCTAAACAGTATTCTGGAGGAGGAGGTATATGTTAGTCAACCTCCTGGTTTTGAAGATCCAGACTTTCCAGAATATGTGTATTATTTGCTCAAAGCACTCTATGGCCTGAAGCAAGCACCTAGAGCCTGGTATGACACACTTTCACAGTTCCTCATTGAAAATCACTTCATCAGAGGTACTGTTGATAAAACTCTCTTTTATAGATCTGTCAATGGCTCTATGATACTTGTCCAAATTTATGTAGATGATATAATATTTGGGTCTATTGATGAAAAGCTTTGCAAAAGGTTTACCAAACTTATGCAAAGTAAATATGAAATGAGCATAATGGGTGAATTAACTTATTTTCTTGCTTTACAAGTTAAACAAGTAAATGAGGGAATTTTTATAAGTCAAACTAAATATGTTTTCGATCTTTTAAAGAGATTTGACTTAGCAGATTGCACTTCAGCAAAAACACCCATGGCCACTGCCACTAAGCTTGAGTTGAATAGTAAGGAAAAGAAGGTGGATATTTCAAGCTATAGAGGCATGGTTGGATCTCTTTTATATTTAACTGCTAGCAGACCTGATATTATGTTTGCTACATGTTTATGTTCTAGATTCCAAGCTGATCCTAGGGAATCTCATTTAGTAGCTATTAAAAGGATTTTCAAGTATCTCAAGGGAACACCAAACCTTGGCATTTGGTACCCTAGAGATTCTGGCTTTGATCTAATAGGCTATTCAGATGCAGATTATGCAGGTTGTAAGATGGATAGAAAAAGTACCACAGGCACCTGTTAGTTCTTAGGAAACAAGCTGGTTTCATGGTTCAGTAAGAAGCAAAATTTAGTTTCTACTTCAACTGCAGAAGCTGAATACATAACAGCTGGAAGTTGTTGTGCACAGATTCTAAGGATGAAAAATCAACTGCTTGACTATGGAGTTAAGGTTAAGAAGATTCCAATCTTCTCTGACAACACTAGTGCAATTGCAATTTCTGAGAACCCGGTGAACCATTCAAGAACCAAGCACATAGACATCAGATGTCATTTCATCAGGGAGCATGTGATGGAAGGTACTATGGAACTACATTTTGTTCCAAGTGAGAAACAATTGGCAGATATTTTTACTAAAGCTCTAGATGAAGCAACCTTTTCAAGGTTGGTAAGCGAGCTTGGTATGTTAAACTTTTCATAATCTTTAAATATCTATTCAATTAGTTACAGCTAGTGAATTTTATTCTCTGGATTTTATTTGTTTTATTTGCTCATTTGCATGATTACTCTAGAGATATCGAACAATTAGTTTTCTGGAGATATCGAATAAATATAACCATCTTTGAGTTATCGAATGAGTATTGTGCTTGAGATATCGATTAGTTAATTCTCTAGAGATATCAATCTACTCTTTGCTCGAGATCGAACAGTTAATTGGTAAGTGATATCGAATCAGTCAATATTCGGGTAATATCGAATGGTTAATATTTAAGATATCGAATGAACTAACTATTTGTTGATATCATTTAATTGCTTTATTATTTGTAAAGAATAATCGAATATTATGTGTGATCTATATTCTAGAATTATCGATTTTAACTGATTAGATTTAAGCCGTCAAACTTAAATGATTTTGGAACAAGTTACACACATAATATTTTACATTTTATCTTTTTTAAATGATCTGTTAGGATTAGTCTAGGACACCGTGTAATCTCTTTTGCATGGATTAGTGTGTTTTAAAGAGGTGTGACCTTTGCTTAACCTTTCACCCGTTTAACCCCTAGATTTTGAGTCGCATCTCTCAGACTTCTTGGCTTATAAATAGGCAAGGGTAGGAATCATTTAGGCTCACACTTACAAAACAATCCTCTTCCTTCTTTCTTCTTCAACCTCTTTCAAAATGACAAAGAGCATTCTTAAGGTATCAGTCGAAGAGTTTGAAGCCATGCCTTTCTACGAAAAGGTGGCTCTCCAAGAGAAAATAGAAGAGCTTCTCGCGGAGGAGGAGAAGTCCATAGCCGCCATGCATGCAACTTTGGAAGTTCTCCGAGCACGCAACCGTGGGGATTCCGTTGACGATCCAATCGCAGCCGCCTAGTTGGTTTAGGTGGGGGGGACGTCGTTTAGTTTTTGTTAAGTTTGTTTTTATGTTGTTTTGTTTCAATGGTCTTTCGACCATTTTTGTAATTTTTTTAATTAATGAAATGGCAAGTTCTTCTACCTATATTGTTTCTTGATGCTTGTGTTATTGTTTAAAATCTTCTGTTTGATGCATGTTTGTCTGCATGCCTCTTCTTTCGATTTTTTTTCTTTTAGATTAATGCTCAATTTAAATCATCAAGAACGTTTGGAAAAAGACACCTTGTTTTGTGCTTAAATCACCTAAGTTGTCTTAATAATCTAATCTTTGTGGGTTAGTAAGATTAATTCAACTTATGCGTAATTCTGATATGTTAGTGATTAGGCACACATTTCATTGAGTAAACTTAAATCTAATTAGGATATTTTGAATTCTTTTGATTCACAATGAATAGATCTGTTAACTTACACTATGTTCATGTTGTTATTAATTCTAACTTAACACTGTCAACTAACCCAAAAGTTAGCCATAATAGCTACACAGATGCATAGTTTCTTGTCTTATCGGCAGTACTCCCAAGGACTTTAACTGACAACAGAGGACGATGATGATGTGTTGGTGTTCTCACAAGCAAACTTGGTTATTACATCTACCAGGTTCTACTGTCATATGCCATGTGTAAAACACCTAGAATTAAGGTTAAAATCAAAAACAACTAATTTGGACTCTAATTTAAACATGACTAATTAGTTAATCTTGAACACATGAATATGTAATTTTAATCCTGCTTATTAAACTCTAATTTAAGTTGACTAATTAAGGCATTAGGGTTACTTGCGACATATTTGCAGATACCTAAATGAATATCCATAACTATCTCTACAAAATTGTTACTTTTCCCTAAGTACACCTTCAAGGATATTGTCAGCTTACCACATCAAAAGGTGTCCTGTATCTCTAAGAGAATAAACCTTCATGTGAAGAAGGCTCTTGATTCACTACACCTAGTTCAGGTATGGAGTTCTAATCTATCAGCATTCTCTTTTTGTCCTAAAAATCTTTGCCTTACTATGCTGAAATGAGAATTGCTGGAATGTCCCCCAGATTCTCTACCTAATCAGCACACCATAAAGTCACGTCCTACCATCTTTAACCCCCTCTACAGTTTCTCAACAAACTGTAGTTGATAACTCTGTTATATCTTAACGTGAAGGGAGTAAACAGGAGGAAAGTGAGGGTGAGGGAAGTGGTGAACATCAAGAAACCATAAGAACAAGGAAGGTAAGAGTGTGTAAAACCAGCCTAGCCATCCTATGTCTTCCCAAAGAGGCATAGTGATTAATAAGGACATCCATATTTCTAGTTTTAGTCTCTTAACAGACTTCAACTATTGAATCAAGTTCCCAACCAAAAACACACTCAGTGAGGGTAAGGGACACAGTTGTGCAACCTTCTCATACTTGATGCCTAGCCAGGAGTTAGTACAAGTTGCAGGGAGACAGGAGGAGCACACACAATTTACTCTTAACTATTTCTCAAATTCAGGTTGATGAATCTTCTGTAAATGAGAGGATTCGGCTCCACTCATAGAAACCTAATTTGTGACAATGAAGCACTTTAACACACACACACCAAACACTTTTGATTATTCATCTCATTTCATGAAGAAGTCAACACTCAACCTTTAATTCTCTAAGTTCTTAACAGAGCCGATTATTGAATTCTTAATTCTTTTTTGGAACACCAATGCTTTATATCCATACCTTTACAATCTTAAGGAATCTTATGATCTCTTATTAGGATTGAGGGAAGGGAGTGAAAAACAAGAGAGGCCTGGTTGCCCCAGGACAAAAGGTGAGTTATGTGCAAGAGTGGTCTCCTAATTCTTCCCGGAGAGCAAAAGGAGAGATGAGTACCTCTTTAGTAAGGGAATGTGAGTTGTGTGAAGTGAGCCAGGATGAGATTCTGATGCAAAAATAGAGGGATTAATAGAGAAGTCTTTTATTTATACAGATTCTAACTTCTCATTCCTCTGGTTCTCATCTTTACTACAACACTATTCTTGCTGATAACAAAAAAGGGGGGAGAAGGAAAGTTCAGAATTTTTCTTCAAATTCAAAGGGGGAGGAGTTCAGAATTTTTCTTCAAATTCAAAGGAAAAAAGAGTTCAGAATTCTTTCAATTCTCTTCTTCTTCCTATCTCATCAAGAGGGAGAAGGCTCAGAACTTTTGCAACCTAAGGGGGAGAAGGTTCAGTAATTTCAAATATTTCTATCTTTGTTCAAAAAGGGGGAGAAATTTTTGGAATAGAGTAAAAAGGGGAGAAGAGAACTTCAGAACAACCTGCAAGTGGAGGAACAGAACTAACTCTCAGAATAGATACTTTAAATAGGGGGAGCAGTTCTAAGTACTCAAGTGAAGTGAGTAGTACAATCCAGAAACAGTATCAAGGAAGCTTGATCAATATTTTCTGTTCTAGTGAAAGAAAAATCTGAAGAGTGGTTTTTGTTATCATCACTCTCTGGATTTATGTCTCTTTCTTGAAGACATAAATAGGGGAGATTGTTGAGACATACATGTCTATAGATGATGATAAAAAAATATCACATGGAAAAAATGAATCAAGGAATCGAAGCTGACAAATAAATCAGGAAGCTAACTGAAATGCAGATCAACAAAAGCTACATCCTGAGAATGGAATTCTGTAAGCAGTTAGAGAGTATTTCTGTAACAAGCCACAAGATGGTTTAATCAAGTACCTGTAATCAGAAGAGAGCTTACTGTAACCATGCAAGTATATTCGAGAAGTGAAGAAAAGTATAGTTCGAGAAGTCAACCCACTGCCATAACTCTATTCGAGTTATCTTAGATTTGGTGGATTCAAGAACTCAACAAAAAGGGTTATTAGAGAAGTCCTAGTTCTAGAAGTAGGCCACTACCTCTAGTCGAGAAGTCTACATAGGTTGTTCGAGAAGTCATCCGAGCACTCAGAGAAAGGGACTATTCGAGAAGTCTATATATGCTGTTCGAGAAGGCATTCGAGAACTCAATGAATGGAACTCAAAAAAAGATTATTTTTAGTTTTCGAACACAAATTTAGAGTTATATGTTTGATATTTATTATGACTTTAGTTATTCAAATGATACCTCGTTGAGATCGGTTAGTGAATTGCTATATGGGCTTTACTTCTGTGACAACTTTGATATTTAACACTAAACACGTATCACTCAATCAAAACCAACACTTACAATAAAGGAAAGAACAACACCCTCCCACTACGGGGAGCAAACAATTACTGAAATTGAAAACTCAAATTCCAAATTAAAATGTCTTAGATTTGAAAATGAAATCACAATGAGATAATCGATCCACTCTCGAATCCATAAGCCCCGATTGAATTGAAGAAAAAAAAAATCAAAAGCTCCAATGATTTAGATTTAAAAAAGCAAATCAAACACATTATGTAACATCCCGAATATTTTGTAATTTATTTATTTGTATTAGTTAATATTAGTCAGTTATTATTTAAATTATATTATATGTAAATATATGTTTTTAATAATTAAGATATTATTTTAGAGTTTATTAGTTAAGAGAAGAGAGAAAAAAAGAGAGAGAAAAGCGTTAAAAAAAGGGGTTTGAGAGACTTACGTTACTTTTGGGTTGGAAGGAAGAAGGAAAAGAAAGAGAAGAAGAAAGAGGAGAAAGAGAAGAAAGAGAAGGAGGAAGTGAAAGAGAAGGTTAAAACAATCTAACTGGGAGAAGGATTTTGGAGTTTTAAGGTAAAAGCTCAAACCCATTGTGTATAGATTATCATATTTGATTTAGAATTTAGAACTTATGGGTTTTATGTTATATATACATATATTAGGTTTTAGAGTGATTGGGGAATCTGAAATTATTGATCACCATTCGTAATTTCTGAGTTTTAAGGTACGGATATCATCTTTATGCTCTTTACCTCGTTTCGATTGTAAGAAATTGTCGTAATTGGTCTTTTACATGTGCTGAATTCTTGTAAATTCTGTATAAAATTAGATTTTTATCGTATGATGATGATTTTAATGTCCCTGGAAAGGTATTTGAATTATCTACAACTTTCATTCTTTAGCTTTTCTGAGATTCTGTACGTATTTATGTGTATTTTGTCATTTTAGTGACCTGCCAGGGAGTTTTCTAAACTGATGCTGAAACTTTGAAAATTCGTGGTAAATTGAAATTTTGTGCATATTTTATGAGTAATATATCTACAGAAAGGTATTTCCGCTTTCTACGTTTCTTGTTTACACTTCTCTGTAAATTCTATGTTTTTGTTATCGTAAATAGCATAACACTAAATAAGTCAGGGGCTGATTCTATTTTGCTGTTCGCAAATATCTACTTTCAGAGTTCGTTATTTGTCCGTTTTTAACGAGCCTTAATATTCTGGAAAGGTCTTGGAATTTCCTATGATTTTCGTGTTTTGTACTTTTTGATTTGAATTTATCTTAATAATGTAATTTCCCATTTTTCAGAACTAATCAGGTTGTGATTTCGCTATCCTAAGTCTATTTTGTAATATAATTGGGTTTGTGATATTTGAGGGTTATGTTTTGGTTATATTTTGATATATTTATGATTTGAGAGATTGTAAGTTATCCGTCACGAGTGGATAATCTCGTGCTTGGCACCTCCTATGTGGTGTATTTAAATAGTATAGGCGTGTCACTGGAGGAGTGGGACACGTATAGTGAGTTTATTTTTGATTTGGAGTTATTTATTTTTATATTGTGAGTTGAGTATTTACTTTCTATTATCTCATTCGCTATGTCTCATTATTCTTTTATTCTGATATTCATTTTTATTCTTAACTTGTTCAGCTATTTAATTTATTCATCTTGTGATTCATTTTATATCCGTATATGAGCCTTTCCCTCACTGTCGGTTCTTTATTTTTCTTATTCCTTCCGGCAGGTGGTCTTATTTAGGTGGGCTATTTATTGGGAAGAGTGCGTGATAAGTGGATTTTATATCCACTTGGAGCGTCCATATCGGCTTAAATTGATTGTCTTGGACTCAAGTTGTTGTAGATTTGATGTGTTTTGCTTGGTTGTGCAGATTTACAAGAATGTCGATTATGGGTGATGCTTCTATCGTGTTTGGAGGATTAATTGATTAAAATTCGGATTTTCCGGGAAGGCTGCGCAGTCTACACTGTTTTGGCCATATCTGGAGTTCTAGAAGTCCGTTTTCAGCGATCTTATAGCTCACGCGAAGCTTCGGAGATTTTCTACAACCTGGGATAGATAGCAGGTGCAGGGAGCATGTAGTTAAAATTCGCGCACGTGTTCTTTGTGAAGCAAGGCTGATAGATTACTGTTTTGCCTTTTTCTAATTCTAATTGTATTTTGGGCAGTTGTTAGTACCTAAATCGAATTCTAATTGTAATAGAAGGTAATTTCTTACTGGGCAAGAAATCTAGAGCCTATATAAACACATCCAACCCCTTGTAAATTGGACAATTAGACAATTAGATATCTTGTACATAAAATAGCTTAGATCTGTAAAGGAGAAAAATGGAGAAAGATTCAACGCTCGTGACAAGAAACGGATCTAGATCTACTTCATCTTTTGTATCATAGATTTGTTTTCTCAACTATTTGTTTTATTAATATTATTATTATTATTATTCATACTTTGTTTATTATCATGGTTTCATCAGATCCCATGATGACGAGCGGTTCGATTATGAGCTAATCGTTGTCATGGGATTCTAACGGATTTATCTATGTAGCTTAGTAGTTTGATTGCTTTAAAGATTTATGTGTGGTGAATTCTTGATATCCTCGTATGGTTGTGTTTCATGTGTTTAGATGCGTCATGAACATCTAATTTGTTAATCTCTTGCGAAATGAGAGTGGATCTTGAGATTTAGAACTTGCCATACTAGCATAGGATAGGTTGATGTTTTAACATCATGATTTGTGGCGTAAATAGAGATATTATGTTGCCCTATGTGATCTAAGTGGATAACTTATGCTTAAACCTTTATGTTTTCAAATTCTATAGAGATATAGGGTCTAAGCATGATTGGTATCTATTCATCTTCTATCTCTTTTGTAGATGTATGTTTAGTTTGGTATTCGTATACTGAGAAGTAGCGTATACTTTTTCCGTGTTGTCTGATCAGATATCAAAACCATCACATGCATTGATTAAAGGCATCAACTCTAAGTGAAGTAGATGATGAAGTTAGGATTCCATGTTTTCTCACATATAAGTAGTTAGTAATTTTTAGTTTGTTAATTTGTATCTTTGTAATTATAGTTAGTAAAAACTTAATCTTGTTATTTGTCTTAGCAGTGAATAATAATCATACATTGTTGCAAAGGTGCATGAACTGAATTTAAACCTAACCAGATCTCCGTGGGAACGAACTTGACTTCTATCTATATTACTTGTAACCACGTACGCTTGCGTGTTTTAGTGTAAACAAGTTTTTGGCGTCGCTGCCGGGGATCATCGGTGTTTTATTTTTGGTTTATGTGCTTGTCAATAGTGGTCGTTAGAGTTCACTGACTCAGATTTTTCTTACCTATCTTGTTTAGATCGATGTGTTTCAGGTACTTGAGTGTTTGAAGATGGCATGCGAAGAGTTGCCATGGTGGGCATATTCGAGGACATCCATGCCTCAACAATGTGAGCAGTGTTTGGGCGTTCATGATCCCTCACAATATTGTTACTACGAAGGAGTTGATCCATATGTCACTTATGAGGAACAACCATATTTTCAATACCATCCTCAACAGTACCAGCAAGATGTTCCAGATATGTCATATTTCTTTGGAAGTGAAGAGTTTCAACATCAGCAACCTACTCCTACTTTTCAGTCAGATGAGGTTGTTACTATGGAGGAGCTTAGGATGCTTGTAAAGAGTAACGAGGAGTCTATCAAATCTTTGGAGACACTAGTTGCTCAAGCTGTGAGATCATTGGAACAAGAGAAACATCAATTCATACCAGAGGCAATTCCAGAAAATAACGGTGACTTGGAGCAAGGTACTGCATGCTTAATTGAAGAAGACAAATTCCAAGGTGAGGTGAGCATTCACAAGCCATGTGAGGAATTTGATCAAGCTAGTGAGGTGGATGATTTGGAAAGGGCACAATTCGGGACAGACACTGATGAGATACACAAATTTCAAGAATTGGTATGTGCGTACCAAGAGGACACTGATGAGCTACGCAAATTTCAAGAATTGGTATGTGCGTTCCAAGAGGCTGATGATTATGGGACAGATGCAGGTCTTCTACTTGTCTCAAAGTGTAAAGATGGAGGTAGCGCATTAGAGCCAATGGAGGAAGTTCTCTTTGAGAAACCAAAGGCTTCAGTAACCTACATTCACCATCCTCCATTAAATTCAACTGAAGGCCGCGAATGTGTGTTGTTCTACAAATTGACAGATTTTGGGTCAACAGAAGAAGGCATTGGAACAGGACATATTTATTATACGAATAGGCCAAGCGAGGAGAAGGGGCAGAAAGTGTGCCGTCGTGATGACGATGAAGTCTCACGAAGAGATGACCAGGCAAACTATTATCATCCTTAATGGAGGTTTGGAAGTAACGTCAAGCTATTAACGTTAAAGAAGCGATTCGTGGGAGGCAACCCACGCATTAGTGTAGGAGGAAAAAAAAGATTTGAGTGTTTTGAAAAAAAAGAAAAATTTGAGTCTTGTGAAAAAAAAATTTGAGTGTTGTGAAAAAAAAAATTCTGTTCTTCGCGTAGGTTGAGCCTGCGTGACGCAGGCTGCGCCTGCGTTACTGGTTGTCACGCAGACACAGGTTGCGCCTGCGTGACGCAGGTTGTGCCTGCGTGACTACTGTGTGTTCAGCCGCTTTTTTCCTGTTCAGCTGTTCTGCATTTAAAAATAATAAAAAAAAAAAAATTTCTTTCTTTTCTTTCTTTTTTCTTTTTTTTCTTTCAACCCCAATTCTTTTCTCCTCTTATACTCTCATCCTTACACCTAATTCTAATCCTATATCAATTCCAAAACCCTTCCATCATCTCTAAACCTATATCAATTCAAATTCTTTTTCTCTAAATTATTAAATCCTTTTTCTATCTTACCTCAAATTCATACCCACTCAAAATTTCTCCCTTACACGTTCAATTTTTATTCATCCAATCCCTCCATTATATATATACACCTATTCATACAAACCCAATTCATTCTCTAAACCTCTACATCTCTACATCTCTAAAAAAATTCAAGTTCAAGAAGGATTCAAGTTTGGGCGAGTTTAATTGCAAGTTCACCTCTTCGATTCGTATTGGGTAAATCTTTTTCTCTAATATTATTTTTATTACGAATTTGTGTTCTTGTAATTGGGGGTTTTGTAGTATTCTTGTTATTTGGGAAGTGGCCAGTCTATGGAGCTCGTACGCATTATCCTCCACCAGATTCATCCGAGGAGGGTAATGACTCAGCTGGTTAGGTATGTTTTCTACTTTCCCTCGTATTTACTTCCATTCAATGCGGACATTGAATATTTTAAGTTTGGGGGTGGTTTGAGGGATTAGTAGTTGTTGTATTATTTGTTTATGTAGGATTTCATGCTTTGCATATTAGTAGTTGTAAATTATGCATTTATGTTCGTGTCATCTACGTTTGTTTCATATAGGACATTCTGTTTTTATATTCGTATATCATGTGAGTTCATAATAGTTTGCATTTGCACCCATGCTTGATAGGAATTTTGTGTTGTTGACGCTTTTGATTGAGAAGTGATATGCTTTGTTCTTGTACACACACATACACTAGTAAGTTGAAGCTAGTAGACTTATTGAATGTTGTGAGTAATTAGAAGGACATGAATATGTGCAAGTTGATTTAGTTTGCATTCTTTGAATACAAGTAGGTGCATTAGAGAGATTTTTTCTTGGGATTGAGTATGTTTTTCCCGCCAAGTGAGCTTCTGAGCCATATTGCATTTGTTGCAATTTTATTCATTTGCTTGAGTGTCCACGGATTGTTTGCATTGCTAACAGTTGTTTGAGGTCTTTCTTGAACCGCATGACATTATTTGACGATTATAATGATAAAGGAATTTAGGAATAACCACATATTTTCCCATATTACCACACCATGTTTACATGATCAATTAGTTAACCCGTTGAGCTTAATCCTATTTTTTCGTTGACATGCCACATTACTTGCATAGACCTTTTTCTTGTATTGGCCTTACATTAATTTGAACCCACATTGTCAAAGGCTAGTAGGGTGCTTAAGGGAGTAATAAGGTGTGCAAGGAGGGGTTTATTGTTGGTCATAATTTTGGGGGAAATATTGAAATTTGGGTTTGGTTGTTGCTTGATAGTCGGCATGTGTAATAAAATCGTGGGATCATTGTTATTGTCTATATTATTGTTGCTTTAGCTCTCGGAAGAAAAAAAAAAAGAAAAAAAAAGGAAAAAACAAGGTTATATTATGAGAGCATATTTGTGTTATTGTGATCCAACTTTAGTCAACTAGTCGAGTGTTTTTGTTGGAAGAAAAATAGTAAAAGTATGTGGGGGGAAAAATAGGTGGTTGTGTATGATTTATTATAAGTTCCTACTAGCTTTTTACACTTCACCTGTTTTGGCTTATCTGACATACCTTGTCCCTAGCCCCGTTACAACCCAAATAAAGACCTTTTGATTATCGTCATTGATGTATGTTGTGTTAAGAGTTAGATTGATACCAAATGTCAAGCATGCTTATGATTTTGTTGGAATTGAGTGATACACTTACCCTTGTTCTTGAGTGAATATTCTTTTGTGAGTGGATTGTGAGTGTTTGCTTGTTTTTGCGTATGAGATCCCGAGTTTTGTCTCAAAGATGTACTCTTATAGGCTTAGCATGTTTACTAACTTATTCTTACACTTGACATGGACTTGTGAGAACTTATGCATGTTCATTGAGTAGACTATGTGAATACTTGTACTTTCGACACCAAGACATTACGTATTTACTTTGATTCTTAAGTTGATATGGCATGAGAGGATTTGAAGGTATGGTAGGATATTAGTACTAGATTAATTGCATTTTCATATTAGTTGCATTCATTCATTGCATTGGATTTTGTGGGTACATTCGCTATAGGCCCTCACGAGACCTTACTCGTCCACTAGGGCTGCCTAGGGGTTTAAATGGCTTGTTGCATATGCCAAATGCAACCGTGATCACCTACGGAAGTGGTACTAGTTAATTAGTTAGTTGTAATTGTTTATGCTTGAGGACAAGCATCGGTTTAAGTTTGGGGGTGTGATAAGTGGATTTTATATCCACTTGGAGCGTCCATATCGGCTTAAATTGATTGTCTTGGACTTAAGTTGTTGTAGATTTGATGTGTTTTGCTTAGTTGTGCAGATTTACAAGAATGTCGATTATGGGTGATGCTTCTATCGTGTTTGGAGGATTAATTGATTAAAATTCGGATTTTTCGGGAAGGTTGCGCAGTCTACACTGTTTTGGCCATATCTGGAGTTCTAGAAGTCCGTTTTCAGCGATCTTACAGCTCACGCGAAGTTGGGAGATTTTCTACAACTTGGGATAGACAGCAGGTGCAGGAAGCGTGTAGTTAAAATTCGCGCACGTGTTCTTTGTGAAGCAAGGCTGAAAGATTACTGTTTTGCCTTTTTCTAATTCTAATTGTATTTTGGGCAGTTGTTAGTACCTAAATCGAATTCTAATTGTAATAGAAGGTAATTTCTTGCTAGGCAAGAAATCTAGAGCCTATATAAACACATCCAACCCCTTGTAAATTGGACAATTAGACAATTAGATATCTTGTACATAATATTGCTTAGATCTGCAAGGAAGAAAGGGGAGAAAGATTCAACGCTCGTGACAAGAAACGGATCTAGATCTACTTCATCTTTTGTATCATAGATTTGTTTTCTCAACTCTATGGTTTATTAATATTATTATTATTATTATTCATACTTTGTTTATTATCATGGTTTCATCAGATCCCATGATGACGAGCGGTTCGATTATGAGCTAATCGTTGTCCTGGGATTCTAACGGATTTATCTATGTAGCTTAGTAGTTTGATTGCTTTAAAGATTTATGTGTGGTGAATTCTTGATATCCTCGTATGGTTGTGTTTCATGTGTTTAGATGCGTCATGAACATCTAATTTGTTAATCTCTTGCGAAATGAGAGTGGATCTTGAGATTTAGAACTTGTCATGCTAGCATAGGATAGGTTGATGTTTTAACATCATGATTTGTGGCATAAATAGAGATATTATGCTGCCCTATGTGATCTAAGTGGATAACTTGTGCTTAAACCTTTATGTTTTCAAATTCTATAGAGATATAGGGTCTAAGCATGATTGGTGACTATTCATCTTCTATCTCTTTTGTAGATGTATATTTAGTTTGGTATTCGTATACTGAGAAGTAGAGTATACTTGTTCCGTGTTGTCTGATCAGATATCAAAACCATCACATGCATTGATTAAAGGCATCAACTCTAAGTGAAGTAGATGATGAAGTTAGGATTCCATGTTTTCTCGCATATAAGTAGTTAGTAATTTTTAGTTTGTTAATTTGTATCTTAGTAGTTATAGTTAGTAAAAACTTAATCTTGTTATTTGTCTTAGCAGTGAATAATAATCATACATTGTTGCAAAGGTGCATGAACTGAATTGAAACCTAACCAGATCTCTGTGGGAACGAACTTGACTTCTATCTATATTACTTGTGACCACGTACGCTTGCGTGTTTTAGTGTAAACAGTGCGAGTTGCGATATTTGGAGAATTTAGGTGTATTTTTAATTTATGAATTGTAAGATATTGGATTTTGAGAAGTTGTATCGTTTTATTCAATTTTTAGTGGATTTTAAATTAAGTATATTTGTTAGGGATGTTAAACATTAAATGGATAAAAATCCTTACCCAAGGAGAAATATTATTGAAGAAAACAAGAAATGAGCAAAACAAATTAAAAAATTTGAGATTTTCCACCGAAAACACAATGAAAACCTTGATGGCTATGTTGATAAAACGAAAAGAAAGAACCTGTTTACACAAAATCACGCAAGTGCACGTGGTCACAAGTAATACAATTAAAGTTCGTTCCACTGAGATCTTAAGTTTCTATTCAGTTAATGCACCTATTCAACAATGTATGGTTATAACCCACTGCTAAGACAAATCACAAATTGGGGTTTTAATTAACTAAATTAAACTAAAATGAAATATTAAACTAAGAATTAAATTAAATAACGAGAATTGAAATCGAATTACTTATAAGAGAATAAACATGGGATCCTAACTTCGTTAAATACTTCCCTTAGATCTGATGCCTTTAATCACTATATGCAAAGGTTATGATATCTGATCGGATAACACGAAACAAGTATACGCTACCTGTCAGCATACGCATACCAACTAAACATACATCCACAAAAGAGATAGAAGATGAATAGACACCAATTATGCTTAGACCCTATATGTCTATAGAATTTGAAAACATAACGGTTGAAGAACAAGTTATCCATAAAGATCACACAGGGCAATATAAGTATTTTCATCTCATACTACGAATCATATTGATAAACAATTATGAACCTATGCTAGCATGGCAAGTTCTAAATCTAAAGATTCAGTTTCACTTCACAAGAGATTAGCAATTCAATTTAGATGTTAGCTACGCATCTAAAAGCATTAAGATTAACCATACGAGGATATCAATTACACACCACACACAGATCTTTAAAGCATCGAGATACTAAGTTCCATAAATAAATCCGTTAGAATCCCATGACAACGTTTAGTTCATAATCGAACCACTCGTCATCATGGGATCTGATTAAACCATGATATAAAACAAGATATGAATAAAAGAAGTAATTATATTAATAAAACAAAGGGTATAGAAAACAATTCTAGAATCCAGAATAACACAAAAGATGAAGTAGATCTAGATCCGTTGCTTGTCACGAGCATTGAATCCTTCTCTCCTTTTCTCCCTTGCAGATCTAAGCTATGATACAATAATAAAAACTATACGAATTACAATGCTAAGATGTGTTGAAATAGGCTCTAGACTTCTTGCCCAGCAAGAAATTACCTTCTATTACAATTAGAATTCGATTAAGGTACTAAAAACTGCCTAAAATACAATTAGAATTAGAAAAAGGGCAAAACAGTAATCTTCCAGCCTTGCTTCACAAAGAACACGTGCGCGAATTTGATCTACACGCTCCCTGAACCTGCTATCTGTCCCAGGTTGTAGAAAATCTCTCAAGCTTCGCGTGAGCTGTAAGATCGCTGAAAACGGACTTCTAGAACTCCAGATATGGCCAAAATAGTGTAGACTGCGCAACCTTCCCGGAAAATCCGAATTTTAATTAATTAATCCTCCAAACACGATAGAAGCATCACCCATAATCGACATTCTTGTAAATCTGCACAACTAAGCAAAACACATCAAATCTACAACAAACTTGAGGCCAAGTGAATCAATTTAAGCCGAATTGAAGGGATCCAAGTGGATATAAATCCACTTATCAGAACCTTCCTTCTCGTTTTTAAATTTAATATCTCTTTTAACACCACCATTAAATTCCCTCTTATAAGTTAACATTAAACCACTTTATATATGTTCAAACAATCGGCCGAAGTTTCTTACATTTGTAATTGAACAAAAAAAGAAAGGATGGAAGTCCAAAATTGTATTTTAAAATTCTGTGCGAACTAATTAACAAGCTAAACTGCAATAGAAGGCATTCGAGGACATGAGATCTAATTTTTTAAATATTATTCCAAAAATTGAAATTTCAAAAAAAGAGAATTTAGGAACTTTTAAGCTTTTTTTTTATTACGTGAGATTATCCAAGGTTTTTATCCAATACAATTGGAAAGAAAATTATTGGAATTGAACATAAACACAACCGAACCATTACATAAATAGTACGTAGTAATGAAATTATGTCAAACCAAAAGTTTGATTATTTTCAGGTTTGGTATCCATATTTAGGTTTGTAAAGATTCATGTATTTATCTAACCTATTCTTAATTATGAAAAATCTATATATCAATTTAAATATCATTAATGTCAATTGTAATGTTTATGGTAAGTTCATAAATAAAAATTTGAATTAATCTTCTAATTCAGGTTAGTTCTTCAATGCATATCATCATACAATATATACAATAAAATATTTTAATTAAAATAATCTTTAAATGTTTTTGTTATAATAATAAAAAATAACTTTTTATTTCTTATTTTCTTGGTTTACATGTTAAACAAGTAAATGAGGGAATTTTTATAAGTCAAACTAAATATGTTTTTGATCTTTTAAAGAGATTTGACTTAGCAGATTGCTCTTCAGCAAAAACACCCATGGCCACTGCCACTAAGCTTGAGTTAAATACTAAGGAAAAGAAGGTGGATATTTCAAGCTATAGAGGCATGGTTGGATCTCTTTTATATTTAACTGCTAGCAGACCTGATATTATGTTTGCTACATGTTTATGTGCTAGATTCCAAGCTGATCCTAGAGAATCTCATTTAGTAGCTATTAAATGGATTTTCAAGTATCTCAAGGGAACACCAAACCTTGGCATTTGGTACCCTAAAGATTCTGGCTTTGATCTAATAGGCTATTCAGATGCAGATTATGCAGGTTGTAAGATGGATAGAAAAAGTACCACAGGCACCTGTCAGTTCTTAGGAAACAAGCTGGTTTCATGGTTCAGTAAGAAGCAAAATTCAGTTTCTACTTCAACTGCAGAAGCTGAATACATAGCAGCTGGAAGTTGTTGTGCACAGATTCTAAGGATGAAAAATCAACTGCTTGACTATGGAGTTAAGGTTAAGAAGATTCCAATCTTCTGTGACAACACTAGTGCAATTGCAATTTCTGAGAACCCGGTGCAGCATTCAAGAACCAAGCACATAGACATCAGATGTCATTTCATCAGGGAGCATGTGATGGAAGGTACTATGGAACTGCATTTTGTTCCGAATGAGAAACAATTGGCAGATATTTTTACTAAAGCTCTAGATGAAGCAACCTTTTCGAGGTTGGTAAGCGAGCTTGGTATGTTAAACTTTTCATAATCTTTAAATATCTGTTCAATTAGTTGCAGCCAGTGAATTTTATTCTCTGGATTTCATTTATTTTATTTGCTCTTTTGCATGATTACTCTGGAGATATCGAACACTTAGTTTTCTGGAGATATCGAATAAGTATAACCATCTTTGATTTATCGAATGAGTATTGTGTTTGAGATATCGAATAGTTAATTCTCTATAGATATTAATCTAGTCTTTGCTAGAGATATCGAACAGTTAATTAGTAAGAGATATCGAATCAGTCAATATTCGGGTAATATCGAATGGTTAATATTTAAGATATCGAATGAACTAACTATTTGTTGATATCATTTAATTGCTTTATTATTTGTCCAGAATAATCGAATATTATGTGTGATCTATATTCTAGAATTATCGATTTTAACTGATTAGATTTATGTCGTCAGACTTAAATGATTTTGGAACAAGTTACACACATAATATTTTACTTTTTATCTTTTTTAAATGATCTATCAGGATTAGTCTAGGACACCGTGTAATCTCTTTTGCATGCATTAGTGTGTTTTAAAGAGGTGTGACCTTTGCTTAACCTTTCACCCGTTTAACCCCTAAATTTTAAGTCGCATCTCTCAGACTTCTTGGCTTATAAATAGGCAAGTGTAGGAATCATTTAGGCTCACACTTACAAAACAATCCTCTTCCTTCTTTCTTCTTCAACCTCTTTCAAACTGACAAAGAGCATTCTTAAGGTATCAGTCGAAGAGTTTGAAGCCATGCCTTTCTACGAAAAGGGGGCTCTCCAGGAGAAAATAGATGAGCTTCTCGCAGAGGAGGAGAAGTCCATAGCCGCCATGCATGCAGCTTTGGAAGTTCTCCGAGCACGCAACCGGGGGGATTCTGTTGAGGATCCAATCGCAGCCGCCTAGTTGGTTTAGGTGGGGGGGACATCGTTTAGTTTTTGTTAAGTTTGTTTTTATGTTGTTTTGTTTCAATGGTCTTTCGACCATTTTTGTAATTTTTTTAATTAATGAAATGACAAGTTCTTCTACCTATATTGTTTCTTGATGCCTGTGTTATTGTTTAAAATCTTCTGTTTGATGCATGTTTGTCTGCATTCCTCTTCATTCGATTTTTTTTCTTTTAGATTAATGCTCAATCTAAATCATCAAGAACTTTTGGAAAAAGACACCTTGTTTTGTGCTTAAATCACCTAAGTTGTCTTAATAATCTAATCTATGTGGTTTAGTAAGATTAATTCAACTTATGCGTAATTCTGATCTTTTAATGATTAGGCACACATTTCATTGAGTAAACTTAAATCTAATTAGGATATTTTGAATTCTTTTGATTCACGCGGAATAGATCTGTTGACTTACACCATGTTCATGTTGTTATTAATTCTAACTTAACACTGTCATCTAACCCAAAAGTTAGCCATAATAGCTACACAGTTGCATAGTTTCTTGTCCTATCGGCAGTACTCCCAAGGACTTTAACTGACAACAGAGGACGATGATGATGTGTTGGTGTTGTCACAAGCAAACCTGGTTATTACATCTACCAGGTTCTACAATTCTGTCATATGCCATGTGTAAAACACCTAGAATTAAAGTTAAAATCAAAAATAACTAATTTGGACTCTGCTTTAAACATGACTAATTAGTTAATCTTGAACACATGAATAGGTAATTTTAATCCTGCTGATTGAACTCTAATTTAAGTTGACTAATTAAGGCATTAGGGTTACTTGTGCCATATTTGCAGATACCTAAATGAATATCCATAACTATCTCTACAAAATTGTTACTTTTCCCTAAGTACACCTTCAAGGATATTGTCAGCTTACCACATCAAAAGGTGTCCTGTATCTCTAAGAGAATAAACCTTCATGTGAAGAAGGCTCTTAATTCACTACACCTAGTTCAGGTATGGAGTTCTAATCTATCAGCATTCTCTTTTTGTCCTAAAAATCTTTGCCTTACTATGCTGAAATGAGAATTTCTGGAATGTCCCCCAAATTCTCTACCTAATCAGCACACCGTAAAGTAACGTCTTACCATCTTTAACCCCCTCTACAGTTTCTCAACAAACTGTAGTTGATAACTCTGTTATATCTTAACATGAAGGGAGTGAACAGGAGGAAAGTGAGGGTGAGGGAAGTGGTGAACATCAAGAAACCATAAGAACAAGGAAGGTAAGGGTGTGTAAAACCAGCCTAGCCATCCTATGTCTTCCCAAAGAGGCATAGTGATTAATAAGGACATCCACATTTCTAGTTTTAGTCTCTTAACAGACTTCAACTATTGAATCAAGTTCCCAACCAAAAACACACTCAGTGAGGGTAAGGGACACAGTTGTGCAACCTTCTCATACTTGATGCCTAGCCAGGAGTTAGTACAAGTTGCAGGGAAACAGGGGGAGCACACACAATTTACTCTTAACTATTTCTCAAATTCAGGTTGATGAATCTTCTGTAAATGAGAGGATTCGGCTCCACTCATAGAAACCTAATATGTGACAATGAAGCACTTTAACACACACACCAAACACTCTTGATTATTCATCTCATTTCATGAAGAAGTCAACACTCAACCTTTAATTCTCTAAGTTCTTAACAGAGCCGATTATTGAATTCTTAATTCTTTTCTGGAACACTAATGCTTTATATCCATACCTTTACAATCTTAAGGAATCTTATGATCACTTATTAGGATTGAGGGAAGGGTGTGAAAAATAGGAGAGGCCTGGTTGCTCCAGGGCAAAAGGTGAGTTGTGTGCAAGAGTGGTCTCTTAATTCTTCCCGGAGAGCAAAACGAGAGATTGAGTACCTCTTTAGTAAGGGAATGTGAGTTGTGTGGAGTGAGCCAGGATGAGATCCTGATGCAAAAATAGAGAGATTAATAGAGAAGTCTTTTATTTATACAGATTCTAACTTCTCATTCCTCTGGTTCTCATCTTTACTACAACACTGTTCTTGCTGATAACAAAAAAAGGGGAGAAGGAAAGTTCAGATTTTTTCTTCAAATTCGAAGGGGGAGGAGTTTAGAATTTTTCTTCAAATTCAAGGGAAAAAGGAGTTCAGAATCCTTTTCAATTCTCTTCTTCTTCCTATCTCATCAATAGGGAGAAGGCTCAGAACTTTTACAACCTAAGGGGGAGAAGGTTCAGTAATTTCAAATATTTCTATCTTTGTTTAAAAAGGGGGAGAAATTTTTGGAATAGAGTAAAAAGGGGAGAAGATAACTTCAAAACAACCAGCATGTGGAGGAACAGAACTAACTCTCAGAATAGATACTTTAAATAGGGGGAGCAGTTCTAAGTACTCAAGTGAAGTGAGTAGTACAATCCATAAACTGTGTCAAGGAAGCTTGATCAATATTTTCTGTTCTAGTGAAAGAAAAATTTGAAGAGTGGTTTTTGTTATCATCACTCTCTGGATTTATGTCTCTTTCTTGAAGACATAAATAGGGGAGATTGTTGAGAAATACATGTCTATAGATGATGATAAAAAATATCACAAGGTAAAAAATGAATCAAGGAATCGAAGCTGACAAATAAATCAGGAAGCTAACTGAAATGCAGATCAACTAAAGCTACATCCTAAGAAAGGAATTCTGCAAGCAGTTAGAGAGTATTTCTGTAACAAGCCATAGATGCTTTAATCAAGTACCTGTAATCAAAAGAGAGCTTACTGTAACCATGCAATTATATTTGAGAAGTGAAGAAAAGTAGAGTTCGAGAAGTCAACCCACTGCCATAACTCTATTCGAGTTATCTTAGATTTGGTGGACTCGAGAACTCAACAAAAAGGGTTATTAGAGAAGTCCTAGTTCGAGAAGCAGGCCACTACCTCTAGTCGAGAAGTCTAAATAGGTTGTTCGAGAAGTCATTCGAGAACTCAGAGAAAGGGACTATTCGAGAAGTCTATATAGGCTGTTCGAGAAGGCATTCGAGAACTCAATGAATGGAATAGTTTTCGAACACATATTTAGAGTTATATGTTTGATATTTATTATAACTTTAGTTATTCAAATGATACCTCATTGAGATCGGTGAGTGAAATGTTATATGGGCTTCACTTCAGTGACAACTTTGATATTTAACCCTAAACACGTATCACTCATCAAAACCAACACTTACAATAAAGGAAAGAACAACACCCTCCCACTACGGGGAGCAAACAATTACTCAAATTGAAAACTCAAATTCCAAATTAAAATGTCTTAGATTTGAAAACGAAATCACAATGAGAGATAATCGATCCACTCTCGAATCCATAAGCCTCGATTGAAATGAAGAAAAAAAATCAAAAGCTCCAATGAATTAGATTTAAAAAAGCAAATCAAACACATTATGTAACATCCCGAATATTTTGTAATTTATTTATTTCTATTAGTTAATATTAGTCAGTTATTATTTAAATTAAATTATATGTAATATATGTTTTTAATAATTAAGATATTATTTTAGAGATTGTTAGTTAAGAGAAGAGTTTAAAAAGAGAGAAAAAAAAAAGCGTTAAAAAAAGGGGGTTTGAGAGACTTACGTTACTTTTGGGTTAGAAGGAAGAAGGAAAAGAAAGATAAGAAGAAAGAGGAGAAAGAGAAGAAAGAGAAGGAGGAAGAGAAAGAGAAAGAGAAGGTTAATACAATCTACAATTGGGAGAAGGATTTTGGAGTTTAAAGTAAAAGCTCAAACCTATTGTGTATAGATTATCATATTTGATTTAGAATTTAGAACTTATGGATTTTATGTTATATACACATGTATTAGGTTTTAGAGTGATTGTGGAATCTGAAATTATTGATCACCATTTGTAATTTCTGAGTTTTAAGGTACGGATATCATCTTTATGCTCTTTACCTCATTTCGATTGTAAGAAATTGTCGTAATTGGTCTTTTACATGTGCTGAATTCTTGTAAATTCTTTATAAAATTCGATTTTTATCATATGATGATTTTACTGTCCCTAGAAAGGTATTTGAATTATCTACAACTTTCATTCTTTAGCTTTTATGAGATTATGTACGTATTTATGTGTATTTTGTGATTTTAGTGACCTGCCAGGGCATTTTCTAAACTGATGCTGAAACTTTGAAAATTCGTAGTAAATTGAAATTTTGTGCATATTTTACGAGTAATATATCTATAGAAAGGTATTTCCGCGTTCTACATTTCTTGTTTACACTTCTCTGTTAAATTCTATGTTTCTGTTATCGTAAATAGTATAATACTAAATAAGTCAGGGACTGATTCTGTTTTTATGTTCGCAAATTTCCCGTTTTTCAGAACTGATCAGGTTGTGGTTTCGCTATCCTAAGTCTATTTTGTAATATAATTGGGTTTGTGATATTTGAGGATTATGTTTTGGTTATATTTTGATATATTTATGATTTGAGAGATTGTAAGTTATCCGTCACGAGTGGATAATCTCATGCTTGGCACCTCCTATGTGGTGTATTTAAATAGTATAGGCGTGTCACCGGAGGAGTGGGACACATATAGTCATGACTATTCCGTATGTGTATGTTTGGCCATTTGGGTAGCATTGTGCTTTTAACCGTGCAAGCCCCTGTAAGATTTTGGGTAGCATTTGCTCTGTGCTATGCAAGCCCCTGTAAGTTTTGATGACTACATATCCTGGATGACTGAAAATGTAGGACATACCGTAAGATTATCTCCCATGTCAGTAAGTAAAGTTTTGTTTTTGATAATAATTTTGCTGATTAAATGTGTACGTGGTAAGATTAATTATTTTGAATATTATTTTTAAGTGTATGTGTATGTGTAAGAGTCAGATTATATTTTATCGGTTATGTCTTTATTTATGTTAATGTGTTAATTATGCATAAGTGATATGAATATTATTAGAGTAAGTTTATTTTTGATTTGGAGTTATTTATTTTTATATTGTGAGTTGAGTATTTACTTTCTATTATCTCATTCGCTATGTCTCATTATTCTTTTATTCAGATATTCATTTTTATTCTTAACTTGTTCAGCTATTTAATTTGTTCATCTTGTGATTCGTTTTATATCCGTATATGAGCCTTTCGCTCACTGTCGGTTCTTTGTTTTTCTTATTCCTTCTGGCAGGTGGTCTTATTTAGGTGGGCTATTTATTGGGAAGAGTGCGAGTTGCGATATTTGGAGAATTTAGGTGTATTTTTAATTTATGAATTGTAAGATATTGGATTTTGAGAAGTTGTATCGTTTTATTCAATTTTTCGTGGATTTTAAATTAAGTATATTTGTTAGGGATGTTAAACATTAAATGGATAAAAATCCTTACCCAAAGAGAAATATTATTGAAGAAAACAAGAAACGAGCAAAACAAATTAAAAAATTTGAGATTTTCCACCGAAAACACAATGAAAACCTTGATGGCTATGTTGATAAAACGAAAAGAAAGAACCTTCCTTCTCGTTTTTAAATTTAATATCTCTTTTAACACCACCATTAAATTCCCTCTTATAAGTTAACATTAAACCACTTTATATATGTTCAAACAATCGGCCGAAGTTTCTTACATTTGTAATTGAACAAAAAAAGAAAGGATGGAAGTCCAAAATTGTATTTTAAAATTCTGTGCGATCTAATTAACAAACTAAACTACAATAGAAGGCATTCGAGGACATGAGATCTAATTTTTTAAATATTATTCCAAAAATTGAACTTTCGAAAAAAGAGAATTTAGGAACTTTTAAGCTTTTTTTTTATTACGTGAGATTATCCAAGGTTTTTATCCAATACAATTGGAAAGAAAATTATTGGAATTGAACACAAACACAACCGAACCATTACATAAATAGTACGTAGTAATGAAATTATGTCAAACCAAAAGTTTGATTATTTTCAGGTTTGGTATCCATATTTAGGTTTGTAAAGATCCATGTATTTATTTAACCTATTCTTAATTATGAAAAATCTATATATCAATTTAAATACCATTAATGTCAATTATAATGTTTATGGTAAGTTCATAAATAAAAATTTGAATTAATCTTCTAATTCAGGTTAGTTCTTCAATGCATATCATCATATAATATATACAATAAAATATTTTAATTAAAATAATCTTTAAATGTTTTTGTTATAATAATAAAAAAATAACTTTTTATTTCTTATTTTCTTGGTTTACATGTTAAACAAGTAAATGAGGGAATTTTTATATGTCAAACTAAATATGTTTTCGATCTTTTAAAGAGATTTGACTTAGCGGATTGCTCTTCAGCAAAAACACCCATGGCCACTGCCACTAAACTTGGATTGAATACTAAGGAAAATAAGGTGGATATTTCAAGCTATAGAGGCATGGTTGGATCTCTTTTATATTTAACTGCTAGCAGACCTGATATTATGTTTGCTACATGTTTATGTGCTAGATTCCAAGCTGATCCTAGGGAATCTCATTTAGTAGCTATTAAAAGGATTTTCAAGTATCTCAAGGGAACACCAAACCTTGGCATTTGGTACCCTAGAGATTCTGGCTTTGATCTAATAGGCTATTCAGATGCAGATTATGCAGGTTGTAAGATGGATAGAAAAAGTACCACAGGCACCTGTCAGTTCTTAGGAAACAAGCTGGTTTCATGGTTCAGTAAGAAGCAAAATTCAGTTTCTACTTCAACTGCAGAAGCTGAATACATAGCTGCTGGAAGTTGTTGTGCACAGATTCTAAGGATGAAAAATCAACTGCTTGACTATGGAGTTAAGGTTAAGAAGATTCCAATCTTCTGTGACAACACTAGTGCAATTGCAATTTCTGAGAACCCGGTGCAGCATTCAAGAACCAAGCACATAGACATCAAATGTCATTTCATCAGGGAGCATGTGATGGAAGGTACTATGGAACTGCATTTTATTCCAAATGAGAAACAATTGGCAGATATTTTAACTAAAGCTCTAGATGAAGCAACCTTTTCGAGGTTGGTAAGCGAGCTTGGTATGTTAAACTTTTCATAATCTTTAAATATCTGTTCAATTAGTTGCAGTCAGTGAATTTTATTCTCTGGATTTTATTTGTTTTATTTGCTCATTTGCATGATTACTCTGGAGATATCGAACACTTAGTTTTCTGGAGATATCGAATAAGTATAACCATCTTTGATTTATCGAATGAGTATTGTGCTTGAGATATCGATTAGTTAATTCTCTAGAGATATTGATCTAGTCTTTGCTAGAGATATCGAACAGTTAATTAGTAAGAGATATCGAATCAGTCAATATTCGGGTAATATCGAATGGTTAATATTTAAGATATCGAATGAACTAACTATTTGTTGATATCATTTAATTGCTTTATTATTTGTCCAGAATAATCGAATATTATGTGTGATCTATATTCTAGAATTATTGATTTTAACTGATTAGATTAAAGCCGTCAGACTTAAATGATTTTGGAACAAGTTAGACACATAATATTTTACTTTTTATCTTTTTTAAATGATCTATTTGGATTAGTCTAGGACACCGTGTAATCTCTTTTGCATGCATTAGTGTGTTTTAAAGGGGTGTGACCTTTGCTTAACCTTTCACCCGTTTAACCCCTAGATTTTAAGTCGCATCTCTCAGACTTCTTGGATTATAAATAGGCAAGGGTAGGAATCATTTAGGCTCGCACTTACAAAACAATCCTCTTCCTTCATTCTTCTTCAACCTCTTTCAAAATGACAAAGAGCATTCTTAAGGTATCAGTCGAAGAGTTTGAAGCCATGCCTTTCTACGAAAAGGTGGCTCTCCAGGAGAAAATAAATGAGCTTCTCGCGGAGGAGGAGAAGTCCATAGCCGCTATGCATGCAGCTTTGGAAGTTCTCTGAGCACGCAACCGAGGGGATTCCGTTGACGATCCAATCGCAGCCGCCTAGTTGGTTTAGGTGGGGGGGACGTCGTTTAGTTTTTGTTAAGTTTGTTTTTATGTTGTTTTGTTTCAATGGTCTTTCGACCATTTTTGTAATTTTTTTAATTAATGAAATGACTAGTTCTTCTACCTATATTGTTTCTTGATGCCTGTGTTATTGTTTAAAATCTTCTGTTTGATGCATGTTTATTTGCATGCCTCTTCATTCGATTTTTTTTCTTTTAGATTAATGCTCAATCTAAATCATCAAGAAGATTTGGAAAAAGACACCTTGTTTTGTGCTTAAATCACCTAAGTTGTCTTAATAATCTAATCTTTGTGGTTTAGTAAGATTAATTCAACTTATGCGTAATTCTGATCTGTTAGTGATTAGGCACACATTTCATTGAGTTAACTTAAATCTAATTAGGATATTTTGAATCCTTTTGATTCACACCGAATAGATCTGTTAACTTACACCATGTTCATGTTGTTATTAATTCTAACTTAACACTGTCATCTAACCCAAAAGTTAGCCATAATAGCTACACAGTGAAAATACACCTAGAGGGGAGGGGTGAATAGGTGTTATGACTAACAATGATCAAATAAAAAATCTGTCCAAAATTATATTCTGGCAGCTAGCTAGATGCAACAAATTTATGAATAAGCAGCTAGCTGAGTTAACTGGATGCAACAAATTAACAAATAAGCAGCTAGCTAAGTTATGAAGTGCAGTAAGATAAAATGCAGTAAGTAAAGAACACCACGAATTTTAGCTAGGTTTGACCCCTAATCTTCTATGGTCTACGTCCTAGTCCCTTACCAACTTGGTAAGAGAATATATTATTGATCACAATGAAATCCAATTACAAGATACAATAATATATCTCCCTTAATCACCAAGTTACTGACTGCAGCTAGCTGGAACCCTTTGTTTCCTGAACACAGCTCTCTAAGTTCTATACTAAACCAATTATAAACTTCTCCAGCCTAATGCTCCTTGAACCCTTGTTCCACAAGCTCAACAATCCAGCAACTACCAACTTTACAAGTTGAACAATACAATGGATAAAAAGAATTACAACTCAAAACTATGAACTCTCTCTAATATATCGATATAGAATATAATACTAGAGCTCGTTTTTGGAATATGAAAGAAGGTGCAGAGTTGTTTCTTGTGTGTTCTTGAATGTTGCTTGAAGGTTCAGTATCTCTACAAGAAAAGAACAACCACACAAGTAATATATAGTGAAGCAAAGAAGAACTCAAATTAATTAACAAAATTGCAATGGTCTTGAATCAATTCTCACGTTCAATTTGTTAGTTTAATTGTTCTTCTAACGTTCACAAGCAGCTTTGAGGTAAATAATTATAACAAAAGAGAATCTCATTAGCATGCTAGAAAAGTAGTCACATGGGATGTTTTTAGTGGAGCATTAAAGTAATAAAAAGATTCCTTTAATGAGTGGAAGTTGTCTAGCATCATACTTCTACCTGAGTAGTGTTCTAATATATATAATATCATGTTTAAATATATTTGACCAATCTTACAACTGATTTCCACAATATTTACTATAAAAACGTACTCCCCTTTATATTCTGGACAGACTACCATCTTGCTGTGTTGTACTATCAGTTAGCTGTATTATCTGTCAGCTTGCTGTGTTATAAGAACTCTTGTACTATCAGCTAGCTGAGATACCCTGTTTTGCTAAGAAATAATATAAGTAATAATCCTACAAAACAATATTAGTCCAGTACATATATCCAGCTTGTTAACATCTTTGTATATAGCATAACTTATATGTCCAGCAAAATAGAGTTAGAGATATACACAAGAAGCTTGCTATAATATACAATTACAAGCGTACCAGCTTGCTAACTATGTTATCATCAAAACTAAGATTTTGATGATTACATATTAACTTGAAATTGAGCTAAAACTCCCCCTCAATCAAAGCATCCTGCAAAATAAAGTTTGATAGCAGGCTAATATATATTATGTAACAAGCAATCAGCTTGCTGCATTGTGTCATCATCAAAACCAATATGGTTTCAATCTCCCCCTTTTTGATGATTACACACCAATATTCAGGAGTTAATTACTCCCCCTGAATTTATGCTTCCCCTGCAAAAGGATTAGCAATATATACAAGCAACTAAGCAAAATCGCATGGCATCGCATAAACATTTAGCATTAAACAATATGATCACATACTTTTAATCCTGAATTTTCTCCCCCTTATTCATCAAAAAGAATATCCACATGTTATCCTTCAATAGAAAATTTCAAATACCTTAAATTAATTAACAACCAAGAAACATTCAGCACATAAAGCAAATAAGTGGACTAAATTTCACAAAACAATAAAATACATAGCAAATATATATATATATATATGCAAAGAAAATAGTAACACATAAAAGTGTACCAGGCATCCATAGCAGCTAGCTGGCTAGACATTACACATGCCTAATTCGCGACGAAGAACAATGAAACGCTCCTCAGCTAGTGGCTTTGTGAAGATATCAGCTAGCTGGTACTCTGTCCTTACAAAGATCAGCTAAATTTTTCCCATTGCAACATTGTCTCTCTAGAAATGATGTCGAACATCGATATTCTTTGTTCTTGAGTGATTCACTGGATTCTTTGATATGTTGATAGTGCTTGTATTGTCACAATAAATGGGGACCTTGCCACATTTAATTCCAAAATCTCGGAGTGTTTGAATCATCCATAGCATTTGAGAGCAACAACTTCCCGCTGCTAAATACTCCCCTTCAGCTGTGGATAATGCAACAGAAGTTTGCTTCTTGCTTTGCAAAGATACTAAACTCTGTCCTAAAAATGTAAAAACACCACTTGTACTCTTCCGATCAGTTTGACAACCTGCATAATCTGCATCACTATACCCAACAAGATCAAATGCATTTGTGATGGGATAAAATAATCCAAGAGTAGTAGTTCCACTTAAATATTTGAAAATTCTTTTAATAGCATTCAAGTGAGACTCTTTAGGTTGAGCTTGAAACCTAGCACAAACACATACACTATACATAATATCAGGTCTAGAGGATGTAACATATAATAAACTACCAATCATACCTCTATACTTTCGAACATCTACATCTTTACCTCGTTCATCTGCAGCTAGCTTGCTGGCAGAACTCAGAGGTGTAGATTTTGTCTTGATATTCTCATATCCAAACTTCTTTAGCAAGTTCTTCATGTACTTGGACTGATGTACATATATTCCATCTTGAGTTTGCTTGATTTTGAGCCCCAAGAAGTAATTGAGCTCACCCATCATACTCATGTCAAACTCACTATGCATACACTTAGAAAACCACTTGCACATATTATCATTAATTGATCCAAAGATAATATCATCCACATATATTTGCACAACTAGAATATCATTACCAGTAAGTTTAGTAAACAATGTAGGATCGATTTTACCTCGAATGAAGCCATTCTTTATCAAAAACTTACTTAACCTTTCATACCAAGATCTAGGAGCTTGCCGTAATCCATATAATGCTTTTTTCAACTTGAAAACATAATTAGGAAATTGATCACTCTCAAATCCAGGAGGTTGCTTGACATATACTTCTTCTTTCAAGTAGCCATTAAGAAATGCACTTTTCACGTCCATTTGATGTAGCTTGAACTTCTTGAAGCATGCAAATGATAGTAACATCCTTATTGATTCTAGCCTTGCAACCGGGGCATAAGTTTCATCAAAATCGATTCCTTCTTGTTGATTATATCCTTGTGCAACAAGCCTCGCTTTGTTTCTAGTGACCGTTCCTTCTTCATCAACTTTGTTCTTTAAAACCCATTTAGTACCGATGATTGAAGCATCTTTAGGTGGCTCTACAAGTTCCCAAACATCACATCTTTCAAACTGATTAAGTTCTTCTTTCATTGCCATGATCCAATTTTCATCTTTTAGTGCTTCATTTACATTCTTTGGTTCCTCTTGAGCTAAGAAGGCGGCAAAAGCACAAAAGTTAGCTTGACTTCTCCTTGTCTTGATGCCTTCTGATTTATCACCAATAATCAACTCTGAAGGATGGTTCTTTACTGTCCTTGTTGACTTAGGAAAATTGTGATGAGCTTTGACTTCTTCTTCAATGACTCTAATTCTTTTAGATGGTGGGGAGGCTTCATCTCCATTATAGATTGGCATCTTTTCTTGTGATCTCCGACCTCTAGGATCTTCCAAGGTGAGCTTTGACATTTTATCACATGTTTCATCTTCTGGAGGAGAGATTTCAGCTTGATTATCATTAGCTGAACTTGATTCAGTTTCTACTGCAGCTCGCTGGGTTGCTGCATTTTCTGAATCTGCTTCATTGGCAGCTCGCTGAGTTGTTGTGTCTGACCTTGGCAGCTCGCTGGCATCCTCTGAACCTGCAATTTCTTCCTCATCTCTGGATCCAAAGACCTTGAAGTATCCTATGTTTGGCTTCTTGTTCTTCAGTAGTTCATACGGAGTCTTGTTGAGAATAGGCCCGATTAGTATTCTGTTAAGAACGGAGCTAGTTGTGTTGATTGCTTCTGCCCAGAAACTCCTTGGCAGCTTGCTCTCTTGCAACAAAGTCCTAGCTGTTTCCTGTAAAGACCTGTTCTTTCTTTCCACAACTCCATTTTGCTGTGGGGTTCTTGGAGCAGAGAATTCATGAGAAATGCCTCTATCTTCACAATATGAAATAAAGTCCTTTTGGAATTCACCACCTCGATCACTCCTTATAGTTACAAGTTTTATCTTAAACTTGTTCTCGAGTAATTTAATTAGCTTCTCAAATTCACTGAAAGCACAATCTTTAGTACTAAGAAACAATACCCATGTATATCTAGAATAATCATCTACAATAACAAATGCATATTGTTTTCCTCCGATGCTTTTATATGCTTCCGGACCAAATAAATCTAAGTGAAGAAGCTCTAAAGGTTTAGAAGTTGATACCACATTCTTTGACTTATGTGCAGTTCTAATTTGTTTGCCTAATTGACAAGCCGAACAGGTTTCCTTCTTAACATACTTTAATTTGGGCAGTCCTCTAACTAGCTTCTTTGAAGCCAACTTGCTGAGTAAGTCCATGTGAGCATGTCCAAGCCTTCTATGCCAAATTTCGGGATTTGTATCAACTGCAGCTAGACACCAAGATGAATCTTGCATTTCAAAGTCCAAAATATATATATTTCCTTCCCTTCTAGCAACTAGGGGGACTTTGTTAGTGCCAACATTAATAGTACACTTTTCTTTATCAAAATAAACCGAATGTCCATCATCATATAACTGACTTACACTAAGCAAATTATATTTAAGACCTTGAACATATTGTACTTTATTAATAGAAATGACACTATTACCAATTTTTCCTTTCCCAAGAATTTGGAGTGTTTTGCTATCACCAATGGTGACACTTCCACCCTTTTTCTTATTGAGAGTGAGGAACTGAGACTAATCACCACTCATATGTCTTGTGCATCCACTATCCAAAATCCATTATTTTGATCTTACTTTGACAACAAGGCATACCTACAAAACAAATAAAGAGCCAACTCAACATTTTGGCACCCATACTTGCTTGGGTCCATAATGGTTAGTAAGATTTTGAGCATGATTTCTAGCAGGTGTCTTCTCATCCATTAACTCGGATATGATCTTCTTAAGTTGAGTATTCTTCTTTTTGAGTTTATCATTCTCATCTTTTAACTCTTCGAACACCTCATTAGATAAATTTCTATGATCCTGCATGGTTAATTCATCTAATATTGAAGAATGAGAATATATATCAGAAAAATAATTTACCTCACTATTGTTGTCATCCGAATCCGAGACATCACTAATTACAAGGCCATCTTGAATGATTCCTTGAGCATCATTCTCATCATCAAGACCAACAAGAGCTAGGTTCACCATCTCATCACTTGATTCATTATCAGAATCTGAATCTTCATCATCACTCCATGTCAAAAGTGCCTTGGCTTTCTTTTTGTCCTTGGAGGCAGCTAGCTGCTTCTGCTTGTTTTTCAGCTTGTAGCAGTCCTTTTTGTAATGCCTTTTCTTACCACATTCAAAACAAGTTTCCTCTTTGACATCTTTCTTTGTTCCAGCAGCTCTACTTTTCTCCTTCTTTAGCTTGTTCCTCAAGTCCAGCATCTTCTTGATTTTTCTGGATAAGAGAGCCAATTCTTCATCAGAATCTGATTCTGACTCTGAATCCAGCTTGCTGCCACTGGAGTGTAAAGCTAAATTCTTCATCTTTTCAACAGGAGTCTTGACTGATTCCATCTTGCTATTATTAATTTTGCTCTCAAACTGCTCCAACTCAGCAAACACGGCCAAATGATCCATAGAATCGATGGAGGGACATGACTCCAATGCATTGACTTTAGCTTTGAATATAAATGGAACTGCACTTAGAACTTTCATGTTGATTTCATCTTGAGGTATGGTCTTTCCAAGTCTCTTTAGAGTGTTGATAGTGACTTGAAATCTTGCTTGGCTTTCCTTGATAGTTTCACCATTTTTGAGCTTCAAATTTCCAAAGTCATTCATTAACTTGCTAAGTTTCACCTTTCTTAAGGTTGTCGAACCTTCATGATATGATTCCAAAGCATCCCACATTTCTTTTGCTGTCTTTAGAGAAGATACTTTGTCATACTCAGCTTGATCTAATGCATTCATTATAGAGTTTCTAGCTTCTCCATTATAACCGCATTTGATAATCTCATCGGGAGTGAGATCATCAACATCTTTTGGCTTGTTTTTATCGTCTAGAAATTCGTAGTTTCCTTTCTGCACAACTCTTAGAACCATAGGTTTCTTGGACAAATAAGTCTCCATTCTGCATTTCCACCAATTGTAGTTCTCCGAGCCAGTGAGAAGAGGTGCCCTATAATCGGACTTAGCTTCAAGATAATTGTCAGCCATTTGATCGATACTTTTCCTGTTACAGAAATATTAGTATACCAAAGCTCTAATACCAATTGAAAATACACTTAGAGGGGAGGGGTGAATAGGTGTTATGACTAACAATGATCAAATAAAAAATCTGTCCAAAATTATATTCTGGCAGCTAGCTGGATGCAACAAATTTATGAATAAGCAGCTAGCTGAGTTAACTGGATGCAACAGATTAACAAATAAGCAGCTAGCTAAGTTATGATGTGCAGTAAGATAAAATGCAGTAAGTAAAGAACACCACGAATTTTAGCTAGGTTCGACCCCTAATCTTCCATGGTCTACGTCTTAGTCCCTTACCAACTTGGAAAGAGAATATATTATTAATCACAATGAAATCCAATTACAAGATACAATAATATATCTCCCTTAATCACCCAGTTACTGACTGCAGCTAGCTGGAACCCCTTTTTTCCTGAACACAGCTCTCTAAGTTCTATACTAAACCAAGTATAAACTTCTCTAGCCAAATGCTCCTTGAACCCTTGTTCCACAAGCTCGACAATCCAGCAACTACCAACTTTACAAGTTGAACAATACAATGGATAAAAAGAATTACAACTCAAAACTATGAACTCTCTCTAATATATCGATATAGTATATAATACTAGAGCTCATTTTTGGAATATGAAAGAAGGTGCAGAGTTGTTTCTTGTGTGTTCTTGAATGTTGCTTGAAGGTTTAGTATCTCTGCAAGAAAAGAACAACCACAGAAGTAATATATAGTGAAGCAAAGAAGAACTCAAATTAATTAACAAAATTGCAACGGTCTTGAATCAATTCTCACGTTCAATTTGTTAGTTTAATTGTTCTTCTAACGTTCACAAGCAGCTTTGAGGTAAATAATTATAACAAAAGAGAATCTCATTAGCATGCTAGAAAATTAGTCACATGGGATGTTTTTAGTGGAGCATTAAAGTAATAAAAAGATTTGTAACACCCCCAGATCCGGGGTCCGGGATCCGGTGGTTACGGTTTCCAATTCTGTCCATAACAATTAAACTTTCCTTAACATAAAATAAATTACGTCTCTATGACCCAACACAACAATATAAAACACACCCGTTATAGTCCCAGAGATGAAATCAGAGTAACAATCAAATTTTTATTAATCACATTATGAGTTCTTACAATCCAAAAGGATTTCAATATAAATACATACCCTTTGCCATCCATTTACATAAGTCATACTAGACTATATTCTTGGTACTGAAAGAATAAATATACCCTACCAATAGCTTCTTCTACAGCTCTGGTAGTCTCATCGTCCTCGCCCGCGTCGAGTGCGCCTTGTGCGAGTCATCTGGTCTAACTGTTGTTGTGATATAATAATAAAGCAAGGGTGAGCAATAGCCCACCAACAATAATATATAACTGAACAATAATGTATAACAGTTCAAAAGTATCTTTCAAACCATATGCCATGCATTTACGGAAATGATGCCAGTATAATATGAACGATGAAGTTACAAGGTAACTTAAAGTATTTGTTTGAAGAAATATCTGCTACATCAAAGTAAGCGAGATATTCTTATTGTTATTAAGAAGAGGAACTTGCAAGAAAAAGTATGCAATTCCAGTTATGACTCTTTTCCAACTCTGCCAACAGTAATCATGTTGCAGGAAATAAATGAATTTGGATGATGAACCAATGATGGAGTATTCACCGCGCCCGCTGTTCCAATCTTGATGATCAGTCGAGATCGTACAGCTCAATTTAGATTTACTACCGGTAGAAGGAAGAACTGACGGCTTTACTTGTATACCGCCTTACTAGCTCTCCCCGGCCAACGGTTGGGCCAAAGGGGATGGACCGGCGCTACTCGGCCTCTTACACGACTCCTAGTTCAAATAGAATTCATGATTCTGAATGTAACGTTCGTCCCCCTTTCCCCAAGTATAATACTTGTTGATAAGACTCCACAAAGTAGTCGTATCTAGTTGGAAAGGAAAATTACCAATAACTCCCAAGCTATTACTTGGTAACGGATATCAACTTGTTCCAGTAATCTTACCCCTCGAAAGATGAGAAGGTAAGCAACGACTTAATAAGTCAACAGCACCCGAGTTGCGGGTGAAGGGAATACTTTATGACCGGGAAGTCGACAAGATAAATAACATTTTCCAAGTAAGGTTCCCTTATTATTAAGGGGATAGACTCAAAGAAGAATGATGTCTGAGAACCTTTCTTGATATAAGATTAATAATAATATGACTCCGAAATATTTTCTGTAATAATCGAAGAAGATAAACCTTATCGAGGTTATTCTAAGTATGGAATAAATATTCAGAGAATATTTATTGAGTTAAAATATTTAAGGAGTATTTGGGAATATGAAAGAATATCTTTAATCAGAGTATTTCTCAAAATAATCCCTGAAGAAATATCAGGAGAATATTTATTGCATAATTAAATAATCAAATGAATATTCAAAGTAATATTCATTACTTAATAAGTCCTGAAAGGAATATTTAAAATATTTAAAATAATATTCGGTAATTAAATAGAACCCTGATGAATATTCAAAATAATATTCATAATTAATTAGGAATTTAAATGAATATTGATAAAGTAATATTCATTTAATGAATAATATTCTAAATGAATATCAAGTAATATTCATTTAGTAATCCAAGCTTTAAGGAATATTCGAGATAATATTCGATAATTAAATCAAGCTTCAGATGAATATTAAAATAATATTCATCAAGTATTTAATATCTTAAATGAATATTCAAAAGTAATATTTATTTAATAAAATAATATTCTAAAAGAATATCCAAATAATATTCATTTAGTAGTCTCATCTTTAGAAGAATATTCGAAATAATATTCGATAATCAATTCGACTCTGAATGAATATTGACAAATATTATTCGTCGAATGATTACGTTCAAATAATTATTTGAAGTAAGGATCATTAAATAAATAATCTCGAACGAATATTCAAATAATATTCGTCGCCTGAATAATGGAAAATATTTACTTAAATATTTTCCTCCGAGGTAATCTCGATATATCAAGGAATATTGACTCCCGGTCTATTTTTGATGAATAAGATGTATACGCCCTTCTATGAGGGTCTTACAATAATCGGCTTATAACTGATATATAACTATCTAGCTTATAAGCCAACAATAACATTCAGGGAACAAGTATATCACTTCAACTTGAAAGTAGGCATGCATGCAATGGCATATGTATATCAGCATATATATATATATTTATTCAATCACAACAACAGCCTAAAAGAAGGGAATTGGAACTTGCCTGGTAGTCGAGTACGGTAAGGGGTAGTGGTAGCGGGTCCCGGTTCAGCTTGGTGATCTATAAATAGCCAAGGCATTCGGGATTAATCACTTAACATATTAAAAGTTAAGTTATACTTAAATCGAAACACGTTCTCGAGTTATCTCGTTATAGCCCCTTTAGTGGATTACTTATTATCACTGATCCGACCCGACATTCGTTCGTTAATACGACATGTCATTGTACTTATACTTGGGACATACTTAAGTCATATGAGTTCTAAAGTCGATCGTTACGAACCAATACTATACTCCGAGTTTTATCGTCCGTTTTCTAAGTGTTTTACCGAAGTTATAAAAGAGTCGTCTTTTAGGGGTTCGTTCGCGTTTAACCTCGACTCGAACATTTTTAATAAATCGAAAAATGATCCTTTTGACATACGGTTTTCTTTCACGCCTTCCTTTTTACCTCTAGTATTTATTTACCAAGATTCACCATGACGTTACATAGTTTACGAGGGTTCAATTACAGTTATGAACTTTCGTTTACGGATTCGAACTACTTTTAGTAATTTGGTCATAAATCCTAAACCGTAAGTCCGTTTCACGTGATCTTTATATCAAAACGAAGCTTAGAACATTACCTATCCTATCATGGCAGATTGCAAAGCTAGGCAGTGAGTTACATCTACTGTCCAAGTTGTTTTTCTTAAGGTTAACGAAATTTCGGCATTACGACGGCTATATATCGAACGTTCCAAAAATTATAACAATCCAACCAAGCCACACCGGGCATCCACACAACTTATCACATGATTATGAACATCATCAAGTCCAGATCATACCAGTTTACCACAATAATTAACATGCTTTCTTGCTCAACTAAATCACTTACTAATTATGCTTATAATCATGCTAACATCATAACCAAGCTTAGCTCATCAAAAACATCCATAAACTTAAAGTTGATCTAGGGTTTCAAGAGTGTTATACCTTCTTGAGAGTATGTACTAGCCTTACAAAGCTTGTTATAGTCCTTGGATAGCCTTAGGGTAGCTAAGATCAACCATGAAAACAAAAAAAATCAAAGATTAGTTCATGAAACACTATTCATCCTCCTCTTTCATGATTTTTTTGAAAATGGAAACAAAGGAGTTTGGACTTGAAATTTTTAGGAGATTGCTTTTATGAAATATAGGACTCACCATAAAAATTTGATGATCAAACAAGGAGTGGAAGCTTGGTTTGGAAATCTAAAAATTCCAAAAATTCGAAGTCTTGTTTCTTGAGGGGAAAAACAGGGTGATTTTCTTGAATTTATTTACCTATCCAAACGATCTTCAAAAATTATGAAATTTTGAACGAATACTCTACATATATTGAGGAAGCTATGGTTAAAATTTGGTGATCTATGAATGGGTAGAAGTGGAGATATGAATTTTTATTTCATGGTGGTTCTTGCTGGGCAGTTTGAAGAAAATGGAGAGAGATGGAGTTGCTTGGCTTTTCTCTCCCACTTTGTTTCAATTGATAAATGATATGTTTCTATGATATTTCCCTTGCCAAGGATCAGATGTAACCAGCCTTGTCACCCCTCAATCCATGTGCCAAAGATTTGTGGTTAGAAAGAAAAAGAGTAACAAGGTGCATTGTTGGCTTGTTCTTGATCAAACACCTCATGAATCCACTTGTTCTTGATTTGTTTCACACTTAATCCTCTTATGACTTGCATGAGCTGATCTTGCATGTAATATATCTGTGTTGTGTTGTATTTTAAAGCTCATTAAGCGTTTGTTTGATCGCTTAATCTCGTTTTAAAAATTCTAGCGATTTCTAGAACGCTCGTTTTTCTAACTCGAAGGTTTTTGTTCTAAATCCTTAAATCGTATTTAATAAAAATAAAATCCTTGATATAATAATTCTCTTTTCTTGTTCGCATTGACATGCTCTTCACTGCTCGATCCAATTTTCCATAAAAATAGAGTTTGGAATTTCTGAATTCCGATCGCGTTTACATACACTTATTTACCTTGTAGATTACTAATATGACTTCGAAATATCCATACCATGTCTCGTACATAGGTGGCATGAAAAATTTCTTAAACCTCAAAAATCACTATACATCCACAAAATCACTATGCACGTACAGGAAACACTATGCACGTACGGGAAATACTATGCACGTACGGGAAATACTATGCACGTACGGGAAACACTATGCACGTACTCATTTCCCTTCAAGGATCCATTAGCTCCTTCCTGGATGGTAGATTATTCTTATCTAGGTCCTCAACCATCGAATTACTCTATTCTGACAATATACCAATGCATCAAGATCATTGTCCAAAGTAATATCCATTCATTACAATCATTGTTCCTCATTTTATCATTACTTAATAAAAAGTTTTAATTATATCCAAAATTTGGGGTTCTTACAGTCTCCCCTCCTTAAAAGGATTCCGTCCCGGAATCAGGTAGGAAGCAAAGAGTCGTTTGCCTGTCGTTCACTTTTTGGCTTCCCGGTCAATTCTTAGTCGTTCTACCCTTCCTCAGCACATCTTCTAGTGCTACAATCCATACTGTATCCTTTTTTCATCAACGTTGCTACTTTTCGTTCAACTCACTATCCGGGTTATACTCTTAATCAGTCTTATCCTTATTGATACCTGCAGTAACATTGGTATCACTATCACCCTACGAATTCGGAGGTAACCTCGCTCGTACTGTGCATTTCCTGATTGCTTTAATCTTCGCAATCTCGATCAATATAGATAAGTGGAAAGATTTATTGAGAGATCACTTATGATCAATTGAACATTTGTTATATTGCATAGTTAGTACAGAAGGGGGCCAGCCTTTAGTACTTGACAAGCAATTAAACAAGTCATAGCATTCCACTTAGACTTCTATCACATAGACAGATAGTCACGTAGCAGTACCTCCCCTCCAAAAAGGGTTGTTCTTCTCAATTCATAAAGAAGATGAATAAGAGAGAAGAAGAGAAAAGAGTTCTAAAGGATTATAGAAAGCTTCCATGATTGTAGAATATCATACTCAGAATTTACCTCTGAACTATAGAGGTTTATCAAAGAAGAAATTAATCATAATTATATCCAATACTATTTGATCGCAATCTCACGTGTCAACATATCTTGCTGCTTTGTCCATTATTCTATGGACAAATACTCTTGTTCAATCTTAGCGATACTCACATTCGGGAAATCCTTCAACCTTTCAGGTTAAATCTTAGGTTTCTCACTTGGCATCATTATTACTGACATCCCATATCATGTTACTAGCTTTTTCATAACTATAGTATTGACACTATCAGGTTGTCATCCTGAGAATTCATTAGAAAACCCATTCATAACACTCCTTGCTTCTCATTCCATAGTTGCTTCCCCAGCCTTTTCTTTATCAATCACATCCTTCTTATTATCTGATTCTTATTTACTTCTGTTATTTACTTTCACCTTCACCTCTTTATTGAGACACCTTTTTGCACTTGGTACCTCCTTATCGGTATTCCGTCTCATTTACTCTATAATCATCACGTTATTTCAATTTAAACTTTCCGAAATGAATCTGGCCCGATTCCTTTAACTTAGATTCATATAATCTACTTCTGCCAACCTTGTTTCTCATTACTTGTTCTTTTCTATCCATGGTTTTCCACAGGTTGTCTTTCGTAAGTCGGACCAGGTCGTATATCTACATTCTTGTACTCCTATCATCTGTTGAACATTTGCATTTTACTGGCGTAGCCTGGCCACATGAAAACCCGTTATGACCGTGCTATAATTTTGGGGGTAAGGCTGGCTCGAATACCACCGTCCGAACATTTTAAACTCTCAGGTGGCCCAATAAGTCTCGGGCTCAACCGCCCTTCCCTCCAAATCTCATTAATTCTTTCCATGGGAATATCTTTAACATCATGAATCATCAACCTCATATTCTCTATCTTGTTTACGCAGAAGTACACTAACTTAAACTTGTTTGTCATTCATCAACATGCCATTTAGCTTATCAATAGCAGCACTTTCTTTATCTTTACGTTGTCATCTCCTTTCTTAGAAGAATCACCCTCGCTTGTTGTTTACGTAGTGCGTTAATAGTTAACCCTACGGGTTTCAAATCCCTTAGGGAGACAAAGTAATCATTATTCCTTATCCATAAGGAACACTTCCTGAACTTGATGTAGATATAACATGAAGCAGATAGAATTGCAGAAGAGTTTCAAGCATCGCAGCTAGGTCCGGTTGATGAAACTATCACTTATGCATCTTCCATAAAAGACTGGAAACTTAACGGTTTACTTCATCAATTTTTTTTTTTTTTTTTGTACCATGGTCCTGGTTTGCCTCAAAACGGAACCTTCTAAGGTACGTAATATGCTTAAGACTCCATCAGGAATCGAATCTTTACTTAAACTATTATTACCTTCGATTCTTGCACAATCATCAAAAGGAATGTAACTTCCTCCACTCCAATATGACCTTCCAGGTCTTTCCAAATATCATTTTGTTTCTTCGGTTTGAACATTTATAATTATTCCTTTATACTTAGACTGTCAGCCACCTCATTGGCCTTTCCTGATAATAATTTCTGGTAATCCTTGTTCTCTGGATATATTCCAATTCAAACATTTCTACCTCATTCCTATCATTATTGGGTGAAAGCATTCTCCCTTAAGCTCTGCTGATGGAGAAAAAATATATTTATCAGTCTTTCTCCATAAGTCATTGCTTCCACCTACCCGTGGGAACTTTATCACGTTTATTCCCAATCCTACTTAGGATACTTCTTTTCTTAGTTCCTTCCTTATCTTAGGATAATCTCAACCTTTATAGGTTCAATCCATACTCCCTCAGGGTTTCATACATTCATCATCTGGTATATTGTTATTGTGTCTTACATTCTCTTCCAAACTTCTAGTTGGAAACTCAGAATATTAGCTTTTCCTTGTAAGGTTTCTTAGGTCGTCCTCATCATTCCTCCTGTATTTTCTAGGTACAGGGTATATCAAAACGTCATTGATCAATACTCTAATAATTCTATCTCTGTTCTTTCCAGAACTCTTTTTAATAATCTTTACAGGTCATTGTTGCCTTAGCAAATCTAACTCATATCATCTGAATTCACAATGTCTTTATTAGGGTTAGTGCCATCCCTTGTGCATTCCCCAGGGTTTGCCTTACTTTATGGATATCCTATCCTTAATTCAACTGCCAAGGAATTCTTGCATTTTATACTTGGCAATCAAATCATGCATCCTTAATAAGGGTCTCTTTCCAATCATTCTCATTTGATAATCGATCGGTGGCTTAATGCTAACCTCTTCTTTCAGATAGTTGTCAGCCTATTTGACCTTCCCAAAGACAACGTATGTCTATCTGCTCTCTTACAGAACTTGGTACTGGAAATAAGGATGTTTTGGAAGATATTGGTCGAGTCGAGTTCAACGTGAATCTCTTAGTACTTATCGTTCTTCTCAAAGGTAATTGCCTTAGATGAAATTTCTACAGCATACTGATCCATATCTGACCATTTCTATACTCTCTTCATAAACCTTCGTTGTTTACTTTCCTCAGTCATAATATATTCATGGTATTCATGATACCCTAACATCATACATCTCAAGTCATTATACTTCCATTTTTTTTTTTTGTAATCTTGGACGATCATATACACATGAGTCACTTCAGTACGGGTGACCCCATCCCAAAAAGGTCTAGTGAATTCCCAATCAAAACATGGGTTGTTCGGCAGAAGATTCAAACGATCTCATTAATGTTTCCTTTATATCAGAAGCCCTTGCAGTCGGTGCTTTCTTAGAAGCAACCCTGCTTTGTCCTTTCACTGATGGTCTAGTCACTCGATAATCCTTTGTGACTTGGCCTCAACTGGCCACACTAAAATAAAATAAAATAATAATAAAAAAAATGATTTTAGGGGTTGGCTAATAGCATTACTTTTCTAGCAATTGCCGGCATAGTGCCTTCTTCTTTGATACCTTTCTACCTTTCCAAAACTTTACTCCAAATAAGTCTTAATCGACTACTCGGCACCGTCTCCGGTCACCTTTCCTCCACTTTTATCTTTTCAACTATTCTTATCACTCCCACGTGCCACGCAAGCTTACCATTCCTGGCATAACAGCCTTTTCACTTAAGTCAATCCCGAAGTTTCTCAGTCCGGCTGGTTTCTTACTTACATTTCCTCTTTTCGTCCAATCTCACTTCATCATTTTATCACTACCGTCGATTGTAATGCTCAGGGTCCGTTTACTAACCCATTTTACAGCATCCTTACCCAAATCACAGGGTTTGCTCCAATTTTTTTACTCTCTTCCATGACATTCTCTGATAATCAGAAAGACAAGGTTTGCCAAAATTCACCGAATTCCTTTCCAGACTCAGGGAAATTTTGATCAATCTACCCACCTACTGGTAACATTAAGGAGACCAGTTTCGAAACCTGAAGAATAGTTCTATGAACCTCCAAGCAGGTGGAATCATAAGCAGTCATAGTTAACGAAATAATCATCATCGGATTGGAAGTTTACCCACTGGAGAGGAATCAATTATATACATCCCTTAGAAGGGAATCAATAGTTTCAAACTGAAACCTGTCACAACGTCCTGATATTCAATACTACTAAATGTCGGTCTACCTAACCCTTTATGCGAAGCGTCATTGGAAGCACAAAGTCTCCTTTTTTTCCATTAAGCAATGCCAGCTCTTGGTCATTACCAATTTCACCTTTTTGCTCCAGGAGGATTTTCTCACATTTTTCTCTTTAACTGCTGATCATATTACTTGATCTATTATAATTCCGTGTCGGAGTAAACTTAAGGTAACTATTATAATCCATTCAAAGAGAAGAAGGAATTTAATATTCCTCTGAATCACATGCATCTAACGTTTCTGGTTCATCATTTAACTGAGTTGAATTAACTCTATGCTCAGTCTCTGGCAGTAGTCTCATTACGAGTTCATCTTGACTCACTGGTCTTATCTTCCGGTAGGTTCTGAGATCATTGTCTTGCTTACTACTTCCTTATATAATTTTACCCAATCATGCTGTCACTTCCCAATGTCTTTACTTTCTAACTGATTCATTCATAAAATGGACATTTTCCTGAATAAAACAATTTCATCAACCTCAATTTGGTTCCATAAATTACAACCTATGACATCTGCCTTCTCATGGCGAATTATTACTGACCATATTCATACTAATTCATTTATCAAATGATATGGCACTTACTGCCTCCTTCTCAACTATTCCTAGGGACTCTGCTCCTCGCCCTAAATCGATGTATTTGATAATCATACATCCCTCTAGCTCTTTCTTTGTTAAGATGAAAATCTCTAAGGATTCTCATCTATTTCCGTATAAGATCTCAAGTAATTCTTCCAATCCTTCTTTCTTGCTGGTACTACATCTGGTAGTCCGGCTATGAATCCAACATGAATCTTCAGTTCTCTTGCTAATAACTCAGTTCTTTATGCTCCCTTTTCTGAGCACTATACTTTAATCATCACAGTTTTTCTGGCTGCAACCCTCATTCCTCAAGGGTAAGCTCTTTATCCTAACAGGACTTTTCCTTATCTACTGGAACCTCTTCCGGGTCTCCAAATAGGGTACTCCATTGAATTACCCGCTGATCTTCAGCATATAAAGCATCATCGCGCTGTTGCTCGTATGCCTCAAGGTCAGTCGCCTTACTCGTCGATACGATATCGAGCTAAGTTACTATCATTATACTTACGAGTTCCCATAAGGGTTTTATATGTCATGACTACATTAAGTAGTCCGACTATGAACTTGGCAAGAGTTCTTATTATCTTATTGAATTTATTGTTTTAACGTCACCTCATCTCTGGGGTTTATAACGTACGCTCTGATACCACTTCTGTAACACCCCCAGATCCGGGGTCCGGGATCCGGTGGTTACGGTTTCCAATTCTGTCCATAACAATTAAACTTTCCTTAACATAAAATAAATTACGTCTCTATGACCCAACACAACAATATAAAACACACCCGTTATAGTCCCAGAGATGAAATCAGAGTAACAATCAAATTTTTATTAATCACATTATGAGTTCTTACAATCCAAAAGGATTTCAATATAAATACATACCCTTTGCCATCCATTTACATAAGTCATACTAGACTATATTCTTGGTACTGAAAGAATAAATATACCCTACCAATAGCTTCTTCTACAGCTCTGGTAGTCTCATCGTCCTCGCCCGCGTCGAGTGCGCCTTGTGCGAGTCATCTGGTCTAACTGTTGTTGTGATATAATAATAAAGCAAGGGTGAGCAATAGCCCACCAACAATAATATATAACTGAACAATAATGTATAACAGTTCAAAAGTATCTTTCAAACCATATGCCATGCATTTACGGAAATGATGCCAGTATAATATGGAATAAATATTCAGAGAATATTTATTGAGTTAAAATATTTAAGGAGTATTTGGGAATATGAAAGAATATCTTTAATCAGAGTATTTCTCAAAATAATCCCTGAAGAAATATCAGGAGAATATTTATTGCATAATTAAATAATCAAATGAATATTCAAAGTAATATTCATTACTTAATAAGTCCTGAAAGGAATATTTAAAATATTTAAAATAATATTCGGTAATTAAATAGAACCCTGATGAATATTCAAAATAATATTCATAATTAATTAGGAATTTAAATGAATATTGATAAAGTAATATTCATTTAATGAATAATATTCTAAATGAATATCAAGTAATATTCATTTAGTAATCCAAGCTTTAAGGAATATTCGAGATAATATTCGATAATTAAATCAAGCTTCAGATGAATATTAAAATAATATTCATCAAGTATTTAATATCTTAAATGAATATTCAAAAGTAATATTTATTTAATAAAATAATATTCTAAAAGAATATCCAAATAATATTCATTTAGTAGTCTCATCTTTAGAAGAATATTCGAAATAATATTCGATAATCAATTCGACTCTGAATGAATATTGACAAATATTATTCGTCGAATGATTACGTTCAAATAATTATTTGAAGTAAGGATCATTAAATAAATAATCTCGAACGAATATTCAAATAATATTCGTCGCCTGAATAATGGAAAATATTTACTTAAATATTTTCCTCCGAGGTAATCTCGATATATCAAGGAATATTGACTCCCGGTCTATTTTTGATGAATAAGATGTATACGCCCTTCTATGAGGGTCTTACAATAATCGGCTTATAACTGATATATAACTATCTAGCTTATAAGCCAACAATAACATTCAGGGAACAAGTATATCACTTCAACTTGAAAGTAGGCATGCATGCAATGGCATATGTATATCAGCATATATATATATATTTATTCAATCACAACAACAGCCTAAAAGAAGGGAATTGGAACTTGCCTGGTAGTCGAGTACGGTAAGGGGTAGTGGTAGCGGGTCCCGGTTCAGCTTGGTGATCTATAAATAGCCAAGGCATTCGGGATTAATCACTTAACATATTAAAAGTTAAGTTATACTTAAATCGAAACACGTTCTCGAGTTATCTCGTTATAGCCCCTTTAGTGGATTACTTATTATCACTGATCCGACCCGACATTCGTTCGTTAATACGACATGTCATTGTACTTATACTTGGGACATACTTAAGTCATATGAGTTCTAAAGTCGATCGTTACGAACCAATACTATACTCCGAGTTTTATCGTCCGTTTTCTAAGTGTTTTACCGAAGTTATAAAAGAGTCGTCTTTTAGGGGTTCGTTCGCGTTTAACCTCGACTCGAACATTTTTAATAAATCGAAAAATGATCCTTTTGACATACGGTTTTCTTTCACGCCTTCCTTTTTACCTCTAGTATTTATTTACCAAGATTCACCATGACGTTACATAGTTTACGAGGGTTCAATTACAGTTATGAACTTTCGTTTACGGATTCGAACTACTTTTAGTAATTTAGTCATAAATCCTAAACCGTAAGTCCGTTTCACGTGATCTTTATATCAAAACGAAGCTTAGAACATTACCTATCCTATCATGGCAGATTGCAAAGCTATGCAGTGAGTTACATCTACTGTCCAAGTTGTTTTTCTTAAGGTTAACGAAATTTCGGCATTACGACGGCTATATATCGAACGTTCCAAAAATTATAACAATCCAACCAAGCCACACCGGGCATCCACACAACTTATCACATGATTATGAACATCATCAAGTCCAGATCATACCAGTTTACCACAATAATTAACATGCTTTCTTGCTCAACTAAATCACTTACTAATTATGCTTATAATCATGCTAACATCATAACCAAGCTTAGCTCATCAAAAACATCCATAAACTTAAAGTTGATCTAGGGTTTCAAGAGTGTTATACCTTCTTGAGAGTATGTACTAGCCTTACAAAGCTTGTTATAGTCCTTGGATAGCCTTAGGGTAGCTAAGATCAACCATGAAAACAAAAAAAAATCAAAGATTAGTTCATGAAACACTATTCATCCTCCTCTTTCATGATTTTTTTGAAAATGGAAACAAAGGAGTTTGGACTTGAAATTTTTAGGAGATTGCTTTTATGAAATATAGGACTCACCATAAAAATTTGATGATCAAACAAGGAGTGGAAGCTTGGTTTGGAAATCTAAAAATTCCAAAAATTCGAAGTCTTGTTTCTTGAGGGGAAAAACAGGGTGATTTTCTTGAATTTATTTACCTATCCAAACGATCTTCAAAAATTATGAAATTTTGAACGAATACTCTACATATATTGAGGAAGCTATGGTTAAAATTTGGTGATCTATGAATGGGTAGAAGTGGAGATATGAATTTTTATTTCATGGTGGTTCTTGCTGGGCAGTTTGAAGAAAATGGAGAGAGATGGAGTTGCTTGGCTTTTCTCTCCCACTTTGTTTCAATTGATAAATGATATGTTTCTATGATATTTCCCTTGCCAAGGATCAGATGTAACCAGCCTTGTCACCCCTCAATCCATGTGCCAAAGATTTGTGGTTAGAAAGAAAAAGAGTAACAAGGTGCATTGTTGGCTTGTTCTTGATCAAACACCTCATGAATCCACTTGTTCTTGATTTGTTTCACACTTAATCCTCTTATGACTTGCATGAGCTGATCTTGCATGTAATATATCTGTGTTGTGTTGTATTTTAAAGCTCATTAAGCGTTTGTTTGATCGCTTAATCTCGTTTTAAAAATTCTAGCGATTTCTAGAACGCTCGTTTTTCTAACTCGAAGGTTTTTGTTCTAAATCCTTAAATCGTATTTAATAAAAATAAAATCCTTGATATAATAATTCTCTTTTCTTGTTCGCATTGACATGCTCTTCACTGCTCGATCCAATTTTCCATAAAAATAGAGTTTGGAATTTCTGAATTCCGATCGCGTTTACATACACTTATTTACCTTGTAGATTACTAATATGACTTCGAAATATCCATACCATGTCTCGTACATAGGTGGCATGAAAAATTTCTTAAACCTCAAAAATCACTATACATCCACAAAATCACTATGCACGTACAGGAAACACTATGCACGTACGGGAAATACTATGCACGTACGGGAAATACTATGCACGTACGGGAAACACTATGCACGTACTCATTTCCCTTCAAGGATCCATTAGCTCCTTCCTGGATGGTAGATTATTCTTATCTAGGTCCTCAACCATCGAATTACTCTATTCTGACAATATACCAATGCATCAAGATCATTGTCCAAAGTAATATCCATTCATTACAATCATTGTTCCTCATTTTATCATTACTTAATAAAAAGTTTTAATTATATCCAAAATTTGGGGTTCTTACAAGATTCCTTTAATGAGTGGAAGTTGTCTAGCATGATACTTCTACTTGAGTAGTGTTCTAATATATATATAATATCATGTTTAAATATATTTGACCAATCTTACAACTGATTTCCACAATATTTAATATAAAAACGTACTCCCCTTTATATTCTGGACAGACTGCCATCTTGCTGTGTTGTACTGTCAGCTAGCTGTGTTATCTGTCAGCTTGCTGTGTTATAAGAACTCTTGTACTGTCAGCTAGCTGAGATACCCTGTTTTGCTAAGAAATAATATAAGTAATAATCCTGCAAAATAATATTAGTCCAGTACATATATCCAGCATGTTAACATCTTTGTATATAGCATAACTTATATGTCCTGCAAAATAGAGTTAGAAATATACACAAGAAGCTTGCTATAATATACCATTATAAGCGTACCAGCTTGCTAACTATGTTATCATCAAAACTAAGATTTTGATGATTACATATTAACTTGAGATTGAGCTAAAACTCCCCCTCAATCAAAGCATCATGTAAAATAAATTTTGATAGCAGGCTAATATATATTATGTAACAAGCAATCAGCTTGCTGCATTGTCATCATAAAAACCAATATGGTTTCACACCGTTGCATAGTTTCTTGTCCTATCGGCAGTACTCCCAAGGACTTTAACTGACAACAGAGGACGATGATGATGTGTTGGTGTTGTCACAAGCAAACCTGGTTATTACATTTACCAGGTTCTACAATTCTGTCATATGCCATATGTAAAACACCTAGAATTAAGGTTAAAATCAAAAACAACTAATTTGGACTCTGCTTTAAACATGACTAATTAGTTAATCTTGAATACATGAATAGGTAATTTTAATCCTGCTGATTGAACTCTAATTTAAGTAGACTAATTAAGGCCTTAGGGTTACTTGTGACATATTTGCAGATACCAAAATGAATATCCATAACTATCTCTGCAAAATTGTTACTTTTCCCTAAGTACACCTTCAAGAATATTGTCAGCTTACCACATCAAAAGGTTTCCTGTATCTCTAAGAGAATAAACCTTCATGTGAAGAAGACTCTTAATTCACTACACCTAGTTCAGGTATGGAGTTCTAATCTATCAGCATTCTCTTTTTGTCCTAAAAATCTTTGCCTTACTATGCTGAAATGAGAATTGCTGGAATGTCCCCCAGATTCTCTACCTAATCAATACACCATAAAGTCACTTCTTACCATCTTTAACCCCCTCTACAGTTTCTCAACAAACTGTAGTTGATAACTCTGTTATATCTTAACCTGAGGGGAGTGAACAGGAAGAAAGTGAGGGTGAGGGAAGTGGTGAACATCAAGAAACCATAAGAACAAGGAAGGTAAGGGTGTGTAGAACCAGCCTAGCCATCCTATGTCTTCCAAAAAAGGCATAGTGATTAATAAGGACATCCACATTTCTAGTTTTAGTCTCTTAACAGACTTCAACTATTAAATCAAGTTCCCAACCAGGAACACACTCAGTGGGGGTAAGGGACACAGTTGTGCAACCTTCTCATACTTGATGCCTTGCCAGGAGTTAGTACAAGTTGCAGGGACACAGGGGGAGCACACACAAGTTACTTTTAACTATTTCTCAAATTCAGGTTGATGAATCTTCTATAAATAAGAGGATTCGGCTCCACTCATAGAAACCTAATTTGTGACAATGAAGCACTTTAACACACACACCAAACACTCTTGATTCTTCATCTCATTTCATGAAGAAGTCAACACTCAACCTTTAATTCTCTATGTTCTTAACAGGGCCGATTATTGAATTCTTAATTCTTTTCTGGAACACCAATGCTTTATATCCATACCTTTGCAATCTTAAGGAATCTTATGATCTCTTATTAGGATTGAGGGAAGGGAGTAAAAAACAGGAGAGGCCAGGTTGCTCCAGGGCAAAAGGTGAGTTGTGTGCAAGAGTGGTCTCCTAATTCTTCCCGGAGAGCAAAAGGAGATATTGAGTACCTCTTTAGTAAGGGAATGTGAGTTGTGTGAAGTGAGCCAGGATGAGATCCTGATGCAAAAACAGAGAGATTAATAGAGATGTATTTTATTTATACATATTCTAACTTCTCATTCCTTTGGTTCTCATCTTTACTACAACACTGTTCTTGCTGATAACAAAAAAAGGGAGGAGGAAAGTTTAGAATTTTTCTTCAAATTCAATGGGGGGGGAGTTCAGAATTTTTCTTCAAATTCAAAGGAAAAAGGAGTTCAGAATTCTTTTCAATTCTCTTCTTCTTCCTATCTCATCAAGAGGGAGAAGGCTCAGAAATTTTGCAACCTAAGGGGGAGAAGGTTCAGTAATTTCAAATATTTCTATCTTTGTTCAAAAGGGGGGAGAAATTTTTGGAATAAAGTAAAAAGGGGAGAAGAGAACTTCAGAACAACCAGCACGTGGAGGAACAGAACTAACTCTCAGAATAGATACTTTAAATAGGGGGAACAGTTCTAAGTACTCAAGTGAAGTGAGTAGTACAATCCAGAAACTGTGTCAAGGAAGCTTGATCAATATTTTCTGTTCTAGTGAAAGAAAAATCTGAAGAGTGGTTTTTGTTATCATCACTCTCTGGATTTATGTCTCTTTCTTGAAGACATAAATAGAGGAGATTGTTGAGACATACATGTCTATAGATGATGATAAAAAAATATCACAAGGCAAAAAATGAATCAAGGAAGCGAAGCTGACAAATAAATTAGGAAGCTAACTAAAATGCAGATCAACTAAAGCTACATCCTGAGAAAGGAATTCTGCAAGCAGTTAGAGAGTATTTCTGTAACAAGCCGCAAGATGCTTTAATCAAGTACCTGTAACCAGAAGAGAGCTTACTGTAACCATGCAAGTATATTCGAGAAGTGAAGAAAAGTAGAGTTCGAGAAGTCAACCCACTGCCATAACTCTATTCGAGTTATCTTAGATTTGGTGGATTCGAGAACCCAACAAAAAGGGTTATTAGAGAAGTCCTAGTTCGAGAAGTAGGCCACTACCTCTAGTCGAGAAGTCTACATAGGTTGTTTGAGAAGTCATTCGAGAACTCAGAGAAAGGGACTATTCGAGAAGTCTATATAGGCTGTTCGAGAAGGCATTCGAGAACTCAATGAATGGAACTCAAAAAAAGATTATTTTTAGTTTTCGAACACGTATTTAAAGTTATATGTTTGATATGTATTATGACTTTAGTTATTCAAATGATACCTCGTTGAGATCGGTGAGTGAAATGATATATGGGCTTCACTTCAGTGACAACTTTGATATTTAACCCTAAACACGTATCACTCAATCAAAACCAACACTTACAATAAAGGAAAGAACAACACCCTCCCACTACGGGGAGCAAACAATTACTGAAATTGAAAACTCAAATTCCAAATTAAAACGTCTTAGATTTGAAAATGAAATCACAATGAGAGATAATCGATCCACTCTCGAATCCATAAGCCCCGATTGAATTGAAGAAAAAAAATCAAAAGCTCCAATGATTTAGATTTAAAAAAGCAAATCAAACACATTATGTAACATCCCGAATATTTTGTAATTTATTTATTTGTATTAGTTAATATTAGTCAGTTATTATTTAAATTATATTATATTTAAATATATGTTTTTAATAATTAAGATATTATTTTAGAAATTATTAGTTAAGAGAAGAGTTTAAAAAGAGAATTTAGGAACTTTCAAAAAAATAGAATTTAGGAACTTTTAAGCTTTTTTTTATTACGTGAGATTATCAAAGGTTTTATCCAATACAATTGGAAAAAAAATTATTGGAATCGAACACAAACACAACCGAACCATTACATAAATAGTACGTAGTAATGAAATTATGTCAAACCAAAAGTTTGATTATTTTCAGGTTTGGTATCCATATTTAGATTTGTAAAGATCCATGTATTTATTTAACCCATTCTTAATTATGAAAAATCTGTATATCAATTTAAACATCATTGATGTGAATTATAATGTTTATGGTAAGTTCATTAATAAAAATTTGAATTAAGCTTCTAATTCAGGTACGTTCTTCAACGAATATCATCATACAATATATACAATAAAATATTTTAATTAAAATAATCTTTAAATGTTTTTGTTATAATAATGAAAAAATAACTTTTTATTTCATTGATATAGTTTCTTTCATAATTACAATTAAAAATATACAATTTTTAAAATTTTTAATTAACCAATGATTTTCTTATATTTATAATTTTTATAAAATTATTTTATGAAATACCCGTGTGCGTAGCACGGCTATAATCTAGTGAAATTAAAAGAGAGACGCGCCATTAATACGTTTAATGCAGGAATCTGTCTTACTGCATGTGCCTTGTGATCTCTTTTGGATTCCACCCGTAAAAGACGGGGGAATATATTGGAGTATGGGAATCCACAACCTATTTTTACTATATTTGTATTTGTTGGTAAAATAAAATCTAGTGAGGATTATAATAACATATCACTTATTTGACAAAAAAAAATAACGTATCACTTATAATTTTTTTATACTTGTTACAGTCATCAATTTACTTTTTCAATTTGCTGGAAATTCTATCTCATGCAAAAATCTTTTTCTGTGAAAATTAAAAGATGGATTAATTAGCACTTGTTTTCAAAAATCTATGTGATTCAAACAGGAACTCAGGGTTAACATTTCTGGTCCTTTTCTCTGTTCATTGTGTTTTCGAGCAATAAAAGAGAGCTGTCCCAAACTGACCGTGATTAATATATATTCGTTTATTTTCAACTATGATTCATAGATAACTTGGAATTATCTCTCTCTCTCTCTCTATCTTAGCTTGTTTTGTTAGTGATATATGTATATTTACGGTAAGGGTTTTTTTTTTAGATGGTTGTATATGCCTAGATTCTGTAAATATTTCTTGATTTTCCACATTGGTATATTCCTATATTTAGTAATGGTCTCTGGTTTTATGTCTGTCTGTAGTTTACAGATCTCTCTCTCGTTTTATGTCTGTATGTAGTTTACAGAAGCTTTGGTTCGTTTAGCATGAAAAACATACTTGCATTTAATTAAGGAATTTTATTAATATCTGTTTGTACATAGGATAGTGTTATGTATTTTGGCCCACTAAATATAGCTAGGATAAGAACTAGATAAATCTTCCGGTGATATGATTTAAAGAACCACCTACTCTAATTGACGGGTCTTTCGTTATGTAAACTTTTTAGGGCTTGGATTTGGCAAGAAGGTTGTTGGTAGCACGTCCGGTACTTTGGCCACTAGTCCTGCTACAAATGCTCCTAATACTAACACAGGTTTAACTTCTTTTCAACTTCTGTAAAGATTTCTTGATTTTCCACATTTTCATATTGAAGGGTCTCTCTCTCTCTCTCTCAGCTTGCTATGTTAGTTATGTATGTATATTTACAGTAAGGATTTTGATGGTTGTATGGTTTTTTATATGCCCATCTTCTATAAAAATTTCTTGATTTTTCACTTTGTTATATTGAAGGGTCTCTGCTTGTTTTGTTAGTGATGTGTATATATATTTACATTAAGGGTTTCTAGATGGTTGTATGGTTTTGTAAGGAATTGTTGTGGTCGAATTGGTTTGTGCAGTAGTTTGCTTTCCAACAGACCGCATCTCATGCAAAAATCTTTTCCTGTGAAAATTAAAAGGTAGATTAATTAGCACTTGTTTTCAAAATTCTGTGTGATTCAAATAGGAACTCGGGGTTAATATTTCTGGTCCTTTTCTCTGTTCGTTGTGTTTTCGAGCAATAAAAGAGAGCTATCCCAAACTGACCGTGATTAATATATATTCGTTTATTTGCTATATCATTCATAGATAACTTGGAATTATGTATATATCTCTCTCTCTTTGTCTCTCTCCTAGCTTGTTTTGTTAGTGGTATATGTATTTTTACAGTAAGGGTTTTTTTTAGATGGTTGTATATGCCTAGCTTCAGTAAATATTTCTTGATTTTCCACATTGTTATATTCCTATATTTAGTAATGGTCTCTGGTTTTATGTCTGTCTGTAGTTTACAGATCTCTCTCTGGTTTTATGTCTATATGTTGTTTACAGAAGCTTTGGTTCGTTTAGCATGAAAAGCATACTTGCATTTAATTAAGGAATTTTATTAATATCTTTTTGTGCATAGGATAGTGTTATGTATTTTGGCCCACTAAATATCGCTAGGATAAGAATTAGATAAATCTTCCGTTGATTTGATTTGAAGAACCACCTACTCTAATTGATAGGTTTTTTGTTATGGGCTTGGATTTGGCAAGAAAGTTGCTCGTAGCACATCCGGTACTTTGGCCACTAGTCCTGCTTAATGCTCCTAATACTAACACATGTTTAACTTCTTTTCAACTTCTGCAAAAATTTCTTAATTTACCACATTGTCATATTGAAGGGTCTCTCTTTCTCTCAGCTTGTTTTGTTAGTGATTTATGTATATTTACAATAAGGATTTTTAGATGGTTGTATGGTTTTTTATATACATATGTTCTGTAAAAATTTCTTGATTTTTCACATTATTATATTGAAGTGTCACTGCTTGTTTTGTTAGTGATGTGTATACATATTTACAGTAAGGGTTTCTATATGGTTGTATGGTTTTGTAAGGAATTATTGTGGTCGAATTGGTTTGTGTAGGAGTTTGGTTTCCAACAGACCGCATTGTGTGGTTCTTTGCGGTACCAGAAACCAGCACTTTGCTGGAAATTCTATCTCATGCAAAAATGTTTTCCTGTGAAAATTAAAAGATGGATTAATTAGCACTGGTTTTTAAAATTCTATTTGATTCAAACAGGAACTCTGGGTTAATATTTCTGGTCCTTTTGTCTGTTCGTTGTGTTTTCGATCAATAAAAGAGAGTTGTCCCAAACTGACCGTGATTAATATATATTCGTTTATTTGCAATATGATTCATAGATAACTTGGAATTATCTCTCTCTCTATCTCTATCTCTCTTTGTCTCTCTCTTAGCTTGTTTTGTTAGTGATATATGTATATTTACAGTAAGGGTTTTTTTTAGAGGGTTGTATATGCCTAGCTTTTGTAAATATTTCTTGATTTTCCACATTGGTATATTCCTATATTTAGTAAGGGTCTCTTGTTTTATGTCTGTCTGTAGTTTACATATCTCTCTCTGGTTTTATGTCTGTATGTAGTTTACAGAAGCTGTGGTTCGTTTAGCATGAAAAACATACTTGCATTTAATTATAGAATTTTATTAATATCTGTTTGTACATAGGATAGTGTTATGTATTTTGGCCCACTAAATATAGTTAGGATAAGAACTATATAAATCTTCCGTTGACTTGAATTGAAGAACCACCTACTCTAATTGATGGATTTTTTGTTATATAAACTTTTTAGGGTTTGGATTTGGTGCTGTTAGTACGTCCCGTACTTTGGCCACTAGTCATGCTTCAAATGCTCCTAATACTAACACAGGTTTAATTTCTTTTCAATTTGGACTTTCTCCATTTCCTTCTTAAAATAGTCCATGAAACTACATTTTTAGGACTAGAGCTATCAGTGAATGGCCTAGCTACATTTGAGATCGCTATCTACGCCATTTAACATGCAGTAAACTGAAAAGAAATTAACATACAGTTTACGTTAGGGTTTTATCCTTTTTATAACGTCTAATTCCTTTTTATAGTTTACGTTTTTGATTTTATCCTTTTTATTTACTGATTCTATTTTAATAAGGTGAAGGTTTGTAGGAATTCCAAATTCCATTTATGTTGGGGGTTTGCCTGATGGTACCTCCACTGAAGCATTAAGGAGTGTTTTGAGCGGTTTGGTCTTATAAGACACGCTCGGGTGCATATTGAGTATAGGGCATGTAATTGTAATTATAATTGTGTTAATTTAGTTTTTGAATTTAGTACTTGTTTTTACTTATTTACAATCTTTATTTTATAACAAAATAATGCTTTATTTTCCTTTATCGATTTCTTGGATAACAATGCTGCTGACGATGCTGTTAATGTAAGTAACATGTGTTTGGGTTTATTTTTTAACATATGATATGTTTTTAGCTTATTTTTTTAACATTTTTCTTTGCTTTTTTTTCATCTTTGTTTAGGCCCAGGCCCAGCTTAGAATCAATGGTTGGCCTATTAAGGTGGAGAAGAAACTATATGAGCGAGCTACCCTCTACCTTGCATACACAGGTTTAACTTGTTTTGATAAACGTTTTCTTTTATTGATGATATCAGTGGGGAACCAGAAATTGAGATTAGGAAGGGTGCCGTTTATGTTTCAACATTTTCTTTTTAAAAAAATGTATTTTTTGTATTAATATTATTTTACTTGACAAAATTTGATTTAATTTTTGTTTTTGACCAACGTAATTGACTTTATATTTCTAGCAGTAGCCTATTTCCTTAGTGTTGTTATTGTCCATTGTGTCTACTATTTTTTTCATTGGAACTAGCAAATGTAGCAAGCAGAAAACGGATATTTAACCCTAAACACGTATCACTCAATCAAAACCAACACTCACAATAAAGGAAAAAACAACACCCTCCTACCAAGGGGAGCAAACAATTACTGAAATTGCAAACTCAAATTCCAAATTAAAATGTCTTAGATTTGAAAAACGAAATCATAATGAGAGATAATCGATCCACTCTCGAATCCATAACCCCGTTTGAATTGAAGAAAAAAAATCAAAAGCTTCGATGATTTAGATATAAAAAAGCAAATCAGACACATTAAATGGATAAAAATCCTTACCCAAAGAGAAAGATTTATGAAGAAAACAAGAAACAAGCAAAACAAATTAAAAAATTCGAGATTTTCCACCGAAAACAAAATGAAAACCTCGACACCTATGTTGATAAAACGAAAATAATTCTCGTTTTTAAATTTAAATCACTTTTAACACCACCATTAAATTCCCTCTTATAAGTTAACACTAGCGTAAATGTCCGTGCAAAGCACGAGCATTGAACTAATTTCTCGTCCGAAATTGTATATATTGAAATAATTTTATAATTAAAAATACAATAAATGATGAAATTTCGATTTATTGAATTTTTTTATAGTTATTTTGTAATATTGCAAACCAATTTTCTGAACCAAATATTTTATAATTTGATTAGATTTCAAAATATGATAATAATCACATAAATACTTATGATTGCTAAATTATTAATTTAATTTTCAATTGCATGAAATAAACTTTATCAAATTGAACATCTGAGTATAATATAAATAATTATCTTAATAAAATTGTCCGTTTATAATAGAGGTGTATGTAAACTCATTGATTTTTTTGTAAAAATTGATCGTATTTGTAAGATTATATTTTTAGATATATTACAATATCTCTTAATATTGACTAAAAGTCATCTTATGCTTGTCTCAATCATTTTTTCTAAACATACATATTTATGCACTTTTAAACTTAAATGTTTAGTTTTAGTCTAATATTTATTACACTGTATCGAAGTTCAATAAAAAATTGGGTAAATTGAAATATTTTTTAAATTATAATTTCAAATTATTTTTTAACTCAATTTTAAAATTTTCTAAATATTTCAATCGATGTAAAATATGACAGCCTTAATGATCCATGCATTTACATGAATTCTAAAATCAATTTTTTTTGATTTTATGGTATGTGATCTAAATATATGTTATAACTCAACCATTATATATTATATTATATATTATGTTCACCATATATTATATAAAAATTCATATGTAGTATACTTTATAGTCGAGTTATAATCTAATTAATCATTTTAAATAATTGTTGTACTTTTGTAATATTTATAATTCAAAAATTTATATCTTTTTTTATTTAATTTGAATGTTATTTATATAATTTTTTATATATAACATAAATCATATTTTTAGATTTTTCATCTTTTTAATACAATTTCAATATTTATTTATATAATTTCTTGAAACCAAATCTTATATTTTATTTAAATAATTTAATATCTGCATGGAAACATATGTAAATAAGTCTTTTTCTTTTTTGGAATCGGTTACATTAAGTATATTCAGTCGATTAAAATATTTTTTTATAATTTTATATATTTAATATTTTTAGAAATAATATGAACCAAAATTTCATTTACTCAAAAAAAAAGAGGAGACAAAAAGAGAAGTGGTTTAACTTATACAATTTTTTAAAAAAATTCATAATCAACGGTAGCACAATTGGTAAATGCATGAGTTTGAGACTTAGAGGTTAATGGTTCGAATCTCAATACAAGCATAATTTCACTATTTTTTACATATTACTGAAGGATGACATTTTTGTAATATTTTAAAAATAGGGGTAAAATCGTAATTTCACACCCATTTAAATGGCAAGTTTAATATATAATAATAGTATATTCAAATAATCAGCCAAAGTTTCTCACATTTGTAATTGAACAAAAAAAGAAAGGACGGAAGTCCAAAATTGTATTTTAAAATTTGTACGATCTAATTAACAAGCTAAACTGCAATAGTAGGCATTCAAGGACTTGAGATCTAATTTTTTAAAGACAAAATGACAGTTTTTAACTCCTACGTATATGGATTTTGTTAAATTGGTCCAAATTTACGTTTTTTAGCACTTTGCAACCCCTATTCTCAAATCTCGCTTCATATTACAACCCCTATCTTCAAAAATGACAGTTTGTACCCCTTATGTATAGAGGTTTTTGACTCATTTTCGCTTGTAAAATAGGTCAATTAGACAGGAGGGGTTGTAATATGAAGCGAGATTTGAAGATAGGGGTTGCAAAGTGCTAAAAAACGTAAATCTGGACCAATTTGACAAAACCCATATACATAGGGGTTACAAACTGTCATTTTGTCTTTTTTAAATATTATTCCGAAAATTGAACTTTTGAAAAAAGAGAATTTAGGAACTTTTAAGCTTTTTTTATTACGTGAGATTATCAAAGGTTTTTATCCAATACAATTGGAAAAAAAAAATTATTGAAATCGAACACAAACACAACTGAACCATTACATAAATAGTACGTAGTAATGAAATTATGTCAAACCAAAAATTTGATTATTTTCAAGTTTGATATCCATATTTAAGTTTATAAAGATTCATGTATTTATTTAACCCATTTTTAATTATGAAAAATCTATATATCAATTTAAATATCATTAATGTCAATTACAATATAATGTTTATGGTAAGTTCATTAATAAAATTTAAATTAATCTTCTAATTCAATGCATTGTCATACGATATATACAATAAAATATTATAATTAAAATAACTTTTAAATGTTTTTGTTATAATAATAAAAAGAAATAACTTTTTATTTCATTGATATAATTTCTTTCATAAATACAATTAAAAATATAAAAATTTTAAATTTTTTAATTAACCAATAATTTTCTTATATTTATAATTTTTATAAAATTATTTTTTTAAATACCGTGTACATAGCTCCATGCTATAATCTAGTGAATTGAAAGAGAGACACGCCATTAATACGTTTAATGCGGGAATCTGTCTTCCTGCATGTGTGATGTGCCTTGTGATCTCATTTGGATTCCACCCGTAAAAGACGGGAGAATCTATTGGAGTATGGGAACCTATTTTTACTATATTTGTATTTGTTGGTAAAATAAAATCTAGTGAGGATTAAAATAACATATCACTCATTTGACCAAATAATTTCGTTATACTACGTGTACTTGTTATAGTCATCAATTTACTTTTTCAAATTTCGGGTCCTAGCTTAATATTTAATTATCAGAGTTGGAGACTAATTTTGCTGCTGTTACGGGAGAATGAGCAATGACAGAAGGTATTTTAAAAAATAGTAAATTCTGTTTCTTTTGGTAATTTTTCATTTTATATGATCCCAAAATTATGTAAATACGTCTCAAATTAAGTTTAAAAGGTATTGATACAAAAGGTGTAAATACAAAATTACACTTAAAAATTATGATTCTTCAAATAAAATTTAAATTATTTTGCATTAAAATATTTGATAAAACTTTAAACGTTTATTTTTTAAAAGATTAAGAAATACAAACTTTTTCCTGAAAAACTAGTTCCAACAGCTTTGATTCAAAAAGACTTCCCCAAATGATTTTTTCATAAAAAAACATTTTGAAAGCATTAATAAATTTATCTCGATCTTCATTCAAATGAAGTGTGCGTTTAAATGAGTTTGTGAAAAAATTTAGGATCATTTCATTGTTGATGTATTTAGATATCAATTATGAATTTCATTCTTTCTAGACATAAGTAATCGCATTTTTTTAAATTTAAATGAATTATAAAAACGATACAATTACAAAGGGTTACAAAGGGATGGGGAAAATCAAACCTACAACTTGAGAAAAAAAATTAAACACAAATCTAGGTCTCCAAAATATGAGTTTTTGATAATTAAAAGAAGGATACCTACAAAAAATGGGTACGAAAATTAGGTGCGATAAATCAAATATATTGTTATTACTTTTTTAGTTATACAATTATATCATAAGATATAAAATTATATTAATTACACAAAAATATTTTAAAATATTACTTAAATTAATCAAAATTAGTGTTCAACGAAATGAAAATGAAGAATGATATAAATCATACTCCCTCCGTCCTACTTTAACGGGCTCATTTAACTTTTAAATGATCAAATTTTTTAAATTTTAACTAAAATTTAGATTCATTATATAATTGAGAATAATTTTAAAATATATATGAGTAAAAGTGTTTAATTTATTTTAAAATGTACTTTTCAAATTTTTAAAATTATAAATATTAAAATTTAAATTTTAATGAAAATTCAATAAATTTGACCTGATTTGAAATGGAAGGGAAGAATTACTATGTTAAGTCGATTACTAATTTTAACCGTACACCACTCTGCGTACCTATCTATATATATATATTATAAATTAGTGGATAACCCATTCGGTATCCATATTCAGTTCGGATTAAATTTTTTAACTTTATTTAGATCCATGGACTATCCATATTTTTGGTTTGGTATCCATTTTTGGTTTGTAGAAGATCCATATGATTATTTGACCCATTTTTATTATTGAAAGTTTGTATATCAATTTAAATATCATTAATGCAATATATATTATCTATGGTAAATTTATTAATATATTGAATTAATCTTTAAATTTTGGTGACTTGATTAATGCAAATGATCTCATAACATATATAACATATATAATAAAATATAATTTATTTAAATGATCTCATAACATATATAATAAATATAATAAAATATATAATTAAAGTAATTTTGAAATAAATTTATTACAATATATAAAGAAATGCACTTATTATAATAATTTTACTTTTTTCACAACTAAATTATTCAATTTTTCAATATAAAATTTTATATTTTATTAAAATTATTAATTAATTTTTAAAATTCTAACACGAGCTATAATCTACTATACCGTGAATGATTCATTTATTTATGGTTACAACTGTGAGCAAAACAAGGAAATGAACATACGAAGATACGAATCTAGTAAAGTGAAGATACTTGTCAACATCATGTATGACTGTGTCACATGCTTCCTCCTTGAGACCCCCAAATAGTTGTTGAGTCTCTCTGTTGAGCCACATACCAAAAGGTGTCTTCTCTTTATGTTTGTTCAGGCCTAACAAAAACGACATACTACTACTTGCCCATAAAGCTGCAAGGAGCCAATGCTACTTCTTGTATGTGAACTCTGCATCCTTTTCCACCAGACCATTCTTATCTCACATTTCAACTACCCATATAATTTTCACCACAACATCATTTTCCTCTTAGTCCTTGTTTGGTTGGAGGAGAAGGGAAGGGAGAGATTTGAAGATTAAAATCGTGTTTTGTTATGGGGGGTGGGAACATTTTCATTATAAAAATATCCTTACATGATTGTATCTCTCCTCCCCTCGTGTGAACCAAATATAAATATTATTAAAATCTTCCCCCTCCCCCTCCTTCGGTAATCATTTTTTTCTCGAAGGGAAAATTTTTTGGATCCCTTCTCTACCTTAGATCGATTGTCAATTATATCTAAAACACATACTCCATCCTTTCGATTTCTTATCATTTTAAAATATGGTGTCTGACACGCATTTTAAGGATAGTTTCATAATTTATTTTTGAAATTTTCTTTTTTTGTATAAAAATAGAACAATCCTATTTTTATAAAAAAAAAAAGTTTAAAAATAAGTTATAGAACTATCCTTAAAATTCACCTTAAAATGCGTGCCAAAAAGTGACAAAAAACTGTAAAGAAATGAACAGGACGGAAGGAGTAGTAATTTAAACTTCCTATCAGGGTGTGAAGAACAAATTATTAACATAATATTCTTTTAATATAAATAATTAGGCTTGTAAATGAGTATTCATTCTAACAAATGTCCGGATGAAAACTTGAAAACTAAAACGAAAAATCATAAATTCTTTGCCACTTCAATTTATCAGTTTAGCTATCTAATCAAGCTCATTAATATAATATATTAGTTTTTCACAATTTTGGTCCCGTCAATCATGATTAGTTTTTGCTGTAAGATAACTTCGGCCTAAATATTACCTTTTCTATGTCTTATTAACGAGTGTTCTATACCAAATATGTTCAATTGGTAACATAACTGCAACACACGCTCAAAAACACCGAAGCTTATATGCTCTTTTGTTAAGTTTGTTAGAGCTATTCTTGATACTATTGCTATATACTATACCAGTGCTAAAAACTCATTTTCAAAGGGATGCTATAGTTGGATGCATCGTTGGTGCTATTGCTATATTATGCATTATTGGTGTTAAATTTGAAACCAAGGATGCATTTATGCATCCATGCCACATCATTATTTAACTAGAATATTGAGAATATTCAATAGAAGTTAAATGAGTTATGTAAAAGTTAAAAGAGTTGGTTAAATTTGAAACTAGTTATAGAACTAGCTTTGGAGGATTAGTTTTATTTTAGCACCAAAATTCACTTTTTGGTTTTATATTATAACAATAGTAATTGTAATAGCAATTTAGCATCCAGTATTGGACTTGCTCTTATTGGTAATAGCTAGGGAAGAATGGAGAGAAACAAATTAGAGTAAGTGTTCCGGGATTCAGTTAATTAGAAATATATGAAGTGAATCGGACAAAATACACACAAAAACAAAACGACAAGAATAATAATTTGGAACACCAGAGTAGAAAAAAACCAAAAAAACACTACTATTTTATTTAATTTTCCAAAACGTCCCATGGCGAGTCGAAAGGGCTGTACAGCAATAATATCTGAACTTCTTAAAATACAAATCTTAAAATTTTGAAATTCTTAAAATAATATCTGTACTGGCAAAGTTCTTTTTTTCTTTTTCTTTTTTTTTTTTGAAATGTAACGGGCAAAGTTCTTTTAAAATTTAAATCTTTGGAGTGTCATTTTTCAAATACGATCTTAAACATGTTTGCGAATATTGACGAACCATTACACGGCTATTAGGAGGGTTCGTTGTTGATATCATTCCTGTATCAAATGCATAAAATACCAAAATATATAAATTAGAGAAAACTGGGCTAAGATTGTCCTCAGGGAAGAATCCTGAGGTTAAAATATTTTATTCCTATAAAACAAGTGGCCCCCAGGAAAAATTTTGTAAATATAAATCTTTTTACATTAATTTACATATATATCTTTAAATTTATATTGAAAATTTTTTAACCTCAGGTAGAATCCTGAGGACAATCTCAGGCATATTAAATCCTATAAATTATTATTCAAATATCTTCTGATTAAAAAAAATTTCTTGATGCCGGCATAACATTATCAAAATAATTAAAGTAACAACTTAAAAAGGTTTTAAAACCTCTAAAGTGTTTCAAGATTAATTATCATATTTTTCTTAACAAAAAAATTGCGGTTTGAGTTCAAATTAGTCATCATGTAATCAGCATACATGTATAAGCCAAAATATACAATCACATGATTAATTGAATCTGTAGATTCCTAATTAAAGTATCAATTGAGTCAGAGTTGGCAGAGAATCGTCCAAACCTTTTGGGGCCGCCGCCTTGTTGTTGGATCCTGACTCGCAGGAAACGTGACCCTTGTGGTCCAGCAAAGCATCCACCACTCAGTCTCTGCACCCCATTATTAAAAAAATCTATAATATGATGCGACACCACTCCACAAAAATTTTACAGCTCCCTCTGTTTTGATGTGTTAATCGTTCTAAAAAAATATCAGATGTTTTTTTAATATTAATCGTTCTCTTGTTTCCAAAGAGTGTATTAATGAAAATATTTCATATTTTATCCTTATTTTTTAATCCCATAAATGTACTAACTAACAAAATTTTCGAATTCTATTAAACTGTACATTCTGTATGCAGATGTGTGTGCAATTGTTGTGTGTGTTAAGAAGATGAACAGAGAAGATGGAGAAATTATGTACTGATTTTATTATTCAAGTGAGTGAAATGAAATGTACAAGGTCAAGACAGAAAGATGGTAGGAATTAGGAAACGTAATAATTACACATCTAACTTACTTAGACTATGTGCCAGCTTGTCAAATCTTAACATGACTTATTTTGAATTTTTTTTTTATTTACATACTTTTTTTAGGAAAAAATGTGTATGGGAAATTTAATATTCGTTATCTTGTAAAAATAAGTTACTTATTTCAGAAAAAAATACATATTTTTTAACTTTTTTCCAAAATAAGTAACTTATTTCTGAAAAATAAAATTTCCCAAACGAGCCCATAATATAACATCTCCAACAAATAATTATAAAGTAAAACTAATTAGATATACAGTAAATATTTACAACTAAGTAACATCTCCAACAAATTCACGGAAATAAAAATAACGATAAAATTTACTAAAAGAATAATATCAGAAAAAGTATTTTTTATTTTTGAAAGAATCAAAATAAGTACAACTTGGCAGAGCACGATTTTTTGAAATGTCATACATGCATGAAAATTATAAAGACTGTGTTAACAACAATTCTAAGAATTATAATTAAGAAATAATGTTTACATGAATATTTCTATAATTCTTTTTAATGTTTTTTAAAAATATAATATTTTATACGTTCGTCTTGATCGACTTGCATAGTGGCTGACCTATTCGTGTTTACCAAAATGTACCTGCCAATTGTTTATAAACAAGCCTTGTCAATTCATACATTAATATTTGTGCAAGTATTAAACAAATTACACTCGTTATTTTACACCAAGTACTTTTGTTAAAAAAAAAAAAAAAAATTCCTCCGTCTCGTTTATGTTAATCATCAATCAAAAAAATGCCAACAACATGTTGGTGCAGTGGTTGAGCCACTGGCCTCCTTTAAAGGAGGTCAGGAATTCGACTCCTGCGTGTGCGTGAGTTTCTTAGTTTGTATTAGGTTTCCTTTCTGTATTTGTATTTCTGTATTTGTAATGGCCGGGGGTCCTTCGGAAACAGCCTCCCTATTGTATAGGGGCATGGTCTGCGTACAGCTACCCTCCTCAGACACCCCTATTGTATAGGGGCATGGTCTGCGTACAGCTACCCTCCTCAAACACCACTTTGAGTGGTATTATAACTGAGTAAGCTAAGTTTTTTTATCAATCAAAAAAACATTTATTTAGTAATCAAGTGAAAATTGTCAAAATTATTCTCAATTATTTACATATTTAAAAAAATTTAATATATTTAATCCTTACTTTATTTGATTAAGAAAACATGTTCAATATTTTTAAGACATATTAAATAAAAATTATGGCCAGTATAAATTCGACCGAGAAAATAGTATAGTAGTAGTAAAATATAGAAGACGGTACTCGAATTCAATATGATAAAGATGTCGGGAAATCCGTTTGTGCGTGACAATGTGAGTGGTCATTGATTTGATTACAACTTCCTTAAATTACTAGTTGGAAAATGCTATATATTCTAAAAAAAATTCCAAAACATTTTTTAAATACTTATGTGTTATATCCAGTGTTGTAAAAAGCGTTCTAAGCGGCCGCTAGGCGGAATCGGTGCCTAAACGCTGGGCTTTTGAACTAATCGGACATTTAAGCGTTTAGGCGGTTTAGGCGGCTTAATCGGATCAAAAGCGGGTCAAAAGCGGGTCAAAAGCGGATTAAGCGGAAAATTTAAAAAAAATATTTTTTTGTATTTTTTATGTCCATTATAACTAATATTGTATGTGATTAATTTATAATTTGATATTTCTAAATGTTACGTTTCTCAATGCTATGTTACGTTTGATAATATGTCATATGTAAATGTTATCTTTTTTTAAAAAGAAATTAGTATTGTATTTATTTATATAAATATATATTTATTTATAATCCGATTAATGATCCGCTTTTAAAATCGCTTAAGCGCCCGCTTAACCGCTTAAGTGCTAGAAGGTATGTCCACCGCTTAGGTCCGATTAGCGCTTTTTACGACACTGGTTATATCTATGATTGGTAACGTATCATGTCACATTATTCAGTAAAAATTTTGAAAAAGAATTTGAAAAACTAGCATAGTTCCTAGTTGTTTCGAGGTTCGCTGAGAAAGAACCTAGTTATGATATTTCCTCTTTGGAAGCCTAGTTAATGAGTAACAACGTAATGTAAGAACCTCCTCCCTCCTTTAAATAAAAAGAATTAAACTTTTGTACGTATTATTGAACTATTTTCGATTTTTATTATTTGTTGATTGAGCAGTTTATAACTACGGATATAAAAACAAATTGAAAACAAATTAAACTACACATAAGTCTAAGCAAAATATTTGACAATTTTTTATTAATAAAAAATTAAATGACAGAAATGAAACTGGTGGAAAGCAAAAAGGAATCTGTGGTTCAGAAAAAAAGGTTGAAAAAGCCATGAGGGAATCTGTGACGAAAACTTAGGGGGAAAAGATTGTTGTGCGTGTCACCCACATGCCTCCATCTTTTATTCATTTACATCTTCCCCGTATATCATGCAACTTCAGTCCAGTACCAGCATTTCGGTAAATATATATATTTTTTTATAAATATAAAATTCGACTTGTTTTATTTTTGGACGGAAATTTGTTTTTACTGTACATTTAAATTTGTATATGTTATATCATCTTCAATGGTATTCACCGTTGACTAAATTCGTTGACTAAAATGATATAAAATACCGATTATATAAAATTTATTAAATCTGTAACGGGTTGTGCTCCGATGGCTATAATGATTGACTATTTTTTAAAAATAGTATGTTATTATTATTTCAAGTTTTTATAAATAAAATATATTATTTTATTAAGGTAATAAATGACGTGAAATCTTCTTATAAGTCTCTAGAGATTCGACAAATATAGTCAACATCACGGGGTTGGCTAAATTTTTGGACAAGAGGAATGCATGGTTGGAGTGGAGAATTTTTTTACAAATTCTTTATAATTTTTATTTGTGGTATCATTTATCCAATTTTACGGGTTTTAGAAGGTTGGAGATGCCCTTACTTACTCCGATGCAGATTTTGAATTCCATTTTGCCTGATCAGAAATACAACATAAATGAAAAAAATATGTTATTATAATCTATGAAAAAGTTGAAATTATTCAGAGATTCCAATAACAATAAGTATAGAAGATATTACAGTCAAAGTAGTTAAAAGTCAATGTTTAGTTTTACCTTGAGTTTGTTAGTTAGTTACAATATGTTATCAGTGTGATGTAGTATAAATACACAATCATGATTGTAATCAGATCTTAACTTTCTCATTTCTATTCAATAAAACATAATCTCTCTCTCTCTGTGTGAATGTTTTCTGTTCTTGTTATGCATATACTGGTTAATCACTTTTGGAGATGAGTTTTATCACTCTTTACATGGTATCAGAGCTTATTTCTACGTTCTTCATCTTCAATTGCAGTTGTGTTGCTTGATTCCGTACCGAAAATTAGGGTTTTTAATTGGTCGGTGTTGCGATTTTGTTCTTGCTTCACGATGTCTCGCGATTTTCATCATTTTCCTTCTACATCGCAATCGTATACTAATGTTATCTCAGGTATATCTCTTCTTGTTACGAATCAAGTTTCAGGTGCTGATGATACTATAGATACAGATATAGATACATCTCTTGTTGGTGATACCTTTAATGTTGTGAGTAATAATGTACATCCGCTTTATCTTCATAATAATGATCAACCAGGCATGATTTTAATCTCTAAGAAACTTGTTGGTTCTGAGAACTATGCTAGTTGGAAACGATCTATACAAATTTCTTTATTTGCTAAGAATTAGCTTTTGATTTTGACTAGAGAGTATAGAGCACCTTCTGATAAGTCATCTTTGTTCCCTCACTAGAAACGTGTTAATGATATGGTAATTACATGGATATTAAATATTGTTTTATATGATATTAGTAGTATTATGCATTATTTGAAGAGTGCTGTTGATGTTTGGAATGAATTGAGTGAGAGATTTTCAGCTGTAAGTGGTCATAAAATCTATGAGGTACAAAAGGACCTGTTTAAGCATGAACAAGGAACTGATTCTGTGGAACTTTACTTTCAAAAATTGAAAGGTTTTTGGGATGAACTAAGAGCTTTAGAACCTGTTATTAAATGCACTTGTGGAGCTACAAAGGAATGGGAATCTCAAGTTGAAAAGACTAGGTTAATTCAGTTCCTTATGGGTTTACACAGCAGTTATACTGGAGCCAGAGGCCATCTTTTGATGATGAATCCATGGCCAACTGTAAATCAGGCATTTATGCTTATTAAGCAAGAAGAGAAGCAAAGGCATGTTGATGGTTCTACTACTCCTATAGCTGTGATGGTGAATCTCCCTTCTAAACCTATTGGTGCTCCTAATTCTACTTATTAGAAAAGTTTTATTGATAAAACTGGAATTTTCTTGGAATGTACATATTGTCATGGAAAGCATCATACTAAGGACAAATGCTACAAACTTATAGGATATCCACAAGATCATCCTTATAATCCAAATAACAAAGGTAAGAAAAGGTCATTCACTAAACCTGTTCAGACTTTTCAGTTTCATTCTGGTCAGCCATCTTCTTATAATAAGCCTGGCACTTTTTACAAGTCTCTCGCATAGAAAATTCTGGTTCTTCTGATCTTTCACATGTTGTTTCTACAAATTGGCAATCTCAAGTGGAAGCTTTACAGAATCAAATCAGTTCTTTAATGCAATACATCAATCAAGGACAATCAAAGGTTCAGGCTCCTCATTCTGCACCTTTTGCTTATGGAAATATTATGACAACTACTACCTGTTCTCCTTCTTCTTCGAATCCTTTTGTTTGCAGTGATACTATGGCAGGTACCAATTATTCTCTTACTTCTATTTCTGAGATTGCTACAAATGTTTGGATACTTGATACTGGTGCAACCAACCATATGTGTTGGAATGCTACTGATTTACAAGATATTCATTCTCTTAGTGCTCCTATTACTGTCAAGTTTCCAAATGGAGATACCTCTGTTGTCACTCATACTGGTTCAGTTTATCTTCACCATCTATCCATTTCTATCCCCGAAGTTTTGTTAGTTCCTTCTTTCAAGTTCAATTTACTTTCAATTAGTAAATTGGCTTTTCAAACTAATTATCATATTTCTTCCGTTGACTTGAATTGAAGAACCACCTACTCTAATTGATGGATTTTTTGTTATGTAAACTTTTTAGGGTTTGGATTTGGTGCTGGTAGTACGTCCCGTACTTTGGCCACTAGTCATGCTTCAAATGCTCCTAATACTAACACAGGTTTAATTTCTTTTTAATTTGGACTTTCTCCATTTCCTTCTTAAAATAGTCCATGAAACAACATTTTTAGGACTAGAGCTATCAGTGAATGGCCTAGCTACATTTTTAATCGCTATCTACACCATTTAACATGCTGTAAACTGAAAAGAAATTAACATACAGTTTACGTTAGGGTTTTTTCCTTTTTATAACGTCTAATTCCTTTTTATAGTTTACGTTTTTGATTTTATCCTTTTTATTTACTGATTCTATTTTAATAACGTGAAGGTTTGTAGGAATTCCAAATTCCATTTATGTTGGGGGTTTGCCTGATGGTACCTCCACTGAAGCATTAAGGAGTGTTTTGAGCGGTTTGGTCTTATAAGACACGCTCGGGTGCATATTGAGTATAGGGCATGTAATTGTAATTATAATTGTGTTAATTTAGTTTTTGAATTTAGTACTTTTTTTACTTATTTACAATCTTTATTTATAGCAAAATAATGCTTCATTTGCCTTTATCAATTTCTTGGATAACAATGCTGCTGACGATGCTGTTAATGTAAGTAACATGTGTTTGGGTTTATTTTTTAACATATGATATGTTTTTAGCTTTTTTTTTTAACATTTTTCTTTGTTTTTTTTCCTCTTTGTTTAGGCCCAGGCCCAGCTTAGAATCAATGGTTGGCCTATTAAGGTGGAGAAGAAACTATATGAGCATGCTACCCTCTACCTTGCATACACAGGTTTAACTTGTTTTGATAAACGTTTTCTTTTATTGTTGATATCAGTGGGGAACCAGAAATTGAGATTAGGAAGGGTGCCGTTTATGTTTCAACATTTTCTTTTTTTTAAAAAATGTATTTTTTGTATTAATATTATTTTACTTGACAAAATTTGATTTAATTTTTGTTTTTGACCAACGTAATTGACTTTATATTTCTAGCAGTAGCCTATTTCCTTAGTGTTGTTATTGTCCATTGTGTCTACTATTTTTTTCATTGGAACTAGCAATTGTAGCAAGTAGAAAACGGATATTTAACCTTAAACACGTATCACTCAATCAAAACCAACACTCACAATAAAGGAAAAAACAACACCCTCCTACCAAGGGGAGCAAACAATTACTGAAATTGCAAACTCAAATTCCAAATTAAAATGTCTTAGATTTGAAAAACGAAATCATAATGAGAGATAATCGATCCACTCTCGAATCCATAAATGTAATAACCCTAACTTTAGAAAGGCTACAGTGCCCAAATGAATAGTAATCTTGAGGAATTTAGGGAAATGGTGTGTAGGTACTCTATATTGGAAATGGAAAATGAACAAACAAAAACCATATTAGTGATATACTATAAAAATAAGTGACTCGAAATGAAGATGGATTTCAGAAATTCCTGAATTTAGATTTTGAGGATTTTGAGTTCGAACGAGCTTCTATTTATTGGATATTAAGGAGCATAGAAATATTAAAGGAATTATATATTGAGGAATTAGTGAATTTAAGTTAAACCAGGGGATTTTTAAGTTAAGAGAATGCTAAGGGAATTTGGATTTTTTAAACGATTTCAAAACCACTGGATGACGAGATATATTCGAAACGAACCACAACTAGACGAGTATGGAAACCAAACAACCAAGATTATAATATAACAAGGATATATACCACATTATTATTACCAAGAGTGCTAGCAAATTACTTAGGAAAATCAAGAAAAGAGAATTATGAAATCATCCAAATGACATCATCATCCACTAACTTGTTTTAAGGGGTAGATTAGTCTTTTAACCTTGTAAATATCCACAAGCTTCCACAAGACACTAGATTAAACAAGATTAAGATGAGATAAGATCAAAAATCAAGAAAAAAAAAATCTCTCCCCATCCTTTTTGCTCCATTCGGCCTCACCAAGAAAAAACAAGAAAAAGAAATTCAAAACCCTAGCAAAAATCCATCATAATTCAAGGGAAAAATCATGGAGGTTACTTGAAGTTATATAGAGACATCCACCAAGTTTCATAGCAAGCAAGCATCATTTAGTAAGTTGATTCAAGCTATTGTAAGGTTGTTTAAGCATATCCCAAAGCTTGCTAAGTGTTATCAAAGCTTCAAGAAGGTATAAATCTCAAGACCCTTTAGTATTACTTTGAATATATGATAGATTATAGAAAGGTTAGTGATTAAGTAGTATAAATGATAAGATTATGGTGATTTATGTGTTTGTAAGTGGTTTGAGTTAAATATGGAAGTGTTTGTGTTGGAAATCCATGGTTGGTATGATGACCACATGGTGTAGGGTTGATGTATGTGTTTGGTGATGGATTTGGAGATGAGAAAAATTTGGAAAGTATGAAATTATAGCCGTTATAATGCCCGATTTTGGTTAGGATGTAATCTGCCCTGTTTTGGACCCCTGTATCCATACGGTACCCTACTGTCTAGGTTACCAATTGACCATGAAATGATAGAGCTTAGTTCATAGATCGTTTTGATATAAAGTACGTTAAAATCTAACGTACGGTTTAGGAGAAAAGTCAGTTTTAGTGAAAGATGTTCGAGAACCGAGAAAACGTAGTTGTACCAACTTTGAGGCTATAACTACCATACTAAGACATTTTTAAAAAATTATGAAACTTTGGGATGTTATAATAGGGGTGATCAAAGAACCCTTACCAACTGACCTTGTGTCAAATTGTGGAATTTATGAATTATGAGGATTTTTACAGTCGAGAGTGGTTGTTAAGGAAAGAATGTAAATCGTTAAGAACTTTAATCGGGAATAAGAATGGTTAAGTCCTCAAGACCTTTTGAGATAGTAATGGGATATTATAAGGGTGTTATTATATGAGCGTAGGTGGTTAAGTGGAATATGTTCTGATAATGATTTTTTTTGTGTTTATAGAGACTTCGGGAGAGCCACGAGCTATACTTCCGACTTACAGAGATCGAGGCAAGATCCTTCTATCCCTACTTTGAAAATTATTTATCTTCGGAATAAAAATGATATCATGGAATATATATATATATATATATATATATATATATATATATATATATATATATATATGTGATGCTATTGTTGCTATGTTGCAAAGAATATATTTCCTTGATTTTGGGAAATTAAAGAGAGATGGATATGATTTATGAAATATGGATATAGAGATGATTACGAATGGAGCGAATATGCTCTATGGTAAAAGAGATATGAAAGGGAATGGTATCAGTTGTTATCTAGGGTTATATGGTTTATAATACTATATTAAAAATATTCTTTTTGAGTATCAGTGGTTTAATAAATATTATTTGATTATTATTTACTACTCTTAAAATAGACGGAATATTTTATGGATATAAAAGTATATTTGATTTCTTGAATATGAAAGAGATGTCTGGATCATAATCAAAGCATTATGTTATATATATATATATATATATATATATATATATATATTATAGAAGTAATGTGCGAGAATGGAAATGACATGAGTGAATGATATGTGGAAATGAAAGCGAGAAAATGGAAATGTGGAATGATATTTTATAAATGGAATAATGATTTGACAAAAAGGGGGATAGCAACAAAAAGCGTAGGAGGCTGTGTGCGGCACAGTCCATCAATCAATATTTTATCTCGGCCCAAGAGTTGCCGAAGGAGGATGTAGTGGTGTACCTTCCTCCAGGGGGATGTAGTGGTGTACCTTCCTCCTTCTACCGGTAGTAAAAAGGACGGGTACGGAGGGCGACTGATCATCGTCCTTACGTATTCGTCAACAGTGAAAATCCCCAAAAACTTAAAAGAAAGAATTGATAATGGTTTTCAGATCTGTATTCTAAAAAAGGAAAATGGTATGAAATGATGGAATTGTTTTTACAAATGAAGAGAAACTGATATTATATTATTTTAGATTTCTTTCTTATAATAGTAAGTGGATGATGTATTATTAAATAAGAGCTTTATTCTTCCTTAAGGATTATAATTGGTTTCTGCTTATATATGCATATATATATGTATACCTGTTCACATTTTAAATTCTAGTTTACAATTTTATCTTGCTGAGCTATTATAGCTCACTCTTGCCACTTATGTATATAGCAGCTAGGTCCCATGCCGATTCTACGCACTACACCCCGCAAGAGGGTAAGGGAAAGGCGACCTTTTGAGCGAGTGCTGGCGACCATCCCCGAGGTAGTGACAAGCGAAAGAGACTTAGTAGACTTATGTAAATTAAGTGTGTAAGTTTGTAATAAACTTTTGGTTGTTGAAATGCTTCCTGTAGAAGTATTATTCAACAATGTACTTAGTAGAATTCTGGGTTTGTAATAACTGTTAACTTTAAACTTTTAATATTGTGGATGTTGTTCTATGAGCATATGACTGGTGTGTGTGTGTGTGTGTATTAGTGTGGGGTCAATTGCATAAGTATTAAGTTATAAAAAAAAGACTCAAGAGATATTGATATTGATCGGAAATTGGACCGTGATGACCTGGATCCTTGACCCCGGATCTAGGGATGTCACAGATGGTATCAGAGCTAAGAGTCATAATGCTCAAGAACAAGAGTAATAATAATAACTGTATCAGTAATAATATAAATTGTGAACTCCCATCGAGTTCAAGGGTGGTATATCGCAGATAGTTTTATTTTAAGCATTGATTATAATTTTATAGATTATTACTAATAGAATTTTATGTTTTATTATAGGGATCAGAGATGGGAGAGCCGAGTCGAGACCCTCAGTGGATAGGATTGTCAGAGCAGGAGCTTGTAGATCTACAGCTAGCCGGGGTAGAGGTTCCCGAGTATGCGGTCGATGACCTCAGGGAGAGACGTCGAGCGGTAGCCAGAGAGAGGTGTGAGCAGAGACTGAGAGAGGAGGCAGAGGAGCGTAGACAGAGAGATGCTGTAGCCATAGTGCCATACATTGGTACACCTTCTACAGGATCTGATGAGGCAGGTCCTTCTAGAGTGAGATGGGAGATTCCGGAGGAGGAGAGGCCGTTACGTAAGAGGCCTAGGTTGTCAATCATAGCTGAGGAGGAGGAGGAGGGGATTGAGTGGACCGATATCCATATGATACCTACCCCTGCCTTGCCTATTCCAGTACCATCACCAGTCCCATCTCCCTTACCGAGTCCTGGCCCTCTAGAGGATCCAGCTGAGCCATTCACTCCGCCCGGACATTTTATCTTTTCAGAGGATGAGATAGAGGAGGACCCGTCTGAGGATGCAGATACCGAGTCTATTCCTCCATCCCCACCATTTGCACCTCCACCACCTCCACCTGTACAGGCACCTTTCCCAGCTGCTATGCCCCCTCAGGAGGCACCCTTACCGACAGGTGATTCACTTCCAGCCATTCTGTTGACAGAGTACTTTGCCCTACAGGGTCAGTTAGAGGAGTCCCGCCGGGTGATAGACACACTGATGCAGAGGTCAGAGAGAGGGAGAGGAGGTATTATTCCTGATGGTATGTCCTTGGGATTAGTGAGTGTTGAGCTGCGGGCCCTGGGTGACATTAGGAGACTGTTAGCTGATAGGGGAGACCCAGCATGGAGGGCTGCGATATTAGATACAGTCACGTCTATGGTAGTCCAGATCCGAGACATTATTAGGGCAGGACTGTGAGTCGGGGTAGTAGTCTTCGTCACTAATCAGACTAGTCATCTTACTGATGTCTTTTTGGGGGATTAGTTTAGTTGGTTACTGTTTTAATCCCAGTCTGATTGGAAGACAGCTAGTAGTACTTTTGTTGTAGCAGATTAGTATGTACGGTTATGTTTGTAGATTTCGAACCATGTACTCTATGATGTAAAACATTAGTAGTAAAAGACGTTGTACCCAAGTTTTAAAATATTTATGTATATTAATGAAGTTTATGTATTTCGTTTAAATTTTTATCGTATTTCGGTATTAGATGTTGAGGTTCAAATATTGATGTGTATAAGGTGATTGACTTAAATGTAAAGGCTATCGTGTTAAAGGTACTGAGTTTATATATTCCGTATAAATGGTATTATAACTTGATGTTAATTACTTGGATCTATATATATGGTGGTATAAATGGGAGAATAATGTTATTACTAATTCATATGAATGATGAATATTTTACCCTGATTTGGGTAATTAATAAAGACTATTGTTATGTACAGAACTATGCCGCCTAGACGTGATAATAGAGCGAATGCAAGGGGAAATGAGAGAGATGAAGGAAGTCAAAATATAGGAGGTAATAGACTGAATGAAAATGCTCATAATGAAGAAAATCACGAAGAAGAAGAAGTAGACGAACAAAATGGCCAACAAGGAAACCAGAGAGGTGACCCTATAAACCAATTTATGGACCTACTTAGGCAGAATTTAGCTAATCAGCAGAATCTCCAACCACCACCGGTTCCCCTGAACCAAGCAGCTACTTCATTTCGTGCTTTTAAGTCATTAAAACCCCCAGAATTTGAGGGAACCACTAACCCAGTAGTAGCCAGGGCATGGCTGAAAGAGATGGAGAAAGCTTTTGAGATACTGAGGATAGAGGAAGATTAGAAAACAGTTTTTGCAGCCTATCTCTTAAAGGGAGAGGCAAATTACTGGTGGGAAGCTAAAAAGAATCTAGAAGGAGCGGGAGTGATAACCTGGGAGCGTTTCACTAAGGTATTTCTAGATAAATATTCCTCTAGGTACCTAGAGAACCAAATGGAAATAAAGTTTCTGGAGTTAAAACAGGATAACCTAACAGTGACAGAGTATGAAACTAAATTTACAGAACTGTCGAGGTTTGTTCCCGAGTTTGTGCGTACTGAAGAACAACGAGCGAAAAGGTTCCAACAAGGATTGAAACCATGGCTACGGACGCGAGTGGCACCATTTGAGTTGACTGATTATGCTGCAGTGGTCCAGAAGGCATCTATTATAGAAGCCGAGAGTGAACAAACCCAAATAGGTCGAGAGAATAAGAAAAGAAGATTTGAGGGCCCGAAAGGAGGTTCAAGTGAGGGAAGCTACTTTAACAAAGGAGGTAGAGGACAAAAATCTCAATTTGTGGGAAAGTCGGGGGGTAACAGGACTACTAGTGAGACGGTAAATCAGGGTGGTAAATCTTCAGGAACATTTCAGTTCAATCAATCACAACCACCATTCCCAGATTGTAACGTGTGTGGTAGGAAGCATTCGGGAGTGTGTAGAATGTTAGGGGTAACTTGCTTCAAGTGTGGACAGAAAGGACATTTTCAGGAGAGGTGTCCATCGGTCGATAGGAGTGCCATCAAGTGTTACCAGTGTGGAAAACTAGGACACCTTGCTAGAGATTGTCGTTCCGATGGGTCGTCCGCACCAGGGTAAATTATGACTGCTTCAAATAGACCTAACACCAGGGTGTACAACATGACCTTAGGAGAAGCGTTGAAGAAACCAGATGCAGACACAGGTACTTATTTTCGATTTAAAATTTTAGTGTAAGTGTTTGGTTAGGGATCGACTTAATTCATTAATAGGGTAAATAAGTTAATAAAATAGATAATAATAATTTATCTATTAGGAAGTAAGATATGCTGATTCAGTGAGGAAGAATAAGGATATTTTGTGGGAAAAACACAACCTGGTAGGACACGAACAGGAAATATATATTATAAATAATATTTTCTTACATTTGTTTCAAGGAATAGCATTATAAAACTAGTTTATGGAGGATTTTACAGAGACGAGATGTGTTAAGATAAAGTACTAATATTTTATGTCATGATAGAGATCAGAATATGGCCAAACCATAAGTGAGATACACTACCATTCAGGAAAGTCCAATGTGGTGGCCGATACTTTAGTTAAAAAGAGAAAGGAGGAATGAGATAATATAGAATGACTGAAAACAGGAGGAGATTCGTAAGGAAAAGATAGTAAAATTACTGCTATTGATAAGCTAAATGGAATGTTGATGAATGACAAACAAGTGTATGTTGGTGTATTTGCGCAAACAAGGTAGAGATGTTATGAAGGAACTGAAGGATAAAGGAAGTAGTGTGAAAATTGGGAATTTGTCAAGTAAGAAAAGTATTCATTAGTATTTTCAACATGATTCCGGGACGGAATCCTTTTAAGGGGGGAAGAATGTAATAACCCTAACTTTAGAAAGGCTACAGTGCCCAAATGAATAGTAATCTTGAGGAATTTAGGGAAATAGTGTGTAGGTACTCTATATTGGAAATGGAAAATGAACAAACAAAAACCATATTAGTGATATACTATAAAAATAAGTGACTCGAAATGACGATGGATTTCAGAAATTCCTGAATTTAGATTTTGAGGATTTTGAGTTCGAACGAGCTTCTATTTATTGGATATTAAGGAGCATAGAAATATTAAAGGAATTATATATTGAGGAATTAGTGAATTTAAGTTAAACCAGGGGATTTTTAAGTTAAGAGAATGCTAAGGGAATTTGGATTTTTTAAACGATTTCAAAACCACTGGATGACGAGATATATTCGAAACGAACCACAACTAGACGAGTATGGAACCCAAACAACCAAGATTATAATATAACAAGGATATATACCACATTATTATTACCAAGAGTGCTAGCAAATTACTTAGAAAAATCAAGAAAAGAGAATTATGAAATCATCCAAATGACATCATCATCCACTAACTTATTTTAAGGGGTAGATTAGTCTTTTAACTTGTAAATATCCACAAGCTTCCACAAGACACTAGATTAAACAAGATTAAGATGAGATAAGATCAAAAATCAAGGAAAAAAAAAATCTCTCCCCATCCTTTTTGCTCCATTCGGCCTCACCAAGAAAAAACAAGAAAAAGAAATTCAAAACCCTAGCAAAAATCCATCATAATTCAAGGGAAAAATCATGGAGGTTACTTGAAGTTATATAGAGACATCCACCAAGTTTCATAGCAAGCAAGCATCATTTAGTAAGTTGATTCAAGCTATTGTAAGGTTGTTTAAGCATATCCCAAAGCTTGCTAAGTGTTATCAAAGCTTCAAGAAGGTATAAATTTCAAGACCATTTAGTATTACTTTGAATATATGATAGATTATAGAAAGGTTAGTGATTAAGTAGTATAAATGATAAGATTATGGTGATTTATGTGTTTGTAAGTGGTTTGAGTTAAATATGGAAGTGTTTGTGTTGGAAATCCATGGTTGGTATGATGACCACATGGTGTAGGGTTGATGTATGTGTTTGGTGATGGATTTGGAGATGAGAAAAATTTGGAAAGTATGAAATTATAGCCGTTATAATGCCCGATTTTCGTTAGGATGTAATCTGCCCTGTTTTGGACCCCTGTATCCGTACAGTACCCTACTGTCTAGGTTACCAATTGACCATGAAATGATAGAGCTTAGTTCATAGATCGTTTTGATATAAAGTACGTTAAAATCTGACGTACGGTTTAGGAGAAAAGTCAGTTTTAGTGAAAGACGTTCGAGAACCGAGAAAACGTAGTTGTACCAACTTTGAGGCTATAACTACCATACTAAGACATTTTTAAAAAATTATGAAACTTTGGGATGTTATAATAGGGTGATCAAAGAACCCTTACCAACTGACCTTGTGTTAAATTGTGGAATTTATGAATTATGAGGATTTTTACAGTCGAGAGTGGTTGTTAAGGAAAGAATGTAAATCGTTAAGAACTTTAATCGGGAATAAGAATGGTTAAGTCCTCAAGACCTTTTGAGATAGTAATGGGATATTATAAGGGTGTTATTATATGAGCGTAGGTGGTCAAGTGGAATATGTTCTGATAATGATCCTTTTTGTGTTTATAGAGACTTCGGGAGAGCCACGAGCTATACTTCCGACTTACAGAGATCGAGGCAAGATCCTTCTATCCCTACTTTGAAAATTATTTATCTTCGGAATAAAAATGATATCATGGAATATATATATGTGATGCTATTGTTGCTATGTTGCAAAGAATATATTTCCTTGATTTTGGGAAATTAAAGAGAGATGGATATGATTTATGAAATATGGATATAGAGATGATTACGAATGGAGCGAATATGCTCTATGGTAAAAGAGATATGAAAGGGAATGGTATCAGTTGTTATCTAGGGTTATATGGTTTATAATACTATATTAAAAATATTCTTTTTGAGTATCAGTGGTTTAATAAATATTATTTGATTATTATTTACTACTCTTAAAATAGACGGAATATTTTATGAATATAAAAGTATATTTGATTTCTTGAATATGAAAGAGATGTCTGGATCATAATCAAAGCATTATGTTATATATATATATATATATATTTTATAGAAGTAATGTGCGAGAATGGAAATGACATGAGTGAATGATATGTGGAAATGAAAGTGAGAAAATGGAAATGTGGAATGATATTTTATAAATGGAATAATGATTTGACGAAAAGGGGGGATAGCAACAAAAAGCGTAGGAGGCTGTGTGCGGCACAGTCCAGCAATCAATATTTTATCTCGGCCCAAGAGTTGCCGAAGGAGGATGTAGTGGTGTACCTTCCTCCAGGGGGATGTAGTGGTGTACCTTCCTCCTTCTACCGGTAGTAAAAAGGACGGGTACGGAGGGCGACTGATCATCGTCCTTACGTATTCGGCAACAATGAAAATCCCCAAAAAGTTAAAAGAAAGAATTGATAATGGTTTTCAGATCTGTATTCTGAAAAAGGAAAATGGTATGAAATGATGGAATTGTTTTTACAGATGAAGAGAAACTGATATTATATTATTTTAGATTTCTTTCTTATAATAGTAAGTGGATGATGTATTATTAAATAAGAGCTTTATTCTTCCTTAAGGATTATAATTGGTTTCTGCTTATATATGCATATATATGTATACCTGTTCACATTTTAAATTCTAGTTTACAATTTTATCTTGCTGAGCTATTATAGCTCACTCTTGCCACTTATGTATATAGCAGCTAGGTCCCATGCCGATTCTACGCACTACACCCCGCAAGAGGGTAAGGGAAAGGCGACCTTTTGAGCGAGTGCTAGCGACCATCCCCGAGGTAGTGACAAGCGAAAGGGACTTAGTAGACTTATGTAAATTAAGTGTGTAAGTTTGTAATAAACTTTTGGTTGTTGAAATGCTTCCTATAGAAGTATTATTCAACAATGTACTTAGTAGAATTCTGGGTTTGTAATAACTGTTAACTTTAAACTTTTAATATTGTGGATGTTGTTCTATGAGCATATGACTGGTGTGTGTGTGTGTGTGTATTAGTGTGGGGTCAATTGCATAAGTATTAAGTTATAAAAAAAAAGACTCAAGAGATATTGATATTGATCGGAAATTGGACCGTGATGACCTGGATCCTTGACCCCAGATCTAGGGATGTCACAATAAGCCCCATTTGAATTGATGAAAAAAAATCAAAAGCTCCGATGATTTAGATCTAAAAAAGCAAATCAGACACATTAAATGGATAAAAATCCTTACCCAAAGAGAAAGATTTATGAAGAAAACAAGAAACAAGCAAAACAAATTAAAAAATTTGAGATTTTCCACCGAAAACACAATGAAAACCTCGACAGCTATGTTGATAAAACGAAAAGAAAGAACCTTCCTTCTCGTTTTTAAATTTAATATCACTTTTAACACCACCATTAAATTCCCTCTTATAAGTTAACACTAGCGTAAATGTCCGTGCAAAGCACGAGCATTGAACTAATTTCTCGTCCGAAATTGTATATATTGAAATAATTTTATAATTAAAAAATACAATAAACGATGAAATTTCGATTTATTGAATTTTTTTATAGTTATTTTGTAATATTGCAAACCAATTTTCTGAACCAAATATTTTATAATTTGATTAGATTTCAAAATATGATAATAATCACATAAATACTTATGATTGCTAAATTATTAATTTAATTTTCAATTGCGTGAAATAAACTTTATCAAATTGAACATCTGAGTATAATATAAATAATTATCTTAATAAAATTGTCCGTTTATAATAGAGGCGTATGTAAACTCATTGATTTTTTTGTAAAAATTGATCGTATTTGTAAGATTATATTTTAAGATATATTACAATATCTCTTAATATTGACTAAAAGTCATCTTATGCTTGTCTCAATCATTTTTTCTAAACATACATATTTATGCACTTTTAAACTAAAATGTTTAGTTTTAGTCTAATATTTATTACACTGTATAAAAGTTCAATAAAAAATTGGGTAAATTGAAATATTTTTTAAATTATAATTTCGAATTATTTTTTAACTCAATTTTAAAATTTTCTAAATATTTCAATCGATGTAAAATATGACAACCTTAATGACCCATGCATTTATATGAATTCTAAAATCAATTTTTTCTGATTTTATGGTATGTGATCTAAATATAAGTTGTAACTCAACCATTATATATTATATTATATATTATGTTCACCATATATTATATAAAAATTCATATGTAGTATACTTTATAGTCGAGTTATAATCTAATTAATCATTTTAAATAATTGTTGTACTTTTGTAATATTTATAATTCAAAAATTTATATCTTTTTTTATTTAATTTGAATGTTATTTATATAATTTTTTATATATAACATAAATCATATTTTTAAAGTTTTCATCTTTTTAATACAATTTCAATATTTATTTATATAATTTCTTGAAACCAAATCTTATATTTTATTTAAATAATTTAATATCTGCATGAAAACATATGTAAATAAGTCTTTTTCTTTTTGGAATCAGTTACATTAAGTATATTCAGTCGATTAAAATATTTTTTTATAATTTTATGCATTTAATATTTTTAGAAATAATATGAACCAAAATTTCATTTACTCAAAAAAAAAAAGAGGAGACAAAAAGAGAAGAGAAGTTGTTTAACTTATACGATTTTTAAAAAAAAACTCAAGATCAACGGTAGCACAATTGGTAAATGCATGAGTTTGAGACTTAGAGGTTAATGGTTCGAATCTCAATACAAGTATAATTTCACTATTTTTTACATATTACTGAAGGATGGCCTTTTTGTAATATTTTAAAAAATAGGGGTAAAATCGTAATTTCACACCCATTTAAATGGCAAGTTTAATATATAGTCAAGTTTCTTACATTTGTAATTGAACAAAAAAAAGAAAGGACGGAAGTCCAAAATTGTATTTTAAAATTTGTGCGATCTAATTAACAAGCTAAACTGCAATATTAGGCATTCAAGGACATGGGATCTAACAAAATGACAGTTTGTAACCCCTATGTAAATGGATTTTGTCAAATTGGTCCAGATTTACGTTTTTTCGCACTTTGCAACCCCTATCTTCAAATCTCGCTTCATATTACAAAATGGGATAGTAGAAAGGAAACATCGAAACCTTTTAGACATGACTAAAGCCTTGCTATTTCAGAGTAAATTGCCAAAAGTATTCTGGGGAGATTGCTTACTGACTTCTACCTATTTGATTAATAGATTACCTAACTCTGTCTTAGGTTTCATTAGTCCCAATGAGAAACTATTTGGTGAAACACCTTCTTATAATCATTTAAAGACTTTTGGCTGTCTTAGGTTTCATCAGTCCCTATGAGAAACTATTTGGCGAAACACCTTCTTATAATCATTTAAAGGCTTTTGGTTGTTTGGCTTATATGTCACAACATTTGTTAGATAAACTAGAAGCCACAGCTCTTAAAACCATCTTTGTTGATTATTCACCTCATCAAAAAGGGTACAAGCTTTATGATCCTGTTCAAAATCCATTTTATGTGTCTAGAAATGTTGTTTGATGAATCAATTTTCCCTTTTGAAGTTCTACTTTGCCATATTTTCAACATGATCTTCATAGTGCTTTTGATGATCGTTCTTTTGATATTTTGGATTCTAGTTTCACCTCTGATCTTCCTTCAAGTCCTGTGTCATCCTTAAAAATAGATATCACTCTTACTGAACAGATTTCATCACCTTCTATTGAGCTTCTTGTTAATTCAGATATTTCTACTTTTAGTGATACTGAACTTAGGGATACTTCTACTAATGATTTAGTTACTGAATCAATGCCTTCTATTGTCCCTAGAGTTTCTTCAAGACATAAAATTCAGCCTTCTTGGATGAAGGATTATAAGGTCTTTAATTGTCTTGTTCCTTCCGAGCCTCTTGTTAAGGAAAATTCCGTTCTCCTTCATTGCCCTATTAATTCAGTCAAATACAACTTTCATCATTCTTCTTCTATTTCATCTGGTACATTTGCTTGCACAGTCAATTCTGAAAAGGTAGTGAAAGAGCCTTATAGTTATAATCAAGTTGTTCATGACAAAAGATTGGTAGATGCTATGGTCAAAGAAATGCGGCCTTTGAATTTAATAATACTTGGACAATTGTACCTTCTTTGCCACATGGCAAGAAAGTTGTAGATTGTCGATGGATTTGTAAAGTGAAGTATCTTTCTAATGGAGAGATTGATAAGTTTAAAGCTAGATTAGTGGTTAAAGGATACACACAAACAGCTGGTGAGGATTGTCACAATACGTTTGCTCCGGCTGCTAAAATGCAAACTGTTAGAGCTCTTTTGGCTATTGCAGTAGTTAAATCATGGGATGTACATCAATTGAATGTTAATAATGCCTTCCTTTATGGTGATTTGCATGAGTAAGTTTATATGGAGCTGCCTCCAGGGCACCCTTTACATGGTATTGCAGTTTGTAGATTTAATAAAAGCATTTATAGTCTCAAACAAGCTGCTAGGGAATGGTTTGATAAACTTGGTGACACCCTTGTTACTCTTGGTTTTTAGCAGACTAAAGCTGATTCTTCTCTGTTTGTTTTTAAAACACGAACTTCTTTTGTGGTTGTTTTAGTCTATGTAGATGATGTTCTTTTAACAGGAACTGATCCAACTGTTATAGCTCATGTTAAGTCTGTTCTTGATAAAGCCTTTACAATCAAATACTTAGGTATGGTTAAATACTACTTGGGTTTAGAAATTTCCAGAACAGCAGATGGGATTTATGTTCATCAGCATAAATTCATTCATGATATGCTTGTTAAAGCAGGGCTAGAACATTGTAAACCTTTGTCCCTTCCTGTTGATACTGTTGACGGAGGAATTTGGGAACAACAAAATTCGAGGTACGTCGCCGGAAACAAGATCTGATGCGGTGGTTCCTTACCGCAGAAAACGGTGGTGTGTGATTGTTGAGCGTAATTGGTGGCTGAGATTGATAGGGTTAGTGGCGGCTATTCAGAGCTCTCGACTTCCAACCCCTCAATCGGCCTACGTACCCCGGTATTTATAGGGGATCAAGCCATACGTAGTTCTTGGAGAACAAGAAACCCAAATGGGCTTGGATAACAGACCAGCTTCCGGAATGTTCTACTATGAGGCCTAACCACAAAGGCCCAAGGCTCATCCAAGATCTCAAGACTTCACAGATAAGGAAACTTCCCCCGTCGAGGACTAGTCCTATCCGTTACCAGCTATTTCTTGATTTCAAGGATGCAGGTATAGCCGTGGTTTACCCCAAGTGCAGAACGCATCCCTGTCCCCCGAATGAGAAGCACCCACCAGATAGCAGGACAGGTGATCCAGAGCTTTTGGGTGCAAAGTGCAGGATTACTCCAAAGTTCCCCAATGAGAGCGCGCCCATTGGCTACAGGAACAGAGCTCCCAAAGCACACACCAAAAAGTCCCCATCTTTCCACCTTAGGGCGCGCCCTTAGTGTTTAAGAAGGGTCCTTATATCCAGGCAAACCCCTGGAGGCCTTCTGCGACGGACATCCCCCTCCTGAGATACGACAGGAGGGAATTCTTCAACTTCTGGAATTCCAGCTGGAGTGGAATCCACTCTTGAGTGAAATTCATACTTGAGTGGAATCCTAGGAGAGATTTCTTCGATGTCTCCTTACAAAATCAACTTGAATAGACTTGTCACCATGTTTCTATACTTAGGGCGCGCCCTCTTCGTAGAGAAAGAGAGGGCGCAGACTGATTCCTCCATTTTCCATAAAATCCCTAATTAAACCTAGAATCCCCCAAATTGAACCCGTAATTTTACCCGAATCCATCTTGAAAAACCCGAACCGAATTTTGGCTATAACAACTACCCCCCAATTCTGTATGAAATCAAAGATGATATACGGAATTTCTTTTATAAAACCCAAAATTCCCTCAAGATTTTCCCTCAGGGCGCGCCCTAAAATAAGGCGCGTCCTGGGAATTCCAAACGATTTGACAGCTGTCATCCACCATTTTCAAATCTCTATAAATACCTCCCTTCTCTCTTACTTTACTCTTTTTCTATTTTCTCTCCCAAAAAAAAAAACCGAACTCCGGCAACTCAACATTTAAACATCAATCCGGCCGTCTCCGTCACGTTTTCTGTCGTTTTCATCACCAAATCGCATTCCAGAACTTACAAGGTACGTTTTCATGTCCTTATTTTTCATTTTGACCGTGTAAATTGTCCATTCCGACGTTGCAACTGTTCACATACCCCATGTTCTTCGTTTTCCGTTGTATGTATATATGTATGTATATGTGTTTGATCTTGTTTTGCCGTTATAACTTTTACAAACATGTTTCTGTACATTGAATTAATCCATAAGGGCGCGCCCTACACATAGGGCGCAGCCTAGGATTCTTGATTCCAATACCTCCTAGGTTTCAGTAATGACTTCTTTGACCCCTCCTAATTAAAAAATTCTCCTGTTATATATCTTCATTTAGATACCTTAGATTCCTCTGACACCACATTCTTCGTAGAATAATGATTGTATGCTTCATTACTTGTAGAAAATTTTCTGTTAACTCCTCTCATGAGCGCGCCCTAAGTCCCTTTTTATTAATTTTGCAGCTGGAGGACAAGGGCGCGTCCTCTCCCTTCCATCCTTTTAAGGAATTCAACAAACGTCTTGGAATCTATTCACCCTTGCCATCACCACTTCCACCTAATCGCTACAGACTTCCTTTCTCATTCATCTCTCCAGAAGATAGGACGCGCCTTATTCAAGAATTTGGAGACGGCACCATGAGTTTTTCTAGTGAAAACTCCTCCAACGCCACCACATTTGATCAACCTTCCAAAGAATTTGATGTTCAACCTTCCAAAGAATCTCAAACTCCCCCTGAAGCTGACCATTCTTACAATTCCATGGAAGATAGTGATTTTGCTCCAATCTCGAAAACATCGGGGGACTCGCATTCTTCAGACACATACTCAGCCGAGGGCGCGCCTTCAGCCTCTTCTATTTCTCCTCCAATAAATTCTGAGCCAACATCTCCACCACCTTCCCCAACTCCCTTTGAACACTGGGAAGTTCGTGACGAAGAAATTGACCTCGAATGGGGTAGGTATGGAGATATGACTGAAAAAGAGAAGAATTCACTCCGAAAGAAACAAGGCAAATTGGCTTGTGTAAACATGTCTTCTACTGCAACAAATGACGAAGTAGAATGGTCCATGAAATATTACGGTCAGGGAGGACTTTGGGCCATTCCACACTCTCACCACCGTCCTCACATTTTCAACTACGGTGGAAACTTTAGAATTCCAAGGATGGTTTTGACCCCTCGACTAGTAGCCCTTGGTGTGGGCGCGCCCTTACACCCATACCTTAGGGAAATCCTTGAATGGTACAATCTGGCCCCAATCCAACTTTCTCCCAACAGCTACAAACTTGTTTTAGGTTTGTTAATTCTTTACCGTGACTTGGGGTTTGAAGCACCCTCGATGCCAGAAATTAGTTACTTCTTCAGCATCCGCCAATCAAACATTGGCTATTACTATCTAGTAATCAACAAGCTTCACAACAACAAAGGCTTTTCTGACGGAAGGATTAGCCATATCAAACGGTGGAAAGAGCCCCATTTTTTTGTCTGGGATGTTCCTAGAGTCCGTCTTCAATTCAACACAAACCCAAGTAAGTGAGGGCGCGCCCTACACTCTTCTTTTCTTCCATCTTTATTAACTTTTTATTAATCTTTTAAAAACTAAAACAGATAGAAGAATCCAAAAAACTCTTCAGGGCGCGGCCTCAACTCGAGCTACTGCCGTCCTTAAAATTGCAGCTGAAAGATTCAACCTCCAAACCTTAATCACTGAAGAAAACTTAAAAAGGGTTGGAATCCTTTCTAATAGGGTTGGTTCAATTTGTAGATTTAGAAAATTTAGAAATGGTATCGCCGTCCCCCTATCTACTGCTAGCGACGACGAAAATCTTGACTCTGATCAGGATGAAGGTATGAAATCTCAAATTAGGGCGCGCCCTAACCTTTTGATTTTGCAACCTATCCTTATTATATATCTTGTAACCTGTTATATGAGTAACTTATTCCTTGACTTAACATTTTTATTATTTTTTTCTCGTGCAGATATGGCCCCCCAAATTCCTCGTGGCTTTGGATCCAGAAAGAAAAATGACAAGGAAAAAGCAACTGACAAAGCGGGTTCTTCTGACACTAGGGCGCGCCCTAGTCAAACCCAGCAAGAACCCAACCCAACAATTCCTACTTCTTCCAGATCTTTGAAGAGGAGTACTGAAACCCAAGACCCTCCTATTGACAAGGGCAAAAAACAAAGAACTGAGGGCGCGCCCTCATACGTTGAAACCCTCATTGGGCCAGCTGCCGCGTCTCTTGTTGATGAAAAGGAGGTTGATCATTGGCAAAACATGAATGCTGATGATGAAACAAACTCCATAATTAAGGCTTCTGCTCAACTTTTAATTCAATCCTTAGGGCGCGCCCAAAGGATTCACAAAGAGAAGCTTCACATCAACAAACTTGAAGGGGAGAACAGAAAATATGCAAAGATGATTGTGGAGGCTGACAACAAATGGAAGAGAGAGTGCGATTCCAAGGATGCTACTATCCAGGACCTCAAAAATGACTTACAAGATGCTGCCAATCATCGCCAACTCCTGGCCGACAAGAATGACAGGTTGGAGAAAGAGAACGAAGATTTGAAGGTACAACGGGACACTCTTGAGATTGAGAAAGCTGACTGCTGGAAAGATGAGAAGCAAGCCATGGAAGATAGAAATTTCCAAGCTGGGTTTGATTTCTATCTTCTTGGTTTTCTTGCAAATGACCCAGATTATAACTGGGAAGAAAAGTTTGGCCCAGAAAGTGCTGAGGACATCAAACAATTTAAGATACTGCACGCGGATGCCATCAAGGCAAAGAGGATCGAACTGGGATTGGACGAGGATCCACAGGGCGCGCCCTCAACTGAAGAGGCTCCCTTACAACCTGAGCGAATCGAAGATCCAGGAATCCAAACCGTCGATCCTTCCAACCAAAACTCCGTTCCTGAAATGATCTCTCCTCTCACTATTGTTCCCCCTAGTGATGCTAAGGACGCACCTCCTTCTCCCCCCAAGGACGCGTCCTAGAATTTTATCTTCAAGTTTATCCGAATTTATTCCAACTTCCAAGGCGCGGGTCCTTTGTAAAACCCTGCAAGTTGTAACTTAAATTTGAACTTTATTTGTGCCTTTAATGACTTTAATGTTAACTACCAAATTACTTTTGCCGTAAAACAGCTATAGGGCGCGCCCTAACAAATAGGGGGCGACCTTCGTTAAATTTTCTTTATCACTGTTAAAACACATCTTCACAGATTTTCAAATAATTCTTCTGTGCAAACAACATATGATGTGAAAAGTTAGTATACTTGTAAATTCTGCAGGGCGCGCCCTAATTTGAGCGCGGCCTCTTGTGTTTTATCAGCCAATATTCTTCCAACTCTTGAAAACATTGAAACACATAGAATTAAGTCTTCATTCATGTTGAGGGCGCGCCCTAAGGCATTACCCTTTTCGATATTCCTTTAACTTGTCAATTATTGCTAGTAATTACACAGAATTTTCACAGGGCGCGCCCTAAGACATAGAGCACGACCTCTTGTAAAAAAGAATCTTTAAAAAACTTGAAAAAACTGTCTTGATAAACTTTATTAATCTTCCAATAAACTCAAATCTCAACAGAACAGGGGAAGGTATACATGAACTACCCCCCGAGCTAAGGAGAATAAACTTCGAAAAAGCGTAGAATAAAAACAGCAAGTCTCGACTAGAACTAAAGAAGGCGTATGTATACTACCCCCCTAGACTAGGAGAAAATTTATTTATGCTAGTCTATAACTTAAATATAAGCCTTCATACAATAGGGGGTCAAAGCCGCACCCTACTGATAATATTTCCTCAGATGCTCTGCATTCCATGCCCTTGGGATCGTGTTGCCATCTAAGTCTTCTAGATGATAAGTCCCTTCCCAGATAACAGACTTGATCTTGTAAGGTCCTTCCCAGTTAGGACCAAAGACTCCATGTGCTGCTACCCTCGTATTTGGCATAACTTTCCGCAGAACTAGATCACCCACCTTAAAAGGTTGAACCTTCACCTTCTTGTTATAATACCGTGCAGCCCTCTGCTGATAAGTTGCCAACCTCAACTGCGAATTTGCCCTAATTTCTTTTAGGAGATCAAGATTTAACCTTTGATTAACCATATTTGATTCTTCATCATAAAAATCTCTTCGGAATGATCCTGCTCCAATTTCCACCCGCACCATTGCCTCACATCCATAAGACAATATGAAAGGAGATTCTCCAGTTGTGGTTCTTGGAGTTGTGTTATACGACCATAAGACCATGGGAAGTTCTTCAGGCCAATTTCCCTTGCTTTCTTCCAACTTCGTCTTCAAGGTATGCTTGATTATTTTGTTGATAGCCTCTGTCTGCCCATTACTTTGAGGATGATACACAGCTGCAAATTCCTTATTTATCCCCAAGTCATCACACAACTTTCTCAGTTCTTTGCTATCAAACTGTTTTCCATTATCCGACACAAGCTTATATGGAATTCCAAACCTGCAAACAATAGAGTTGAAAACAAAATCTCGAATCTTCCTTGCAGTAATTGCGGCCAAGGGCATTGCTTCCGCCCACTTGGTAAAGTAATCCACAGCGACAACAGCATACTTTACTCCTCCTTTAGCTTTAGGGAGTTCCCCAATGAGATCTATTCCCCACATAGCAAATGGCCATGGGCTCATTAAAGAAGTCAAAGTAGTAGCAGGGCTGGTAGAATAATTTGCAAACCTCTGACACTTGTAACATGCCCTAACAAATTCATAAGCATCCTTCTTCAAGGTAGGCCAATAATATCCTTGCCTTAACACCTTCATTGCCAACGAACCACCCCCCGAGTGATTGCCGCATATACCTTCATGAATCTCCCTATGAATGTAATTGCATTCATCTCCATCTATGCACTTGAGAAGTGGTTGATTGAAACCCCTCTTATATAATATCCCATCATACTCCACGAATCTAGCTACTTGATACTGAAGCCGCCTGGCCTCCAACTTCTCTCCTGGAAGTATCCCTTCTCGAATATATTTTTGAATGGGAGTCATCCAAGTAACACTGGGAATAGATTCCACTTCCATGACTTCAACCTCTGGAATGCTAGGAACTTCCTGTACTTGCAAAGGTACTGTCCCCAATAGCATAGCGTCTTTCTGTGACCCCAACTTGGCTAACACATCTGCACTACAGTTCTCATCTCGTGGAATACACTCTACCCGTACTTCTCGAAACTTTTTGATCAATCGTTGAGCGCACCTCATGTAAAGCTCTGTCCTTGGACCTCTACACTGAAATCCACCTTTCACTTGTCCGACCACTAGTTCTGAATCACTTAACACAATGAGATTCACTACCTTCATCTCCAAAGCCATCTTTAGCCCATTAATCAAGGCTTCATACTCTGCATCGTTATTGGTCACCTAAAATTTGAAGTGAATAGCACTCATGAGTTGATTCCCTTCGGGGGTAAGCAAGATTACTCCTGCTCCAGCCCCTCCATTGTTGACAGCTCCATCTACTTGTAACTTCCACCAAGGTTGAGGAACTTCTTCAAATGGGGTTTCCCTCTTAAGCAGAACTTCAGGCTCAATTAATACAATTGATTTTTCTTCATTTTCCGACTCGAATTCAAGAATGAAATCAGCTAAAGCTTGACCCTTTATAGCTGTCCTTGGAGTATATTCCAAATCAAATTGTCCCAGCTCAACTGCCCATTTTAACATTCGACCAGAGGTTTCCGGCTTGTGGAGAATTCCTCTCAATGGATATGCCGTACGAACTTCAATCTTGTGAGCCTGAAAATAAGGACGAAGCTTCCTTGACGCCAAAACTAAGGCATAAACCAACTTTTCCATGCTAGTATATCTGGTTTTCGCATCGAGCAAACGCTTACTCACATAGTAAACCGGAGACTGATGATCAACTTCTTCTCTTACTAATACCGCACTGATAGAATGTTCTAAAACTGCCAAGTATAAAATTAACGTCTCTCCTTCCACGGGCTTAGCTAAGAGAGGGGGATTTCCCAAATGCTCCTTTATTCTCTGAAAAGCTTCCTCACACTCAGATGTCCATGCAAAATCTTTGGCTGCCCCCTTTATCGCCTTGAAGAATTCTCTGCATTTATCCGACGATTTTGAAACGAAACGATTAAGGGCTGCTATCCTTCCCGTGAGACTCTGAACTTGCTTTACACTAGACGAAGATTTCATGTCAAGAAGAGCTTTTATTTTTGCTGGATTTGCCTCGATTCCACGATGATTAACAATAAATCCTAGAAACTTCCCGGATTCTACCCCAAAGACACATTTTTGAGGATTCAACTTCATCCTAAACTTCCTCAAAATCTCGAACATCTATTCCAAATGCTTTACATGGTCCTCTGCTCTTAAGGATTTAACAAGCATATCATCCACGTATACCTCCATGGTTTTCCCTATCAAATCCTTAAACATCATGTTCACCAATATTTGATAGGTTGCGCCAGCATTGATTAACCCGAATGGCATGCCAATGTAACAATACAATCCTCGATCTGTAATAAAGGAAGTGTGCTCCTGATCCGGCTCATACATAGGAATCTGGTTGTAACCAGAGTAAGCATCCATGAAACTTAAAAGAGCATGTCCTGCCGTAGCATCCACCAACTGATCAATCCTCGGGAGTGGAAAGCTATCCTTCGGGCATGCCTTGTTCAGATCAGTGAAATCCACACAAGTTCGCCATTTTCCATTTGGTTTTTTCACAAGAACCGGATTAGCCAACCAATCTGGATAATATGACTCCTTGATCAGCCCAACATCTAGAAGTCTATCCACCTCTTCTTTCAAGGCTACAGCTCTCTCTCCACTTACTGGCCGGCATTTCTGGCGAATTCCCTTCTTGGTAGGATCTATATTCAGACGGTGACACATAACCTTCGGATCAATCCCAACCATATCAGCATGACTCCAAGCAAAAACATCCAGATTGTTTAAAAGGAAATTGGTGAGCATGCCTCTTAACTTGGAGTTCAACTGCGACCCAATCTTCAGAACCTTAGTTGGATCCCTCTCATCTACCAAAATAGAAATTGTATCCTCTGCAGGACCAGTCTTTTCCACTGGTTGCGGTGTCCTTGGGTCAAGGTCGAAATCAAAACTTCGAGGATCTTCAACCGGTGCTACATCCTTGGAGGGCACGTCCTCTTTAAGAGGGAAGTCTTCCTCGACAAGGGTATGCACCAAACCTTCAAGCAACATTCGTCTCCCTTCAACCTGCTCACCCTTGAGATCAAACGAGATTACTTCCTCTGCATCTTCCTCTATTTCCTCCAAAATTCCTTCTTGAAGCTCATCAAGAACCGAGGTATCATCCTCAGGGCGCGCCCTGTATAGCAGTTCTTCCTCTTCAGGTTCCTGGACAAGATAATGGGCTTTCACCTCTTCTGGGACAACACTCATAACTCCGGAGCCACTCTCACGAAGGGCGCGCCCTCCATCCTGCTGTCTTCTAAACCCTTTAATCGCCTTATAGTAGCAATCTCTGGAGTCATGCTGAGAGCCCCGTACGGTTCCCACACCATTTGGCGTAGGAAATTTCATCGCGAGATGATAGATGGAGGTCACAACTTTCATTTCCTTCAACAGGGGTCGTCCTACTAGATCATTATGTGAGGAATCCACATTCAAAATCATGAAATCCATCATTTGCGTCACAGAAAGGTTTCCTTCCCCAAGAGTTACCGGTAATTTGATAGCTCCCATAACTTTTACCGATTCTCCTGAAAAGCCATAGATCCATCCGTTGTCTTGAATCATATCCTTGTCTAAGAGTCCCAGCTTCTTATAAGTACTGTAGTAGAGTATGTTTACCGAGCTTCCATTGTCCACGAAAACCCGATGGACATTCTTCGAACCAATCTGAATTGCTACTACCAGAGCGTCATTATGAGGATGATGTACCCATCTAGCTTCTTCTTCGGTGAAAGTTATGTCAGCACATTCCCCCTTGAACAACTTAGGTGGCCTCAATTCCAAGCTATTCACATTTGTGAGAGGTCGATACCTCGCTTCCCTGGAATATCTTTCCATAGCGTGATTGCTATCTCCCCCTAAATGGTGTCCTCCAAAGATGGTGTGAATATTCCCTTCTTTGACGAATTTCTTCTCTTCCGGCTTACCATCTCCATCTCTCCTGTCGGGATTCTCCCTATGCTTCTTCACCTCCCTAACAATCCATTCCGTCAGATATCCTTCCTTAATTAAATCCTCAATCTCTTCCCTGAGTTGACGACATTCATGAGTGTTATGCCCTGAGGATTCATGGAATTCACAATACTTTTTTTTATCCTTACTCTGCCAGGAGGTCAATGGTTCCGGCTTTCTGAAGAACCCTTTGTTCTTATTCACCTCAAAGATATGTTCAATAGAAGCTGCTAAAGGAGTATAGTTACCCGGCCTTTGATCGTAAGTGTATGTATCAGGTGGACCCCAATTCCTTCCAGTTTCAGTTAAATTTATCCGGTTCGCACCAGTTGCTATACGACGGGTAGGACTGGGAGACCTATCCTTCCTTTTACCGATCTTTCCCTTAGAACCGTTCTGACTGTCAGTTTTTCGGTTGTCTGCCAAGGATTGTTCCACAATTTTGAAAGACTCAGCTTGTGCAAACACATCAGCCAACGTAGGTGGATCACGTCCTTGAAGATGTTTCCAGAAATCAGTTCCCACCGACAATCCAGCAATTAGGAAACTCTTGAGTGTTTCATCTGTCGCTCCTCTCACCATAGTGGATTCCGAGTTGAATCTCTTGAAATAGGATTGCAAACTCTCTCCTTCCCTTTGCTTGATGTTGGCCAAGGTCGTGACCGGAGGAGCATATTTTACCGCAGCCTGGAACTTAGTCAAGAACAAGTTCCTCATCACCTGCCATGACGTAATTACCCCCGGACCAAGCTTCTGAAACCATTGCTGGGCACTCTCCCTGAAAGTTGCTGCCAACAATCGACACCTAGCCAGTTCCGTAACTTGATAGACATCCATCTCAATATCAAAACGTCCAAGGAATTCCACAGGGTCTGCATTCCCATGAAATCGCAAATCATTAGTCATTGATCTATACCCAGCAGGGAGCTGCGCCTCTCTAACCTCAGTTGAGAAGGGAGAAGATGTTGGAGCAGTTGCAGATATTCTTCCTCCATCTAGGTGAGCAAGGAGTTTCTTTAAGTCATCCACATTAAATGTTCCCACTCCAGGAATATTCTGGATATTTGGTTGTTCCACAGTCTGAGTACCCCCCGGGGGTGGAGGTGGCGGTGGAGCCACCGTCTGAACACCTCCTTGAACTTCAACTTGTGGTTGAGTCACAACCTCTTGAGTTTGAATTTGATGACCCTCGGGATTTCCATGAGGTTGTGGATTCCCTTGAGAACCTCTCTGATACTGTTCTCCCGAGCGAGAGTGCGTCCTCGACCTGGACTCACTGGAAGTGCTTGAGGGAATTTGATGGATGCGGGGGGATCTCCCACCTGAGGGCGCGCCCTGATTACGGGGGCGCCTATTTCCCTGGTGCCAATCCATTCTTCTGTCACCGTTATCACGGTTTCTTCTCTCGGTATTACCACGATGAGGAGTTTGGTGGAATCCAAGGGGCCGCGACCTGTTTTGAACAGGGGGCACGCACTGTGGATTATCATTTCGAGTAAGAGTTCTCTCATGTCCAAGGGGCCGCGACCTGTTGTCAGGGGGCACGCGCTGTGGATCATGACTCTGAGGAAGGGCTCGCTCATGTCCAAGGGGCCGCGACCTGTTATCAGGGGGCACGCGCTGTGAATCATGGGGCCTCGACTCCATATATTTGTCTTTCTTCTGAAGCTCGAGGAGCACCATCCTCAAATCATCGTCATCAAGCCTTATTCCAAGGCGTTCTTTCAAGCTGGCAAAATCTCTCCTTTCTTTAGCGATTTGCTCTTCATCCCTTTGAATCTCATGAGGAGTGCGCCCTGAACGGTGAGGATGAGGGCGCGCCCTCTCTTGAGGATTCACCAACCTGCGCTCAGAATTATTTTCACTAGGATATTCAATAATTGGATCAGAATAATATAACCTTCGAGGAGTGACTAGCTGAAATCTCTTTTCATGACTTTCCTCCCCCCTTCGAGAATCTTCCACGATCTGAGGGGATTTCCCTGATCGGCGATGATTTCGTGGGATACTCTGAGATTTTCTCCTCAATTCTTGCTCTTCCTCCACCGAACCCAATCTCGCCCCGAAACTATTTATGGCATCTTGCATAATATACAGCTGTTCCATTAGTGCCGAATTACTGATGAGAACGGGCGGCTGTCCGCCGATGGCGGCCGGAGTTCCTTGATGTCGCGGAGGAGCAGCTATATTTTTCGGGACGTAAGCTTCATGACGCGCTCGGTTATCCCCCAAGCTATCTTCAGAATCGTAACCATCTTCTTCTTGAGAACCTCTGCCATGATTGTGAGACATCTTTTCCTCCTAAGATGTAGATCTTGATTGGCTGCCCTCCTTCTAGCGCCAATTTTTTGACGGAGGAATTTGGGAACAACAAAATTCGAGGTACGTCGCTGGAAACAAGATCTGATGCGGTGGTTCCTTGCCGGAGAAAATGGTGGTGTGTGATTGTTGAGCGTAATTGGTGGCTGAGATTGATAGGGTTAGTGGCGGCTATTCAGAGCTCTCGACTTCCAACCCCTCAATCGGCCTACGTACCCCGGTATTTATAGGGGATCAAGCCATACGTAGTTCTTGGAGAACAAGAAACCCAAATGGGCTTGGATAACAGACCAGCTTCCGGAATGTTCTACTATGAGGCCTAACCACAAAGGCCCAAGGCTCATCCAAGATCTCAAGACTTCACAGATAAGGAAACTTCCCCCGTCGAGGACTAGTCCTATCCGTTACCAGCTATTTCTTGATTTCAAGGATGCAGGTATAGCCGTGGTTTACCCCTAATGCAGAACGCATCCCTATCCCCCGAATGAGAAGCACCCACCAGATAGCAGGACAGGTGATCCAGAGCTTTTGGGTGCAAAGTGCAGGATTACTCCAAAGTTCCCCAATGAGAGCGCGCCCATTGGCTACAGGAACAGAGCTCCCAAAGCACACACCAAAAAGTCCCCATCTTTCCACCTTAGGGCGCGCCCTTAGTGTTTAAGAAGGGTCCTTATATCCAGGCAAACCCCTGGAGGCCTTCTGCGACGGACATCCCCCTCCTGAGATACGACAGGAGGGAATTCTTCAACTTCTGGAATTCCAGCTGGAGTGGAATCCACTCTTGAGTGAAATTCATACTTGAGTGGAATCCTAGGAGAGATTTCTTCGATGTCTCCTTACAAAATCAACTTGAATAGATTTGTCACCATGTTTCTATACTTAGGGCGCGCCCTCTTCGTAGAGAAAGAGAGGGCGCGGCCTGATTCCTCCATTTTCCATAAAATCCCTAATTAAACCTAGAATCCCCCAAATTGAACCCGTAATTTTACCCGAATCCATCTTGAAAAACCCGAACCGAATTTTGGCTATAACAGATACTACAGTTAAATTGTCTTTGAATGAGGGTTCTTCTATAGATGATCCTTCTCTATGCAGAAAGCTTATTTGCAAGTTACTTTACTTAACAGATACTAGACCAGACATGACCTATATTGTTCATCATCTAAGTCAGTTCATACAAGTCCCTAAGGCCCCTCATTTACTTGTTGTGCAGAGAGTTTTGAGATACTTCAAGGGTACTCCTTATCAGGGTTTATTTTTCTCTGCAAAATCATCACTCAAGTTGTCTACTTATTGTGATAGTGATTGGGGTTCTTGTTTTGATACTGATCGAAGCATTAGTGGTTTTTGTCTACTTCTTGGTAATTCTTTGGTCAACTGGAAATCAAAGAAATAATCTGTTGTTTCAAGGTCTACTGTTGAATCTGAATTAAGAGCTATTGCTGAAACTTTTTGTGACTTAGCTTGGATGCATTTGCTTCTTTTAGAACTGCTTGTTCCTCAATTTTTTTTCAATAACTGTCTATAGATATAGCCAAGCTGCTATTGATATTGCTGCAGATCCCGTCTTTCATCCAAAAACTAAACACTTTGCTATTGATTGCCACTTTGTCAAGGAACAAGTCCAAAAGAACATGATTCAACCTGTTTTTGTTTCAAGCTCTCACCAGTTAGCTGATATTTTGACCAAAGACTTATGCAGATTGTCTCACTGGAGAATTCTTTCCGGATTGAATGTGTTATCTCCTCATTCTAATATGAGAGGGGAATATTGAAGATATTACAATCAAAGTCAATTTAGCTAAAAGTCAATGTTTAGTTTTACCTTGAGTTTGTTAGTTAGTTACAATCTATTATCAGTATGATGCATAAATACACAATCATGATTGTAATCAGATCTTAACTTTCTCATTTCTATTTGGTAAAACATAATCTCTCTGTGTGTGAATGTTTTATGTTCTTGTTATGCATATATTGTTTAATCACATTTGGAGATGAGTTTTATCACTCTTTACAATAAGAACTTAAATAACATTCGATTCAAAAGAATCAGAATATCTCGTCAAATTTCAGAAAGTAAGAATAAATCATTAAAAAACCACTACTATTGGTAAATTTCTCTGATCCTACTAATAATTTATTTTTTTTGAATTTTCTAAATTCGAATCTCGGATTCAAAACTCTTATTCTTAATCTGAATTCAATATTCCGTTATACATCAATTTTATCAGCAAGAAATAATAACAAAAATATATGAAACATCTCCGAGATATACTTCTATACGGTACAGGATAACAATGAAATACGTAATAACATACTAGAAAAAGAAAAATAAAAATTGCGTGGAACTCTAATCATACGCTTAATTCTAACATAATCTCAGGTCAAACACTTAACATTCTTCGTATCAAAGGATAGCTACCGATGTGTATAGCTACACACGTGTCTTAAACTCAACCGGAATCCTAGTGCATGAATTAACTAAAATTTTCTACATCAATTTCACGTCCGGAAAACCACTATAAATACGTACAGCCCCATAACACATTCACTCGAATATAAGCGAGTAAAATTCTTTAGAGCCACTGTAAAAAATTTGAAGCAGTGGTTAAAAAAAATATAAAAACCTAGGAGAGAGAGGAGAGAGCGGCGTACTAGAAAAAACGTAACAAAGGCTACTAAAGCAAAGAAAGGGGGGAGAGGCGGAGGATGGGCGGTTGGGCTATTGTTGTGCATGGCGGTGCTGGTGTCGACCCTAACCTCCCCGCTGAGCGTCAAGAAGAAGCTAAACAACTGCTCACTCATTGTCTTAATCTCGGCATTTCTGCTCTTCGTTCCTCCCTCCCTGCTATCGATGTTGTTGAACTCGTCGTATGTCTCTTAATCTCGTTTCGTGTTCATGTATTTTTGTGTGAACAAATGTGTGTTTCGATATATTACACGTATTTTTTGTTAGTTCAGGCTTCCAAATTCCCATTAACGTTTATCGGATTATATTGGGTGTTGGTACTTTTATTATTGTTGTCGGATTACATTAGGCATTGGTCATTTTATTATGTTATAAGTAACGTAATTAAAAGATGTGTTACATTTGAAATACGTGAGTGAGGCATTCATGTATTTCAAATGTAACACGCATGTGTAAAGAAATTCTGGTTTTAAAGATATGTTACGATGCCCATTTTCTTGGGTGTGCGAGTTATTTTTTGTTCGGATTGATTTTTTTGTTATTTCGTAATTGTTTTGATTTTATGGATGAGAAATAAGGAGGATTGATTTTGTTACATTGTGGTGCAGGTGAGAGAATTGGAAACAAATCCATTCTTCAATTCGGGGCGTGGATCTGCACTGACTGAGAAAGGAACAGTTGAGATGGAAGCAAGTATCATGGATGGGAAAGGCAGACGATGCGGTGCAGTTTCAGGCGTTACCACTGTTAAAAATCCCATTTCACTTGCTCGTTTGGTCATGGATAAGTCTCCCCATTCTTATCTTGCCTTTTCCGGTGCTGAAGCATTTGCCAAAAAGCATGTAAGATTTTCTTGATTTTACGCCTCAAATTAAAATTCCATACCAGGACTGCCGGACTGGACACCACTATGTATTTTGAAACTTTGAGGCCTATAGAAATTAAGTTGTTACTCTGTAAAATTTAAATAAATCTGACCCGAAATTTGATTGACTGCAAACTAATATTAAGTTACAGAGCATGAGTTTTTACATGAAAGTCAGTACTGTGGTTTACGTTGTTTGTAAGATATTTTTTTAGGCATTGTGTCGTGCCTTGGAATTTCAGGCACTTATTCCTCATTCTTCACCCTTAATCACTTTTTTTTATTTTCTCATTCATGAACTCGTATTGTACTCCAGTTTTGAAGTCAAGTTCTGCGGCATGACATTTCCATTTTTTTTTCTTTCACTGACATCATTGCTTTTGGTCACAATTAGTTGTAAGAGCTTATTAATTTAAGAAGTAGTGGTAGACTAGTTGTGGAAAAGTTGGAGATGGTATATGCACGGCATTCTGTTTATGATAATCTGGTGTTAAAATTTGTTTCTTGTTTTTCCAGGACATGGAAATGATGGATAATGAATACTTCATTACTGAGGACAACAAGGGCATGCTAAAACAGGCCAAAGAAGCTAACACCATCTTGGTACATGTTACATCAATTTCACACGCACAATTTATAATTTTTATTAGTAGAAAATTTTAAAGTAAATATACTAAAATTAACTTTTATAATCTTTCTTTTGTTACATGAAATGAGCAGTTCGACTACAGGGTCCCGTTAGAATCCTGTGGCGCAGGCGTGGAGAGTCCAATTCAGATGAACGGGCTCCCTATTAGCGTCTATGCACCAGAGACCGTTGGTTGTGCAGTGGTGGACAGCCAAGGCCGGTGTGCAGCTGCTACTTCCACTGGTGGCCTCATGAACAAAATGATGGGGCGTATTGGTGATTCGCCTCTAATTGGCGCTGGAACCTACGCGTGTGATCTATGCGGGGTCTCTTGCACCGGGGAAGGCGAGGCAATCATACGTGGAACTCTAGCACGTGATGTGGCTGCAGTGATGGAGTACAAAGGGTTGGGCCTACAAGAAGCAGTGGACTTTGTGGTGAAAGAAAGGCTTGATGAGGGGAAGGCAGGACTAATAGCAGTGTCCAAGAATGGAGAAGTAGCATATGGATTTAATTGTGTGGGAATGTTTAGAGGATGTGCTACTGAAGATGGGTTCATGGAAGTCGGTATTTGGGAGTAGATAGCCCATGGCTAGTATTTAGTAAGCAGGCCTCTTTGCTTTGGTGGTTTGAACGGTAGTCATTAATAATTGAAATTTGAAACCATAGAAAGTCACAGCTTGTTGACAAAATTGTTATGGTTTTGTTTTTGTTTTTTTTCCCTTTTTATGTTTACCTATCCTTTCTTGTTCTGCTAGTTGGAATCTACAACACTGATCTTGTGATGTAAAAATATGTTTCTTTGCTTTTCATTACCAAGTCAATTTCTTGCTCTTTATATTCAATATATAGGTTTTCAACCAAAAGTGCCAAGGATTTACACCAGAGAATTTGCAGGCAGTGAGACTGAGAGGCTCAGAAGTCCAGTAAATAAGCTAACTATATCGAAACTAATACTTTTTCTGTGATTCCCTGTTCGAACTCAATATTATGCACTTACAATAAATCAATCCAGACTTTCTAACAATTAGTAAGACAGGGTATGAAATATGAATGGTATTATACAGTGTAAATTGTGTATGATATTAGCCTTTTCAGTGCCAACATTAGGAAGAGAAAGCATTAACGCTCAAGTGCCAGCATTAGGTAATTTAGACTTTTTAAGTTAATGCTTACAATGATTTGATTTTATACAGTCTCTTTGCTTACTAAGCAGCTAATCAAACAAAACATACCCAAACCACCAACAAATAGTGTACGAAGATACTAGTAAGATCTACGTAGACCTTACCCGTACTCCGAAGTCCCAATAATAGATACGCTGCTGCCTGCTAGCTTAAAAACACTTCAAACATACCCAATTCATACTTACTTCTTACTCTAAAGAATAGAGAAGTGCTAAACTGGTGGTAAACAGCTGAAAGCTCCAGTCAAACTCGCTACACCGTGCACTTCTCTACTGCATTAAGCAGCTATTAGTTGTAGGGAACAATTACACTGTACAGTACTTCTTTAGTTACTCCTACTGCAAAGAATAAAGAAAATGCTATTGCCAGCTCAACAGTTAAACACCCTAGTTATTCTTCACAGGCAACATCTCTATTGCATTAACCAAGTTTTGTTTCAGAGAGAAACGGGAAGAAGTGTAGTAACATGACATCTAAACTTTCTGTAATTCCCTGTTTGAGCTCAAATTTCTGCACTCGCAATATGTCAATCTAAACTTGCTAACGTTTTGTAAGACGTGTATAGAACGGTAAGCTAGTATAATGTGTATGATATACTCAGTGCTAACATCAATAATTCACTGCTAATGTATTGCATGCTGTGGGCTTGTGGCCATTTGAGACCTTGAGAGTCGCTGCTTACTCTGATTTGAATTTTATACATGCTATATGTTTGGTAACTAAACAGCCAAACAAACCAAAACACATACCAAAGATATCCTACCCAAAAATAGTATGAAGATATAAAATCTGCATAGACCTTAGTACCTTACCAGCTACCTTAATAGATGAACAAAGCTGCTGCTTCAAACATACCAAATTGTATTTTAGTTCTTACCCTAAAGAATAGATAAGCTGCTGCTAGACTGCTAGGATACAGCTGAAAACCTTAATTATGCACATCACAGTGCACATCTATTTCAAGGCAATTCAAAATTTATACATGAGATAATGTAACTATAAAAAAGAAAGGCCACATCTTAAATTGGCTCGTAATCATAACAAGTAATGTAATATATCTGATCTGAATGAATCCACTGTAATAATATCACCATGTATCAATTGTGTCGTTAAGTAAGTTACATCAGTGTAGTAACAGTGATGCAACTAACTATATTAAAATTCATCAAGCAACCCCCATTAAGCAGCTTAGTCCAAATAGAAAGTACTTGCATCAGTTGCATGATCATATTGGGGCTTTTACGAAACACAATCTGCAAATGCATCCACAAGGCCTGTCCTTGAAACACAAACACCATGCCTGGGCAAGATCAGACTTAACATTCTTTGATATCAGCAAAGAAGCAAACTGGAATCTCTGGTGTTGTTAGTTCCGACACATTCTTTAACTGTTCCAAACAAGTGCAAGATAAATCAAATCTCTATCTTCACATTCATATACATTTAGAGAGATGGTGAAAGAAATCAAAGCTAAATACCACATGCGTACCTGACGATGTGCATATTTTTCCCGGATTGCCATCAAGGAGCTCCCTCTTTTCCTCAACTGCAACTCTTGTATGATAAGTACACATTCCTTCAAATCTGATGGCTTATAACCCGAGTATTGCTGCAAAGCTGAACTCTGCAACATAAGTAGAACAAGTGAGTTTATATGATATAGAATATAAAAGTTTTATGATATAAAGTATAAATTACTCGTAGTTACTTTCTATTAGTTATAGATACGCTAATACTGATATATTTAAATTCATAGTTAGGTCTTATACCCAAGGATGCACTTTTGAATCAATGGTGAACCTAGCCAGAAATATTACTGATGAGGCTACCAAAGAAGGTAAAAACTTGATGCATTCATAATCCAGCAGACTTAGTTCTGCCAGGTAATAACCCAAGAACTGCAACTTTAGACTCGGCGCCTGCGGGAGAGGAAAATTAAATGTAAGTACAAACCAAAGGTATCATCTTCAATGTACATGTATAACACAGAACTGAGTGAGAAGCACTTACTTTTTGAGTTTCCTGGGCAACGCTGTTAAATTTTCTGCAAGAACAAATAACAAGAATTTTTTTTACAAAATGTTAGCCAAATAAAGTATAAAAATCTTATGTTAGAGAACTACAATTCTCAGTGAAAGGAGTAGATATAGTTTGCTGATAATGTATATACCTTAAAAATGTTTTCACTGTAGGATTCCCCATTTCAAACTTCAGAGATTTGAGAACATCAGCCTCCATTTTCACAACCTCTTTTTTTGTGTACGTATTATCAGTGATATCACAGAAGTCATCAACATTTGGTGGCGTAATCTCTTCGTATTTTCTATTCATAAACCAGAACATGTATTCATAAGAACAAAGCATTATAGTATCATCCCTAAAACAGACGACCAAAAGACAGAGACTAGATGCTTACGAAGCAATGAGCATTGAAGAGACGCCAAGAAGCTGAAGCCTCTGCCTATTTAGAACATTCATCGATAAGTATCTATCGATGTACGAGATAGCAAGATACAGAGTGTCAGCATGAAGCTTGTACTCCAGAGCTACCTCAACCAACCAATCTACCAAAATCGCTCTCATGGTTACAGTCATATCCTTTTGAACTTTTTCAATATAATTTGGCAGGGGCCGTCTTTTGGTTTCAATCTAAACAAGAAAAAAACAAATCTTAGACTAAATTCACAATCTTTAAAGTATTGGAAACACTCTATAAACAAAAACCGAATCAATGGTTGATAAAATTCTACATTCTTGAATGTGTAACAATTAAGTTCATAAAACGAAGAACTCAAACTAGAGCACACTAATTATGTATCACTACTGTGGCCTATAAATCCAATTAAAAGTTTGAAAATTGGATCTTTATTGAACCTTCAACAAAATTCAAGATCTTTAAATTATAAAACATACTTAACAAAAATTAAATAAATGAAAAATGGATTAAAATCTACATTCTTAAATCACTGGTCTAATCCTTTTTTAGCTTACATACATGTCGACCCCGATTCACAGCTTTACGAGCAGAATACACTAGATATGTTTTTCAATTTGGTATACACAATAATTCAATAAAAAATGCTCCTAACAAACAACACCACATAAACTTACTTGTCAAATCTTAAAAAATTTAGCACAATTAAAATCAAACACGAAAAAAGAAGGGGAATCGACAAACCTCCATGTTACGAAGATACCGATAAATATCAGAAGCATAAGCAGAACACATCTGAGGGTCATCCGAATCCCCATCTCTATCGATACTCGACTCGAATTTAGCATCACTTTTTCCATTCTTCTTCTTCTTCAAATCTTTCTTGGCTCCCGTGTTCTTACCCACACATTCCAATTTCTCAACAAGATTGGATGAGATCTCACCAAGTACAGATCGTTTCTTGTTGAATGGCTGGCGAGCTTCTACCACGCCCATAAATGATGCAGCTCGTTTAGTTGCTTGGCGAGTCACTCGAGTGATGTTCTCTTGACCCGTCATTGTAACTCGCCTGGCAGACTAAAGCAACGGTGCGTGCTTGTGTGTGTGAGAGAGGGTGAAATAGGTGAGAGGGAGATGGGGATTTTATAAATAGAGAGCGAGATGGAGGGAGAGAGATATGAAATGCCGCCCTGTTTTGAAATTTTAATAAAAAGGTGTTTTCCGCCTATTTGGTCATTTGGGTTTTTTGTTTTCACGCGAATGTCCCCCCAAAATTTGTTTTTCCGCCCAATTACACTGTTATTGCCTGAATGGATTTTCTAAATATGTATTTCCGTTTTGCATTTAAACATAAAAACCATAAATACCAATAATATTATTTTACTATTTATTAATTAAAATAAAAAATAAATGACACAATTATGTTTGTTTTACTATGTCATTGACTAATTTTCATTAATAATATTATTTTACTATTTATTAATTAAAATAAAAAATCGAAAACCATAAAAACCAAAACTTTTAATATTTTGACTTTAATATAATAGTATAAATGATATAATTGGTTATGAGTATCACATCAAATTAACGGAACTTCATCTAAATATATTATCTTGTACCCGTGCTTATTTCTGTTTTATGTTTGTTCGACACGACTATTTTCTAGATGTCGTATGAATTTATGAATTAATTTCTACTAAAAAAAACGAATCTATATATATTATAGTGGCAGGAGATCGAAAATGAACCTGGACAGCTTAAGGTATTTTTCTTGAATTTTCGTTTTTTTGATTTTTCTTATTGAAATTATTTTCTTGCATTAAATAACTATTAATGACAATTTAATTAGTCATTAATTACACCTATTAAACATCTATTCAATTTATTATATTTAATTTGTTTAAAAATTTGTAAACTTTATTTGAACATTATAGTTATTATTTCAATATTAAATATTAATTATATACAGTTAAGTTTATTTTTAGGTAAAATGACGACTAACAATTGTTTATATTGCTTTATTTTTTATTTCCTATTCAAGATCATTATATTTTCTTTTCGAATGATTATAGGATAGACGACTTTAACTTTTCAAGCAATTTTTATTATCAACGATTGTGAAAGTCGTAATAAATTATGAAAGTACAAGATATCTACTTAATTTTTGGAATTGTATACAAACAATACATACAAATTTTTAATTTTACGCATGAATAAATTATACATGAGTCATGATCAAATCAATTAAATTTAACAAATCCAACCATTTATCGGAAGAAAAATCGATAAAAAAGCTATACACACATTGTTTCATTACATTGTGTCGAAATAAATTTTATTCTAATTAAACAAAATTTTACATTATTATTGAATATGTATATTATGAGAGGGGTGTCGGCTTTAAAAAAATGTTATTAACCTGAACTTCCCAAACATTATTTATCATCGATGATTGTGGAGTCGTAATAAACCAGGAGATCGGAGAGGCTTTCACTCAGAAGTTTCAAAATATTTTTCTTGATTTTCACATTTTTGATTTTTTTATTAAAATAATTTTCTTGCATTTAATAGCATTTTAATTAATCATAAATTGTACATATTAAACTTATATTAAATACACTTTATATTATACTAAATATAAAATTGTTGCAATCTTTACTAGAACATTATAATTATTATATTGATATAAAATATTAATTATCTATCTAATTTCCTTCTTTAAACCCTATTTTTTAAAAAAGAAATCAAAACTTCCTTTTTTTAACATTAATATAAACATTAACATAAACATCTTTGAAATAAAAAAAGGTTCTCGAATTTGTAGGGAAGAAGAATTCATATTACATATTCGAAATTGAAAAGATTTTCGAATTTGTTGGGAAGAAAAAATTATATATTCGAAATAGAAAAAAAATTATATTCTTAAATTATATAGTCGGAATAGAAAAAAAATTATATTCTTATATATATATCTATCTATCTATTATCTATCTATATATATTATAGTGGTAGGAGATCGAAAATGAACCAGGACAGTTTAAGGTATTTTTCTTGAATTTTCGTTTTTTTTATTTTTCTTATTGAAATTATTTTCTTGCATTAAATAACTATTAATGACAATTTAATTAGTCATTAATTACGCCTATTAAATATCTATTCAATTTATTCTATTTAATTTGTTTAAAAATTAGCAAACTTTATTTGAACATTATAGTTATTATTTCAATATTAAATATTAATTGTATACAGTTAAGTTTATTTTTAGGTAAAATGACGACTAACAATTGTTTATATTGCGTTATTTTTTATTTCCTATTCAAGATCATTATATTTTTTTTCGGATGATTATAGGATAGACGACCTTAACTTCTCAAGCAATTTTTATTATCAACGATTGTGAAAATCATAATAAATTATGGAAGTACAAAATATCTACTTAATTTTTGGAATTATATACAAACAATACATACAAATTTTTAATTTTACGCATGAATATATTATACATAAGTTATGATCAAATTAATTAAATTTAACAAATTCAACCATTTATCAGAAGTAAAATTGATTAAAAAGCTATACACCCATTGTTTCGTTACATTGTCTCGAAATAAAATTTTATTCTAATTAAACAAATTTTTACACTATCATTGAATATGTATATTATGAGAGGGGTGTCGGCTTTAAAAAAATGTTATTAACCTGAACTTCTCAAGCATTCTTTATTATCAATGATTGTGGAGTCGTAATAAACCAGGAGATCGGAGAGGCTTTCACTCAGAAGTTTCAAAATATTTTTCTTGATTTTCACATTTTTGATTTTTTTTATTAAAATAATTTTCTTGCATTTAATAGAATTTTAATTATTCATTAATTGTACATATTAAACTTATATTAAATACACGTTATATTATACTTAATATAAAATTTTTGCAATCTTTACCAGAACATTATAATTATTATATTAATATTAGATATTAATTATCAATCTAAAAGTACAATTATTTCAAGGTAAAACGATAAAATAAACTTATTTATATCGTCCATTTCTAATCCTTATTCAAAATTGATGCAATTTTCTCGGCAATAACATATAGACGATTTTAACTTTTTGATTAATTCATAATTAGTGACCGTGAGAATCATGATAAGATACGGAGGCATATAAATTTTCCAATTAACATCCACAATCTAAATACAAGCAATATTGTATAATTTACTTTTACACATGAACAATTTACACATGGGGTGTGATCAACTCGATTAAATTGAACCAATCCAACCTTTTTCTTTACTGATTAAATCAATGAAAAAGTTATACATTCGGTGTTTCATTATATCGTGTTTGATTAAATTAATATTCTAACTACACAAATTCTTATACCATTACTAATCAATTAATCATGCATGTATGTTATGAGACGGAAATTAATTATGCATGTATGTTATGAGACGGGCGTAAGTTGATAGGTCCATAATTAATCATATTTTTAATACCTATTTTATGTCCGTTTTCGTAATTTTATTAATTAATAAATTGTTTTATTTTGTTTTGTAGGAAAATAAATAAAAACAGATTTCTAGCAGGAAAAGGTGCAAAAAGGGAAAGGAGGTGGAAAATACTTGAAGAAAAGGAAATTGGAGGAAAAATCGATTACTTATTGGAGAAGAAAAGGAAATTGAAGAAATTATATTCAAGATTGGATTGTAATCAAAGGGGCTAAACCCAATATTTTCCCCTATATATATGGCCTCCTCTCTTGTATTTGAGACACCACTTTAGACATCAATTTAGACACCGATCTAAATTCATAATTTAGGAGTAGGAGTAGGAGTAGATTTAGTTGTCCTTCAATACAAACAATTTTTATTTGCTTTATTAAAACACTTTTTCTGTTATTCAATTCATCCTTTAAATTCTTGTTTGTTTTTTCGATATCATGTCTAGCTAATTCTCTTATCCTAGGATGAAGATGAAGTTGATTTAATTACTATTGATTTCTTCTCGTTCTTATTAATTGATTCTCATGATTTTTCTTGGTGCTTAATTGTTCAATTGACAAAGTGATTTTGATATATTATTGTTACCGGATTTATTTTTCATAGCCTATGCTTGCTCCTTGAAGTTTTGATAGGTTATTGTTAGATAACAAGTTTCATAGTATATGCTTGTCTCGTTAATTGATATATCCTGTTTGTGAAGAAAAGGGGATTGGTTTTAGGGCGAGGTGAAATTAATTGTGATTGATTAACGGATTCGGATTCCTAGGTTTTTCATATTATTTGATAATCTTTGCTAATTAGGTTAATTAAAACTCATCTCAAACCTATTTGTCTAGTTCGCCTGATTTAATTATTAGGGTTTTGAAAATTCGTAGTCTCTGTGGATCGACCTGTAATTGCTACAACTAAACACTGTGCGCTTGCAGTTATTTTGCACATCAAGTTTTTGGCGCCGCTGCCGGGGACTATTGGTAATTTTCACTCCTTGATATTAATTCTTCGGATTAGTTTCTTGTTTTCTTTTGTTTGTTTTTTTTAGGGAATTGTGAAGCGGAGAAAAGCTTGGACAAGAAGATCGCTAGAAGGCCTCGCTGTCTCTTTTGAAATTTTTGAAAGCGCTTTTCGGTATTCCGTATCACCTCTCTCTATTTTTCTTTCTTTCTCATTATTGAAAAAACACAAAAAAAAATTAAATATTCAAAAAAAACCCAAAAATATTAGTTAGTTAATTGTTTGTTAAAAACCAATTTGCTGCATCATTCATTCTCTCACATAGGATCACATCATCTAGATTTCTTTATTGTATTTATTGCTGTCCATCTTATAAAATTGTGGTGATTGCTGGAGGAAAGAGGTACGTACAATTTAGAATAGAACACGTAGTGTAGTGCATCCATAAGTGTTTACTTTCTTGTTCTTTGTGTGTTGCATCATTCAATCAATCTTAAGGGTGCCACCCAATTACAAGATAAGGTGAGGGATTTCATCACCCTTTCCTTGGCCCACAAATCACTAATTCCTTCATCTTGCATTCCCCTTTCCTTAATAAAACTAAGTAGACGTTAGCCCCTAGGATCTCACGCTCAATTAGGAAGAGAATCTAGGAGGAACAAATCACTAAGTATTCTTTCGTTTGGTATCTAGGCAAGCGTGACGCTTACCTGGCTAATTTGGATTGGTGTCTAGAAAGGTGTTTAGCCTCTTGGCAATGCTTGCACCTGCCTGGCCAGTCAGGACGAGTGCTTTTTGAGTTGTGACTTTTAGTAGTATCTTATTGTTAGGAGCAAGGTCTAGATTTTTCTTAGGATAATATAGATTTTCCTTTTGATTTTCCATTAATAGTCATGTCTATTCAACCTACAGGTGTTAATTTGATAGATGAGGTTGTTTCGTGGTCGAATATTGAGGATAGTACAATTGAGTCTTTTCTTGAGGAAGATGTTATGTCAGAGTATGAGAGTAATAAAGAACTTCATGAGTTGTATAGAAATTTTTCTTCTGATGAGATGTTAGATGAATTGAATGCCATTTGTTCTAAGCATGAAACCCAACTTGAGGATATTTCTTTTGATCCTAGGTCTGTTGTTAAAACTTCCGTTGGTGAGCCACCCACTTTCATTCATAATCCATCTTTTTCCATTCTTAATCAGTCTTTGATAGTTGATAATGAAACTTATCATGTTTTTTCTAGTGACTTAGTTCATAACCAAGAATTTATAGTGATCAATCTGCTTAAACAACATAAAGAAGCGTCTAATTGGTTTATGAATGATGTTAGTGGTATGAGTTTTATTCTGGTATATGATCATATTTCTCTAGTGGATAATGGTGTTTTTGTGGGTGTGTTTCACATGTGTGTTGATTGTGTTATGAATGTTATTTTCCCTCGATCTGGTATTGGTTAGTATATCTGTTTCGTAATGTATCTCCCATATAGTCAAGTTTAGGTATGGGGGAGTGTGTGTGAGTGTTTCTTTTATATGTGTCTGTGTTTTATGTGTGTGTGAGTGTTATAGGTAATAATGTATCTCCTCATGCCCTTATCAGGTATTCTCGTCCTTTTCCTTTATCATTTTTCTCTCATTTGCATACATTGAGGACAATGCATGTTTAGGTATGGGGGAGGGATTTAGTAGTATTATTTAAAAAAAAAAACCCAAAAAAATTGAAAAATGAAAAAAATACAAAAATAATTCTAGCCTTGTGAAATGATTACTTGTTATAAGTTGGCTTGATGCACCCTTACATGCTATAGTACTCTTGTGTTTCTGAAGCTTTTGATTGAGAAGTGATAAGCTAAGTTCTTGTGCACACACATACACTAGCAAGTTGAAACTAGTCGACTTATTGAATGTTGTAAGTAATTAAAAGGACATGAATATGTGCAAGAAGATTTGGTTTCCATGCTTTGAGTACAAGTAGGGGCATTAAAGAGATTTTTGCTTGGGATTAATTATGTTTTACCACCAAGTGAGATTTTGAGCCTATATGCATATCTTTTGCATTTTATATTCGTTTGCTTGAGTGTCCACATGTTGTTTGCATTGCTAGCACTTGTTTGAGACCTTTCTTGAAATGCATGACATTATTTGATGATAAGATGATAAAGGCATTTAGGAATAACCAATTATTATCCAAATTATCACACCCTTTATATATGATCAATTAGTTACCCCTTTGAGCTTAATCATATTTTTTCGGTGACACACCACATTACTTGCCTAGACCTTTTTGTTGTGCAGCCTTACGTATATTTGATCCCATTTGTCAAAGGCTAGTAGTAAGTTGAGGGAGTAATAAGGTGTGTGAGATGGGGTTTACTTTTGTTCATTACTTTTTGGGAAATATTGGGTTTTGTTGCTTACTTGTCAGTCGTTATTCAATAAATTCTTGAAGAAGGATTGTGGTTTCTTATATATTTATATTATCTATCTTAGCTCTCCAGAAAAAAAAAGAAAAAAAAAAGAGAAAAAAAAATTGAAAAAAAATCATATGAGAGCATAATTATGTTTCTATGTTTTTGAGATCCTTCTTCATTCGACTAGTCAAGCAGTTTGTTGGAAGAAAATTAAAAATCCATGTATGGAGAGGATGTATGTTGTTGTGTATGATTTATTATGGTTCCTACTAGCTTTTGACACTTCACCTTATTTGGCCTTACTTGACATACCTTGTCCTTAGCCCCGTTACAACCCAAATAAAAGACCTTTTGATTATCATCATTAATGTATGTTGTGTTAAAGTTAGATTGATACCAAATGTCAAGCATGCTTATGATTTTGTTGGAATTGAGTGATACACTTACCCTTGTTCTTGAGTGAATATTCTTTTGTGAGTGAAAGGTGAGTTATTGCTTGTTTTGTGCATATGAGATCCCAAGTTTTGACTCTAAGGTGTACTCTTGTGGGCTTAGCATGGTTACCAACTTATTTTTACACTTGACGTGGACTTCTAATGACCGCTGCATATTTCTTTGAGTAGACTATGTGAATACTTGCACCTTACACACCAAGACATTGCAAATTCACTTTGATTTCTTAAGTTGATGTAGCATGAGATGACTTGTATGTGTGGTGTTGCATTGAGCAATCTTTTACATGAGCTAGATGGATTTTGTGGGTACATTCACTATAGGCCCTCACGAGACCTCACTCGTCCAATAGGGCTGCCTAGGGGTTTAAAGGGCTTGTTGCATATGCCAAATGCAACCGTGATCACCTACGGAAGTGGTATTATATATTTAGGTAGTATTTTATTATATTTTTTTCTCGAGGACGAGCAAAAGATAGGTATGGGGGCATTTGATAGGTCCATAATTAATCATATTTTTAATACCTATTTTATGTCCGTTTTCGTAATTTTATTAATTAATAAATTGTTTTATTTTGTTTTGTAGGAAAATAAATAAAAACAGATTTCTAGCAGGAAAAGGTGCAAAAAGGGAAAGGAGGTGGAAAATACTTGAAGAAAAGGAAATTGGAGGAAAAATCGATTACTTATTGGAGAAGAAAAGGAAATTGAAGAAATTATATTCAAGATTGGATTGTAATCAAAGGGGCTAAACCCAATATTTTCCCCTATATATATGGCCTCCTCTCTTGTATTTGAGACACCACTTTAGACATCAATTTAGACACCGATCTAAATTCATAATTTAGGAGTAGGAGTAGGAGTAGATTTAGTTGTCCTTCAATACAAACAATTTTTATTTGCTTTATTAAAACACTTTTTCTGTTATTCAATTCATCCTTTAAATTCTTGTTTGTTTTTTCGATATCATGTCTAGCTAATTCTCTTATCCTAGGATGAAGATGAAGTTGATTTAATTACTATTGATTTCTTCTCGTTCTTATTAATTGATTCTCATGATTTTTCTTGGTGCTTAATTGTTCAATTGACAAAGTGATTTTGATATATTATTGTTACCGGATTTATTTTTCATAGCCTATGCTTGCTCCTTGAAGTTTTGATAGGTTATTGTTAGATAACAAGTTTCATAGTATATGCTTGTCTCGTTAATTGATATATCCTGTTTGTGAAGAAAAGGGGATTGGTTTTAGGGCGAGGTGAAATTAATTGTGATTGATTAACGGATTCGGATTCCTAGGTTTTTCATATTATTTGATAATCTTTGCTAATTAGGTTAATTAAAACTCATCTCAAACCTATTTGTCTAGTTCGCCTGATTTAATTATTAGGGTTTTGAAAATTCGTAGTCTCTGTGGATCGACCTGTAATTGCTACAACTAAACACTGTGCGCTTGCAGTTATTTTGCACATCATAAGTCAATCAAATCTCTTATCACATTTACATTTTGCTTCTTTTTTCATCATACAAACAAATTTATCAACAAACTAAGCAATCACGTCTCTCATAATGCCACTGACAGCAAAAATGATATAAAAATGTTACTTTTAGTTATCCATTGTTGAACTTTACAAATGTTTATCAATATTGGATTTCAAAAGCATTTTTTTATGTAACAAAATAAGTGTCGTCAATATCTTCGAAAATATTATTATTAATACTTAAGAGTTTAACTGAAACATGTTTTTTTTTTTGCTAATTCTTTTCTATATAATTCTTTAACATTCAAATTTAGTTACATTTTACACAAGTTTCAGTTCATCATATCAAATTTCAGATAGTAAAACTCAACAAACAATGATGTTATATATACAATTTTAAAAAATGTTTTCATATCGCGCGTAGCGCGGCTTTGTTATCTAGTTTGTTATAATTAGTTGATAACATACGATGCCTATGAGTTCTAAATTTTGAATATATATGCATCGGGTATATCTGCTAAATATTTTAGTCGGTGATGTGGCGGAAATGATACAATTAAAATCGCAAGCGCACGATCATCGTTTTAGTATTTTAAGATTCGATCCACAGGGAATAATTTTATTTCGCATTCCTTAATTTTAATTTAATCGAACTAGGACAATTAGATTTTTTTAGAAAATTTTAATTTTACTATTTATTTTCGAAAAGAAAATTTATACCATTATTATTCTATTAAAAAAATGAAAGATGAACAAACTAAATTAATATGAAAATTCTAAAAATCGAATCTAAACTAAAATCGAAAAAGAATAATTTTTGGTTTTTTGGAAAATTTGGATTTTAAAACTATTTAATAACTAAATGTAAATTTATTCTATTTTAAAAAGAAAGCTTCATTACTATTCTAAAACACAAAAGGAAGTAGAACTCAAATGTCTCTACACAGAAAATCACACACGCAATTCGACTCTGATTCAAACATAAGCTTAGAAATGAAAACGCAGCAAACGCAGGGAATTAAAACTCGGCAATTCTCGACAACAGTGTGATCTAGCAACTCAACATGAAACCACGCAGAGAACGAACGAAAAACAACATGAAAACGCTTGGACTACAACGAAGGCACTAACAACAACGATTAACAACAATAACAAACCAAGACTGCATAACTCAGCAAAGAAAATGATATGAACCACGAACAGAAAATTCGAATAAAAACAAGAATTCGATCTGTCGACTCAATACTCAGCCACAACAACACAAAAACGAACAGCAATTTAGCAACTCGCAGTTGAACAATCGAACGAACAGGATAGACTCGTGAATAAAAACACCATAGCTAACAAAGAAGAAAAGAAAATCAAAACAAAATTTAAAACAAGGAGAGGAAGTGGAAAAAAAGCTGGGATTATGCTTTTGTTTGAAGAAGAAGGAGGAGGTGGGGCGCTTGTAATGGAGGAAGAAAGATAGGGAATGGGGAAGATGGGTTCGAGTGAAAAAAAATAGAGATTAGCAGGGGAGAGAGATAAGAGAGAGAGAAAAAAAACAAGGGACTTGATTATATAAACAACAAACAAAAACAAATAAGGGGAGAAACTGGGCTTGGCATTTACTTGAACAGAAAGAAGAACTGGATTTGTATCTTAATTAGAACGAAAATAGGGGATATGAACTACTACAAATTAAATGAACTAAAAGCAGAAAAATAATACGTATAAATAAAAATTGGTTACAAGAGCTGCAGAAGAAAATTACAACTAAAATTTAAGAGGTGTTTTAAAACTAATCCTAATTCTAATCTACTCCTAATTCTAAGTCTAAGTCTAGGTGTCCTTTAAAGATGAGAACTACTTCCTATTTATAGGAAGAGTTAGCACACCATTTTCATAAAAAAATGAAATAATTACAAAACTTTACAACCAATTCAAAACACCAACTCCACCCACTCTCACTTTTCCAGATTCCTTGGCCGGCCAATATTATTGTGTAGATGGGTTTCGTAGAAATGCTTTTTATCCCGCACGACTTATAATTTTTTTAAATAATAAATAATTAATTTAATCCGAAAATTATAAAAATAAATATCTAATATTATTAGACATTTATAAATATAATTTTCTAATCAAATAAAATATTTATTAAAAATAAATAAATTCTTAAGCCTTAAGCTGCGGTCTTTTGAACTTTATTTCTTCATTTTGCCATTTCTTCATAATTTCTTGAATTTCCTGAAATAGAACAAAATTACTTATTAAAATACGAATTCAAACAATAAATAGGTAATAAAAATATGCAAAAGTATGCACTTATCAGTCGGTAAGAAGTTTATCCTTTTTTTTTGCCAAAGAAGAAGATTCGTTAATAAATCAAATGTTCGCCAATACATGACTAAATTCTGGATGAATATAGCTTAGAGTTAAGAAGTTTTTTTTTTTTTTTTTTGTCAAAGGTGAATTTCTCATTCATGAATTATATCGAAATACAATAAATGTACAAGGGATTTTTCATTCAAGAAAATTCATCATCTAACCGAAAAGCACGCATGTTGCTCCCGGATGTTTAGACAATAAAACCTTCAAGTCTGAAAGGAAGAACCTCACAATAGAAAGGCCTCATTAAAAAAACCCCAAGAGCAAAATCCTATGGGAAAAAACTCAAAGGGGAAAAAGATTGCCCTCAAGATATAAAAATACAACGTTTTACAACTTTTCCAAAAAATACTCATAACTACTAAATTCTTTTATAAGTCTCCATTGCCATAAGTTATAATTGCTTTACTTTCCTCTTCATCTTGGTTGCTCCATTACTGTAGATCGTCATCTCTGTTTTTGTAATCTACTCTACCCAACCAAAAAGTTAAAACGTATTAATCATCTAATTAAGTAAAACATATTACATGTTATTTTTGGGCGCTTTAAAGAAAGAAACAAGTAAACATTTATTAATTGTTAGTAGGGATGAGGTGAACGAATGAAGTCTGCAAGTTCGAAAAAAAAGTGTATATGTTTTATCTCGTTAAAATATCTGAAATTTGAATTTTTATCAAACAAACCTTTTATTTGAGCTTTACTTGAGAAAATATTTGTTTAGAGACATATTCGACAACAACTCACACATTTTTCACAAACTTCTACTGACTACTGCTTATGAACATTTCGTAAGTCTTGCTAATCATTGTGGCTATCCTGCATAGAAGGAGTTCTGGCCATAACATTGAGCAACCTTGTTTGCTTGCCTTTTAGCTAAACAAACTCTAAGCATAATTTCTAGACCTCAATTTAGCTTTACAGCTTTCTAAAGTGTGACCAACTTGACTTCCAGAATATTGTTAGACCTTCTGTCCAAAGTATTACAATTACAAGAGAATCACCCTCAACTGTAACTCTATCCATGTGAGAGCTTCTTCCATCCCAATAGGTTCAGCTTTAAAGACAGAAATTTCTCCGATAAACCGCATGCATTTGCCTCTTAAAACATGAACACTTAAAAGTTTTTTGCGACTGTAGTGAACATTTGTAGTTACAGTTAGGAACACAATTTATATCCCTTGAATGATTCATATATCAAGGTATTTCAATCAGCTTGTGAAATGCTAAGCTATTGACTCAAACTGATTCTACATATGTGCTGAGATACTGTTGGAAACGTAGATGAGCACAACAACAATTTATATAAGAAGAAATTACAATTTCTTTTCTTTCTCTCACACAAGCGCTTCAGCTCTTTCTTTCTCTCTTTTACACTTCAGTGTATTTTTCTTGGTGTGTTTCTTTAACAATACAAGCAGCCAGCTTGAACAAACATAAATTTACATCATTGCTTACATAATTATATCCTACATAATTGACTATTGTGTATGCATGCATTTGTTCAATTTTTAACATAGCCTACCATATATGACTATATATGTTTATCTTCTAGAGAGTTTGAAATTTCAACACTCCACCTCAAACTCGACTTTCCAGCCCGAGCCTCTCTTTCATTTTATGGAACACCTCCGGCTTCAATGGCTTCGTGAAAATATCTGCTAAATTTTCTTCGGTCCTGCAGTGCACAAGCTCCACAATTTTTTCATTCACCTGCTCTCGTATGAAATGATATTTGATATTGATGTGCTTGCTTCGACTGTGTGACACCGGATTTTTCGCAAGTGAGATGGCAGATTTATTATCCACATATATAGTAACCGGATCCTCCTTGACAAGTTTTAACTCGCCCAATATGTAGCCTAACCACATAGCTTGACATGCGCATGCTGCTGCTGCGATGTATTCTACCTCACATGTCGAGAGAGCAACTGTCTGTTGCTTCTTTGATGACCACGAAAATATTGTTGAACCGATATGAAAAGCATAACCTGAAGTGCTTTTCCCGTCATCCAAGTCACCACCATAATCACTGTCTGAGTAGCCAACTAATTTTGAATTTTGAGAATGCGTGTAGAATAGATCATGATCAAGTGTACCTTTAATGTACCTCAAAATTCTTTTAGCTACCATGAAGTGATCTTGCTTCGGCTTCTCCATGTACCTACTAACGAGTCCAACTGCATACATGATATCGGGACGAGTGAAAGTTAGGTACCTCAGACTTCCAACCAAACTTTTGAACAATGTCAGATTTACCGACTCTCTCGTTGAATCATTTCTGAGCTTTATGCTCATTTCTACGGGCGTGCTCACTGGCTTGAATTCATCCATTCTGAACTTGCTTAAAATCTGCTCGGCATATTTTTTCTGAGACATAAAAATCCCATTTTTGCTTTGCTTCACCTCGACTCCAAGAAAGTATGACATTTGACCAATATCTGTCATCTCAAATTCGTTAGTCATAACTTTCTTAAAATCTTTGAACATACCAGGGTTGTTGCCAGTGAAAATCATGTCATCCACGTACAAGCACACTATCATGATATCTCCCCCTGAATTTGTCTTTGTGTAGAGTGCATGCTCGTATGGACTCTTCACAAAACCGTTCTTCTGAAAGTGCTCATCAACCCTTGTATTCCATGCTCTCGGGGCTTGTTTCAACCAATACAGTGCTTTCTTTAGCCGGTTGACTTTATCTTCCTTGTCTTTCTGAACATATCCAGGAGGCTGCTCAATATAGACCTCTTCTTCGAGATACCCATTCAGGAATGCTGACTTCACATCCATCTAAAAAATCTTCCACTGGTTCTGAGCTACAATAGCTGTAAGAAATCTGATGGTATCAACTCTTTTAACTGGAGCAAATACCTCATCGTAGTCAATCCCATATCTCTGCTTGTAGCCTTTAGCCACTAGCCTTGCCTTGTGCTTTTCAACTTTGTCTTCTTGATTTGTCTTGGTCTTATAGACCCATTTGACACCAATAGCTTTGTGTCCTTCTGGAAGACTTGTAAGCTCCCAAGTATCATTCTTCTTGATTGCACCAATTTCTTCATCCATAGCCTTATTTCATTTGCTTTCTTCAGAAGCTTCCTCAAATGTCACTGGATCATATTCAGCCATCAAACAAAATAGTGAATAATCAAAGGTAGTTTGTATCGGACTTGTTACCTCATAAATACTATCCAGACTCCGCATTTTTCTGGGTGCTCCCCCTGAACTGCTGTTACTGCTGCTTCCTGAACTCGATGGTGTCGAGGCAGGAGTTTGCTGATTTGGACTTTGGGGAGGAGTTGGATCATCATCTCCACCATCTTCTATGTTGGAGTCATCACCATCATCACCATCATCACCATCATCATCATCATCATCATCATCATCATCATCATCATTAAAGAATAAGCCTGCAACTTTTCTTTCTTCCTCGCTCCATCTCCAGTAATCAGATTCATCAAACTCAACATCTCAAGAAATGATTAATTTCTTCGTGAGAGGATTATAGAGTCTTTACGCCTTGCTCCTTTTGTCATATCTAGTAAACATGCACTTCTCGCCTTTATCATCCAGCTTCTTCCTTTTCTGATCAGGAACATGGGCATATGCAATACATCCAAAAATTCTGAGATGTCCAACTGATGGTTTACTACCACTCCATGCTTCATTTGGAGTTTTGTTTCTAACACTTTTTGTTGGACAGCGATTCAGCAAATGAACTGCACATAACACGGCTTTAGCCCAAAAAGTTCTTGGCATGTGCTTTACTTTCACCATACTCCTTGCCATGTCTAGAATGGTGCGATTCTTCCTCTCTGCAACACCATTTTACTGTAGAGTATATGCCGTTATCAACTGATGATTTATTCCATGTTCTCTGCATAAGCTTTTGAACAGATTTGAAGTATACTCGCCTCCTCTGTCCGATCTAAGTACCTTCAAATAATGACCACTTTGTTTTTCTACCAAAGCTTTGAACTCCTTGAATTTATCAAGAGCCTCCACCTTTTCTTTCAGACTATACACCCAACTTTTTCTACTAAAATCATCAATAAAAGTTAGGTAATACCTATTTCTGCCAAGTGATGGAATATCAAATGGACCAGCAATATCACTGTGAACAATCTCCAATGGCCTTCTAGCTCGCCATGATTTTCCAACGGGAAAACTTTATCGATGTTGCTTTCCCTTAACACAAGCTTCACACAACTGATTTGGTTCGTTGATTGCTGGAAAACCGTCCACCATCTTTGTCTTTGACAATAGTTTTAATCCAGAAAATCCAAGATGACCGAATCTTAAATGCCATAACCATGAGTCATTTTTAATGACTGACTTCAAACACTTCTGCACCTCCGTTTGCATATCAAGAGTGAAGAGACGATTCTTTGACATCTCCACGTATGCAATTAATTCTCGAATCTGATTTTTGATGATCAGAGAATTATCCTGCATCTGAATATTATATCCCTTTTCCATAAGTTGGCCAAGACTGATGATATTACTTTTCGAAGTAGGTATATAATAAACATCATTTATATACTTCTTATCACCTTTCTTTGACACAATCGTAACAGTGCCTTTTCCTTTGACTGGAATCTTCGATGAGTCACCAAAAGTAACTTCTCCACTGATGGTGTTGTCTATCTCTGTAAATAATTCCTTGTGGCCACGCATGTGATTGCGGCTCCCGAATCAAGATACCATGTATTCTTCTTGCCTTCGTCATCTCCTTTGTAAGTGAGGAACATAGCGGAACCCACATCTTTGTCTTCTTTTGCTGCGGCAAAATGACTTCTTTCTTCTACTTTTGGAGATCTACACTCATAACTGAAGTGACCATATTTGTTACAATTATAACATTGTAATTGAGACTTATCACCTCGTTGTTGGAATCCGCCTCTTCCTCAACCTCTGAAATTTTGACCATGACTAGATGGTTGATAACCTTAAGAATTCTGGCCTCTGTTGAAGGATTGTCTTCCACGTCCTTGTCCACCTCGGTAGCTACCTCTATAGCCACCTCTGCATGTGAAGAACTGCTACTGCCGGAACTGTCACCGATGGATACTTTACTTTGCAACGCCTTTTCCAAATGGCTTGCATCATCATATTGGTTCATCTGCTGCTCATGCGCTTGAAGTGAACCAACTAGCTCATCAATAGAAATCGTGGACAAATCTTTCGACTCCTCGATAGCAGTAACAACATAATCAAATTTTCTTGTTAGCGAGCGAAGGAGCTTTTCCATGACCCGAACATCATCAAGACTTTCGCCATTTCTTTTCATATCATTTGTCACCGTTTTCAAACGCGTAACATATTCACCGATATTCTCTGAAGTCTTCATTTTGATATTTTCAAATTCGCCACGAAGAACTTGGAGCCGTACCTTTTTCACTTTCTCGACACCTTGGAATGATTTTTGTAAAATCTCCCACGCCTCTTTTGCTGTCTTTGCATTTGAATTTTTTTCGAAGGTGGATTCGTCGACACCTTGAAAAATTGTGTATAATGCCTTGTTGTCTTTTTTCCGAAATTCTTTTAACGCCGTCTTCTCGGCATTAGAAAGTGCTGCTTCAGCGGTAGCATCTTCGTGCTCGCTATAGCTGCTTTCAACGATATCCCAATTATCGTACGAACCGAGTAACACCTTCATTTCGATACTCCAGTTTCCATAATTTACTATTCCTTATGAACAGTGCTTCGTATGAACAATACCGTATGTATGAACAGTACTTCGTCTTCTATGGCGTGAACAGTGCCGTCGGAATAGTACTTGCCGGAAAATTTGTAGAATTTTTAGAATTTAACAACCAAGCTCTGATACCACTTGCTGGAAACGTAGATGGGCACAACAACAATTTATATATAGGAATAAATTACAATTTCTTTTCTTTCTCTCACACAAGAGCTCCAGCTCTTTCTTTCTCTCTCTGGGTTTTTTTCTAATATGTCCCATTTTAAAAGGTCAATTATAATTGTGTCCTATATTTATTTATAATTATAAATATATCCCATTTTTCTAATATGTCCTATTTTTATTATAACCATGATTAACTAACTAACTAACTACACATTCTTAAAAGAAATTTTTGTCCTCTTAGTTAAATGAAAATTGTACTAATTAGTAATTACTATTAATTACTTAAATGAAAATTGCACTTAAATGAAAATTGATATTTATAATTAAAAGACATTTTTCTAATATCATACCCATTTTTCTAGTATGCCATGATTTTTATCTGTTTCCTCCAGTATGTTGTTCTCCAGTATGTTGTTCTCTAGAAGCTCCGTGTCATGTACTGCTATCTCTGTACCCAGCCTCGCCTGTTTTTTCAATAATAAATTGTCTGGCTTTACAAAAACAAAACTAATAGGTGTTACTATGCCCCTGCGGGGCTAGAGGAGGGAGGAGGTGGGTGTAAGAGAAAAATAGGGGTATTCTAGTCTTATTTAGTATAAATATATATATAATTATATGTATATAAGTTATATATGAGTTAAATTTAATCATGGGACATATTTATAATTATTCAATAAAGAGGGACATATTTATAATTGACTTGTTAATTTGGGACATATTAAACTAATACACTTCTCTCTCTTACACTTCAAGTGTATTTTTCTTGGTGTGTTTCTTTAACAATACAAGCAGTTCTTTTATAGGGTTGAACGAACATAAATTTACATCATTGCTTACATAATTATAGCCTACATAATTGACTATTGTGTATGCATGCATTTGTTCAATTTTCAACCTGGTCTACCATATATGACTATATATGTTTATCTTCTACAGTGAAACTTCAACAGGATCATATGCGATTTCCAGTTTACAATCAAAGAAAAAGATAATACGTCAGATTAAATTTATGGCATCCTCGGTTCCTCACACAATTTAGTGCGAAATTTGATATTAATTTATTCTAACATAATTTTTTTTTAAAGAAACTAAATTTTAGAAATATCAATCTAACTTTTCTCACAAAAATAGACATTATGCCGACTAGAGACATCATTCTAGTTATATACATGCCGATAATTATTTTAATCTTTTGAAAATATTGACATGAATCTTTAATGGAGATCATAAGTTATAACTTAGCAAAAAAAAAAGATCATAAGTTATAATTCTTAATTTGTTAATTAATAAGTCATCGACATTTGTTTAGTGACAACTTGAATTCACCTTTCATACACTTTATCTGTATACTAATACTAATAATGTGTGTTAAAATGAAATCACTAAACCTTGCCACAAAGAAATTAAATAAGAAACGCTGAACTAATCATCATGATCATTAACAATGAAAAACATAATGAAGATTATCAGCTTCGAAGAGCTCTCTAGACCTGGTGTTATAAAGTATGTGTAATTTGTAAATATGCAGAGGCTACAGCATTGCACGAGCTCATGTTTATGGGATGATGCTCAATCACTTGCTCACACCATAGAAGCACCTTCATTTCTTTCATGCTGAATATCCTTCTTACCTACTGGCATCCATGTCCAGCATGCTTTGGCGTCTCGAAACGCTTTCTGTTGCAGGCTCCCTTCCTTTTAGCCTGTACTATCTGCTATATAAAGATGCTCCTCACAAACCACCCTTCATTATAAATACGAGATAAAAGAGAGTGATTATACAGAAGTTGTTCCAATTTTATTGATAGCTGTCATGGAAAAGTACAAACTATTTCCAGGGGTTTTGTTTTCGATGGTCTTGTGCTTGGGGTTCTATAGTAATGCAGCTGTTGGAGGCGCTAGAGAAAGGAAGCTATGGACTAATGGGATTCATGTTACAAATAGATGGTTCAGGAATGGTAGAAGTGGAAGTATTGGATCAGGTCCTGTTTCAAGGAAAATGTCTAGTGTAACAGAGGAAATGCAGGATAAAAACAATGAGGCTGCCTTTGGTGGTACTGTTGGTCCTGAAGGAGCTGTAAGTCCTGGAGGACCTGTTGTTCCTGGAGGAGCTGTTGGTAATAGTGGTGTGGGTGCTAGTGCTGGAGGTGCTGGTTCTGGTACTGGCAGTGGTATTGGTGTTGGGATTGGCAATTGCGGAAAAGATTGGAGAGGCACTCCTCGATGCATTCCTGGTGTTGGTATTGGTGTAGGGGTTGGTGGGGGGAATGGTGGTGGTGGAGGTGGGGGTGGTGTAGTTGGAGTTGTTGGGAATGTTGGAGGGGAAGGTGGAGGCAATGCTTTAGGTGTTGGATACAGTGGTGTGTATGGTTCAGAAGTTAAGGGTGGGGAAATTTCATACGGTTCAGGTGGTGGAGGACTCGGGAATGACTTAGGTGCTAACAAGGGTGGGAGCTTTGGAAACAGTGGTGGATACGGTACAGGAGGTGGAGGCTGGGGAATTTCATATGGTTCAGGTAGTGGAGGACTGGGGTCTAGTTTTGGTGGTTACAAGGGTGGAAACTTCGGAAACAGTGGAGGGTTTGGTCCAGGAGGAGGCGGGGAAGGCATTGGGAATGGGAAAGGATATGGTGGCGGGGAAGGCATTGGTATTGGAAGTGGGAAAGGATATGGTGGTGGGGGTGGGGGAGGATATGGTAATTATGGAGGTGGAAGGCATGTGGAAGCTCATGAAGTCCGCACTCTTGATCATTCCAGCAAGAACTAATTATGTCAAGGAATGGTACAAGTTCGCTATTAGTTAATTGTGGTAGGAAGAGAATGGGTAAACTCAGTTCTCTATTAAGAATTTTGTACCATAACTTTATATGTTAATTGTAATTTCAAGCATTTCCTAGCTAGTCTATCTTCTATGTATCAGTTTAAGGTAAACCTCATCAATAGTAATAATGTGCTTAGATCCACAATCCAGCATTACAACTGTTAATATTTTTTCAAAGATAGGTTAACTAGATGTTCAGATGCAACCGCGCAAGATATACAGAAGCTTTTACAAGTACACAAAACATGCAAATAGCAGGAATTAACAGTCCTAGAATTTGCAACATACAGATCATAAATCAACGACAATGATAACAATGTAAAATAACCGTGTGATCAGCACGAGCACACCCTATACACTTGGCAGCAAGAAGTACTCTTGCTAAATCATCAGTATACTGTATTCTTGTCACTCTTGACAAGAAAAATGAAGCCAGCTGGTAAAGAGAAGAAAATCTGATAAAATCAATTTCTAATTAATTACATGTGCAATCATCATTATTCCGGTGATACAGAATGTGAACATGAATCAAAAAGATAATTAGGTCTATCTCTTGAACTTCGGAAACTACTGAGATTTTTCGATTTTAGATCTTAATAAACAATATTTTAACCAGTAATAGTGCAACAATTAGTTACATAATCAGGACATGCAACTTGCACTAAAGTTGAGATTCAGCTTTAATTTAAAATGAAACCAACCATACACAAAAAAAAAAAATGCCCAGAAGATCTTTTAAGCCAGTTCTGAGAGTGTGCTTGTTTCATCATTTTACAAAAATTGCATTAATCAATTTAGGAAAATTATACTAAATCATGTATGACAAACTACTTGCATCGTACTTTATCAATTTTTTTGTTCTGTTTTGGTATCGGAAAATTTCCTTCTGAGAAAGTACTCAAAGTATTAGCACTTACTGCGACTCATTCTTTAAGGCCATGTTTGTTTCATAGGATTAAGTAGGGGATAGGACTATAATCCATTAAAAATTTTAATCCTATGTTTGTTTTTAAAAATTTACTTGAGATTAGATTAAGGATTATAATCCTTTAAAATAACAATCCCATGTTTGTTTGGGTAGGATTCACAAAATCTTCAGCTGTGAGTTTTGCTCTGAAGAAATAGACACAAACTGGTTCTATCATTGTAGTCATTGTGATCTCTCGTTTCATCTCGGGCCCTGCTTTGTTTTATATCATGATTGAGCAACCGGTGTCATTCCAGAACTTATGGACAGTCCATCCACCTGATCACATCCAGCTTGAACTAAAAGGAAGGTTGGTATTACTTAATGAAGGTATTACAATAAAGAATTAATTAATGTACTGTAAACAAATTTGTGGACTTTGTCTACTTAAAATATGCACAGTGTAATTAAAATTTCGTCACTCACTGGATTATAACCTTGGTGACCCTAGAATACAAAAACAACTCTGCTAAACTTGTACTTTGCATATATGGTTGCCAAGGGCCCAAGAGTCATGTTGTATGGGGTGCACTATTATGGGGGTCGAACCGTTTAGTTTTGAACAATAGTGATTGTTGTGCAAAAAATTCACACGACACCCCGAGAAAGCCTCGCCGGAATAACGGGAATTATCCTTGGTTTTCGGATAAATAACAAACCGAATAGCTGTACCAAAACAGGGCAGCTGAACCTAATAATGGTATTTTATGTTTTTTGGGCTGAGTTAGCAAGTTCACCGGACAATAATGGCAAAAATCCGGCCAAGTATGTCCAGGAATGTATTACTTAGGGTACACGTGCCTTGTGTATTAGAAAAGTAAAAAACCGAACCCCTTGCTAATTGCCTACATATCCTATTTATAGGAATCAAGCCCTAATGTAGTTCTTTTAGGTTAGGAATCCTTTCCTTGTCCATTAAGCCACGAAATTGATAGAATTTAATCCTCCCTCCAGTGTTTATCTCGAAGTATTTGTGTAGAAATATGACTTTTCCTTAAATCAGCTAGCCCCTTAGTAGAGTCCTATTCGAAGTAGAACTCCCAAATCCTACTCATATGAGAACTCCATGTACATATCGACATATATCACAAATATCCAATATTTATCATATTAGAAACGTGTATTTCCATGAAATAAATTGTTAAAAGGACTCAACTCGTATTTCCTACAAATTAGGAGTCAATCCTTATCCGTTCGACCAGCAGAGGTGGAACCTGTGAGCCCACCTGCACCTACACAGCTTCCCTAAAAAGTGAACCTCCACCTCCAGAGCTTCCCTCTAGAGGTACACCTCTTTTCTTCCAGCAACCTTGTTCCTACCTTTTAAACACCCTACCAGGCCTCTAACATCTATGGGCCCAAAGCCAAACCCATTACCAATTTTTGGGCACAACAACTACCCCCCGGTTCCTTGTAGCTATAAAATACACAAGGAACCTTGCTACCTCTTCTCAGATTCAGCTTCACTTTTTATGTCCAGCTCCAGCATATCATCTTAACATCTCATATATTTCGCAATAACCTTGCCATAATTAAGCCAGTAAAACCTTTCCAAAGATTCCACGATTTCCTTTTAAATTAAAACCTAAGCTACTCCCATTATTAAAGAATTTAGAAAATCAAAACAAATTTTTTCCAAGCCCAGGTTTCTCTAATTTAACTCCTTCCAGGAAATACTTTCTTCTCAATAATTCTTTCTAAAAAGATAAATATTTTAACACTTTAAATAAATATCCCAGAATTACTCTTGAAAAAACAACCTCTCCAATTAAAATTATACCGGGACTTTCATTTCCTTCTTCAAAAGCCGTGTCATATACCAATTCAGCTTCCTATCGGTACATATTCCAATGCAACCATTACTCCTACCCGAACATAATTCATTTTCACACGCCACAATCTCTCTTCCTTTACTCTACATATTTTTTATATATATATCAACACCCATTCGTCCTCTTTTCCTTTTTCTTTTACCACAAACACATACTCTCTTCCTCTCCCACCGGTTCATCTTCCAAAGAGAAGCTCTACTCCGGAGAACCATCCCGGCGATACTCTCCGACTCCAACCACTTTAATCCTTCTAACTATCATCCAGGTATAATCCCTTTTTACTCCTTTCAATGAACTGATTTACTGCTGTGTTCTTAATTGCATGACTTAATTTGATTCCGATCTAAACTTGTACATGCATATTTAGACACACACTGTCACCATATTACACGAATCATCTTGTTATATTATTTGCCTTCTAATTGATCTTAAACCGAGTATCCTCTTTCCATAACCTCGATATTTTCTTGGAATCGAAACCCTAGAATCCAATTCGTACTGATCTTCATTCGAAAACCCATTAGTGTTATATGTTTTTTTTGTAAAAATCCATGTGTAGTTCTCCTTTTCTAGAAACCAGTTATTGTTTATTGTTATAATGCATGTACCAATCCTTGTTTTTAATTAAATTTGTATAAGTAATGTGTGCATCATATACGAATACCCAATTTAAGAAGAATAGTAAAGATTCCTTGATAGGCGTACCTGTGCCTAGCTAGCTGTTTAGGCGAACCTGGCCTTTCATTCGCTCCTGGCCGTTTGTATGTGCTTATCCGCACACACCTGTTAAAACACCTCACTTGGGAAACTCGCTGATCACCTACTCATCTTGCTTCACTTTGTGCAGATGTCTGGTAGATCAGATGCAGCTAGCTCCCAGCATTCTACCTCTGAGGAGATGACCCACTCCCCAGAACTTCCTAACACAGTCCAGCTTCCCCTTGACCCAATTTCCAGAACTAACCCATCTTTCACCGTAAGTGCCAGGACTCGTTCCAAGGTCAAACTAATAGATCATTCAAAAACTCGTTTATCAAACACCAACCTTTTCACTCACAATACCAGGGACACTCGACCAGCTATCCTTGTATCCTCCTCAGATGAACAAATGTCACTAGAATCCACAACGCCAAACCTTCTTCTTACTGCTGATGAAGCTTCCTCTGTAAAAGCTACCCCTTCACATACTACCTCAACAGCTCCTCCTAGAACTGATTCTGTAACAGGTGAATTAGAAAACAATACCTTTGAAAAACCTCCTGCCACCCTATCTTGTGAAAATTTGAGTAGCTCTATGACTGCCCCCTTATTAAAGAAGCTGACACAATCACACCACATAGGCTGTTCTTTAGTCATCCCCTCTCCTGAAGAGAGATGTCACAAATTCGATATGTTTGAACCAGGCCAGCTTCTACCTAAAGCTGTTTTGTCAGCCCAATTTTTTAGATTGGGATTATCTCTGCCTTTACACCCCTTTATCCAAGAGGTTCTCGAATTCTTTGATTTAGCTCCTATCCAACTCACCATCAACTCATATCGCATGGCGATGCGTATGTATATCCTTTACCATACCAGATTCAACAAGACTCTTTCTGCTCGAGAGCTGGGATATTTTTACCAGCTTAAACAAACTGGCAAGGACTCATGTTTCTTTTATCTATCCGCCTGGAGTGTCCATGAAGGCCAATGTTTCAGAAGCTGCAAGAGAGGGATGAGTGGGTGGCTCAAACAGTTCTTTTACTGTTATGACTGCCCTCAATTAAGAATTGATTTTAACCTGTCTGTGAAAATACCTGCAAAATCCTCTTTAAGAGGTCGAACCTTAGAGCGTGCTGTAGAGGCGCTAAGTTTGTCAGCTGGGTTAGGGAATGGCCTTAGTTTGCTAACCCGTGACAACCTTATGAGTTGTAATTTCATTCCTGGGAGAGGTACCCTTATTCAGACCAGCTAAAATTATTTTCCTTCCTCACACCATGCTCATCAATAATATAGGCACATAATTATGATAATTTTAAGTATTTTTGTTTGATAACTTGCTCACCAATTTCCATATTGTTTAATCTTTGCAGAAATGGCTTCAGGAATTCCCTCTTTTAACAAGAAAACAACCAAATATGAAGAGATGTTTACTGATGACGAAGATGACAAGGTCACCCCTATTGCACCTACTCCTATCTCGAAGATTAAAGTCCCATCTCCTAATTTAGAAAAATCATCCACCTCTTCAAAAAGAAAGTTACCACCTCCTCTCCCTGAAGCACCTCGAGCTTCTGCCTCTGCTTCTCGCTCTGCTAAAAAGGCTAAGACATCTCCTTTCCTGGACCTCGGAAATTCTGGTCCCCATATGCAGTATTTCTTTGAGATGGCAGGAAACTAGATTCCTGAGGAGGCCATAGCTGCTTGGGACAAATTGTCACTAGCTGAGGGTGCACGAGCTGCCCTTCATGCCAATGCCCAGAGTTTGTTTCATTATCTTAAGCATGGTGAGAAGATTGTGGAGACAGCTTGAGGTGACCAAAGACTTGCTGAGGAGGTGAAACAGCTCAAACAGTCTATTAAAGCCAAGGATGATGAGAAGAAGAAGTATATGGATGCCAATAGGAAGCTCAAGTCTACTGAAACCAAGTTGATAAAGGAACGTGACCAGCTGGCCAATTCAGTTGCTGCTCTTGATGCAGAGAAAGAGGAGCTGGTTTCTTCCCATGCCAAGCAAATTCACGAGCTAGAGCTAAAAATGGAAGCTATGAATGTCAAGCTAGCTGAGGAAAGGTCCGTTCAAAAGGAGAAGAGGAAGGAAGCCTATGGTATAGGCTATAATGCGGCCATCAATGACTATATCGAATCCACCTACCTTCGATTCCCCGATCTAGACTGGTCTCAGCTAGGCGAAGATGCTGTGAAAGCTGTGGAGGACATCAAGAAGAGGGAAGCTGCTACTGCTAAGGTGGACTCCATTGATCCAGCTGATATGGAGAAAGAGGTGGAGGTTCCCTCGGAAGATCCAGCTGAAGCTAAAGCAGACGCCTCTAACACAGCTACCCCTGTTCCTCCTACTCCAAGGGCTGAGGTATCTCCTGACACCCCTACTCCTTAACTCCTTGAAATTAAAAACCTTGCCTACCCCTGCGTGGGTTTAAACTTTTGAATTACTTTTCATGGCCTTGGTGGCTATTAACTTTGAATTTCTATGAGGTCGTGGGCTCCTCGTATTGCCTCACAAGTTGTATTCCATAACTTTTGCTTCCCTTAATTATGCATCTTGTTTTTTCATACATTGCCATGTTGTCCATATGAGGTTGCCAAATAAAAACATTCCAGTGATAAAGCGCATACCTAAACCAGGATGCAAGCCTTTCACTTGTAACCAAGTAAAAATGTCAAACTCATCACAAACGTATGCCAACATAAATACCTATCTTAACATTTCCTATTAAGTAATTGTTTCCATTTAGAGTTAACAGAGAACAACCCAGGTGTATTGATTTGTTTAAAAAGATACAAGGTGATCCCTGTTTCCGAAATCCACCTAATACGTATATCATGAAGCTTCCCTTAACATGATTTAATACGTTTGCGGGTCATATTCATTATCCAGCCAATCCTTTTTTTCAAGTATGAAGTATCCTGTTTAATCCGTCATAAGACCCTTATGAATGATTATCAAGATATATGTGTAAAATTCCAAAGTAAGGTAGAGCTTCCCATTTGCTCGCACCTTACCTTTCCGCATAGAGAGTGATCATATGGCCAATGCCTCGGTTCCCATATGACTTTGTTTTATTTTGCAAAAAGAATCCATAAAACTTTTTTCCAGAAATATGAACACAATGCGCCTCATATGTGAGCTTCGCTTTTTTTAACCAGCTGAAGCTTATTGCCAATTTTTATGTAAGTTATTCCACTTCATGTAGCCTGAATTTTGGCTCCTACATGATACATTTTTTTTCCTTTGGCTCTTCATGCGCCCAGATTCCCTGGGATTCGCATGAACCTGATAGTATATTTCCAGAGCAGCTTCCATACTGGAACCTCCTCATAGGTGGACCAATTTTGTGAACCTCTTTCCATGAGGTTCCTCATGTACCATAATCCATTCCAAAATCCATTACCATAATCCATTCCAAAATCCATATATGTATATATATTTTATTCCAATTTTTGTTATACTCCAATTTTTTGGCTTCCTATATTCAAGAAATTTTTCGAAGGGGAGGTGGTATAACCTACTACCCCCCAAGTTCTTTAATCATGTTACCAACTATGATGGAGAACTTAAAACCACCCATTTACGCATATGTTTCCATACTACTTCCATAAAGCATATAAGGAACAAAACATAATTCAGAAGCAAAACATGTTATATATAAAAGAAAGCAACAAATTTATTGGCCTCATGGAAGCAAAAATTCACGAAATTTCCTATCGGTGAGGTGTACATGCACTACCCCCCCGAGCATAGCAAGACAAAATCAAATCATCTACTTGTCCTAAAGATGGCAGCTATAACTAATAAACTACCTTTATTAATCCTATACCTGAAAGAGGTCTACTTAAAAGCGTTACCTGAAAAAAGCACCTACTGGTAATATTTCCTCAAATGTTCGGCATTCCATGCCTTAGGGATCAGCTTCCCATCCAGATCAGTTAGATGATAAGTTCCTTCCCAAAGAACCGTCTTTATAAGGTAAGGTCCTTCCCAATTGGCACCAAACGCACCATGACCAGGTACCCTCATGTTGGGTAGTACCCTCCTTAAAACCAAATCACCCACCTTCAATGGGCGAGCTCGTACCTTCTTATCAAAATATTTCCGTGTACGCTGCTGGTATGCAGCCAGCTTCAGCTGTGAATTCATGCGCACCTCTTCAACAAGATCCAGGTACAAGCGATGATTCACCTCATTATCTTCCGGGTTATAATTTTCCCTCCTGAATGAGCCGGCTCCTATCACAACAGGCACCATTGCCTCACACCCATATGCCAAAGTGAATGGAGATTCACCTGTTGTAGTTCTTGGAGTGGTATTATAAGACCATAATACCATTGGAAGCTCCTCCGGCCAGCTTCCCTTTCGCTCCTCCAGCTTGGTTTTTAGAGTGTGTTTTATTATCTTGTTTACAGCCTCCGTTTGACCATTGCTTTGGGGGTGGCAAACAGCTGAGAACCCCTTTTGAATTCCAAGGTCTTCACACAAGCCTCGCATCTCTTTGCTGTCAAATTGCTTCCCATTGTCTGAGATGAGCTTATAAGGTACTCCATACCTACAAACTATAGCTCGAAACACAAATTCCTTCAATTTTGCAGCAGTTATGGTAGCTAAAGGTTTCGCTTCAGCCCACTTTGAAAAGTAATCCACTGCAACGACTGCATATTTTACTCCGCCTTTACCCTTGGGAAGCTCCCCAATTAGATCGATACCCCAAACCGCAAAAGGCCAAGGACTGGTGAGGGGTTTAAGGGGTACAGCTGGGTTGACACCCAATTTCGCGAACCTCTGACAGCGATCACATGCTCGAGTGTACTTGTGAGCATCTCTTTGCAAAGTCGGCCAATAATACCCTTGACGAAGTATTTTGTGTGCCAATGAGGTTCCCCCAGAGTGGTTACCACAAATCCCCTCATGGATCTTCCTCATGATATACTCACATTCGTCTCCAGAAATACACCTTAGCAAAGGCTTATTAAAACCTCTCTTATACAAAATTCCTTTATAGATCACATACCTTGCCGCTTTATATTTCAATTTCCAAGCTTCATCCTTATCTTCTGGCAAAACTCCCCTAGTGATGTACTCCACTATTGGAATCATCCAGTGATCCTCCACTGTAGTTTCCACATTCAAAATCTCAATCTTTGAAATACTCAGTTGATGCTGAACCTCAAGGGGAATGACTCCTAACAATGTAGCTTCCCTTTGAGAGCCTAGCTTAGCCAGCGCATCTGCATTCGCGTTCTCCGACCTAGGAATCTGTTCTAGATTCACCTCCCTGAATCTCTTCACCAATTCCTGTGCATACCTCATGTACAAATCAGTACGAGGGCCTCGAGCCTGAAACCCTCCTTTAATATGCCAAACCACCAACATTGAATCACTAAAGACGGTCAAATTTTCCACCTTCATTTCTAAAGATAGCTTCAAACCGGCAATCAGAGCTTCGTACTCCGCGTCATTATTAGTTGCGTAGAATGAAAAATGAATAGCACTCTGCAACTTGTGTCCTTTGGGGCTTACTAGCACTATGCCAGCTCCTGCTCCATTAGAGTTAACTGCCCCATCCACATACAAAGTCCACCACGGAGCGTAATTTTCCACAGGTACCTTTGAAACAGGTAGCTCTCCAACAGCTAGCTCACCCGAAGGTAGCTCACCAGCAGGTAGCTCACCTGCAGGTATACATTTGTTTCCACCTACCTCAAAGGATGGAGGAAATTCCAACAGAAAGTCAGCCAACGCTTGCCCTTTTATTGCAGACCTCGGCTTGTATTCATCATCAAACTGTCCCAATTCAATAGCCCACTTCATCAACCTTCCAGAAGCTTCTGGTTTATGTAACACCTGCCTTAGCGGGAAAGAAGTCCGTACCTCAACCTTGTGAGACTGAAAGTAAGGTCGAAGCTTCCTTGAAGCAAGAATCAATGCATAAGCTAGCTTTTCCATGTTAGTGTACCGGGTTTCTACATCCAGCAATCTCTTGCTTACATAATACACCGGAAGCTGCACTTTCCCTTCCTCTCGAACCAAAACCGTACTAATAGAATACTCAGAAACTGCTAGGTAAAGTATCAAGACCTCACCGTCAACTGGTTTAGAAAGGAGCGGGGGGCTACCCAGCTGTTCCTTTAGCTTCTCAAAAGCAGCTTCACATTCATCTGTCCACTCAAAGTTCTTTCCTTTCTTAATTGCTGAAAAGAATTCCTTACACCTATCTGAAGATTTTGAGACGAACCTGTTCAGAGCTGCAACCCTTCCTGTTAACGACTGAACCTCCTTCACGCTCCTAGATGACCTCATTTCTAACAAAGCAGGGTTAGCCTCAATACCCCGGTGATTAACCATGAACCCGAGAAACTTCCCAGATTCGACCCCGAATACACACTTTTGAGGATTGAGCTTCATTCTATATTTCCTCAATATGTCAAACATTTCTGCCAAGTGCGAAACATGATCAGCTGCCTCTTTTGACTTTACCAACATATCGTCAACATATACTTCCATTGTTTTCTCAATTTGATCCTTGAACATCATGTTTACCAGACGCTGATACGTAGCTCCCGCGTTGATTAGACCAAAAGGCATCCCAATGTAGCAATACATCCCCCTATCTGTTATAAAGGAAGTATGTTCTTGGTCTGGGCCATACATAGGAATCTGATTATATCCTGAATATGCGTCCATAAAGCTCAGCAGGGCATGCCCAGCAGTTGCATCCACCAGCTGGTCAATATGAGGAAGCGGGAAGCTATCCTTTGGGCACGCTTTATTCAAGTCTGTAAAATCCACAAAAGTACGCCATTTTCCATTGGGCTTTTTGACCAGCACTGGATTTACCAACCACATGGGGTAAAAAGACTCCCTCACCAAACCAGCTGCCAATAATCTGTCCACCTCTTCTCTCAAAGCGGAAGCTCTTTCACCACCTATAGCCCTTCTTTTCTGCCTTACCGTTTTCGCTTCCGGATCAATATCAAGACGATGACACATTACCTTTGGGTCTATCCCAATCATGTCTGAATGATCCCAAGCAAACACGTCCACATTCTTTCTAAGGAAGCTCACCAGAGCTTCTCTCATATTCGGATCCAGCTGTTTTCCAACTTTCAGCTCCTTACTAGAATCAGTGTCATCTACCATAAAAGATATAGTGTCTCCTGCAGTACCAGCTTTTTCTCTGGATTCGGGCATCCTAGGATCCAAATCAATTTCCAACAGGCTCCCTTTATCATCCACCTGGGCAGATTCAGGTACCTCTTTCTGCGATTGCTCTAAGATTTCCGCCTCATCGAAGTCACTGTCATTGACTTCTTCCACGATGCCTTCAACAAAATCATCATTGCCGTTTCCATTTTTCTGTTGAGGTGCCTCCAGCATAAGCACCTCCCTTCCAGTACCTTCCCCCAAAAACGAAGCTACATCCACGTAAGGGTCTTCATCTGGATGTTGCACAATCATAATTGTATTGCAGGATTCTTTCTCACATACCCCTCCTTTCCTTTGAGAGGACTCTTCAGCCGAAGTATTTGGAAGTCCCAGATAGCGGTAACAGTTGTCAGTTGTTCCGCCATCTACCAACAGCAAGTGTTTTGAAGTTTGCTCAGCAGTACGCAAGGCCTTACCGTAACATTCTCGTGAGTCTGACTGACATCCTCGTAGGCATCCAATCCCATTAGGAGTTGGAAATTTCATCGAGAGATGGTAAATAGAAGTCACCACACGCATCTCCTTCAAGAAAGGCCTGCCCATGATAGCATTATATGATATGTCTTCGTTCACAACCATAAACTCTGCAACCTGGGTTGCCACATAAGGTTCACTCCCCATCCTGATTGGGAGTTTCACACGTCCCACAATCTGAACTGGACCTCCAGTAAGTCCATATAAATCGTTGTAAGAAGGAAACATTTCTTTATACAGGAGACCCATTTTTTGGTAGGTATCGTAAGCTATTATGTTACAAGAGCTTCCATTGTCCACCAAAATTCGATGCACATTCATTCCCCCAATGGAGAACATGACCACCAGAGCATCATTATGTGAGTGGTGCACATGCTTTGCATCTTCTTCAGTAAAAGTGATGTCTGCAGCTTCCCCCTTAAACAGCTTTGGGGGCCTTTCAGCCAGATGGAAGACATTAGTAAGGGGAGCTCCTTTAGCCTCCCGAGCAAAATTTTTCATAGAGTTCCTGCTTGTGCCTCCAATGTATAGACCTCCTATTATGGTACGGATACTATTCGCCCTTGCTGTACGATCAGGTACCATTTTTTCTGCCTCCTTTCTCTCTTTCTCATCTTTATACTTTTTCGCCTCTTGCGCCACAAACTCTGTAAGGTATCCCTTCCTAATTAAATCCTCAATATGATCCTTCAAGTGACGACAGTCAGCTGTCTCGTGTCCGTTTGCATCATGAAATGCACAGTATTTTCCTAGGTCCCTCCTCCCAGGTGGACCGATACGGGTTGGCTTCCTGAACACTCCAGCTTTGTCCCCAACCGCAAACACGTGTTCAAGAGGTGCCGCCAATGGGGTATACTCTGAATATCTATTATAATTCTTCAAGGGTGGGGGCTTGTATTCCACAGACCTCCTTGAACCAGTTGCATTCACAGTTAGAGGTGCTGTCCTTTCCTTGCGACCAGCTTCCCTTTCCGTGGAAGCTGAAGCTCCATGATAGGAAGCACGCCTATCCACATTTCTTCTCCTGGGACTGTAGGACCTGCTCCTTTTTCTCCCATTCCAACCAGTTGGGTTGTTATCTTTCCTCAATTTAGCCATAGATTCCTCAACTACTTTATGAGCTTCAGCCCGTGCATAAAAATCAGCCAGCGTGACAGGCTCCTCCTTTTGAAGTTCTTTCCAGAAATCACTCCCAGGCCATATCCCAGCTATCAGAAAATTCTTATAGGTTTCATCAGTAGCCTTCCTCACTTTGGGCACCTCTGCGTTAAAACGCTTAAAATACTCTCTGAGAGTTTCCTTCTCCCTTTGCTTGATATTTGCCAAAATGTTAGCAGGAGGTGCAAATGCCACAGTAGCCCGAAATTGAGTCACAAAAAGTTCACTCATTTGTCTCCAGGAGCGAATTGAATTAGATGGCAGCCTCTTGAACCACTGATGAGCATTATCCCTTAGCGAAGCTGCCAACAGCCGGTATTTTGTGCGATCCCTGACTTGGTACACCTCCATCTCAGTACTAAAACGGCTGAGATATTCTACTGGATCTGTAGTGCCATCAAACTTCAAATCTCCTACCCCCCTGTACCTAGGTGGAAGGGGTGAATCCCGGACCTTTTTAGTGAAAGGTGAAGCTATAGCTAGCCCTGATGTCGACCTCTTCTCAGCTTTAATTTTTTCTAGAGCTTTCCTCAAATCAGCCACCTTATAATTTGCATCCTCTCCGTCTGAGAGTTATTCCTCACTCTCATCTGTGTCTTCATTCGAGTCTCCATTCTGTTTGTGAGCTGAACTGTCTCGGGAGCTGGAGCTGCCTTCACTCCCGACAGCTGATTGGAGCTTGGTGGACCTAGACCTCCTGTCATGAGCCCGCTCCTCCTCTCTAGATTTTTCCTTCCTATAGCTCTTAGAACCCCTCGACTGAGACTTGTCAAGGTTGTCATTTCCATCCACCTTTTCCTTCGTTCCATCCAACACATGCCGTAAATCTTTACTATTGAGCTTCTTCCCGACTCGATCAAATACGCTCACACTCCTAGTTGGGGAGTCCACAGGACCTTCCTTCCGATCCACATTTTCTCGATCCGTTTCAACATCAGAGAAATTATTTTTTCGAGCCTCTTGTTCAGGCTCTTCTTCACTCCCAAAATCCAAATTTCTTGGTGTCACTTCACGACGTCTAAAACGCCTTTCCGAGGACCTATACTTTCTTTGTCCTTTCTTTTTCCGCGACGATTTCCTTTCCAACTGGTCGATCCTACCATCCATGGCTTGAAGATGGTTAAGGATATCCTTAGCAGTTACTTCAACATCAGGATTGGCCTTATGCCTACCATCTTCGCCATCTTCGCCGCTCCGCGTTCGAACAGGTTCAGAATTTTCCAACATTGATTCAAGAGAGAACGCCCCTCCTTCTAGCGCCAAAAATGTTGTGCGAAAAATTCACACGACACCCCGAGAAAGCCTCGCCGGAATAACGGGAATTATCCTTGGTTTTCGGATAAATAACAAACCGAACAGTTGTACCAAAACAGGGCAGCTGAACCTAATAATGGTATTTTATGTTTTTTGGGCTGAGTTAGCAAGTTCACCGGACAATAATGGCAAAAATCCAGCCAAGTATGTCCAGGAATGTATTACTTAGGGTACACGCCTTGTGTATTAGAAAAGTAAAAAACCGAACCCCTTGCTAATTGCCTACATATCCTATTTATAGGAATCAAGCCCTAATGTAGTTCTTTTAGGTTAGGAATCCTTTCCTTGTCCATTAAGCCACGAAATTGATAGAATTTAATCCTCCCTCCAGTGTTTATCTCGAAGTATTTGTGTAGAAATATGACTTTTCCTTAAATCAGCTAGCCCCTTAGTAGAGTCCTATTCGAAGTAGAACTCCCAAATCCTACTCATATGAGAATTCCATGTACATATCGACATATATCACAAATATCCAATATTTATCATATTAGAAACGTGTATTTCCATGAAATAAACTGTTAAAAGGACTCAACTCGTATTTCCTACAAATTAGGAGTCAATCCTTATCCGTTCGACCAGCAGAGGTGGAACCTGTGAGCCCACCTGCACCTACACAGCTTCCCTAAAAAGTGAACCTCCACCTCCAGAGCTTCCCTCTAGAGGTACACCTCTTTTCTTCCAGAAACCTTGTTCCTACCTTTTAAACACACTACCAGGCCTCCAACATCTATGGACCCAAAGCCAAACCCATTACCAATTTTTGGGCACAACAGTGATTTACCTGACTAAATTCTCACAATGGTGAATAGCCATATCAGAAATGCAGACTCCAAATTAAACAAGGAGGAGAGAAATGCATACTCATACTCCTATAAACAAGGAGGAGAGAAGTAGGAAAAATGAGTAAAGTGGTGGGACCCATCACTATATATTGTATAAAATGAGTTGGTGGATAAAAGTAGTGGATGTAGTTGATTTTCATATTATAAAATTTTACCATTTTAAGAAAGTTTAGAAATGTAAAGAATTGGATAGGACATCCCAAAAATGAAAGTGTAAAGAAATGATGGGATAGAGGGAGTATATAACATGAATTACATAAATACATGTAAATAAACCGTGATGAAGTATATAATAATTAGGAGTATAAGTTTTGCAAACCGAATGGATGCACCAATTAAAAAGCTTAAATTCATTTGCGACTTTATATGAATTTTTTTTTTATTTTAAATGTACAAAGAAATTTATAAGGACATGAGAATAAGTTATAATTTATTTCAGATTTATATGAAAAAAAATAATTTAAAGAACAAAAGAACTCAAAGTATATTAAATTTGGTTTTTAAAATTTATAGCAATTCATGATTAAGCAAATGATTTATATAAGGTATAGAGGTATCTAAAATTAACAAATGAATATACCAAGATAATAAAAACTTCTATTCGTCTATAATATATTTCTTATGTAACCTAAAGATTCTGAAAGAAAAAAAAATTGATTGCCAAATGAATGTAAATGATGAAATTCATTTATTCATTTACGAGAAATTAATTTCCATATGATTCTTTTTCTCAATAATAATTACTATAAATTTAAATACATAATTGCATGCAGCTTCATTTTAAACGGGATGAGCCAGTCCTTTCTCAACGCTTCCATGTAGGAGTAGTATTTTCTTAAAGTTTGTATTGAAAATATTTGACTTGTACATTCTAGTTAATTGATATAGTAGAAAAATATTACAAATGATTAGTGTTGACTTATAATAAGTATTATAACAATAATTAACCTGAAAATGGCTTGGGATGTTTGGGGGAACTTTTTTTCGGAATAAGTCAACTTATTTTAAGACAAAGTTAGAGATTCCTAACTTTCCAACTTATTTTTACAACTTATTGAATCTCAAAGATACATTAAATACTTATATATAGAAGAAAATTTTCAGAATATAAATTTTTTACCCAAAAATAAGTCTATAAGTTCTTAAAAAAAAGTGAAGGTGAGCCAAACTGGCACTTAACCAATTCCTCATGCATCTTTTTGTCCACAAAGCCATGGTTAAGTGCAGTTTTGTCAATAGTTTAATAAATAAAGTTAAAGACGGCCAAGCATGCTACATGCTTAAATAATTCATTTCCATTTTATAATGAGCTATATTATTTTTATTTGCTAATGTTTCGTGTGTCTAGTTTAGATAGTAAATAGATTAAAATAAAATAAAGAACATGAAAACAAATTTTAAAACTTTAACAATGCGTGAGCTTTCACTGTGGGCTGTGGTATATAACGGGGTGTTTGGAGGAATTTTTTCCAGTCAACTTATTTTAAAACAAAGTTATAGATTTTAATTTTTTTCTGAAAAAAATTAACTTTTTTTGCAACTTATAGAATCTCAAACATACATTAAATACTTGTATAAAAAAATATTAAAATATGAACTTTTAGTTCATAAGAACTTATTTTAAGTGTAGCCATTTTGGCACAGAAAATGTATAAATATAGAGTAGCATCTGTGCTTCACAACATTTGAGTGGCATAGTCCTACTATCGGTGTTCACCGGAGAACACAGCTCGAATAAAAAATTTAAATAGAAACTGAGATCTCTTATATAGTTAAAACTTCTAATTTGAGTATACTTTATCTAAGATGTATGAGTATAAATATAATATTCATTTTTAATTATTAATTAATTTATTTAAATTACCCTATCTTACACCAAATTCATCTATGTAAAATTACAAATATTCTTCTTTAAACGCTAATCAAATATGTATTTTGGTACTTCGTCTTAAATAAATCAATAATAATAAAACTTTATATAATAAATATCTATAATTATAAGGGTCACCTCTGATGATAACACATATTAAAAAAATGTGATGATGAGATAAAAATGTGAAAAATATGCATAATAATTATTCTGCACTTTCAAAACTTTCACAGTTCTCACGTATAAATTATTCTCAAATCATGCCCATAGTTATAATATAAAATGTTAATATAAAATTTTACCAGACCTCTTTAAATGTCCATAGTTATAATATAAAATGTTACCGGACCTCTTTAAAAAAAAATAATTTTAACTGATATAATTATTAAGTTACCATAATTAATACTCCTTCCATCACATAAAAATTGGTATTTTATTAAATTTAAAAATTTTTAAAATCAAACTATTTCAGCTTTGATTGATAATTAAAAATAATAATTAAACACAAAAATTATGAAGATAAAATCATTTAGAAAACATATTTGATTTACTATCTAGTTTGATTTTTAAATTTATAAACTACAAATTGGTAGAGTTACAATATGTATGTTACTCACTTACTCTACTTATTAGTAGAGCTCAAGTCAACGAGAATGTTTCCGTGGAAAATTTGAAACCGGCCTCGAGCTCGAAAGCGAAGTTCTACGTTAAAAAATGCGTGTGTAAGAAGGTCGGCGACTCCATAAACTGAAAAATTAGGACTACAAGCTAAGCCGAAAGCTAAAAATCATCTTGAAATTGAGTGCATCTTGCAACTTTTTTAATGACAGATTCTTCCTTAAGTTTGCAGCAAACTTGTAGCTGGCTGCAGCTTGACTGCTTGAGTGTTCATTAAAAAAATTGTACCTTGTCATAAAAGGCAGTCAATAGAAAATCTTACCTGTCTTGGATGGGGTGTACGATCCAACTGTTGAGTGCTGGTAGGTTTTATAGGGAAGGAGTTGCTCTACGAATCCGAAGTAAATTTACAAGAGCAAGTCCAGTACCTTAAATTTAGGGAACTTAGTCCAAAATAGCACTCTCCAACAGTGTGTAGTGATTTCCTAAAAGTAAGTCCAACAACTACCTTATTTCAATTCTTAAATCAAGAAATAGGAAATTTAACCAAAAACCTTGCTCCAACAGAGTGATTCCTAAATCATTAGCCACTACTTTTAGGGAATGTATAGCCACTCCTAGCTTTCTTTTTATCAATAAAAAAATCTTTTCCCTTTTTTCACACTTCTTTTCCCCTCTTGATTGAAATTCAAATAAGTAGTTAAATTTAAATTTATTATTATTATAATAGTAAGGAATGAATTTGAGGATGGTTGTTGGAGCTGATATACAAAATAAGGTTCCTAAATCACTAAGAATCAATATTTTATTATATTTTTAGGAATCATTTAAGGAGACGTTGGACTTGCTCTCAATATTTTATTATATTTTTAGGAATCATTTAAGGAGGCGTTGGACTTGCTCTAAAACACTAGGAACCCTTAGACATTCCCGGGCAACCACTAGTCATCCCTAACTTTTTTTTATTACTAATAAAATCATTTCCCTCCATTTCTCCTTACTTGTCGCTCCATCATTTGTAGTTAGTTTCAAATTTTATATTATAATAATCGCAAAGAATGAATATAGGAAATGTTATTGGAGTTGATGTACAAAATAAGGTTCCTAAATTACTACAAACTATTATTTTATTATATTTTTAGGAATCAACTAGGTAGCTATTCGACTTGTACTAAGATTGACGTTCATGGCAGAATGTCTTTAATTATCAATTATATATAACTAGTTGATAAAGCCGCGCTTCGCGGCGGCATTACAATATTTTTAAAAAAATTCAATATATTTATGTTATATTATAATATTAATATTAAATTTAATAATTAAATAATCTTCTCTGATGAATCAATTTCTTGTTAAATACGATTCTTTCGATTGAGCCGCTCTCTCGTTAAAACCGAAATCCCAACTTTTTAACATATATTATAAAGACTTATATAATATTTTTTATCTATAAAATTGAACCGTAAAAATAAAAAAAAATTATGACTTCAGTATCAAATTCTAATAGTTAATACAATCTTTTCTAGCGAGCCGTCTTCCCGTTAAATACGTTTCGAGCCGCTCTTATTTGAAATCGAAATTCTAACTTCATTATATAAAGAGAGTAAATTCAAATTTTTATATTATTTAAACTTTCTAATATTTAAGGAGTTTTAAAAGATGAAAATACATCTTATATTTTCTGTATATTATAGATATTCTTATATTTATTTACCGTTTCCGCATGGAAATGTCTTTCTGTTATGTTAACATATCAAAAAAAAAATAAAATATGAAGACTTTTCGTTACGGGAATAATATTACATTTATGGATATATTTTTGTAATGCAAGTACAATTAACTTGTATAAAAAAGTTAAAATAAAGGATTTCTAGGAAAAAAGATGTATAGTTTTAAAAAATCGTATAAGACGTCTCCACCGCCCTCGTATTCTACTTCCAATAAAACAATTTATTTTATGTATTAATTATATATTTAAACATCTTTTATACGGTCTTATCTAATGAACCGCTTTCTTATTAAACACAGTTATTACTAAAAAGAAAGCTAGTACAATCCTAAAAATAAAATCAAATCCTAAAAATAAAATAAAATTTATAACATCATATGATATTTTAATAGATAGTACAATCTTTTATAGTGAGCCGTCTTCCCGTTAAACACGTTTCGAGCCGCTCTCGTTTGGGATCGAAATTCTAACTTCATTACATATTATTGATGTTACTTATCTTACACAACAATTTTTTTCCTTAAAATCAAAACCTAAAAAATAGAGTGAATTCAAATTTATACTTTCTCTAGATTTTCTAAAAGTTTTGGCGTTTTAGAAAATGAAAACACATCTTATTTTCTCTTTATATTATAGATACTCCTGTATTTATTTAGGATTCCTGCATGAGATTGTTCTTTTACTCATTGTTCTTTTATTATGTTAACACATCAATTCTTTTCTTTTTAAATTCAGTGACTTTTTTCATGACAATAGTATTGGATTTATGAATAAATTTTCCTAATATAAGTATAATTAACTTATATAAAAAATATATAATTTAATAAGATCGTACTTTCTATAAAGTATTTAATTATATGTCTGCTTTATATATTCAAACACCTATTCTAGTTCTAGTAGAACTTTTATTTATATATTTTTTCTATAAACTCGAACTCTCATTCACTATAAATTCGAACTCCTATTCTACTTCCAATATAACTTTTAATCGTATGCTTTATAAATACTAATTATACTTCCAATAGAACTTCTAATCATATGTCTTCCCTATAAATTCGAACTTCTTCTTTATAATTGATATACTTATATAAAAAAATATATAATTTAATAAGATCGTACTTTCTATAAAGTATTTAATTATATGTCTGCTTTATATATTCAAACACCTATTCTAGTTCTAGTAGAACTTTTATTTATATATTTTTTCTATAAACTCGAACTCTCATTCACTATAAATTCGAACTCCTATTCTACTTCCAATATAACTTTTAATCGTATGCCTTATAAATACTAATTATACTTCCAATAGAACTTCTAATCATATGTCTTCCCTATAAATTCGAACTTCTTCTTTATAATTGATATTTTATAATTCACTATAAATTCGAACTCCTATTCTACTTCCAATAGAACTTTTAATCGTATGCCATATAAATATTAATTATACTTCCAATAGAACTTCTAATCATATGTCTTCCCTATAAATTCGAACTTCTTCTTTATAATTGATATTTTATATTTATTAGTGTTTAAAATTCTAGAAAATTAGAAAAATCGATTGAGACGATATTAGAGCGCCACCTAAACTCCCGCTATCCTCCTTTATATATATATATATATATATATATATATATATATATATATATATATATATATATATATTGATATTGATGATGATTTCTTTATATATATATATATATATATATATATATATATATATATATATATATATATATATATATATATATCCTCCTTTATATATATATATTGATAGTGTTTAAAATTCTAAAATTCTAAAAAATTAGAAAAATAGATTGAGACGATCTTAGAGCGCCACCTAAACTCTCGCTATCCTCCTTTATATATATATATTGATTCTTGTTTGTTGGTTATACATCCAACTAGTTTATAATTCGTGTGATTTATAGATTTCTTTTATATTTAATAAATTATTTTATATTATAATTATATTTTTTATATGATAAATTATTTTCAATAATTTATCTAAATTTAAATAAATTAATATAAATTTAATTAATAATATGCATGGTTTAAAATTATATTATAAATTTTAAAATAATATGTCGTTGACGGAATTCAAACCTTGAAATTTAGTAAATTAATTTAATCATATAATATATCTAAACATTATATCTAACGAATCTCAATTTTTACTAAAAATCTAACGATCATTATTCGTTGTATACATATTTCTATTATAATTTGTTAGTGATTAGAAAATATGGTGAGATATTTTTGAGTATTTATTAAATATTGCAAGATTATGTTTTAAATTAAAAGTTAACGTGTTTTAAGTAGAAAAGAAATATTTATTGATCGGAAGATACGATATTTTAGATGTTTATAAAAGATAATATCATCAATTAAAAGTAAACGTCTTTCAATTAAAAAAGGCAATCGGCTATTTATCATTAATTATATTATTTAATTATTTATTTTAATAATTAGGATGATTGTGCCGAAAATTGAATCGACAAATTTTCAATACCCGTGCGATGCACGGATTTCTTTTAGGGGTTTTTAAATTTTTTTTTTTTAAAGTTTGTTTTTCAAATATACGACTTTGACTTTTTTTTTCAAATATACGATCTGACTGTAGATGCTGTGCAAACTCATTTTCATCCTCCCTAATCACACCCTCCGATTTGATCACCGTGCGAACATCCCTCCTCTGTTTGTTTCTTTCACCGCCTCTCCCTTCCTCTGTTCACCGGCGTCGGCGCCGTCTTAAACCTCCATCAATTTTGTTGATTGCAAACCTACCATATCTTGTTGATTGTTGCTGGTTTCTTAAACTCCGGCTGGGTTTGATAAATTTCAACGGACAGCCTGCGGCCCCAGGTTGTCGGAGGTGGTCGTGGGTAGGTGGGTGGGTGGGTGTGGTCGAGGAGGGGGTGGGATGATGGAGCTATCGTCGGAGAAGATCGAAGTCGGAGTCGGAGTCGGAGGTGGAGGCGGAGGTGGTGGTATGATGGACTGTCGTCGAACCGTCGGAGAAGAAAGAGGTAGGGGACAAACGGAGAACAAGGGGGCGCTGGGGTGGGTCGCGTAACAAGAACAAAAAATAACGTAAAAATGAAATAATAGTTTAAAGATATGGTAGATTTGCAATTAAGTTTGATAGACCGTATTTTTAGGAATATAATTGGAAAGGTAGTATGTAGGGTAACTTCCCTTTCTTTTATTTAAAATGTTGGTTTCGTATAATCATTATTTTTAATAATTTTTTAAATTTTAATTTAATATAATTTAATATATTCATGTTTACGAATTATACTAATGTTTCCTTATCAACATATTCTTAAAGCATGGTGTTGCCCATATTACATTTTACCCATTGGGTAAATTTTTTACCCAACTCCTCTAATTTATACTATATTCCTGTTGTTTAGCATTTGACCCATGGATAATCCATTTAGCAACACTACTAGAAAAACTGCTTTAGACATCGGCTATAAACCGATGTCAAAAAAATTTCTGACCGATGTCTTTGCAGGTGTAGAGAAAGATCAGAATCTTTTACATCGGTTTATAGCCGATGTCTAAAGCTGCTACAGACAACGTTTTCCTTTTATTTTCCGTTGTCTTTAGTTAATAATAATCATTATATAACTAGACTAGCATTTCAAAATTGCTATATTATATGATGTATGTCAACTTAAACATGTGACATATAGGGCATAAATTAACAAGTACATCGAATTTATTTAAGAAATCGATGTCGAACATGACTTTTGACATCGGTGATTGATATATCTGATGTTAATAAGTGCAATAGACATCACCTACTTGGAGCTTTACATTCTTAACCGTTGTTAAAGATAAAAATTAACATCGGTTCTTTGAGACTCTCAATGTAATATCTGATGTTAATAAGTGCAATAGACATCGCCTACTTGGAGCTTTACATTCTTAACCGTTGTTAAAGATCGAAATTAACATCGGTTCTTTGAGAATTTCAATGTAATATGCTTTTAAAGACATCAGGTTGTATGCAATACCATTTTGCAAAGGATGTACAAAGCTCATTTTGACATTAGTTTTTTGATTTACAACTGATGTCTTTGGCTCAATTATACATTGGTTTTTAGTATTAAACTGTTGTCATTTATTCATATCAACATCAGTTTAACTTTCTTTGTGTTGTCAATTTGCTTTAAATCACAACTGTGCATTCAGATTTATATGAACCAAAAAAAATAAAACCATACACAATATCGCAAAATGAAACCAGAAAATTCTCATACTATGATTACCAAATCATCCGTTCGATTACACCACCATCAACATTCCAAAATACCAACATCAACATTCCAAAATACCAACATACACAACCCAACTACATAATTACCAACCTTCCAATCAACAAGTACCACTGTCTAAACAAAATATACCAATCCCATACGTACAACTGCCAAAAACTACCTACTATTCGAGGATCGATTAAAAACTACAGAAGTATTACCACTGTCTAAACAAAAGAGACTAGAGAGGGGCAGCAGAAGTGCTAATCCAGAAGTACGCTAAGCCCCTTACATTTTTTCTTGGATGTACGTGAGCGTCTCTATGCGCACCTTGTCCAACTCCTCCCTGGTATAAGACTTCCGACTCTTGCTCGCCCACTAAATAGAATATAGCACACCAACACCAAATAACAATTAGTATATCGTTCAAATGTTCAATTAACCTAGCTAGCAATTATAATTATATTACATGCAGTCAAGTTCCATCAAAATATCAAAAAATATACCTTGGTAGTAAAAGTCATTTCTTTATCACAGATTATATCTTTCATGTAGCGCATAACAACGTAACCACATTCATGGCCACCAGGTTGTTTAGGAGATCCCTATTAAATAAAAAGCTTACACTATCAATCAGTCGAAAAAAACAAAAATCTTATCGATCAAACAAAATTAAGTGCTGAAATACTTACAGCAAGATTCTTTACTTTAGGGACTTTGCTTCCCCTTCCAGTTTGAGCATTGTAAGATTTAAGTGCACTGTACAAAAGATCATCGTCATGTCTCAATAATAATAGAGCAATGTAAGAAATAAATCTGACAGCAAATATATTTAATTTACCTTGATAATGCTCTTTCCAACTCCGGAAAAATGTGTTGGATGAGACAAAGGATTGAGGATAAAAATTTCACCAGCCCAAATTGCGACCAAAATCCAATGATAACTGTTTTCATTAAAATACTAGTTATAATTTTAAAAAATTAGAAAAAAAACCGTAACTAATTAGCAAGAAAAACTTACTGCTGATTATGTGGCATCAAGAGCATGCAATCATAACTACCATCTAGCAATCGCTTAACAACATAAGACTCAAAATCAGCATTGAGGGTAAATGTGGATGCCGGATCAAAAAAACCAAACAAATCCAAATTGTTTTTTTCAGAAACCAAAGTGTGCAAGTACCTACAAATAAAGAGATTATACTCAAATATCACAATATAAAATATGCAGAATGAGACAAGAATGTAGGGAAAAACTTACGAAATGTACGCAGATATTGCACCTTGCCCAATTTCCTTAAAAGTTAATAAGTCGATTAAATTCTCATGTAATACGTAGATTGTTTTTTCATGTCCAAACACCTCAGCATCACATTTTATTTCTAAAGAGATCCCACACTCTTTCATAGTTGATGTTGCAAATTTATACAACAATTTAAAGCCCTTTGGCACATTCTCAGTTGGCTCCACTTCTTTGAACAAAGCAGCAATTCTTCGCAAATCAGTTTTCTCTTTTTTCTTTGATGATAATCCTTCCTTATTATTTCTAATTTTCTGCAATTAAATAGCAAATAATTAAACAAAACTTGAATAACAACTGCTCAATGACTAAAAGAATGTCAAAAAGTACATACCACAACAGGTGCATAGGTGATCAAGTCTTGAGGCCATGCTACCATAGAACCAATAGCTTGTTTCACTTTCTCTATTTCACCTTCAATCGGCATGGGAATTAAAGCATCTGGTTGGATGGCTCCGTCCACTGACACGCGAATACATCCCGGCTTTAAAGGCACTCCATGAACTAAACTATTCATTTCAGGCTCATCAAAAATCATGCCAAATGCAACCTTATTTGTTATGTTGTCCACAGACAGCTCACACGATCGCTGACCCTACATTTATCACAAGATGTTTAAAATTAAATTTCCATGTGTTCATTAACTATAGTCCTGTTTCTTCTGTCCACTATCATATATGTACAATTTTTTTTACCTTCTTTTTAGGTGGAGTAGGGTCAATAGGAACACATTCATCATCGTCATCAACAAACAACCTTACAACTGTTGGTTCAACTCCTGTTGGTTTGAGTACTGAATGAGGTGAATCTTTTCCTGCCAGGCAACTTGCTTTGTCGGAAAAAGGTGGAGAGGATACACTGGGTAAACCACTAATCATAGCCTTAAGCTCAGCCAGCTCCTTCTTTGTTCTCTCCATTTCCTCATCCCTTTGTCGATCACGGGCCAACAAGTCAGACTTTGTGAGTCTATTTCTTTTTGGGTTTGGCAAATTGAAGTACATTTTTGGGGTGACAAAGCCTCCAACTGCTCTAACCCTGCCCGAATGCTCAGGAGTTTGCAGTGCTCTAGTTAATACATCGTCACTTCCAGATGGTTGAAATTCACCCGTGCGCTTCAGCTCTAGAAAGTTATCCTATCAACACAACATGCATTCATATGTACATGGATAAAATACTCATTATTATTTCACTAACTCTATAAATTAAATCAAAAAGATGAGACACAAAGGGTAGCTTACAATTCTTTCAACTACCACAGCCACTTCAGGATCAACTGTCTGGTCCTTTTTCATGCGAGCCTTCTTCCATAAAATCGCTCGATCAGGATCATCTCCGGGCACAATTTTTCCTGACTTTACCTAAAGAAAATGGAAAAACATGTATAATATCCATTATCAAACTAAAATTACAATAACAATTACACATTATTACCTCTTCTTCTATCAAGCCAATGTAGCCTTTCCTGGATGTACGGTGTGGATATTTTCGTTTCTTCACTCTTCCGCTCTGTGATTCACGAAGCGTCTACAAGTGTAGTCAGATTTATTATCTGGTTAGGTATGCCATCTAGTAAATTAGATTTGTCCCCTGAGCAAAAAATTCAAATAAACATAGAACAACGCATACCATCCAGTCATCACCTATCCTCTGTCCAACAAATTTCCTCCAAATATCTTTACCAACAAAATCATACTTTCTTGGAGGCTTCCTCAGTTTCTTCTTCTCTCCCTTAAATGGCATCACATGCTTAGCAGTTAGTGTAGATTTGAATTGTCTCCACTTTGTGCCAGCAGACTGAAGAATATACGCCTCACTTTTTGGAGAAATTTTGAATGTATTCTGAAACAATTAACGCCATAATATAAAACTCTAAATATATGAAAGAATTTATAATGTATTCTGAATGTCAAAATATGTTGGATTTTACCTGGACATCATTCCATAACTTCTTTTTTAAATCAGAATTCACATCTGGCCAACTTCGAATATCGATGGGAATCGTATTCCTAGCCACCAGTCCTACGTAAGACTGCAAAACATGCCTACTCTTTCCAATAGGGACTCCAAGATGATTGGTTCTAACTTTTATCTTCTTGCCCTGAGCCTTCTTTATCACCACTTTATACATAGTTGAGGGACCTCGAGGAGCTCCATACTTCTTTTTAGTAGATTCAGTACTAGTAACCGTTGCTTGTAAAGTGTCTGACTCTTGTCGAGGTTCAGATTGTGTTGCTTGTCCAGCTTCTGGCTCATCAATAGTTGCCAATATTTTATCCTCCGGCACCAACTGTTTGCTCTTTTCAGGGCTGCAACCTTCTTCGAATTGTACTTTCTGATTTTTTTGCTTTTTAGGTGCCATTTGTCTCCTTCAATCTGTAGAATTATACACTCTATTAGTCAATGCACGTATGCATATTTGAAAAGAACCTAAAGTAAAATTCAATTAATTAGCTAGGGAACACTAAAATCACGAGTAATTAAGCACATATACAATTTTAAAAAATGCAATTACCTTCATATAATCATTGCAGCAACACAATTAAAACAAAATTGTAGTAAATGGTAACAGCACAATACAATTCAAGTAGGCACAGGAAAAGCAAATAATTAAAAGTGTCTCCTAAAGAGCTACATTACACTAATTATTTTTTAACCCAAATTCCTTCAATGTTCTGTCTACAATTGCTAACACTATGCTCAACATCATCGACGACATCACATGTTTGAATTCTGGAGCAAAATGGGGGATTTTCCAAGACAGTGTCTCCTAAATCATCTTCGTTATACACATCGTGATAATCTCGAGTCGTAGAGGTTAATACAACAGACCATCTAGCATCAACCGGATCTTCCACATAGAAGACTTGCTTGACCTGGTCAACAGACACATATTTATCCTTCTTGTGTCCTTGTCGATTAAAGTCCACAAGTGTGAAGCCAAGATCATCTACCTTTATGCCTTTATCATTCTCTGCCCATTTACACAAGAATAAGGGGGCTTTGAATGCATGGTAATCTAACTCCCATATTTCTAGGATGATGCCATAAAATGTCATATCGCTCTCGACGGGATTTAAATCCTTGGCACTAGAGACTTGGACTGTCCTAGCCACTACCGACACACCACTATTTTGAACAACTCCCACATCATCTCGGTCCTTTGTGAAGTACCGCACTCCATCAACCAGATACCCTTCATATGTCAAAACTAAAAATGATGGTTTTCCCGCCAACCATCTTATTGTTTCAGAAACACTTCCAACATTCTCTGTAATTTCATTACTAACCTGCGCGAAAAAGAAAAAATTACAATCATATTTCATAATCCAGTTAAGAAGAGGTACGAATTAAAAAAATACATAATAAAAGAAACAATTAGAACACTAACTTTTTTTTCAAACCAATCAGCAAATTGCTGATTGTGTTCACCCATCAGCCAATGAACACTTTTCTTTTTCCCTCGGTAAATTTCTTCCAGGTACTCCTTATGCATCCTAAGAAAATGAACATATTAAATAAACAGCCACAGAAAGTATTTACAAAAAAAGATGAATTTATACGAAATAATTAAACTGACTTACATAATATAAGGATATACTTCAGAGTTGTTCATCAGGACATGTAGATGTGCCTCATCTCGCTCTTTTTCTTCAACTGATTTCATTGTTGCAGCGGATAATGGACCAGCAATCTTAGATTTGTCCTTCGGAAGGCCTGCAGTGTAACTCTGTTCAACAAACTCTGAGCAGAATTCTACTGATTCTTCTTTTAGATAGCTTTCCGCTATACAACCTTCCGGATAGTAACGATTTCGTACATAACTCTTTAACACTTTATTAAACCGTTCAAATGGATACATCCATCTATAAAATACCGATCCACATAAACGTAATTCTCTAACCAAGTGGAAGGTAAGATGTATCATTATATCGAAAAATGAGGAAGGAAAGATTTTTTCCAGCTCACACAAGGTCAATATCACATCTGACTGTAGTTTATCCAGTTTCGATACATCCACAACTTTGTTGCACAAAGCGTTGAAAAAAAAACACAATCTTATTATGCTGACTCTAACATTTTTTGGGAGAACGGAACGAATTGCAACTGGGAGTAACTGTTGGAGGAGGATGTGGCAGTCATGGGACTTCAGCCCATACAACTTCATATCAGCCATCGATACACAATTTTTGATGTTCGATGAATGTCCATAAGGGAGCTTCATATGTAAGAATGATGATAACATTTTCTTTTTTTCTGCCTTGGACAAAGTAAAAGGGGCAGGGGGCAAGTATGTTTTCTTTTCTCCTACTTGTGGAGCTAAATCATACCTAACACCCATCTCTACCATATCACGACGAGATGCCTCACTGTCTTTAGACTTATACCGCATATTTAATAGCGTCCCAATCAGATTATCACACACATTTTTTTCGATGTGCATAACATCGAGACAATGGCGAACATGATGAAACTTCCAATATTCTAACTCGAAAAAAATTGACTTCTTCTTCCATACACATTCCACCTTCTTTGAACTCCTCACTTCCTTCCCGAAAGAAAAGTGAACTTGTTCCTGTTGCGCTAATACTTCTTCACCACAAAGGGGTTGACGTGCTTGCCCATGCTCTTGTTCTCCATTAAAAGTCACCTTCTGCTTCCTATAAGGATGATGTCGAGGCAAGTACCGACGGTGACCTTGGTAACACATTTTTCTACTATGAGGTAAATATTTAGCTATGGTATCATCGCCACATACTGGACAAGCCATGTAACCCTTATTAACACAGCCGGATAAATTTCCGTAGGCAGGGAAGTCATTTATTGTCCACAACAACATTGCTCTTAAAGTAAAATAAGATTTACTATAAGCATCATAAACATTTGGCTCGCCTTCTTCCCAAAGCCTCTTTAGATCATCAATCATCGGTTCTAAATATACGTCTAAATTATTACCCGGCTCATGTGGACCAGAAACTAATATTGTTAACATCATAAACTTCCTCTTCATACATAGCCATGGAGCAAGATTATAAGTTACCAATACTACTGGCCAGCAGGAATACCTATTTTGTAAGCCATTACTATGCGGATTTATACCATCTGCCGACAAAGCTAAACGAAGATTTCTTGGGTCACTACCAAAGGTAGGCCACCTGTAATCAATATTCCTCCAAGAAGGAGAGTCAGCTGGATGGCGCATCAGGCCATCTTGAGTTCGCTGGTTCGCATGCCAAGTCATCATCTCAGCAGTTGAAGCAGATTTAAACATCCGTTTAAATCTGGGAATAATGAGGAAGTACCACATCACTTTCGCTGGAATATTAATCCTAACCTTTTTATACTTCCCCACTTTCCAACGAGATAGACGACACTTGGGACACTCAGAAGCATCACTGTACATACCCTGATACAATATGCAGTCATTTGGACATGCGTGGAACTTTACATAGTCAAGACCTAAATCAGATAAGTTTTTTTTTGCTTCATACGCATTAGATGGCAACACATGGTCATTCGGAAGCATAGAACCAACAGAAGACAACAACTCGGTGAAGGCAGTATCACTAATTCCAAACCTCGATTTCCAGTTATGTAGTTTTAACATTGATTCTAACTTAGTGCAATCACTACCCTTAAACAGAGGTTGCTCAGAATCAGCCACAAACCTCTGAAACTCATGCGACTCATCATCGTAATCACTCCTATCGTATGCTGCCTCACAGACTTTTTTCGTTTGTGATGCAGCAATATTGTCCGAAGGAGGGCATGTACTATTAAAAGAAGACCTAGTATCGGGACATTTTTCTCCATGCCAAATCCAATCAGTATACCCTAAACTAAAACCATTCTCATATAGATGACCCCTTATTATTTTTACGGAGAATTTTTTAAAATTAACACATCTTCCACATGGACAAGGAATTTTCTTAGGATTAGGTGCATTTTCTTCCGCATATATCAAGAATTTTTCAACCCCTATCTCATATTCTAAGGAATCCCTATCTTTCAAAATCCACGACTTATCCATAAATTCAGAATCACGTATAACCAAAATCAACCAACCTGATTTCCATTTAAATATACAAAAAAACAAATCAAAATGCAGACAAGAAAAACAAACAATGACATGTACATGAAACAAACAAGGGCATGAATAATGTAGGTGTTATGCAGAGGATGTATGTACCATTTATAAGTAACCTAGTCCATATAATTCCAAATAATAATAACTATGAAGCTATAACTAAACATTCATATAACAAATAAGCAGTTAAAACAATCATATATATCATGAGTTGAGGAGCACGCTAACCTCTGAAGTCCGAAAAATATCTAAAAATGCTTCAAACTTAATCAAAGTCCAAAAGTCAAATTGATATGCACCTGCAAAACCAAATTGATTAAGCACAGTCAAATTCATTAACAAAGATCACAACACTGATAAATTAAAACTTGCATTTATGCACAAAAGAACAGAAATACATAATTATTATCAAAGATGAAAACTTTTATCAATTAAAGATCAAAACTTTAATTTGGAAAAAGAAAACACATTAATTTAACATTTCGCCTACTTGTGCGAGGCGTACAAATGACTTTCTTAGAAATAGACATCGGCTAGCATTTCGTAAATCATATAAATTAAATATCCAAAATTCAGAGGCTTTTAAACAAAAACAGTACATATACAAATAGTAATAGTCATATAAAATCACAGAATATAAACAACAAATAATAACAATCATATTATTTGCAAATCAATGGAAGAAAATTACAATAAACAACTAGAGAATGTACATATAGCATACATATGTATGCATACATAAATAAATCAGAGAATATACATGCATGCAAATAAAATGAAGAAAAATCCAGATCTGAAAGCTAATTGATGAGAGTGAACAGAAAGTCTATACCAGATTTAATTCCAGAGCTAATTAAACGAAAGAGCTAATTCCAGATCTGTTCAAAAAAAGAAATTAAAGAGAGTTCTTTGATTTGAAAAGAAATTAAAGAGAGTGAACGACCTAATTAAACCCACCTTAGAGATTTAACTAATTGGGCACAATCGAACCAACTCCATTTGCATGTAATCTTCGATTAGGGTTGCTGTTCTTCGATTAGGGTTTATGTTCTTCGATTAGGGTTTGTTGAACGAGAGAGAAGTGAGAGAGAGCAGACAGAGTGAGAGAGAGAGCAGACAGAGTGAGAGAAGTGAGAGAGAGGGCGGCTGAGAGAAAAGGGAGGCGCGGGGGGGGGGGGGGGGGGGAGTGTTTTGGTTAAGGGGGGAAAGGGAATTTTGGTTAAGGGGAAAAATAAAATTTGTTAAGGGGATATATTTTTGTAAAGAGGGGGAAAGAAAAGGTACTGTGTTTTTATTTTTATTTTTAAAACGCATTAGACAACGGTCGCTTTAAAAACCGATGCAGAGAAACTACAATAACATCGTTTTAAAAAAAACGATGTTAAAAAGAGCTTTGACATCGGTGGCTTTACTGTCTGATGTTAAAGGTGTGATGTCTAAAGCAGTTTTTCTAGTAGTGCAACCCATTAATTTACATTAATCAAATGATATACGCAATATCTCTACATTAATATCTCACTAAGTATTCCTTAATTTTAGCAACAGAATTACACGTTCATAATTAGAAACTGACAAACATTGAAATATAACTAAATAATTAAAAACTCTACATAAAATCAGTTGTACCTTATACGCTATCTACGTTGGATTTCAAAAAAACCCTTACAAATGTAGTAATTCTTTCGCGATTATCAGCAAGTTGTGCAGGTTCATCCAGAATGAATTCATCAGGTATTAGTGACTTCTAAAATATCGATATATTAGTGACTTTTTTCAACAACCCAAATCAACTAATTTATCTCATATGATATATGTTTCCTTAATTTTCGTTATCTATTATCAAAATTTCAAATTCATGATTGATTATATGTATCTCTTAATTATCATCATAGGAACTCACTTTTCTTTTGTCTAATTATAATCTCTTTCTTTCTCCCTCTTTGTTTGTTTTATTTATGTCTTTTATTGACCTTTAATATTTGTATCGATTATGTGTGTTTGTGTGTTTGTGTTAGTACATATATTTTATATGTTTCTTATTCTGTTTGGCTTTGATTCTCAGGTAAGAAGAAGAACTGAAGATCGCTAAAATCTTTCATGGAAAAGTGCATACCCGCACCTGAATGTTTGATTTGAATTTTGCACAAGCGAAAATAAATCTATATAAGTTTTTTTGACAAGTGTAAACCCAGGTGTGCATATTTTTACAGTTCCAAGTGTTAATCTAATTTTTTTAATGCTGTAAGTATGTATGTATATACGTTTAATGTGTTTGTTTCTTACTTATATTGGATTGAATTTGTGCAGGAGCAATAATGAATATTACAAGTTCCATCAATGACTATCAACTCAAACTTAACTTATTTAGGTCCAAGTGTTTACCCATATTTTTTAATTTTCATTCCATGATTTAAGCATTCTTTTTTTTATTTCATAATACTGTGTGAATGTTTATGTAAATGTTTGATACATTTTATTAACAAATTGAATTAATTATTACAAAAGACAAAACAAGGATCAATTTTTGTGGTTTTTTTGTTATCAAGTTTAACTAATGTATGTATTTGATTGATTTCTATTTTCAAGTGGAGGCGGCATTATAAATTTGGATGTTAAAATTTTGCAGACTTCAGAGACAAAGGAAGCAATTGATTATGTGCAAACAACTAATATGGTTGTATGTAGATTTCATCTTTCAAAATTCTTTTCAAATTTGTGTAAGGTAATTTTGGTTATTAATCATTTACTTTATTTATAGTGATTCTAGGTAAATCTTTTTGTTTATCCAATAATTAGCTGTGTTCTAAGTACGTACCAAAAATTATTGACAGTGTTCATAGTACTATTATATCGTAATCATGCATAGAGTGCATAAGGAAGTTCATATAGATCTTAATTAGCTAACATCATACCCGTTTTCTATATTAATTTAAAACTAATCTATGCATTTAGCTTATATTTTGGTCTACATTCTGAGTGTAATTGTTAATTAAGGTATTTTATTTTAGAGTTTTTAGTAGTTTAATTTTCTGCCACAGGTTAAATAGTTTGGCTTCTTATAATCTCTTGGCTTTTTTCTTGAATTGTCGTATATGCTTCTGTCAATTCAAAGTATTGTAAGATCTTAATCGTGTAGTGGCTCACGTACCAAAGATAGCAAAGAGATTATATATATATATATATATATATATAATATATTTGATAGCCAATTAATCTTTAATGTAAGATGTTGAAAATCATTATATTTATTTTAATATGCACTGCAATAATTTCTTATGTTTGTGTTTGTGACCGAGCATCAGTTTTTCATCTTCGGGATTAGCGACGCTGTAAAACTGATCCACTATCGTTTTGTGGCACATTTTGTCACCTGATGTTAAACTATCTGAAGTGCTTGATATTTTGTAAAGTTGGATATTAACGGGTGGGTAATGGATTCATGACGTTGATGCAATGTGGATTTGGGACCAAACATTCCAGCACTTTGGATAAGTAAGTTTGGACAAATTTAACTTCCATTTGCTAATTACCTCTTTAAATTTTCTTGCATTAAAACTAGTGAAATGTTCCTTGGACAAATATAATAATCTTAAACCATTTTCAGTGTTCATATTCTCTAATTGTAGATACGAGCTTCCAGAGGTATATTTTGGACCTCCTAGACTTGATGTATTGAGTTCTGATTTAGATATTTATATTTCTTTATTTTTTTCTATCATTCATTGCTTTTGTATATATGGTTATATGTTTGTATAATTATATATGTGTGTAATTTCTTTTTACCAGGTGTAGCGATCTTCGTTGTCACTGATGCATTTCACAATTTTTTTAATACATTATAGGCAAAATTTGGATGTAATCAAAACTGATGCCTAAAAGTGGTTTCAATGAATTACGATTTCAGCAAATGTATGCTAAACATGGATTTATTCAAAATTTTTAAAGTTAAAAAGTGCAGGAGGAAATCATATTGAGTCATAAGGTTGCTTTTTTTATGAGTTTAGTTTTAAGTGGGTTTAGTTTGGTTTTAGGTGGTAGCTTTTAGGAAAAAAGTGTTAACAACTTTAGGTGGTAGCCTTTAGGAAAAAAATGTTGTCCATGGTGCTTTTTGTGTACTATGTCAAGTTATACTGTAATTTTATGTGCCCGCGTTAGAATTTTTTATATTCATATCTAATGTAACTCCATAGTTTAGAGTTCGTCGACCAAATGTTGATAAGATGCATGGTATGAAATAGTATGATATTTTGTATTTTATGTTAATTTTATTACATTTAACATTGAATATTTTGAGCTTAGTCCTTTTAGTTTATTGCAGGACACCTTTATGAGCTTTTCATTTGGCCACAACTCTTGGAAATTCAAGCGCAACTCAATTGATTACAGGTACTTATGTTAAGTATGGTCACCTTCTGGAGACATAGGACATGTGTAGAAACATTATTTATTATTGACATAATTGCAATAGAGCCAATTGTTTCATTTGATTGCGGAATTACTCCCATTATTGATGAAAATTTGTGTAATGATGAGGCAAGTGGCACCAATATATGATTGGGTAAGAGCACACACGAAAGAGAAGGAGGAGTTTAATTATTTCATTCCCAAAAGTTCTTGAGAAAAAGGTAAGTTGCTGCCAAAATGGTGAATGTATTATCATCGTTGCTACTTTTTTTATTTTTTGTTTGTTAAACACCATTGCTATTTTAATCAACAATGCCACTATCCCTTATTATTTACTGTAATGCTTGAATATGTGTATATCTTTCTATAATTCACATAAATAAAGAAAAAAGTATATTATTCTTGAATGTGAATATGTGTATATCTAATATACAATCACTAAATCCCATGTCTTCTGCCCAACAGCCAAACAATACTATGCAGCACTGGAGTACTATGGCCAATATGCAAGATACCGCGAATTCTCTCAACAATATGCGGCATGGGAGTACTATGGCCAATTTGCAGGCGACCGCCAATATACGACAGCAGCAATAATAATACCAGCAGATTGGCAATGACCACTAATGACCACTATGCAGCCAGCTAGGAACGCTTTGGCCACGACATATCCAACAAATACAATGACCAACATGTATCCAGGGAATGATGTGGTTATTTTTTTTTAAGTAATCTCATGACAAGCATTGTGCAGCCAGTTGAGAATGATTTGACTGGTAGGCAGCCTATGAATCCTATGTTCAATCTATAAAATCTGATAAAAGGTGATCGTAACATGTTCATATCTTCGGATGGCAATGTGATGATGAGGCAAATATATAATGATACTCATACTCCTAATGGCAGAATGTTTAATGTCAAGCCACTATTCCATATTGTTGAGGATATTTTGTCCTATAGTCATATGAGTAGTCCTTGCATGCTACCAATTTATATGTAATATTGTTATATATTGCAACTACTATCTTGATTTTACATACACACTGCTAAATAACCAAGAAGATGTATTAAATGGTAGTCTAATTTAAATTGTTACTTCATGCAGGGTGCACATATGGATGACAAAACACACGAAACTAATGTGATCACCATGAATAAAGCTCTGTCCTACTTAATTGATCAAATTTCTTGCGAGGTAATATACATGTTTCCCCTTATGAAATATTCAAAAAATACATTTTACAAGGAAATAATGGCTTACATATCAAGTGCTCTAATATACTGTAGTTTCATTACATCTATATTTTTTTTAAATAATTCTTAAAACTATTAAATTGAGTTTTGGTTATTTCTTTATGTCAATATTGAGTTTTGGTTATTTATGCAACCCTACTATCTTTGATCAAGCAAATAGTCTAAAACAAGGTAAGAAGAAATATTTTCCAAGTGGCTCTGCAAGTAGAAGGCATCTTAGTATCTATTTATGTTTGTATGTTAAGCAATTAGAAGTGATAACTAATTGCAGTAACTAGCTAGCCAATAGAGTCTGCATCATGTTGTGGCTTAGTACTAGGTTGTATACGGGTTGATTCCTCTTCAAGTTGTTTATACTTTTTTTACCCATTATGAGTTTGGACCTTAATTTTGGACATGTTGCACCTAATCTTAAGTGATGAAGAGGACCCTGTTGATTTTGGCCCACCTCATCTCTCTGGTGCTAGAGTTCATCATTCTACTGTAAAGACGATTTAAGGGTTCTGTCAACTCATGAGTTCTACCGAACCAAGTTGCATCATACTCTCAGGTTCTAATTAGAAGTGTCTTAACTCTTCAGTAGACCCATCGAGTCTCTCTTTTCCAGTTCTAATTAGAGTTTTCATATTTTAAAGTCAGATGTCCTTGAGCTATATACTTACATTTTCTGTAGTACTATAACCATGCTAAGCTTCTAAAAAGGTTGTAAATTCATCCATGATAATACTCATTATTCATTTATTTTTGTTTATACGATTTGTATAAACATCACTTTGATGTTAACTGTGTATAAGATGCAGGAATCTCTATACACTTTATTCATGTTATCAGTAATAATTCATATGGTTATCGCATGGTAACTCCTATATACATTGAATTTAGCATCTCAGCATTTCTTATTTATACTAATCCATTACTCCTCAAGATATAACATGACAGTTAAATGGCCCTGAATGAATTTACACTGTAGTAACCTTCTTTCCTATGAACATGGCCTGTGTTTGGTTTTGTCGTCTTTATTATCATCCCAAGTCAACACAGTTTATACAACTCACCAACTGATCTTACAATATATGCACACATTTTAATACAAGCACAACTAATCATGTTAAGTGGGGTGTAATGATCCGCAGGCAGATGTCGGCTGGACATAAATTATAGGTTGTTCCATAAGCTCTTTCTTTGATCTGACAACGTTGATCATGCATTATGGGATCTAATGGGTTATGATGAAGTAACACAGCAGGTTTATGGTCAAAGAGAAGTCTCCAGCAATATATGTTAGGATAGCTTCATCTGATCTGTACACCCTGGGCAGTCTTGGCTAGCACATGGACAGCCTAGATCACATGTATCACACATCTACAACATCATATGCATAGCAAATTAGCATAGCTGTTTAGCATAGCTGTTAGCACACTTTAACACATTGTTTATCACTTTGTTTGCACTTATAATCTGTATAAATACCATCTTGATATGTAATATGAAATCATCTTACGATCACATTTCTATATGGTATCAAGAGCATTCAAGCCATAGCTTTTCGATCCACATTTTTTTTTCTTTTCTTTCTTCATCACCATCATGGCTTCTGCTGCCGATTCTACATCTTTGATCACCATTAATACAGCCTTTCAAACTCCAATCAAGCTCACCAATAATAACTATCTTTCCTGGAAACTTTAATTCCAAACACTGCTTATTGGTTATGATATACTTGGTTATATTGATGGTACCAAATCTTGTCCATCAAACACTGTCAAAACTGGTGAAACTACCAGCCTAAATCCAGCTTTTTCAGCTTGGGTTCGTCAGGATCAACTGATCCTCAATGCCATAGTTGGCTCTCTCCCCCCGAACATTGTTCCTTTCATCAATACTTCCACAACCTCTAAACATGCTTGGGACATCTTAACCTCTATTTATGCCAAACCTTCCAGGGGACGTATCAAACACATTAAGCAACAAATCAAGGACCTCTCTAAAGGCTCCTTATCAATCACAAGAATTTTTGCAAACCATCAAATCCAAAACTGATGAACTCTCTTTGTTAGGTTCTCCTATGGATATCGAAGATATCATTGACATTATCTTTGCAGGTTTAGGAGATGAATACAAGGAACTTGCTCGAGCTTTACAAGCTCGCGATACTCCAGTCTCATTTGAAGAACTCCATGAAAAACTGTTGACTTTTGAAGTTACCTCCACCAAAACTGATTCTCTTCATTTTCCAGCCACTGCAAATGTTGTTACCAAACCCAACTTTCGACCCTCTCACTATAACAAACCACAAAACTCTCAGTATAATTGGAACAACTATCGCAACAATAATCGAGCTCCTCGACCCTATCAAAGTTTCTGTCAGATTTGTGGAGTTCAAGGTCACACTGCTAAACGATGTCCAACTTATAAGTTTGTTCCAAGTCAGTCTCAGGTCCATAAACCTCAAGCCAATGTTGCAACCGCACATAAAACTCCACCATCTTGGTGATAGAATATATTTATATATATATATTTTAGATGATTTTATTCTCATATTTGTTGTGTTTTGCATTGATTTGGATTTTAATTTAATAGATTTGATTGTTTTATTGAAGGAAATAAAGAATTCATAACTTGGAAGGATTTGGAGCAAAAAGAGCAAATTTGGAGATAAAATAGATGAAATTTCGGAATTATTGGACTGGTTGCGCAGTCTACACTGTTTTGGCCATATCTGGAGTTTTATAAGTCCGTTTGAGGCCCGTAAGCTGTCCACGCGAAGCCTGGAAGATTTTCTACAACTTAGGACAGTGATCGAGCATGCAGGCTGCGTGTGGTGGGCGCAGATTGCGCGACAAGCAGACTGATGGGAGCAGAGAATTTACTGTTTTTCCCTTTTCAAGTTCTAATTGTATTTTGGGCAGTTTTTGGTACCTAAATTGAATTCTAATTGTATTAGAAGGTATTTTCTTGCTGGGCAAGACTTGGAGTGCCTATATAAACACATCTTGGGACACATTATTAAGGAGGTAATATTAGATCAGATAATATAGTTTAGAGTAGATTATTATTATTAGTTGGAGATGTAGAGAAACACCATGACTCTTCTTTTGGGTGACAACATTGAAGTTTGAAGGTTTTGTTCTCTTAATCTTTTCTTTGTTCTTATTAGTTTAATTATGTTTTCTTGTTTTACTAGTTGTTTTACTTATTTAATTATTATCGAGTAGTTATTTCTAGGGCTTAAAGGGAAGCCATGTTTGCACTAATATTGGCATGATTTTCATAGTGGTTTGATTGGTTATGGTTAATTTTGATTGATATGTTTTAATCATTAATTTGTGTAATCGGCCGATATCATGGATTAATTATATGCAAATAGGGGTATGGATCGAGAGATTTACTTACTAGAGGCACACATACGATTAGCAGAATTGAATTTGAGTGCGGAAGCATAATTGGATTTCTGAGAGCGTTAATGCTTGGAAGAGATTAACTTGACTCTAATTACCTGATTGATTGAATTACTAAAAGTGGTTAATTGTGTTGAATGTTTCGAGAGTGTTAATGCTTGAAAGAGATTAACATACTCTAGTTATAGGATCACATTGATTGCTTTAGCTTAAGAGCCAATTGTGTAAGCATGGTGGACCTGATTGCCCTAGGTTTTAATTAATTAGTTAATCATTTATTTAGTTAGTGTTAATTTAGTTTAATTAGTTAATTAATAATTTCCAATATTCGTCTGACCCTTGAAACAATTAACGATAACTGAAAAGGAATTAGTAGAACCTGTCTCCTTGTGGATTCGACCCGCTTGCCATCTGTACTAGCAATAGACACCGTGCGCTTGCGGTTAGGTATAATTTGACACATCACTTGGCTTTTGGACAGCGGTGCTAGTCATCACATTACGACTGATCTCAATAATCTCTCTTTGCATTCGCCATATGAAGGAGTTGATGACATCATGATTGGTGATGGTACTGGCCTACCAATCACTCATACTGGTTCTGTTTCTCTACCTTCCTCTACACAGCCTTTTCAATTGCAAGATGTTTTATGTGTTCCGTCTATTAAGAAAAATCTGATTTCGGTATCACAACTATGTGCTTCTAACAAAGTGTCTGTTGAATTTTTTCCTCAAAACTTTCAGGTGAAGGATCTATGCACTAAAACTATTCTACACCAGGGATCAATAAAGGATGGAGTGTATGAATGGCCTCAAAACCAACTTCTGTCATCACCACCCTTAGTCTTTTCTACTTCAAAAACCAGTACCTCCAGTTGGCATCAACGCCTTGGACACCCTTCTTTTCCCATTTTGCAGCATATTATTCGTTCAAATGATTTGGAGTCTAGTGCATTGTTGGATGGTTCTTGTAATGCTTGCTCATGTAATAAATCACATAAACTCCCTTTTGCTCAATCCACTCTATCTTCTAATCAACCGCTTGACATTATTTTTTCTGATGTTTGGAGTTCTCCTGTGCTATCTATTAATAATTTCAAATATTATGTTGTGTTTGTTGATCATTATACAAGATATACTTGGTTTTATCCTTTAAAAGCTAAGTCTGAAGTTAAAGAGGTGTTCATCAAATTTAAAGCAATTGTTGAAAATCACTTCGGTTGTAAAATCAAAACTTTATACAGTGACAATGGAGGAGAATTTATTGCTCTTTCTTCATTCTTAGCTACCAACGACATATCTCATCTCACCACACCACCTCACACTCCTCAACATAATGGGATTTCTGAAAGAAAGCACAGACATATAGTTGAAACTGCTCTTAGTCTTTTAACTCAAGCATTCATGCCCATAAAATTCTGGTCATATGCATTCTCTACTGCGGTTTACCTCATCAATCGTATTCCAACCAAAGTTTTAGACCTTGCCTCACCATATGAACGAATTTTTCATCACAAACCCAACTATTCTAAACTCAGAATTTTTGGTAGTTTATGTTACCCTTGGATTCGTCCATACACTACTCATAAATTAGAGAATCGGTCTGTCCCTTGTATCTTTCTAGGTTATTCACTCACTCAAAGTGCATATCTATATTATCATCTCTCCACTGGGAGGATTTATGTTTCTAGACATGTCCAATTTGTTGAAACAATTAAACCATTTCAGCATACTCCCTCCACGGCAGATAACCCCTGTTCAAGTCCAATTTGTGACTGGATACCACCTGTGCTCACTATTCCACTTGCAGCAAATAACACTCCATCTTTGGTACGATCTCCTCCTTCTACAGTGCATATGTCTCCTTCACCTGATCATGGCTCCTCAGCAGGCTCACAGCCTTCTCCTCCAGTCTCACCAGACACAGCTTCATCTGATACATTGCTACCACCACCTCCCACTCATTCTATGACTACTCGTTCGAAAAACAACATCAGGAAACCTATTCAGAAGTTAAATCTCACTGCACAGCTTGACACACACAAAGAAACCGAACCTACATCGGTGAAACAAGCCTTACGTGATACGAAATGGTGTCAAGCAATAAGTGAAGAGTTTAATGCCTTGGTTTGTAATAATACATGGGATCTTGTTCCACCTGCTTGTGATCAGAATGTCATTGACTCCAAATGGGTTTTTAAAATTAAAAGACATTCTAATGGTTCAATTGACAGGTACAAGGCGCGTTTAGTTGCAAAAGGGTTCAACCAACGTCCTGGTATTGACTTTCATGATACCTTCAGTCCGGTACTCAAACCTACTACCATGAGAGTTGTTCTTAGCATTGCCATAACCAAAGGTTGGTCGATACGACATTTGGATGTTAATATTGCTTTTTTACAAGGTACTTTATATGAAGATGTTTATATGTCTCAACCTCCTGGATTTGTTGACAAGGATTTTCCAACATATGTTTGTAAATTGAAGAAAGCAATTTACGGATTAAGACAGGCGTCTCGTGCATGGTATCATGAACTTAGACAATTTCTTCTTCAGGTTGGTTTTCAAAATTCCAAGTCAGATAGCTCATTGTTTGTCTACCAACAAGGTGATGTTGTTCTTTATCTACTGGTCTATGTCGATGACATCATTCTCACAGGTTCCAGTTCAGATCATTTAAATTCCTTTGTGAAAAGTCTTTCTCAAAGATTTTCACTTAAGGATCTAGGACCACTATCTTACTTCCTTGGCATTGAAATTATTTAGAATAATCGTGGTGTACTTTTATCACAGAAGAGATACATACTTGACTTGTTGGCTCATACTAACATGCTTACTGCAAAACCAGTTTCGACACCATTGCCTTCTAATTTTTCAATAACCAAAACATCTGGCACACTATTACAAGATCCAAAAGAGTATCGCATGGTTGTTGGAAGCTTACAATACTTGTTGATTACACGACCTGAAATGGCTTTTGCAGTTAATAAGTTGTCTCAATATATGCAATCACCATCGACAGAGCATTGGTCCATTGTTAAAAGGTCGTTAAGGTATCTTCGAGGAACTACTGATTATGGTGTTCAGATTCATAAGGATTCTCCGTTATCCTTACATGCTTATTCTGATGCTGATTGGGGTGGCAACAAAGAGGATTGGTCCTCTAACACTGCATTCATTTTATATATTGGTAAAAATCCAATTTCATGGTGCTCGAAGAAGCAACGCACAACAGCTCGATCATCAACGGAAGCGGAGTATAGAGCAGTTGCTGCCACTGCTACTGACATCATTTGGGTTAGCAATCTTCTTCGTGAACTTCATGTCAAATCCTTAACAGGACCAGTGATATATTGTGACAATGTTGGAGCTACACAATTAAGTGCTAATCCTGTTTTTCACTCTCGAATGAAACACTTAGCTATTGATTATTATTTTGTCAGAGATCTTGTTCAGAAAGGCTACCTTCGTGTTATACATGTTAATTCTCAGGATCAACTAGCAGATGTTATGACCAAATCTCTTACAGGTAGCAAGTTTCAGAATCTCAGAGACAAGATTGGAGTTCATTACCGATCTCCATCTTGAGGGGGAATGTTAGGATAGCTTCATCTGATCTGTACACCCTGGGCAGTCTTGGCTAGCACATGGACAGCCTAGATCACATGTATCACACATCTACAACATCATATGCATAGCACATTAGCATAGCTGTTAGCACACTTTAACACATTGTTTATCACTTTGTTTGCACTTGTAATCTGTATAAATACCATCTTGATATGTAATATGAAATCATCTTACGATCACATTTCTATTATATATCTTTGACAAATTTTCAAATGAAGCTGTATCCCAAAACCGATGAAGTCCTATTCATTTCATCTCTACTTTGCATGCTCTGTTTGTACTTCTATCATTTTTATTTATAATGCGAAAATGGAAGAAAGCTATATGTATATGCAATGGAGGGCTTTTTATGTAATATATGTCTCGCAATAGTAGATTGATAGTAACCAAAATAATACTCAAGGTTGGTTTTTTGTTCTTTGGTTATGTTAGAAAAGTGCTACACTGAAAATAATTGTTCAGTGTGTTCTTTTATCAAATGTATTTCTATATGGAATGTTCCTGGATACTAAATTGTAATAAATTGCCTATAAAAAGAATTACTCTAAAAAAGAATCTGAAATAGCAAAGTGATCATTCAATATCATCCAATAAAAAGGTGGAAAGTTTTATATAATATTTATTTCATCTACTTTGTTTCTAAACTGAAATATTTTGAACTTTAGTTTTTGATAAATGTTGGGTTGTTTTTGACATAAAATAGTTATCGTTAATTTTAGTTGTCATATTAATAATTTGTGTATTTGCTAAATAGTTATCAAGTGTCTTTTTGTTTCAAAATCACTCCCATTTAATAATTTTGTAATCTTAAAGAGAAATCAAGTTTTTCTTTCTAATTTATAAAGTTATGTAGCTTGACAAATAAAGAAAATAGTTATCTTTAATTTTATTTACTCTAATTAATAATTTGTATTTATCGGCTAAATTATAATACGAGGAAATTGTCATATTTTTTGTTCAATACATTTATCAAATGTTTTTTTTTGTTTTAAATTACTCACATTTAATAATTTAATAAAAAAAGATCAAATTAAGCAAATTAGTGGAATACTATTAGAAAATATAGTGTAAATTGTATCTCATCAAGATAAATGTAATTTAAATTTTTTTATGTCCAAAAACATGTATTAATTCTTTTAAATTAAATTAAAAAATAAAATATTATTGATTACTATAAATGATTACTACAAATATTAATATGATTTTTATAAAAGAATAACAAAATAGTACAATTTATATGTTAAATTAGTTTGTTCACTGAATTAGTTTAATATAATATAAAAAATAATAAAATTATAAATAGCTCGCGTAGTGCGGACTAAGTACCCTAGCTATAAACAACCTATACAATTTCTTTACATATTTATAAAAAATCGAAAATTATGGTGTGATATTTTCCCGTATATATTAATGATTGTAACAGTAGTTTTAAATCAAAAAGTTAATGTATTTTAATTAGAAAGGAAATAATAATGATCGGAATATATGGTACGATTGATTTTTTTAGGTGTTTATGAAGGTAATATTTTGAATTAAAAGTAAATGTTAAAAAGACAATCGACTAATTACCATTAATTATATTATATTATTATTTATTTTAATAATTAGGATAACCATATCAAAAACCGTATTATTTATTTTAATAATTAGAACAATCAAACCGATAAACTTTCAATATTTGGACTTTAATAAAATTTATTTAACATTATAATTATGTTTTTATATAATCCTTATTTTTAATAATTTTTTAATTTTAATTTAATATAAATTTATATAATGAAATGCATGATTTAAATTTTATTTTGTAAAATTCTAAATTAAAAATGTCGTTGACGGGTTCGAACTTTGAATTTTTAGTAAATTAATTTAATCATATAATATATCTTATTATTAGATCTAACGATTGTTATTTATTAATAAAAATAATGATTTGTATATATGGTGAGATATTTTTGGGTGTATATTAGTGATCGCAAGATTAATTTTAAATTAAAAAGTACCCCATGTTTTAATTAGAAAAATTACTACTAAAAATAATTACGGAAAGATATGGTGTGATATTTTGGATATATATTAATTATTGTAATATTAGTTTTAAATTAAATGGTAAAGTGTTTTAATTAGAAGTAAAATCTTTAGAAAAAATGAATAATTGAGTTGTTGGAGCAGAAAAAAGAGTCTAAGTAGAAGTGGATGAAGGAATTTTAATCAGAATATAATTACGTTAACATTAGTAATTAGATTTTTGAGTTATTTTTGTAATTTAATTATTTATTTTAATAATTAGGATAACCAAACCGAAAACCAAAACTTATGATAACCAAACCGAAAACCAAAACTTTCAATATTTCGGCTTTAATATAATAGTACTAGCTTATAACCCGTGCGAAGCACGGGTTTTTTTTGATATATTATAAAATTTATTTAACATTATAGTTATGTTTTTATATAATCCTTATTTTTAATAATTTTTTAATTTTAATTTAATATAAATTTATATAATAATATGCATGGTTTAAAATTTATTTTGTAAAATTCTAAATTAAAAATGTCGTTGACGGGTTCGGACTTTGAATTTTTAGTAAATTAATTTAATCGTATAATATATCTTATTATTTGATCTAACGATTCTTATTTATTACTAAAAATAATGATTTGAATATATGGTGAGATATTTTTTTGTGTATATTAGTGATCACAAAATTAATTTTAAATTAAAAAGTAACTTGTTTTAATTACAAAAATTACTACTAAAAATAATTACGGAAAGATATGGTGTGATATTTTGGATATATATTAATTATTGTAATATTAGTTTTAAATTAAATGGTAAAGTGTTTTAATTAGAAGTAAAATCTTTAGAAAAAATGGGTAATTCAGTTGTTGGGGCAGAAAAAAGAGTCCAAGTAGAAGCTCAATGTGGATGAAGTAATTTTAATCGGAATATAATTACGTTAATCCTAAAACGAAACTAAAACAACCCACATACATTTAATGAGGCATTCAAACAAACACTGTACTTACATTAAAAACACCCCAACACAATCATTATACTTACACTTTAATGATATATATGGTGTTGCAAAAGAAGAGAAAAGCCGAAGAAACTTGTGTATTGAATTGATGAAGATGGTGTAAATTAGGTTTAGAAGAATAGAGTTCTGTGGGCAGTGTAAATATAAAATACTATTGTGTCTTTAGGACTATAGCCAATAACGGATTAAAATTGATTTATTTTATATTTAAAATTAATTAAAAATTAAATTAACCAAACCGAAAACCAAAATAAATAGGATAACCAAACCGAACAAAACTTTCAATATTTCGGCTTTAATATAATAGTATAGATAGATATAATAGTATAGGTATCTCCTTCACTTGTGAAATAAATTGCTTAATTATAGGTTTTACTCACCTGCGAGTCGCAACTTTCAATTTTTTTTAGTCTTAGGTGTTCCAGAGTCGCCAGGAGAGCCCATCTATATATACTGGTTTAATAGTAGAATCTGTTTTTTTTCTTTTTCTTTTTTTTTTTAAAACAAAACTTACTTATAATTGTACTGAAATATAATATTGAGAAATGAAATTTCTTTCATTCAAAAAATTTATCAACATGTAAAACGTTTCTGAAAATGTAAGTCATAAATTCTTAGTAGAATCTGGAATTTTGATTTCGAAGTTACCCGACTTATTTAACGAGCTTCTAGTCTATATACCAATTTCTTTAGAGATGAGTATATTTGGGAACCAAACAATTTTTCTAAAATGTTCTTCAAAATGATGTGGTAAGTGATGATATATTATTTTAGAAAAGTTTTTGAAAAAATTGTTGGTTCCCTAACATTTTTCATTTGGATATAATTGACATTACTATTTTTTAGGATCATATTGTAGTCCACATTAATTATATCTTTGCTCATAAAAAAACAAATTCAAATGCAAAAATTATAACTGCAGTTTCACACAATTGAAGGGAAGGATGAAGATTTGCAACCGCACAACAATAAATCATAACAAAATGGAGTATTTTTTTTTATCTAAATATTATGTAGAATTGCAACCGCACAATAATAAATCATAAGAAGATGGAGTATTTTTTTTATCAAAATATTATGTAGAAAGGGTCCTATAGTTTTTTTTTTGATAGTTAAGGGTCCTATAGTTACATTTGCCTTGAGGTCAGTTGAGATGCCCCTAATCCTTATTTTCAGTTACATATATAATTAAGTCGATATAATCACAAATCACAATTACAACATTGTCAAGTTTTGTTGTTTGATTTTATTTTTTTAATTTATAACCCTTCTTCGTGACTGCTTATTAAATTAATTTCATCAGCTGCAATTTTTAAAAAATGAATTATTGGGAAGTTTCTTAGGAAGGGTACACAAGATCACAAAGGCACAATGCATGTTCATTTAACCTATACATATTACATTAAAATAATAATGACGGTCATATTATAAGAGGAAAAGAGAATAAGGAAATTCACATCGAGGCCCGAATGCTGAATATTATACTAGTACGTGTCTTCTGGTGGCCGTGTAAGGCAGAATAATAAGAAGTTTTGGTTAGTTTGATGAGACAAACATAGTTGGCACTGGGCAGTACTTCTCTGCTAAAGTTGACGTACAAGTTGTAAACTGAGGATATGAGGAGAGACAGATCTTCAATTTATATTTACCTGCAGAACAAAATATTTCTAGCTAGTGTACATACATCAACGCTACTCGTCGTGCAAAACCGGCCAAACGGATATTTTTGTTTGAAGCCAACATAATCTCATTTTTCAGGATTTCTCGAATCTGATCTTTAGGGTTCGAAATTGTAGATTTTATGCCAAAATATGGTGTTTCAACCTAACTCTTTGTTTACTTTCTTCTTTTCCTAATGAAGAATGATGATCGTGTATGCAAAATGGTATGCATGTACCATGTACACGTGTGTTGGAAAAACAACTCTAGTGTTTCTCTCTTTTATTTCTCTTGATATATTTATAATGGCAATACAATGAGTCTATTTATAGACTTCAAAATACAAGCTAACATCATTGTTTACATCGCTATTATTTATTTCAAGCCTACCATATTTGAACATGGAACAAAGACTAGCCTCCTTGTTTGAACATTGAACTTGTTTTCTTCTAGAGAATTTGAATATTCAACACTCCCCCTCACACTCGACTTTCCATTCCGAGTGATTTCCGAAACTCATAAATTTTTGTTGCAAATAAGCTCTTCTTAAATATATCCGCAACCTGATCTTCAGTCCTGACTGCCTTCATGTCAATATCTCCTTTAAGTACCTTTTCCCGTAAGAAATGATAATGTACTTCGACATGTTTGGTCCTAGCATGAAAGACCGGATTCTCGGCCAAACGAACTGCTGATAAATTGTCAAAGTGTAATGGAACTCCATCTTCGGTTGGTTGGTTCAAGTCCTTCATGAGTTGAGTCAACCATGTACACTCTTGTGCTGCCAACGCTCCTGCTCTATATTCTGCTTCTATGGTTGAGAGAGAAACAATATTAGCCACAATTATTTACAGTCCATTTTCAAATTATGTGATCTTAGTACTCTAAACTTGGAAATACTAGAAAAATCCTGTTCTGACTCTGTTTTAACAGCTCACTATTTAATTGTTTTAGAATGCATTACTTATCCATTTTTAACGAGCCTTATCATTCTGGAAAGGGTCTTGAGATTTCTTTAACTTTTGTGTTCTGTACTTTTTAAGTTAAGCTTGTCTTGATGGAGTAAATTGAGTTGCAAACAGAACTAATCATTTAGATTTCAAGTGTGTCAATGGTAATGACATTGTATTTGGTTCTAATGAAAGTTATATATGCATACTTGTTATTGTACGAGTCGAATACTTGAATTTGATTGTAAACATTGATTTAAGTGTAAGTTGTATGGTGTTATTGATTCAAATTGTTAATGATAATTAGCATGTTTAAAGGATTGTTAAGAGGTTACTAATTTACTTTGATAATTGTTAGATTCCTATTTCTTTTGTGTTATCTGCGAGGAGTTGAAATGAGATCACGAGTCTTAAATGTCAATATTTAAGTACTTGTGAAATTCTCTTCAACTAGTTCCTCGGGCTTACGAATATCCCTAATTAACTATCACGAGTATAATTAATATACTTGAGTGGTGTGATCATCGATATAGCGTAAGTAATATTTAGTGCTAGGGGTTGTTCCCTAGGGCTTACGAACATCAATGATTGATTGTCACGTGTATCATTAAAATACGTGAGAAATACGATCATTGGTGTAGCGTAATTAGTAGTGTTAATATAAATCATTATGTGCTATGTGCCGCATGTCAGGGCGGATACTTTCTTATGTGTTTATTTTATGTTGTTGCAAGTTGAGGCAGCTTTATTTTTGCAAAAACAGGGTTGTATTGTATTTGAGGGGCTGTGCCCATAGTCCGATAAACGAATACTTCATGCCGAAATTTTCTGAAAATCCCCTGCGATTAATTATATTTAATTTATTAAATTTCCGTGGTCTAGAGGCATGAAGTGGATGTTAACAGGGTTATTAAACTCTTACGCCAAATAAAAGTGCTGGACTAGGACCACCCTAGCCTCTTACGCTTTTCCAATTTTAAAAAAAAATTTATTAATGATTTAAAACATTTCACTTTTCAGTCCTTAAATTCACTGATAACATATCATCCCAGTATAAGGAATTTTAAAAACATCCTCAATTAATTAAGCCATTTCATTTATCACTATAAAAGACTGGGGGTCGAGGAAACAATTAATATAAGGAATCATAAGCAGTAGAGCACAAGATTAAAATAAACATGGTATGGTTCAACAAGATTAAATCATATATCAACAAGGAAACATAAATCAATTAAGAAACGAACAATTGTTAAGATTCTAGAAATTAGCAACAATTTATAAGAAAATAAGGGAATACAGGAATCTGAAATTCAATTGGGAAATTGGGTTACTGCACTGGTCATAAATAAATGAAGAGTCATTAGTTAATAAAGAACAAAATAAGTGTTAGGGTTCTGGAATTTAATTCAGGGGTTATGATGTTTGGTTACACTGGTATGGTTTAAAGGAATTAACATCAGGAAAAAGGCTAAGATAAATCAAGACATAAATTATACGTCAAGAATTATGGTTCAACAGGAAACAGGATAAATAATAAGGTACATAAGTTTGACTAAAAATTCATAAGAATAAGCAAGGTACATGTGTTTCAATAATAATTTATAAGGAATAAACATTATGGTATAAAGGGTTCAACAATAATTAAAAGGGAATGACAGTAAGGTATAAGAAGTTAAACAACAATTCATACGCAGTTCAAGCAATCTGAATATCAATACAGGTTTCGAGTCACTTGGAACAAAAGAAAGGGGTATAGATACAAGCAAAAGGATTTGAAAGAAACATCGGATAAATAACAGAAACGGTGTCACATCACTTGAACGATAAGTGAGGGATAGTATACTTGCCTCAATACATGAAGTTTCCAATTCCAATACCTCAACTCTTTACTCTCTTTAGATCCGTCTCTCTTTCCTTATCCATTTGCCTCTACTGGATCATACCTCTGTGTTTCTTCTGTAACTTGTCATCCTCTACATGACACACTCGTCAACTCCGATAATCTTTCCATTTTTCAAGATTCCATCTACATGTGCACTAGCTCTCAACCGGCCTTCTATTCGTACCTATATTCTTACTATATGTAAGACACAATATTAATCCATGTATTAGTAAATTTGTTATCGTTTATATTTATCTTTTCAAAATCATATTCAATGAATGTTAAATTACATATTAGCCAAAGAATAATAACTTGAATATAATTTCGAATTGAAAAAATAATCAAAATACACCATTTTTCGGAATCTACTACCCAAAATACCTGCAGGCGATCAAGACCGAGCAAAATACCCGCCGAACACGCATGTTGGACTTGCGCATTCATTTTCAGGGTTGAACACGCATGTCCAACATGCGTGCTCTTTAGATTTTTTTTTTTTAAAAAAAAGTTATACGCATCACAAAAATGCGTACAGTACAAAAAACTAACCTGCTTCTTTTGGGCCCGCAGGGAAACTTTCTATGGTACACGCATTGCTATAATGCGTAGTTCAATTTTTTTATATATATAAAATAAAGAATCTATGTATACGCATTACTATAATGCGTGACTCATTTTTAAAAAATAAATAAATAAAGAATACGCATGTTATTATTGCGTGGCTTGCTTAAAAAGAAAAGTAGGAAGACTACGCATGTTAGACATGCATATATGGTGGGTATTTTGGGCTGAACTCGTACAAATAGGTATTTTGGTTAGCTAATTTGAAAAAGTGGGTATTTGGGGATTTCATCCTTTCGAATTCTGATAAATTATAATTACATAATAAATACAACATAATATGAAAAAAAGTATACATTAAAAAATTCAAGTTAAAGGTTTCTTGTACCTAGCATTCTAAAAATCGTATAATAAAAGGATCTGACAAAAAATAAGAAGAAAAACAATCGAAGATCCAACTTTAAATTCATATAAATTTATAATTATAAAATAAATATAACATAATATTGAAAAAACATACATAAAAAAGATTGAATTACCGTGAGCGGGAATATGCACATTCAAAAATTTTATTATACACGGCAAAAATGATGATATGATATGCTTCAAATTAATCCTTACCGTGAATCAAACCCATATGCATGCATAATGATTACGAGATTATTATTATTTTTCCTTTAAATAAGTTTAGTTTTTTTAATACATAGGAGTTTGCTAATATAGTAGAATCTTCATAAATAAATATTCACTAAAATGAATAATCTCATCAAATAAATAATTTTTTCCGGTTCCGACATAATGGAAACAGTGTATTTTTTATCTCGATGAATGAATAATCTTGATTAATGAATAAATTTTCCGATCCCGAGCATATTCATTTATCGAGATTTAACTGTATACATTTTTACATCCTAATCTCGGATTTGTGTAATAATTTTATTTTTAGTATTTATGGAGTAAACACAAATTTTGGTAAATCTAAAAGTATTTTTCAAATTTTGTTGGCATGACGCATGCATTATAAATTTTAATTTATGAACATATTTATATACACACCAAATTTATCATTTTATTAAAAAATTACATCCTCTATCCCATTAGATTATTTTCTACATTTAGGATAGAGGGATTGATAACTCATATGAAGTATAATTCTATAAATTATTTTAATTTTTTAAGTTTTAGTTGAGAAAAAAATTAAAAAAAATTTATGAAATTATATGCACTTGAAAAAACTGTAAAAAAAAAAAAAGGAAGAGAGGTACCGATACTAATTTACGCACATAATATAACAGCATTTTGCATTTTTAAACTTTTAAATTTTGATAGCTGTCACGTTCATTTTCACGGTTGTTTGAAATTAGGGGTGTAAACAAGTCGAGCCGAGCTGAACACTGTCAGGTTCGAGTTCGAGCTCGACCGAGTCATAATTTTTAAGTTCGAAGCTCGGCTCGACAAAAGTTCGATAAGCTCGAGCTCGGTTCGAAAGCTCGAATTAATTCTACCAGAAATTGCCAAAAGTTCGAATGTGATAAGTTCGGCTCGAGTTCGACTCGATTTAATATAAAAAAATTATTTAAATATTAAATATTTATATAATGATATATTTATAATATATAAATAATAAATATAACTAGAGGCTCGATTAGGCTCGCGAGCCTCACGAACCGAGTAATTTGAAGCTCGAGCTCGGCTCGATAAACTATTCGAATAGTTCGAGCTCAGCTCGATTATTATCTAACCGAATTCGAATATTTTATGAGCCGAGCTCGAACCGCTCACGAACAATTTGACTCCTTTACACCCTCATTTGAAACCGAGGAATAAACTGTCACCTAACATTCTTATCAACTAAAATAACCTAACTAGAATAACTTCCCACGTTCTCAAGATTCCACAAGTACCACTGCAAGTACTTTTTCTTATTAATTGTTGATCCCTCTTAATCTGCTTATTTATTTTAACCTCTAGTTAATCATGATTAGCTCTCTTCCAATCATTAAGATTATAACACATTGTTGCTATCGTAATTGGATTTAATCTACTTTAATTATCTTTTCATTGGATTGAAAGGATGGTGTTAATTTAATCCCAATTCATGTACTTGGTCCAACTATGAGCTGTGCAGGGGACTACTGGAGTTCTGCAAACACATTATTTGATTATTATTAGTTTAACAAAATCATCAAAAAAGTATAATTATTGAAAATATAATAATCCAAGTCAATTCTTGCTTCATTCTTTGACAATTCTAGTATTTCACACTAATCACTATAAATACATCTTCAGTTCTGTTTTAAGTCAAATCAAATTAAGCTTCTCTAATTAGCACTTAGCAGTACTTGTTACTGTTAGAGTTCTATCACATAATCTCTGTGTCTTCTCTTAAATACAATGGAGTCTATGGGAGTACTTCAACATGAAGATTGCGAATTTCTGAGCAAAATGTGTTCTAGCGATGAAGAGGCGGATTTCACGTTCCAGTTTTGGGAAGGTTTTGGAAATCCTACAAATTTTTTGCCTACTAATGAAGCTAATGTCAATGCTAATGCAAATTTTGCTTGTTTTGACGAGAATTTTTATTCTTCTTTTGAAAATTTTAACACTGGTTGTCACCATTCTCAAGACAAAGTTAATATTAGTACTTCTTGTAATAACTACAGTGCCTGTTTCACTAATGTAAACCCTGAAAGCCCCCAGTTTTGTGGTTCTAACATCATCCCTATGATGAATGACATTTCTAAGTCCATGAATATTTTTTTAATGGACGAAGAAAATAATGCATTAGCGAATTTTTTACCAAACAACCACTACATGCAAGATGGGGTGACTTCGGAAGTGGGGATTGGAATTGCAGGTGTTACTGACTTAGGCACCAAGACAAAGTTTGAAGTGCTACAACAGCCTGAAACTGTGGCAGTTTTTGAGAATATTTCAAAGAAAAGATGTCGCATTCCAAGAGATGTAAGTACCTAAATAAATGAATGTTTTTTCTATAAACTTTTTAAATCTTTAGTACAAGGTGTGATGCTATGTACCAATGATGTCTAATTAATTACTTTTAATTGCAGACACCCAAAAACAAGAAGAATGTGCAGGCAAAGAGGACTAAAAGGGTCACTCAAGGTGTCAACAGTGAAGCAGAGAACAAATTTAGTGTTCCAAATGGACAGAGTTCAAGTACTTGCAGCTCAGAGGATGATTCTAATGCATCCCAAGAGCTAAATAATGGAGCAACTTCAGATTCCAAAGAAGCTGTGGCGCTTAACTCAAGTGGAAAACCGAGAGCTGGTAGAGGAGCTGCTACTGATCCCCAGAGCCTCTATGCAAGGGTAAGTACTTCATACAAGCATGTTGGTATTCCGTATTCTATATCTATCTAAAAAAAGTTCAGATGGGCATATAATTTCTTACTAATGGTATGCTTTCCTTATGCTATTGCAGAAAAGAAGGGAGAAAATAAATGATAGATTGAGAATCCTGCAAAACCTTGTCCCTAATGGAACAAAGGTTGACATTAGCACAATGCTTGAAGAGGCAGTCCATTATGTGAAGTTTTTACAGCTTCAGATCAAGGTAATTTAAGTAAAAGTGACTAATTCATGAATAATTTACTACACTTTTTTGTTAAGTCATATGTTAATTGTGCATGCACATGATTAACTAATGAATTAATTATGTGTTTTGCAGTTACTGAGCTCTGATGAGATGTGGATGTATGCACCAATTGCTTATAATGGGATGGACATGGGTCTTTACCAGAACATTTCTCGAGCTCTATGATCTTGTAGATCTCTATGAATTGTAACCATTAATTGAATCTTTCTAAAAAGATATAGAATAGTGTACTCTATAGATGTCAAATTTCATTATTGGATGATGAAGAGTAATTTAACTAGTACATTTCCCTTGGACAAATGTTCAATATTTTTTATATCATGAGATGTCAAAACTTGTTCGAGATACAATGTATAAAGTGCCCGTTAATAATAAGCTGCACCTATGCATATACTAGTATAGATTTGCAAAATACTTCCCCCGTTCCTGTCAAATTTTTAATTTTTTATATTTGGTACGAAGATCAAATATAATGTAATATTGTTAAAATAAATGAAATAGTGGATATAATAGTAATTTTATTGTTAAAATGAATGAAATAGTAAGTGTAATAGTGTAAAGTATTGAAAAAGTATAGTAAAATAGTGGATGTAATAATGTATTTTATTTTTAAAAGTTATTATTTTTAGTAATGTAAAGAATTGCTGAAACGTCACGTAACAAGTTTTGATATAGATTTCTTAAATTTTTAAGAAAACGTAATCCTTTATATATATTATAGGGCAATATGGCTTTTTCACCCACTTAGTAATTTACTAAACTATCCCTGCATCATGTTAATGTTAAAAAAATTGATTTCAATGGATTTGAACCCATGACCTCCATGTAACAATTTTCTTTTATCCACATTATTACCACTACACTAGAACACTTTAGCATACAAATTTTAAAATCATTAATGGCATACATAAACAATCCACTTGCTACATTTCCTTTAATAATAGTAATATTCTTATGTATGCATATATTAATACCGCTACGCTAGAATACGTAATAATACACTTTTTAAAATTAATAATTGCATACGCAAGCAATTCATTTGCTACATTCGCTTTAATATCTATTTTCAAATTTATTCAGGATAAAAATTATTAAAATGATAAGAACATGTAAAATATTTTTAACTGAATGAATAACCGACTAAATGTACGTATATTTAATATAGAACTTTAAATATATCCTATACAAATTCAAATTTATAGATGAGCATTTCTCCTGATCTGCCCGACCACGATTTAATCCCTTTCCCGTTTGAAGATTCGGGAAATTTTTGGGTTTGGGACGGGAAACGTGAAATGTAATAAAATAAAAATTTTGGAATGGGAATGAGCTGAGGGATTAAAGCATCCCGGCTAAGGGGTCATTTGTTAAATCTGAATATCACTTTCTGAACTATTGATTATCTGAACGGTTGAATAATCTGAATTCTGAACGAAAGTTGTTGTTAGATAAAATAAAAAAGTTTCTCAATGACAAAATATTTTGAGTTTTTTGTTAAACATATTTTCCGAATAATTAAAATATTTAAGCAATAATAAATTTTAAAAGTAAGATGAATTATTTTTTAAGGCTTTTTCGATAAATACCCAAGTTCAGAATTTTTTTTGCAAAAGTACTTTTTCCAAAAAAAATATATTGCGAAAATACCAACTTATTTGCAAAAATACGTTATTTGCAAAATGCGGTCTGCAACCAAATCAACTAAATATAATTGTTTGCAACCACGTATGCAACTCTATGAAAACTTTGCGCAGCCGTATACGCAACCTGATAAGATGGTATTTTTGCAAAATGTTTTTTCTGGAAATTGTATTTTTGTAAATATTATAAGAATATGGTAAAAGTATAAAAAAAATAGAAAAAATGGTATTTTTGGTAAATATTCATTATTTTTTATTTATTTTTTTAGTTTTTTTAATATCCTTATGTTAGAAAAAACGTGTGTACGAAATACGATTTCCAAAAAGTTAGCATGGCATAAATTATATAATTTTAAAATCAGTTAATCATATTGAATAGAATAGAGATAGGATATACATACCTAATATTCGATAATTATTGATGCATACAACAAAGAGATTTGAATAGTTCAGTTGGAATTCTAAGGATGGTGTCGTCCAGAGGAATGTAGGAGTCGTCCAGCACCATCCAGATTTCTAAATAATTAACAAATAATTTAAACGGCAAACACATGAATGGTTCTGTTCATCTTCTTTGATTCAGCCATTAACAAATGAACCCCAAATCCGCAATTCCCGTTCCCCAGTCGATTATCATATTTAAGAAAAAATAAATTTTTAAATATATATATATATATATATATATATATTGTAGATTTTTAAAAATAAATGTAATTCAAAGTTTCAAATTTTTTATAAATTTAACATTTCATAACATTAGAAATGGTATGAAAATAACTTACAACCAGTTCGACATGCCAAAAGATGGCAAATGTTACAATTGTCGGACAGAACCCATTCATCATCAACGGGCTTAAAAGCTTGTTTGCGCTGGCAAGTAACACCATTTGTTCCATCGTTAATTTTTTTATAAATTTAACATTTCATAAATATAATTTAATAATAGTAATATTTTTCATCTTTTATTAAAATCGCTAATTATAATATATTAATAAATTTATCATGATTTATCAAAATAGTTTGATTATCCAATATATTAGAGAATATTTAAATTTTAATAAAAAAAATAATAATCTCCAAGTTTTCGTGGGGATCCTCATTCCCCGTTCGGGGTAGGAATCATGGAGGAAAATAATCCCCATTTTGGGATCGATACAGGTTCAACGATTAGGTTCAATATTTTAATTAAAAATAAGTTCGAAATTTTAATTAAAAATATTAAAATTTATGATTTCTCGCGGGGATACGTATTTTCCTTTTGGGGCAGGAATCGGGAGCGAAATAATTCTTGTTCAAGAACCGGAACAGGTTCATCGATTTTGTTCGATCGAATTCGGGGGATCGGGATGGATATAGCACTCCCTGACCTTGAATTGACCCGATGCTCATTCCCAAATAACATGAAATCATTTAGTGTCAGATTTGGACATTTAGATACAACTAAATACCAACAAAGAATAGGTACATCAATATTTTTAGCAATTTAAGAACAAACGATAATACAACTAAATAGTTGATAATAATATGTTAATCCAATTTGTTGACAAATGTTAGATGAGTTTGATTGAAATTCAAAAGATATAGTGTTATCACAATAACATTTGAAAAACGTATACATGTTTAATGTGTGAGAGGTATAACAATTAACTATTTTATTATCATAATACCTATTCAGCTCGTAATCACAACAATAATAATTTTATATAAATATGAAAATGGAGGTCGCTGAGAGGTTGTAAAGAAGAATGAGAGATGATCGAAGAGAGGAAGGATGAACAAACTTGAGATTGTTAAAGACGAAAGAGAGGTGGTGTGGCAAAAATTATGTGCATATATGACGTGGTTGAAGGAAGGAACGGATCTAAGAGGTATAGCGAGGTGGCATGATAGTGGTCAGAAAGAAGCCGAAGTAAGGAGGTACCTAATCAGTAATAAATTTGAGGAGATGTGAGGTAGGCTACCTGATCAGTAATAAATTGAGGAAATATAATGTCGACATATGAGTAGAAGAGAAAATAGATATTTAAAATATGTTGTGGCTAAGATTGAAAGTAGTTAAAAAATTGTTATCGTGGTGATCCTTTTAGGATTTCTACTGAAAAACACTGTTATTGTGGAAATATTTGATAGCTGACAATTAACTCTAATATACCACTTTTGTCGGCTATTCTTCTCACATTAAACAAGTATCACTATAAATATGAATCTCGAAGAAATTTAGAGTGTGATAATAATTTGAATTTAGAATAATTATAACTACTGAATCGGTAGATCGTTGCGCGTGAAACGAAAGATAAAATAGACTAATAAGAGGATACAATGGATTTTATCGTAAAATTAAAAAAATGTTACTGTATATGAATTAGAATGTGGCCCGTGCCTTGCACGGGCTTTCATGCTAGTTTTTTTTTGAATTGGCAACTTAAGATGTTGACTTGTTGGAGCTCTTCAGGTTCCAAAGTAAAGCTAAAGGCGTTAATTTTGAGTAAAATAACCTAAGTAACTTTAAAACGGAAAAAAATAATTTTATAGTAAATATGGATATAAAAAATCTATTTTACTATACGTACACATCATACATGCATTGCATATATAATTGCATGTGATTGATTTGATTATAGATCGTATTTTTTTGCAAATAAGTTAATATTTTTCTAAAAAATGTAATTTTACAAATATTTTGAAAAAAATGATAAAATCGTAAAAAAACTTAGAAAAAAGTAATAATTTTGATAAATATTCTATAAAAACTCATATCTTAATCATTATTAATATTTAATTCAAACTCAAATACAATTAAAAATACGAATAAACAATATTTTTTGATTTTCAAACCCGAATCCAAATAAAATCCCACGTCCCTAATTCTTCTACCTTAAATCTCAGCCTAACCAAGTGGCCCATTACAACTTTTGTTTGACTTGTTTTACTTGGAGCCCAAATAATCATACCGGTACCGGTATACATACATTTGAGCATCTCTAAAACACTGCAACCAAACGCATCAAATTCACACACACAATGTCTAATCGATACACACACAACAAAAACGAAGCTTCTAGACCCTCATTCAATCCTCGAAAACAACAATTCGTCCCCAAAACCCCCAATTCATCCACACAAAAACTCTCCGATTCTCTCCGTCACTCCGATTCTCCGGTGAAGCAAGGCGGCGCTCCGGTGACTCGGAGTGGCAATTTCGTAAAATTTTTGCCACACGATGAGGCAGTTGCTTCCGGATTAGCTGCTGATCAAGGTGGATTGGATCCTGTTGAGTCGCAACGTGTTGTTGATTTGCTTAATCGAGAATTGTCGCGATTGTTGAAATTGAATCCTCGTGATTTTTGGAAAGAAGGTTGTTACAATTGTTTATTTAACTCATTCAACTGCTTCTATGTTGGATGTCTTAATGATTTATCGTTTCGAATTGATTACTCGATTACTGATGTTAGGTGTTAAATTTTGGAGTTCGTAGCATGGTTAGGTTAACGAATAATAATCTTATGCAACTTCACATTCTGCGTGCACATTTACTGGAAATTTAGGATTGCAGTAGGCCGTGATATACAATTTCCTTGTCATGTACGCCTTCGTTTCACAATGTGTTCTTGTATATGCGACGTCTATTTTAAGTTGAATTTACACATATAACGTGATCATTTACCATGGTAAAAGAGAATAAAATATTAAAATAAAAAAAGAAGAGTACAATAAGCTGAGACTTTGAGTAGATAGGTTGGCAGTGGACTAATGTGAATCAAATTCAAGAATAATTGTTCAGACGCTTCACTTTGCCTAGTAAATTCAGATTATAGTTTTTTTTTTTTGGATGGAGAAGTTATGCTGGAAAGAGCCACCACCACGAATCTAAATCCCAAGCATAGAAGTCACGTTATTTTAACAACAATAAAAATTAAAATGATGTACATATTTAAAGTTGTGTAGAGTTTGCACTTTGCATAGGTAGTATAATGTTTTAATAGTGAGTTGGTCCAAGTGCGCTTATGTGATCAGTGATGTTACTGTTAAATTAGTTTTCTAGTCTTGTTTAAAGAGTGTGTAGTATATGTTACAACATTACATTCCTGATATTTATGTCCTTTCTATTCTTTTGACAGTGGCTAGTGATACATCCTTGCACGATTTTCTAGAAAGTTTCCTGAAATCTAGAAGCAGATGGTATGACTTTCCATATCGTGGAGCAAAAGGAATTGTTGCAGGAACTATTGTTGGGGAGTATGAATTAAGTAGGCGTGTCTATATGGTTCTATATCGAATGTAAGCTAAATACATGCTTGTAAATGTGTTTAATATTTTATTCTTACCTTTACTAATGTGGATTGTGACTTCTATTCAGATCTTCCAGTAGAGATCCAGGAGCTAAGGCTGGGGATAGTCTCAGTCCAAAAGATCATGCAGGTTGGTCCTTACTTGTCTTTATCATTAAGTCTGGAATTCGCAAGGTCCTTGTAAAATGATCCTTGTCTTGTCCTATAATTTTGTCACTTTGGACTCGTTGTAATAGTTTTTTTTATTTCTTAATTGCATTTCTAAGTGTACAGATACAGGTAATATGTCATGTGTATCAGTGATTAACTGATCTTTGTATTATACAAATAACTAAGTACCTCTTCCCTGTAGAAAATTCTACCTGTTTTTAGCAATTAGTAGGTGATGCACAGGACATAAGTACATAATTTGCATGCATAAAGGATGTTTGACCTGATTGCATGAGCCTTACTTGGTCCTTGACAGGCCTTGGTCCTGTGTATGTATATAATACTCATGAAAAATTAAGCTGCCTTTATTGATATAAATATCACGTTGCTAGAAGCAAAGAAATTGAACACCATTGTTATATAATGGCGCAGTGGCAAGCTTTCTTGTTTTTGGAAAATAATTTTAGTTTATGCATATGTCGTCCGCTGCTACTAGATATAGTATTTCCAGTCTTACTTCGGAGATAGACTTTGCATCCTCTACAATGCAAGAGCACTTCAAAAAGGAAGTAAACATGTTTTATTCTAGAAACATGAACCTTCAGAGGAAGAATTATATTCTAGGACTCTTTTTAAAATTAAGAAAAATAAATTTAGTGCCTACGGTACATTGTGCAAGACTCATGCCTCGTTTCCTAATTAGTTAGCCTAGATTAATTATCAACTGTTCATACTATGTCTCTACTCGTTATTTATCATGATTTATAACAGCTTAGTATTAGGTGGCTTTTGTTTACTGATTTCTTATGTAGTCCTTCTGCAGGAAAAGAGGTTGCTTGATTTACCGAAGTTGTTAGATATATGTGCCATCTATGGTCATGAAAATGAAGACTTGACTAGAATACTGGTATGAGTTCACTAGTTATTTGGCTTCAAGTAATAGCTGCAAACATTAAATCTTCTGTTGCCCTCCATGAAAATAATTGATATTGTATTATAAAACGTTATGAAGAGATTAGTGGTGACTGTTGTAGTTATGCATGCAGCAAATTTGTTTTTGGTTGAACCTGTTTGCATTTGTTTCCCTGGTTATCAGTCAATGTTATTTAATTGTGTACCACTTCTGGCATGAAATTATTTTTTTTAATTTGTTATCAATATTATATGTTTGAACACATGCTCTTAGTAGCCAAATACTGTACTGTACTAGCTGCTTATAACCTGCCAAATTACCGGTACAATTAGAAATAAATGATTGATTTGGGTGAGCTTATAGGTTTCTCGAATTTATAATCAACACCAAAATTTTATAATACACACAGCCTTGGCTCGTTGTGTTACCAGGCAAGGCAGAAGTTCGGTTCTACATTGGTTGCTACAAATAAACAAATTATATATGAAATTTGTGATAATTTATAGATTAATTTATCTCTTTCGCTGTTTCTTTCTAAAATTGCATCAGTAAATATATGGTTTTTGTGTTCATGTTTTACAGGTAGTGAATTCAGTTAAGGCCCAGCCCAGGATTCATGATGATTTTTCTGCATTACTTGCTCATTTTCTTAGTATTGCACATACTATGTACCAACGATGCATGTCGTCCTTAGAGGTTGTCTTTCTCTACCAGTATAGTTTGGCTCTCTAGTTTCAATATATTCCTCTATTTTACTTGGTTGCCTCCTGCTTTTTTCTCTCTGCACGTATAAGTTTTGTATTTGGCAGCAATGATTTCTCATTGAGTATTCCTTCTTGCATGGCATATTACTTCTTCACGAAAAATAAGAAGATTATAATGGGAAAATGGGGCCCCAGAAGGAGGCCTGGCAGTCATCGAATCCTCTCAAATATAGTATTCTGAATTAGAATATTTTGCAAGTGACAGAAAATTGATATAGAAATTATGTAATACTCACATTATATGAGATCCCATCTCAAAAACTAGCTGTTTAGGAGAAATAACCCAAGATGAAATTTACTTGCAACAAATTTCAATGCAAACTAGTTCACAAACTTCCATTAGCTCAAAATAAGATCAGACCACGCCATTGAACTTCCGTATTTCACGTCGCGACTGATGGACGCTACTGAGTACCGACAGTGGCAGCTGTATGTCTGCAAGTTGAATATTCACCCGGCCATAGTCAATCTTTTCAATAATATAGCTCCATTTGATAGAAACTCTTGCTATGATTAGAGCATGTCTAATGCATTGCTATGAGTGTTGCTGTATCTTTAATATGGCATCAAAAGTAAATTGCAGCACTCCAATATGCTAAATGTGGATGCGAAATAGCATAAATTATTTTTTTGTCACTGGGATCTATTTAGAATCTAGACTTGCTTGTATAAACTTAACTTCATAATAACAAAGCATTTATCCTTGTAGCCGGCACTAAGTTTTCCTCATTCTCATCTGGTTTTTGTACAGGTTTTGTTTTCCATTCGTGATGGCCAAGATCAAGGCTCTAGGCGCCTTCATACTGATTATCTTGAGGTAACTTGTGTTAGTCTGTTATACTATTTTTATGATGAGCCACCTTAAAAGCAATAAATTGCCTTGTTTTATGTTGGGAGGAAGAAGGATTGAGGTATTTAAACATAAATTTGAGTATGTCACCGAAGTTTATTAGCGGCCTTCTTCTAAGAGTTTATGTGGGAGTTGGTCATATAACATGGTATCAGATGAGGGATGAGAAATGAAAATATTAGTTTGTATATGTTATTATTTAGGGATAGATTTTATTGTAATTCTTTGAAAAGTATAATTACATTATATGTATAGTTGTAATATGAGTATTCTAGAATATGGTAGAGAATAAGAAAATGATTTGTTTCCTCTATTATTAAGATTGTACTTGGTGGCTAAGTTTAGGGATTTACTCCTATGTAAGGAGATGTAATATTTTATTATTGGAAGACTTTATTATTGATTAGTTATTGAGATCGTTCTCTCTTTTGTTATGGGTTGTGACTTGCGATCCTAAAATATCCTCTCTTTTGCGGTTGAGAAATCTTTGGGGCAGTGGTTCTTCCAAGAGTGGATCACCTCAGGGCATGTGGGTTTTCTGCGGTTAATCCACTTAATTCTTTCCTTCCCCTCGTTTTAAATTCTTGTACCAAACCAAAAGGCAAAAATGAGCCCCTTTCTCGGGAACTTTTATTTAATAGGACCATAATTCTCAAACTCCCTTTTGATTCTGCTTTCAGTCGTCTTGTAGTTCTGGTGACAAAAGTTATATAAATGGATTAGATGAACTTAAAAGATCACCCAACAAATTGAAAGTAATTAATAGATGGTAAAATTGTTTACCAGCCTAGCCACAAATAGCGTCTTGCATGGATCTCTGGAACATTTGGATCATTACTTGGATCATCTGAAAATTTAATTGTTACATAGCATTGATAAAGAAAGGAAGCTAGCAACATGTAAAAATCACAAAAAATATGAAGGGACACTGAATCACATTTTTCAAGCTCCTCAGCAACCTTTTTTTGCACCTGCTTCCGCCTTGCCTTGTGGCTCCTAACCTCCTTTGTGCCTGGATCAACCGCAAATAGTTAATCAGAGTTCAGAAATACAAACCTTAAGGAAAGTGAAGACACACTTTAGATACTCAGGATATACTAGGTCTACAGTTTGTACTTGTTTACCGCATAAATCTAGAGATTGATCTGAAACTATAGCTATTATTTGCTCCAAAAGATGGGTGATGATGTGCCTCTCGTGATGCACTCTTAAATCCCATAAAGGGTTTTTGAGTAGGGGTTTATTTGCAGCATCTGACGCCCTATAAGTGGTTTTTCTAGAAAAGTTTTAAGGTTTTTTTGGGGAACTTGGTCATTTAACAAGATACAATATTCCAAAAGATATTCTATAATTGATCTTTGACTGTCATTTTACTGATCTAAAAGCCTAAAGTAAAAATCGATATCGATTTTATTAAACATACAAACAGCTATTATTAATTTCTTTTTAATTATTTTTCAAGTAAATGACTTTCTACAATGAGAATAATGTATTCAGCCTTTAGTAATTCTCGGATCTGGCAGTAAAAGTCGAACTAAGTTTCGTTTATGTAGAAAGTAAGGAGTGTCCTTACTTTTGCAAAAAAAAAAAAAGGAGTGTTCTTATAGTTAAACTTCAAATTCAAACCTAAGTGCGGAGGAGATAATATTGGCTATTTACTTATTATTATTTTTCTATCCTTGTAGGTGATGGACTTTCTAAATGATGCAGTCATATCTATGGATGCATTTGTTGGTGCATATAAGCAGGCAGCCATTTTTTTCTCATGTCCTGTCGAGACAAGGTAACAAATGTGCTGCTAATATTTTGGTTGGTCGATGAATGCTATTTTACTTGAAGCTTTTTAATCCTTATAATTGTAGCTCATTTTCCCAAATAGATCAATGTTGAAACTGAGGCTGTGAATTCTTAAGTTATTTTGACTAGACTAAAGTATCGTAAATTGTGGTTATGTAATCATTAGGGGATGGTGATGTAGTGAGCATTAAGTTGGCGGACAAATTGTTTTGCTTTGATTTATTGTCTGGCATGGTAGAGGATCTGTATTGATACACTGATTTGTAATTCAGTATTCCTTTTTTGTTTTTATTCTAATTGTTGAAAGACCCAGTTTGAGCAAAAAGCAAATGCAACTTTTTTTGGTGGCATTCTATATCAGTCTGTCTTGAAGCTTTCTGTTTGTGGTTTATATCAGCCTGTCTTATAGCTGCATTATTGATTTATATATGCTACCTGTCAACATTGATCAGAGAGACTACACAAAATTTGGGTTATAGTTCTCATAACTTTGAACTTAAATATCATAGGAACTTTCCCCATCCCAATTTTACTAACATCAGTTCATTCAAATTTCACCAACCTATTCTTCCATATTTTCATTCTTATGTTTCCATAGCTGCTGCTTCGTCATAGTGACCTCTCAAGGGTCCTTAGGAACATTTACTCTACAGTAATCATCCAACATAAAGTTCTTATTTATGCAGTTATGGGAACGCAGAACTAATCAATACTCTTGCACAGTTGCATGATTCGCTGTTGCCTTCTTTAAAGCGTGGTTTTCAACTTTTATTTGCATCAGAAAGCAGTTGTCATGAAATATCAGCTGACCTGAGAACAAATATTACTGTCAGTTTGAAGATGTTGTCAATAAGAATAGTAAATTTTGGTTGGAAACTACTGTACTTCTCTTATTTAAGTGATGACTCTTTTGATGCGGGGCTTCCTCTTCAATCTGCAACCAAGATATTTCCTGCTCAAGTAGAGGATCCTCTTGTAAGGGCAGAGATTTTAATTCAGACTTTTAGGGAAGTCGATGCATTATCTGTTGATCAGGATGGGAAGGGAAAAACTTTTCTTCAACATATGGAAGAGCACTACAAGCTGTTGGATAGAGTTGATTTATTACTAAACAAAGGCAAGCCTCTTACTATTTTCATACTATTTGATTATTATTTTTTAGTGAGACCTTAAGGCTTGATGTTTCAGTATTATGTTTCCTTGGAGTGCTTTCCCTGATAATTTCAATTTTTTGGCCAAGTGAAATAAATTGGTAAAAGTGAAACCTGAATCGGACCAACTCATCACTTCATGTTAATAAAGAAAATATGACTTCTAAAAATTGATAGACTATTACCCTTGAGGCAGGTTATATAGTTGCTAGTACATGTAAAATGTGTAACTTGATTAAGTTTCTGCTGATTTTCTGCAACTTATAACAAGTTGATGAATCTATATATTACATTCTGACTGTCCTGTGTGCTACTGGAGACTGTGACCCACTGGGTACTTGCTTTTTTGTAATTTTAGAACACCTTTTAAAACTTAAATATTGAATTTTCATGCAGGATGGATTATAATGGATGACGAACAACATAAGTTGTTATCTACGAGTATTTTAAATTATTTTGGTGGAGACATCAAGAGTGTTTCACATGTGCCAAGGCATGTAATAGAACTACCTACAGATGAAGACTCCGCAATTTTAGCATCCAAAATCAGCCAGATAAAGGACCTTTTTCCCAATTACGGAAAAGGATTTTTATCTGCATGCCTTGAAGTATATAACCAGAACCCTGAAGAAGTTATTCAGAGGATTCTAGAGGAGACACTCCATAAAGATCTACAGCTGCTGGATACATCTTTGGAAGACATACCACTTTCCAAAGCTTCATCTTCGAGTGTACGTGACAAGGGAAAAGGCAAATTGCTAGATTCTACCATCACAGCAGCTCCCACAAATATATTAACAGCAGTCGGCAAGCAACAGAATGCGAGCACACAAGTTTCATCTTCATCTGCAGTTGGTAGATATGTCAGGAAGTCTACCACTGACTTGCCCGACCCACAGACACTCGATTCCAGAGGTGATAAGGATGTAGCAAAGACAGCAGCCCTTGCTTTACAGCTTGAGTATGATGATGAGTACGATGATTCTTTTGATGATTTAGGCCTGAGCGTTGCTGACTCGGGATATGAAGATACCGAGCTACTTGGCGATAAGTCGGATTCTACTATGGAGAAACCACATCAGACATCAAACAAGGTTCCAAATACTTCAAACTCCAAGTGGGGGTCACGCAAAAAGCCCCAATACTTTGTTAAAGATGGAAAAAACTACAGCTACAAAGTTGCTGGTTCAGTTGCAGTTGCTAATTATGATGAAGCAGCCTCTTATAGTCAAACCCAGAGAGATTCAGTTCATGGCCTTGGGCGAGGAGGCAATGTTCCTCAAGGTGGCTACAGAAGATTCCCAGATCTCACGGAGTCGAAAGATTATGAAGAGGTGAGAGCTGATGTTGTGGAAGGAGGACAAGGACGAGGTAGAGGTTCCCAAAGAGGCAGAGGGAGGGGTGGGGGAAGAAATTATTACAGGAAGGACCAAGCAATGAAAAAACATTTTTCTGGATTGACTCGTTACTAGAAAAACATATTTTAACTTCAGAAGTACCCATGTTTTGTATATTGGCAAATCTGTAAGTTGAAATTCTTTTTTGTCCAGAAGTCAATGGTTTGTGTAATCTGTTTGGGCGGCTAATAAAGCATTTATTCTAAAGAGCATTATCACCTATGTTAATGTGCGTGTTTGGGATTTCATTTCTCTGCAAACTTATGGCTTATAAGGTCATAAGAGCTTATGGGGGGTGTTTCCCTATTTAAGTTTTAGCTCAACTTATAACTTATATGTTGATAAGTTGAAGAGAAAAAGGATCTTGAGATTGATCTCAGGAAACTTTTCCTAAGATATGTATAAAATATACTCTAAATATGAATGGGCCTGCAGGGCTAATTAAAAATGTTAGATTTTACAAAATTGTCCATCTTATTTTTACATATAAATCCCATATATCTCAGGTAATTTACTAGAGATACATCTCAGGTTCCCTATCCTCTAAGTTGAATGTTAGAAAATCTTAAAATTCAACTTATGTTTATAACTTATTTCTCGATATACGTAATATATAATATCTTTCAAATCTTCAAAATCATATATCTTTTCATCCGTTCATTAGAAAATTGATATGTATATATCAAATTTCTCTACTCATCGAGATCTATCCATTGATATCCATTGATATATACTAAAAAATGAATATTTTGAAAAATAACAAAAAAAGTTAACTTATAAGTTCTGATTTACCAAACGCTCTAGTGATTTATAATTTCTGATTTACCAAACACTCTACTGACTTATAATTTCTGGTCTACTTATTACTTATATGACACTTATGCTTATAAGTTATAAGCTACTCATTTTAAGGTAAGTCAAACGATCCCAATGTTTTCCTTCCAACCAAAATGCTTGGAACCAGCGAAGGCCCCTTTTGTATCTTATCGATTGAGATAAACTAAAAAAAAAAAAAAAAATCAAAATATTCAATACGTCTGTCAATATGACAGTTTCTCTCTCTGTCAAGATTGACAGGATTTCTTAAATTTGTTTCATTTATTCTTATTAAACATATCAGTTCTAAAGCGTCAGTAAAGATCCAATATATTGTCAACCAAGACAGCCACTTCAAACTTTGTTGCCAAACACATTAGCCCAATAATCAGTAAGGTCAAACTCAACAAAATAACAAGTCCATCTATAAGTCTATCTAGCAAGCGGGTGGTAATGGAGAGGCAGGAGAAATCGCTGGAGGAACTATATGCAGATCTTGTTATTGACGAAGATGATGAAGGAGAAATAGTTGTGGCAAGGTCGGAGGCAAAACAACAAAAGCAAACATATGTCCTTATAGGTATGTTTTTAACAGAAAAGAATATTAATTTTCTTGCCATGCAAAATGTAATGGCTACTTTGTGGAGGCCAAAGGAGAAAATGGAGGTCCATGATATTGGAGGTAGGCGATATTCTTTCGTGTTCTTTCATATACTGGATATGCAGAAAGTAGTTGACGGGGGGCCTTGGTCGTTTGAGCAAGCTACGCTTCTTATGCACAAACTAGAAGATGGAGAGGATCCAAATATGGTTCAACTGCAAGATATGGAGATGTGGGTTCAAGTATATGATATCCCACGAGGGCTGCTTTCTGAAAACATTTTGAAGAGCATAGGAGCCTCAATTGGTAAATTTGTAAAACTGGATACTAAAACTCTGGATGGAATTTGGAAACCATTCATTCGTATCCGAGTCATTGTAAATGTACAAAAGCCTCTGAAAAGAAGATTAAAAATCAAGAAAGAAGGAGATGGATGGAGCTGGATTAATTTCAAGTATGAAAGATTGGGAACATTCTGTTTTGTTTGCGGGATCTTGGGACATTCTGAACGAGATTGTGGCATTGTATATGCAAACCCAGACAAAGTCATTCAAAGAGCTTACGGGGTATGGCTCAGAGCTCCACCAAAGAATGCTGCAAAATTCAACACGGGGGCGAGATGGTTAAAAAATGCAGGTGTAGAGAGCAACGAGTCGACATCGTCCATGGCTCAGGGTGGTGGTCGAGAAGCAACTAGGTTCATGGAGGTCGACGGAATGGTTAGCGAAATCTGCGGAGAAAGTGGGCGCATTGCAATCAAGGGGCAAGATTCCAGGACATCAAATAAACAACTACAAGTGACAAACAACACAACCGAAGACAGAGGAGACAATGATATGGAAAGTGAGAACGTGTTGACTGACCCAAAGAGGAAAAGAGTGGAAGACAAAGTGGAGGGAAATCAGGAAGAATATCTGGGAAGAATAAATGATGACAGTCAAAAAGCCAACCATTTAAACTTGCAAATGGCGGGTCCTGGAGCACAGGCCCGCCAAGAATCATGAGTATGCTTGCGTGGAACTGTCGTGGGGTGGCCAACCCACGGACAGTTAGATTGTTGAAAGAAATTAATAATTTCTATAGGCCCAGCATCATTTTTCTAAGTGAGACAATGTGTAAGAAAGATAGAGTGGAAAAAATAAAAAATAAGCTAGGTTTTGTAGGTCTTTTTGTGGTTGAGGCCCGTGGACATGGAGGCGGGTTAGCTTTACTCTGGAGGAATGAAGGTAATATTGTAGTAACAAATAGCAGTCAGAACTTTATCGACTTCGAAGTTAAGCACGAGCAATTAGGATCATGGAGGTATACGGGGTATTACGGTTATCCGGAGAGAGGAAGGAGGTCGGAAGCGTGGAATATGTTAAGACAGCTAGCGACAAATTCTGTCCTACCTTGGTGTATTGTTGGCGATTTCAATGATCTAATGACGGCAGATGAGAAAGAGGGAGGGCAGAGCCATCCTCGTGCATTGCTAAATGGGTTTTCCGAAGCTATAAGTGACTGTCAGCTGATGGATTTGGGGTATGACGGAGAAAAATTTACATGGGAACGATTTAGAGGGACCGATAAATGGGTAATGGAGAGGCTAGATAGAGGGTTTGCAAACAAGGAGTGGCTCGAATTATTTCCAGATGCGATAGTGCGAGTTCATGAAGTTTCTACATCCGATCACATGCCATTATGCTTGCAATTAAATAAGAGAGTGTATATGCCTAAAGGTCGTCGATTTCGTTTTAAGAACATGTGGATCCACGAGACGGAATGTAGAAATATAATTCAGGATTGTTGGAGTAATTCTGGAAATCAAGACTTAATGCAAAAGCTAGGTGCTTGTTGCATGAAGCTGGAAGAGTGGGGGGGAGGTTTAGTAAGGCATTTAAAATCAAAAATTGCATTCTATCGGAAGGAGATGCAACGTAGGAGATCTCGAAGGGATGTGAACGGAGTGAGGATGTATAATGATGCGAGATGGAATTATCTTAAGCTATTGGAGAAACAGGAAGTGTTTTGGAGTCAGAGAGCTAAACAGTATTGGCTACAACACGGAGACAACAACACCCATTACTTTCATAGATTTGCATCTACAAGAAAGGAGTATAATAAAATTCGGCGATTAAAGGATGCAAATGGTGCTTGGTGTGACACGGAGGAGGAAATTCAGATTACTATAGTAAACTACTTTGAGAATGTTTTCTTGTCAGCGAATGAAGATGAAAATTTCCCAGATCGAATAAATTGCAATAAGATAACAGAGGAGCAAGGTAACGAGATACTGAAGCATATAACAGAAAAGGAAGTCAAAAATGCAGTGTTTGCTATGTACCCTGAGAAATCACCTGGCGTAGATGGATTGAATCCTTGTTTTTTCCAAACGTACTGGAACATAGTGAGTGCCGATGTGGTTGAATTTTGTCGAAGATTTTTTGAGCAGGGAATATTGCCAGATGAAGTTAATCAAACTTTGGTATGCTTAATCCCGAAGGTCAAGTGTCCAAACAAGATGGAGGACTTACGTCCTATATCCCTGTGTAACGTTATTATGCGAATCCTGTCAAAGGTACTAGCTAATAGATTGAAACAATGTCTTCATTCGATCATTTCGAATAATCAATCTGCGTTTATTGAAGGTAGGCTCCTGACGGACAACGCAATGTTAGCATTCGAAATTAATCACTATATTCGAAGAAAAACTCAAGGGAAGAATGGTATAGTAGCGCTTAAGATCGATATCTCAAAGGCATACGATCGCCTGGAGGGGAGATATATTGAGACTATGTTTACTAAGATGGGATTTCCATGGAGTTGGATAACTCGTATTATGCAACTGGTATCATCAGTCTCATACAGTTTTTTGAGAGATGGGAAAAGTTTTGGCGTAGTGCAACCGTCTCGAGGGGTTAGACAGGGAGATCCGATCTCCCCATACTTATATATCATTTGTGCGGAAGGCTTGACAAGTCTGTTACGTCAATATGAAGACTGTGGATTAATTAATGGATGTCGAGTGGCACGAGGAGCCCCAAGGATAACGCACCTGCTATTTGCAGATGACTGCTACTTGTTCTTCAAAGCTAACTGTACCGAAGCCCAGCATATGGTCAGTACACTTAAAAAATATGAGCGTCTATAGGGTCAGAAAATTAACTTTGGAAAGTCGAATATAGACTTCAGTCCGAATACATGTGACATACAAAGGAGAGGAGTCTGCGAGATGTTGGCCGTTACTGAGAAGGATAGGCCTGGGAATTATTTAGGTATGCCTATGCATATAGGTAGAAACAAGAGGGAGATTTTTGGGTTTCTAAGTGACAAGGTTCAGAACAAGTTACAAACATGGAGTAACAAAGAATTATCCAAAGCTGGGAAGCTAACGTTGGTCGGAACAGCAGCTCAAACTACTCCGAATTTTTGGATGAGCCTCTTTCTCATTCCGGATTCGATATGTGACGAAGTTGAGCGAAAAATGAATGCTTTTCTGTGGGGAAATGCTGCGGGTAGAGGCGTCAAATGGATCACTTGGAAAAGATTGTGTGTGCCGAAGGAGTTTGGAGGACTGGGTTTAAAGGAATTGAAAAAATTTAACATGGCAATGCTAGCTAAACAAAGCTGGCGCCTCCTAACGGAAGTAAATCCTTTACTTTCGGCAGTTATGAAAGCTAGATACTACCATCATAATGGACTGATACATGCAAAGTTGGGAAATAACCCGAGTTATGTGTGGAGGGGAATTATGGCATCCCTGCAAACTTTAAAAGTTGGAGCACGTCGAAGAATTGGAAATGGAGAGGGGACAAAGGTATGGAGTGACCCATGGTTACCAGATAAATCCAATGGCTACATAAGAACAGCTCCGTATGACCAGTTACTAAGTATAAATGTTTGCAACTTAATGAAAGAGGATGAAAGAAGTTGGGACGTGGATATTATCAAGGACCTGTTCGATAATGAGGACTGTGATTTAATTCAGAGTATCCCTCTATCCAGTCATGTATCAAATGACTCCTGGTTTTGGTTACTGGATGACAAAGGAGTGTTCACTGTTAAAAGCTGTTATAGGTTGCTGCAAGGGGAGTGCCAGGACGATTATACGACCCTGTGGAAGAAAATCTGGTCATTAAAATTGCCCGGTAAGGTCACGCACCTGTTGTGGAGAGTTTGTAAGGAGTGTTTACCCACTAATGCGGCATTATATAATAGATATGTCGAGGTAGAACCTACTTGCCCATGGTGCCATTCTGCAATCGAAACGGGAACCCATGTCATGTTTCTCTGCGATTTTGCAAAAACTACGTGGCGTGCAGTAGGGCTTCATACTTTAGTGCAGTGTAATGAGGAGGAGAGTCCAACAAGGGTGCTTGCCCGTGTGTTCAATCAGGCATCAAAAGAACAATGTCTAGAGGTTTCGATGTTGTGCTGGAGCTTATGGTATCGGCGTAATAGATGGGTTTGGAAACGTGCAAACGGGTCTATCTTTGGAGTGAGAAGTGCAGCTACCTGCTTACTACAAGACTGGGCAGAAGCACAAACAAGAGAGAAAGGCATCAAGAGTAAAGGCATGATGGGAGATCAGATTTGGTCGCCTCCGTCGAGTGGTTGGATTAAAATAAATGTCGATGCTGCGGTGTTTATGATGGGTGGGATAGGAGTTGCAGCAGTGATCAGAGATGACAAAGGAGACTTTGTGGCAGCTCGTGCTTTGAAGCTTCCAGGTGCTTGGAAACCCCGCGAGGCGGAAGACATAGCACTCAAAGAAGCGCTCTCCTGGGTAATTAACCGAGGGTACATGAAGTGTGTTTTTGAAACTGATTGTTATAATCTAGTGAATGCTTGTAATGGGAGTCCAGGAAGGTCGTTGTTTGACACCATTGTGATGGACTGTATGGCTTTAAGTAAGCACATAAATCAAGTGTTATTTAGTTTTGCTTTTCGATCTGCGAATAATGTAGCGCATGTGCTAGCACAAGCTACTTATTCTATGTCAGACGTAGGGGAATGGCATGTCACTCCACCTAATTTGCTTGTTCGCTCTTTGGAGCTAGATTCTGTTGTTTAATGCAAGTTCGAGTTTGTTAAAAAAAAAAAAAAAAAAAAAGATCATTTGGATCCCTTTTTTACCTTCTTAGCAATTCAGATTTGACCTAATGGTTAAGATTGAAATGCAAAGCCTAATTGTTCAGAAACCAAGTTTTACACGCATCACCTTTTTTTTTTGTTTTAATTCTTGCCAAAGGTTGTACACAAAGTCATTTTTTAAAATTTCTATGTTACTATCTGTTTTAAAGTAATGTTTAAACATTTAAAATTATTAACGTCTTGCTCTTTAATTTATATCATATTAGTTTTTTCCGAACCATTACTGTAATATATTATATATTACCTCCAAAATAGTAAATTTCAATTTACATCTAATATTTATACCGAAAAATGGATATTCGTGATATTAATTTGATGTGTTCACATAAAATGGTCCATCTATTCAAATTCTCATGTCTTAATAGATTATTTTGAAATTTTTTTACTTTAATAAATTTAATTCTCATTAAATTATATTGATAATTTAGCAAAAAATCTTTCAAATGTTCTCTGAATATTTTGTCAAACCGGATTCAAGCTTCAAATTAGTTGTTTTATTAGATTGCTAACGAAACTTTTATTTTTCACGATTTACATATCAAACAATACATTTTTTTTAAAGAAATGATATGTAACCTTACTTTACCAAACCCAGCCAATCCTATCAAATCTGTCATTTCAGAACTGTCAAAATTAAGTTTAGTCCTTGGAAACCGAACTCGATCTTTTCAAACTTTAATTAAACCTAGTTTCTAACTTATGCCTATTATTTTAGAACTTCTGTCAATATTTAATTTAGCTTTTTGAAACCGAACTAGAGCTTTTCAAACTTTAATCAAACCTAGTTTCTAAATTATACTTTATGCTTAGAATGAACTCTTAAGCCTAATCCTATCAAAAAAATCTAAGCCTTGTTAAAATGAGCTCAAGCCTAGTTTCCAACTTGAAATTATGGTTAGATCTTTTAGTCAAATAGTAGTGTTTTGACTTGCTTCGGCTCTGGATCGATTCAATTGCACCCCTGACCAAGAACCTTACAAATTTGTACCCGTTCACATAGCAGAAAAATACATCCGGTACCATCTAGCTTCTTGATAAATCACTCTCATAAATGCAAATGCACCTCTGCTCATTTATTAAGGCTTTAAATATGAATATTATCTTGAAAAATGCTTTCAAGAATGACTACATTTCTGTATACTGAATGTGTTGTGTATACATGCTATCAATCGCTAAACCAATTAAATTAAGTCCCATCTACATTATTGTCGGGACAATGATAAAGTTACAAAAGTGGTTGGCCTAATTGAAGCGCTATTTCACCTCATCAACTGGTATATAATACATATTGTATTGTCTCGACTCTAAACATTATCATCGACCATCGCCTATATCAGCTGCTACAAAGTGACCAGCATTCCGATCCTGCAAAACATAAAGTTTAAAACTATCCCTCAACTAGTGCAGAACACGAGTTGGTTACAAACTGAAAGGGTGGTTCTAAATCCAGTTTCTCTTTCATTCTTATTCCTTGTTCACTAGGGAGAAAAGCTTATATTTGGTTCCGCTACTTAATAATAATATTAGTGATGACAGCAATGGACCATGAAGAGCTGTATCCACCACCAACTTTCTTTCCGTGTTAACCAAAAGCTTTCCAGTATAAGTGTTACCATAAACCAAGGCATGCCAACTGTTTGCTATAAGGAACTTGATCATAACAATAAAAAAACAGCTTCCTACTCATTCCAAAATATAAAAACCAAAGCACCTTCTTACTGAAGTGTTGTACCAAGCCTATGGCATAAGTTACAACCTATCATACAGCATTTATATATTTAAATAAGGGCATTTACACAATGTATTCAAATTATTATTGTAAAAAATAATAGTTATAGGAATAGACCAATATTTAATTAAATACTCCTATTATTTTCAATCCCATTAACGCTTTAGACTAAATCAGCCACCGACTGCACCAGATTACAAAGGTTGCATTCTTCTATGAATAAATTTCAGTGCACTACCACTAAAAAAATTATATTCGGGATCAACTCCTCGGACTGATTGGGGTTGCAAATGCATAGCTAGAACTAGATTCGGTAAATATCAATAGGCAACACCAGAAGCAAAGAAGACTACCTGAGACAACATTCGTTGCTTGTTTAAGAACCGGGTCCTTGACTTGTTGTGGACTGAGTTTGGTGACTTGTACATCCTCTGTACCAAAATCAAATCAAATACTAAATATTATTAAAGAACAAAAAAGAATGCCAAAAACATTATAATGCACAAACTCAAGTAATATTTACACAAATAGAGCAATGTACCACACGAAAGAATTAAAATATCAAATGAGAAGTGTTGAGGTCAATCCCCAGGGACAGAAGTTTAACTATCCCAACTACCCATTTTGGTACCACTACTTAGAAAAAACTAAAAGTATTAAAAAGTAACCTTATATATGAAAAGGCATCTTAATCAGAAACTGAACAGCCCAGAAGATTCAGTTAATCAACTGGATAAACTAATTTCATATGAGAGTTGGAGACATTAGAAGCTGGATTAACACTTTTTCAAGAGTTTATTAAAGACAATGGCACCATGTGTAAAACACACAATTGCAGATACCATGACATATCAATTATACTATCTACAGAACTTAACCCAAATATATATGTTCGTGAAAGAGGTAGAAGTGACATGATATTAACATACCTTCTCTGTGCCAGATAAACGCTTTTCTGTACCAGAAAAGACTTTTCTTTTAGGTGAGAAGCCAAAAATATCATGAAGAACTTCGTTGTCCTGTTTCCATGAAAGTAATTTTTTGTAAGAACATTTAATCATTATATCTCAGCAGAACAGCCAACAAGGAGGTCAAGGCAAAGAACGAATAAAAGTGACCTGCATTTGCTTGACAAACCCACCCGCAAGAAAATGCTTCAGAAAATTGAGCTATTCAAGGCAAGCAAAAATGAGGTCCGAGATAATATATAGATTAACAGATCAAGAAACCTTCATCAAGAAGCAAAAGATGAACCTGTATCAATTGAGACCAGGTCCTTGTGTTTAAGGACTCTCCACCAATCTTCATCGACGTCTCTGGACTATAACCATCCTGATTAATCAAACCACGGATCAATACATCAGCCTTTACTCACTTTTAAAAAGGAAAAAAAAAAAAGAGAGAAAGGAGTGGTAAATAAATAACCTCTAGATAGTCCAATATATCACGGAAAGTGCTGCGCTGAGTGTTGAGATCTTTCTTGGCAGAACCTTTACCACCTGCCTCCACAGAGAGGCTTCGCACTTGATTAAGAATCCTTGCCCTCAGTCCTTGTATATGTGTGAGTTCTCGAGCATTGATCCCATTATGATTGGAGCTGTCACTTGAACCTGTTTTTGCAACAGAAAGCTTCACCAGGTTCCCTATCTCAAATATTAAAGCAAGTGCTTCACCAGCTGCAATCCGAATCAATCTATCATCCTTGTCTAGCAAAGAAGAGAGATAAGAAAGGGACCTGCATCAGCGTCAAAGCGGTTAAAACTCTTCTAATATTTTTCGCAACTACAGCCATATCATAAAGTGTGAATAATGTTTGCCATAGAACAGAAGTATCCAGTCTACACCCAGATATGTTTACAGGAATGCTTCCATTTCCATCTATTAGTATGCTGTATGAGCATGCACCTTTACTCTTTCTGCCCCTTTCAGCTTTCAATGAAATCCAAAAACTGATTATGTAGAATGCAGAAAGAGAGATATAGAGTGGAACGGAAAATGTCACTCACTCTTGGCAAGCTTTCGGATTAAGTGTCCAACCATCTGTCGTTGTAAGGAGAAATGACCAAGCAGAGACTGCTGATGTTATAACAGCAGGAGAAGGTTTTATCGCGACTACCTGAGAAGAGATACAAGCCTAAATCTCCATACAAAGCTATCTACATACTTTTTGGATGAATAGAAGCATTTCATAATCAACTGAATCAAATATGGCAAAATGTGATGCGACAAAATTCTTTCAATCCAGATATAGGAAGGAAAAACTTAAAGATCAACGGGGAAAGCATTATGTTGCAAGCTGCTTAATTCTTTAATAAAACAAAAATGTACTAACAAGTGATTTATAATGTCATAAATAGAAATGTATTATACATACATTAGAACCAAGTTTCGGATGAACAACTTGCCACATTGTTTGCATCGATTTTTCTGTGTCCTCTGGATCGTCCCCGCCAATAAAAGTGATTATAGCCAAACATTCCAACAACTAGAGTCATGAATACAGTGCGGTTATAAATAATTCAAAACTGAAATTTCACAAAATCAGTCTTTAGAGGATATATATATACCGCTAATATCTTAGTTATGTCTGACTTAGTTTTAAGAGCTTCTAAAATAGGAGAGAATGATTCTTCCAATATTTCTTGGGCTTTCTCCCCTGGACCTGTAGTCAGTGCTAATAGTCCTACAAATAGTAAATATAAATGCTTAAAAGTCTTAGTCAGCAATAACTATATATAACTAATCAGGGAATGAGATGATCACCAATAGTGTGGGATGCTAACGCTATCTCTTTGGCAGATCCCTTCTTGATGGAGTTCAAACACTGATGCAGTAAAGTGGCAAACCTGGAACAGTACGTACAGATGATAAAAAGACATGAATACTTGAGACTTTTTTATCTGGACCAACATAAATGGAAAGATGCAAATAATCCAATTTCTTTAGAAGTGCTCCCTCTCTCTCCAACAATACTACATTTAGGTCATGCTATTTTATTTCAAAATAGACTTGAAAAAAGAAGATGCCATTGTCCTCCGGTATAAGAAATAAAAAAAACAAAACCTGCTTAAAATATGCTTCCAAAAAGTTAGGATACTTCCAAACGTAATTCTAAAATGAAATCAGTTGTGTAATAAGATAAAGTAACATGTTGATAGTTACAGCATCTTGCATCCCTCTTTTGCATAATTTCATTTTGTTATATAGAACTTCTCGAGTATTACTGCCAAAAAAACAAACAACCGCAGGCTACAAAATGAACTCCACATTGGTGACAAAGATTCTAAACTTCTCAAATGTGTAAACAATATATATGTCACTTGATATTATTATAAAGTTCAAAACAGTGTACTTTTTAGACAAGCTATTAATCTTATCCTGGTAATAGTTTCATGAGTTGAATATGCCCTTGATAGTTCTCGAAGCTTCCTACATATTCTGTAATGCGGAAATTCCTCCCTAGTAAAGTAACCATTTAAAACTTAATTTAGGTGTCATTATTAGTCAAATGTATTAATAGTCTGTCTAAAACTTAATTTTGGAATCACACCTGACTGGGTGCTAAACACTTGAAATGACTTGAAAGGCGTGCCATAGAAGATACTAGCAAGTAACTTCAAAACAGGCCCAGATGAAGTAAAACATAAAACCAGATGAAAAATGAAGTTTCTTATTTCTGGCACCGGACAGGCAAAAAAAGTCTCAACCTGCAGAGTAAGGCGGCAAAATCCACTTGTTATTACTTTTCTGAGTCGCTGACAATTAGGATTCAAGTTAAAGAGATTTACAAACATGGACTTTTGTGCACCTATATAAATCCAGATTCTGGGCAATCATTGGACAAAACCAGCTACCTAGACACAAACCGGACATAAATTCTTATCTGTCAGGGTAAGCCTTATGGGGGTCAGGTACCCTGTTTACAGATCAAAAAGGTCGTCTTGACCTCCTCATTCCAAAAACTTTGAATATTTCTCGACCTCGGTCTTATAACATTGAAAATTATTTAGTTTAACATACTAACATGTATATGATAAATATATAATATATATTTGCTCAACTCTTATATTATATCCTGAATCCTATATGCAAAGGTTTGATTGATTGATACATCAATATTGTATGTGCAATAGAAAAGAAGCCCCTATTCTCATTCAACTATTGTCGCATTTCACTAAAAAAAACGAAACTTTAAAACTCCAACCCATGGACTTAATATAGAGTCAAGATAACAATATATATATATATATATATATATATATATATATATATATATATGCCTTTGCTCCATACAGAACACTCTTATATAACAAACAACAACGAACACATTAGATCTATTAGATCCTTTGGCCCCGCCAGGGGCACCCAGTACAAAAAATTGTTATTTTTTTACCCTCTATCAAGTCTGAAAAAAAAATGAAAATTACTGTTCACTGATGACGTCATCATGACGTCATCAATGAACAGTAAATTTTCAATTTTTTTTTGCTGGTTTGCTAGAGGGTAAAAAAATAACAACTTTTTGTACTGGGTGCTATGACGGAACTCTTAAATTATATTAGATATGAGGTGTTCTTTATTGTTTGTTATATAAGGTGTTTGCTATGGAGTGCAACTCTATATATATATATATATAGGGAGCTACACTAGTGAGAACCTCTTCGAATGAGAACTTAGTCCCCAAAGCAAATCACCAAAATCCAGCAGAATCATCAAATCGCAAATTTTTATTATTTTCACTGCCACGTCACTGATGACGTCACTGATGATGTCAGCGTGACGTTACTGATTATGTCAACGCGATGACGTGGCAGCGGGGCCCACAAAAAAATTTCTTTTTTGGGCAAAAAAAAAATTGGTGGGGGGAAAAAATTGGCAGGAAAATTTTCCAAATCACCAAATTTTTAGCGGGAAAATTTTCCAAATCACCAAATTTTTGGCGGGAAATTATGCCAAATAACCAAATTTTTGGCGGGAAAATTTATCAAATCACCATTTTTTGGTGGAAAAATTTGATAAATCACCATTTTTTGGCGGGAAATTTTTAAAATTCAAATTATGTTTTTTTACTAAGTCCGGCAGCCTGATTTTTAAAAAATCGGGGGTCAGCCCCGGTTTTTTAAAAATCAGGATAAGTTAGGGTTTAGGTTCTAGGGTTGTAAACAACCTTAAATCCTAAGTCCGTATACGGTTTATTCGCCATTCTGAATATTTCTAAAACCCAAAATGGAACTGTTGAACCCTAAAGGTTAACTGTTGTGTTTAGGAAAAATGCTAGTCTTAGTGATTTGTGGATCACCATTTTTTGGCGGGAAAACCTGGCGAAGCACCATTTTTTGGCGGGGAAAAACGTGCCCAAAAAAATTTCTTAAATTTTTGGGGAAAAAATTTTAGCGGGAAAATTTCTACCACGTCAGCATGCTGATGTCGGTAGTGACGTCATCATGCTGATGTAAGCAGTGACGTATTTTTTTTTTTAATTAATTTTAACGATTTGGTGATTCTGCTGAATTTTGGTGATTTGCTTTGGGGACTAAGTTCTCATTTGAGCACTTGCCTATATATATATATATATATATATATATATAGAGAGAGAGAGAGAGAGAGAGAGTATCAGCTTTATGTTTTCATCATTGTAAAAAATACAGTGACATAAAAAAAACCTTGCAACAAAAGCCTATTTAAAGTTCTAGCATCTAGCAATAATCACTTATATTATATATGTATATGCTATGTAGTAAAAATGAGTAGCACTGGTTGTGTTAAATAAGTGACCTTTACAGTGATCTTTTTATAACCGGATTACACTCATGTTGCGTTCAAGTCAAAGTATTTTGAATAATTAATTAAACAGATTTTGAACAAGTGACCTTTACAGTGATCTTTTTAGACTTTTGGAATCCGACATGAGACAAATGTGTATCCATCCCCAGGTTTGTCATGCCTAGACACACCACTCATGTAATTGTGAGATATTAACAATGTCATTGTGAAATGAAGCATGTCCGTTATCTTGATAAAATCAATATCTTTCACCCAATCATCTCGCTATATCATACTGAGGAAATCATATGTCAACTGACCATCAAAATGATGCGTCGTTTACTTATTATTCTAGTTGGTTTGGAGTATTCTATTCATTTCTTGAGATATCAGGAATTATTAGCTTTAACAGCAATTAAAAAATGTTTAGAGAGAAATAAACTTGACCTACAGACTACTGCAAGTTTACTTGACCTATATACGCTTCCACCGCGAGTTGACAACACTTAACTTTGTCATAAACCTCTATTCCAAAGTTTGTCAACTTAAAAACGTATTAAATACAAACACAACTACGAAATAAAAACAATCTTCCATTTGAGCAAGTAAATTTAACAATTAAAATGCTTACTTCTTTTGGACAAATTCATGCTGCAATTTGCTATTAAAAGCTTCTATAATCAAAACCAAAGCCTTTTCTCTAGTCGTCGGCCTGTATATTTATTAGCAAAAGGCAACACAGCTTTAGTAATCCAAATTTCAAGTAGTATATATCACCAGTAATCATACAAGTGTCGTCGAGAAATAAAAAGGTACCTCTTTTCGTATAAATCATCTAAAGCCTGATCAAGTAGACTATCCTTCTGAAGCTGCAAATCAAAAGCACCAGATACCAGCATTTGATCGGACCGCAATGTGGAAGTGGAACTTACACTATCCGTATCGGAACTATACAATGTGTCTGCCACATTCTTACGTTGCGAGCTACCTATAATTAACACACATTAAGCCATTTCTATCACATTTTATCTCAATTCAACAATCTCCCTATAATTAACACACACATTAAGCCATTTCTATCACCATTCATCTTAATTCAATCATCTCCCTATAATTAACACACACATTAATTAAGCCATTTCTATCACATTTCATCTCAATTCAACTACCTCCCTATATAACATACATTACACATTTATTTAATTTTCCTAATCAAATTCAACACACTCAAACAATATAATAGTAACAATTAAGGATGAGATAGGAGATTAATAGATACGAGTATGTGAATGTATTAACTTACGTTTACCCATTGGTCCTGGTTAGAAAAATTAACAGAGTTGACACGTACGGTGAAAATGTAGGGTAAATTTATTATAGAGATGATGAGGATGAATCAAAACGACGGGGTGGAAGCGTAAAACGACGTGTCCATGGAAAAGGAAGGTGAGAGAGGCGTACAGATCTGTGTGTCTATACGCGATTTGTCAAAGCAAGAGCAGTTTGGGATTAAGTAAGAGGCTCTTTTGGTTTAACTGTTTTATTGCAGCCGCTGGTTGGGAGGTGACGTGGAGTGGTCACAGCCGTTGGATTGCTTTTCCGGGGCCCATCAAACTGGTGTTTAACTTGTTTTCGAGAGGACAGGCGTGCGGCGGGGAGAACACCGTTCGTTGAACTTTGTTTTACTGTGTCAAACTGTCATTTTTTATTATTATTATTATTATTATTTTTTTTTGCACTATCCATCCTCTTGTGGTTCAAACCCTCAGCTAGCATATATACCCGTGGGAGAAACGGGCACTGAATTATTTTCTCGTCTGGAATTGTATATATTTAAATGGTATTTTAACTAAAAATATGATAAATGAAAAGATTTCGATTTATTGAATTTTTTTATAGTTATTTTGTTATATTGCATTCCATTTTTTTGAACCAAATATTTTATAATTTAATAAAATTTGGATAAATATTATACGATAATAATCACATGAATACTTATGATTGTTAAATTATTAATTTAGTTTTCAATTGCGTGGAATGAACTTTATCAATTTAACATTTCAGTATAATATAAATAATTATCTTAGTAAAATTGTACTTGTCCGTGTATAATGGAGGCTTCTGTAAACTCATTGATTTTGTTATAAAAATTTGATCGTATATATAAGATTATATTTTGAGACATATTACAAAATCTCTTAATATTAAGTAAAAGTCAACTTCATGCTTTTCTCAATCATTTTTTCTAAATATATACATTTAAACTTTTAAACTTAAATATTTAATTTTAGTCTAATGTTTATTACACAATATAAAAGTTCAATAAAAAATTGGGTAAATTGAAACATTTTTTATGTTATAATTTTGAATTATTTTTTATCTCAATTTAAATTTTTCTAAATGTTACAATCGATGTAAAATATGACAATCTTAATGACCCATGTATATGAAATTTATCGTATATTGATCTAAGTATATGTTATAACTCAACCATTATATATTATATTGATCAATATATTATATAAAAATTCATATGTATCATACTTTATAATCGAGTTATAATCTAATTGATCATTTTAAATAATTATTGTACTTTTGTAATATTTATGATTTAAAAATTTATATCTTTTTTTATTTAATTTGAATGTTAATAATATTATTTTTTATATATATAACATAGATCATATTTTTAGAATTTTCATCTTTTTAACATAATTTCAATTATTTTCCTTATATATTTAAATATTTATGTTTTTAGACCAATCATATATTTAAATCATTGAAAGTCTAAATAGTTGGTCGACCAAAACCCTCTAATGTGACTCACATATTTAAAATTTTATATACCTAAAAGTTATGTGATGTAATTATTAATTATATATGATTAAACTTTACATATTTCTTAAAATCAAATCTTATTTTTTTATTTAAATAATTTAACATCTACATGGACACGCATGTAAATAAATATTTTTTTCTTTTTGGACTCGGTTACATTTTGATAATCTAATTTGTTTTCTATATCAAGTACTTAAAATGATAAAAGAGAATTGTAGAATATGCTCAATCGATTAAAATATTTTTTTATAATTTTATCTATCCAATATTCTAGTAATAATATGAACCAACATTTCATTTACTAAATAAAAAAAGGATGAGATAAAAGAGAAGAGAGGTGGTTTATCTTATAGAATTTTTAAACAAAATTCAAAGTCAACTATAGTGGTTAAAGTATGAGTTTGAGGGTAGAAGGTTAGTGGTTCGAATTCCAACACAAACATAATTTCACTCTTTTTTACACAATTGTTAAAGGATGCTATTTTTGTAATTTTTTAAAAATGGAGGTAAAACCGTAATTTCACATCCATTAAAATGGAAATCTTTGCTATAGATATTTCGAAAAAAGGCCCCCAATATCACAATATTAGACTAATTGGTCCAAAATATCACAATTTAAAATATTGGCCCCAAATATCACTCCAAAACTATACATCGTCTAGCGTTAAGTTTTTTAAATTGAACGCTATTGTATTTAGCGTTTAAACCTTTTCCCCTTTTCTACTTCCTTTGCCAGCAACAGACAACAACATACCCAACTAACATACACAGAAACAGGGTCCCGGAGAGATAGATACAGCGAGCAAGAGAGGAGAGAGGAGAGAGTTCGAGCGATAGAGATAGAGAGAGACTGTTGGAGAGATCAAAGCGTGCGACGAATTGGGGTTTTTGCATATAGGGTGTTCAATTCATTTCCAACTGCAAAATCATGGAAATTAATGTATGATTTTCTACTTCCCTTGCATTTACAATGAGTTTTAGTTACTTAATTTCCATTTATCAGTTGTCTTTTTCAGTATAAACACCATGTGTATCTGTATGCGTGTTTGTATGTATTTTAGTAATTAGGGTTTGATTTGTGGATTATGTTCCTTAATTAGGCTGTAATTATTTATATACTTCCTCGAATTACATTTTTCAAACGAACCAGAGCCAATACTACTATAATACATATACGACAATCGATTATTGTTGTTGGTAGTATTTCAGTTTTATCTGGCCTCATTGGAACTATAATGAATTATTGCCCTTGCACATACTACAGAATCTTTGCGGATTATGGTACATAGTCACATTAGTCCTGATAATTTTTGCATATCTGGCTTGTCATTGTACTGTGTGATTGTCATTTTTCCAGTATAATGTCTATATACAAGTGTAGTCTTGTAATCCGATAAAGCAAACCAAAACTGCAATGTTTTAATGGCCCTCTTTATGTTAAACTTAAAAGCTTGAATTGTACTCACATCCCATATTGAATGTTGAGTGTCATGTAGCAATTTATTTGCTCTAGACCAACTATATTTTTGTAACTTTGTTTCTCTTTGAATTTGTCAACAGGCTATGCATCCGGGACCTTGTGATACTAGTCTTCTTCATCTCCAGCCCAAACATAGGTCTAAGGAAATTTGGAGAGTTGGTGGTGGAGATCCCCAGAAATTTCGAAAACATAATCCTAATAATGATTCACTTCCTACCTTGGACCATCGGATGATCCCTATATTACAGTCCACTGGATTTTATGGTGTTTCTAGAGTTTCTTCTTTACAGCTCGATTGGAGTCTGTTATCAGCATTGGTGGAGCGTTGGAGACCGGAGACACATACTTTCCATTTGCCTATGTGAGAGTGTACAGTGACACTTCAGGATGTCAGGGTTCTTCTTGGCCTTCCTATTGATGGGAACCCTGTTATGTGTGATCCCAGCCCTAGACCTAATATGACTTGGGCTGATACTGTTGGCTCTATATTTGGTGTTGTTCCTCCAACGACTCATTTTAATGGATCTAGACTGCAGTTGAGTTGGTCCAGTTCCACTACTTGTCATACTTTATCTGAGGATGCATCTGATGATGAGGTGAGGCACCACACTAGATGTTATTTGATGCAGTTGCTTGGGGGATGTTTGTTCACTGATCACTCTGAAGGCTTGATTCATTGAATGTGGGTCCACTTTGTTCGTGACTTAGATGCTTTTGGCCGGTATGCTTGGGGTCCAGCAGTACTTGCATTCCTTTATAGAGAGTTGTGTAAGGGTTGCATGGTAGACATCAAGGAGTTAGCAGGGTGTCTTCTACTGTTGCAGTTATGGGCATGGGAGAGATTGCCGACTCTTGCTCCTATTCGTACTAGTCAGCCTCTAGTTAATGATCATTTCTGCGAGGGGCAGCTTGCAGGCCCATATGGAGTGAGGTAAATGACATTTGTAGTTTTAATTTATAAGCATTTATGTATAATATCTGTATTCCCTTGAGGGTTCAACACTTAACCTTTGGGGTTCAACATTTCCATTTTGGGTTTAGAAATATTCGGAACAACGAATAAACCGTATACAAACTTAGGGTTTAGGGTTGTTTACAACCCTAAACCCTAGACCATAAACTCTAACTTATCCTGATTTTTAAACGCTAACGCGTTTAAAAATCAGGATGCCAGATTCAATTTTTAAATTAAAATTTTAAAAATTTTAAAAAATATAATTTTAATTAACTTTAGGGGTTCAACAATTAACTTTTAGGGTTCACCATTCCCATTTAGGGTTTTAGAAATATTTAGAATGATGAATAAACCGTATACGAACTTAGGGTTTAGGGTTTGGGGTTAAGGGTTGTTTACAACCCTAAACCCTAGACCCTAACTTATCCTGATTTTTAGAAAATCGGGCTGGCCCCCGATTTTTTAAAAACCAGGCCGCCGGACTCGGTAACAAAAAAATAATTTCCTTTGACGTTTTTGTATTTGTCTCTCTTGTCAATGTTTGTAGGTGGCTTGGTGGTCACTCTTTTTTGGAGAAGGCTGGTCGTACTTTATCTGTTAAACGTACTATTCTAGATGAGCTATCACCATCTCAGTCCATCTGGCAGCCTTACTCTACTGATATCCTTGCTTCTTTGCCCCATATTGCTTGACTGGTCAGCATATCTGGCGTTATCGTGGCCCGATGATTTGTGTGTTCATTGTGGAGGCTCATGTACTTGACAGAGTTGCGAGACAGTTTGGGATGTTACAGGCTATTCCCCGTGATGTGGTGTACACGACTGCCCATCATAAGATGACATTGAAGGGAAATTCAGTTATTAATTGGGCTATTAGACATCAGGGAAGCATTGATATCTGGAACACTCGTTTGAATAATATCTTCCAGTCAGAGTTGATTGACGGTGATGGTACCACACCCGATTATCTTGATTGGTATCTTCAGAGGACAATGAGGTTTATTTATCATGTCGGTGAACTTCATGTTTACCTAGTAAGTACTCTATGCTTCTATTTTCCCTTCATTGTTAGATTGTAGTACTATTAGTTCATTTGCTTTGTAATTCATTTAGGTAAACATTAATTATTTGTAAGTCACTGCCTCATTTATTAGTTGATATATTTTTTGTAGTTGTATTAGTTTGATATATGTGGTGCAATTTGATTGGTAACATGTGTTTTCTATGTTTTGTGTTGTAGGGAGGCTTATTAAAGACTATAGCACATCGCACTCAGTCAGATCTACTAGATGTGTCTTTATTAGCTACCGAGGATTTGGCACAGTTGGATCATCGCTCTTTATATGGTTTTGAGGCCTTTTCATTGGAGGATGTTCACACTAAATCACGCATGCGTACGCGGTCACAAGTAATATAGAATAAAGTTGAGTTCGTTCCCACAGAGACTGGTAATAAACAGAATATGCACCTATGCAACAATGTATGATCTCTATTCATTGCTAAGACAAGTATCAAATTTGAGTTTTAATTATCTAAATTAACTAAGAAGCAATTTATCAATATTAAGATCTAATTAACTAACGTGATTTAAGAATCGAATTACTTATGTGAGAATAAACATGGGATCCTAACTTCATTAAATACTTCGCTTAGAGTTGATGCCTTTAATCAAAGTATGTGATGGTTATGATATCTGATCGGACAACACGAAACAAGTATAGGCTACCTGTCAGTATACGAATACCAAACTACTCATACATCCACAAAAGAGATAGAAGATGGGTAGACACCAATTATGTTTAGACCCTATATGTCTATAAGATTTGAAAACATAACGGTTTAAGCATAAGTTATCCATTGAGATCACATAGGGCAGCATAAGATGGTTAAAATTACGCTACAAATCATGATGTCAAAACATTCATAATCCTATGCTAGCATGGCAAGTTCTAAATCTCTATATCCACTGTCACTTCAATAAAGATTAACAATACAACTTAGATGTTAGCTACGCATCCAAGAAGAATAAGCACAACCATACAAGGATATCAATAATTCATCACACACAAATCTTTAAAGCAATCGAAATACTAAACTACATAGATAAATCCGTTAGAATCCCATAACAACGATTAGTTCATAATCGAACGGCTCGTCATCATGGGATCTAATGAAACCATGGTAAATAACAATGTATGAAAGAATATAAATAAGCTAGAGTAATGAGTTTAAGAAAACAAATCCGAAATCCAGAGTATCGCCTAATTTAGAAGAATACAAAAGTAGATCTAGATCTCCGAATGCTGTCACGTCCTTCCGGGAATCCGTCTCCAAGTCTGAATCTCTATCTTCGGCTCACTTTGTGTTTATTCTAAGTATTGGTACGTTCTATGATGACGGGTTGTGTTTATATAGGCCCCCAACAGCTTGTCCTCCAAGAAAACGCGATTTTAAGTAGAAATAGGACTTTTCCAGCGAAACCAAGCGCCCCTGTGCTACTGTCAAGCACCCCTGCACTCTCCAGGGTCTTCCCACGCGCCCCTGCGCTACTGCCAAGCACCCCTGCGCTTCCTGAAACTACCAGAACTGATTTTTCTTGCTATTTTCTTCGTTTTATCTCCCTTTTCATCCGTTCCTTCCACATGAGTTGCCGTTCTTCAACTTCTTGACTCGAGACTAGCATAGCACCATAGGAACATCTACATCCTTTACTCCAAAATCAAAGAAAATGCCAAACCTACCCGAAGTATATAATCCTGTACAACTAGACGAAAACATATCAAAAACACGACATACTTGAGGCCAAGTTAATCAATTTAAGCCGATTCAAAGCGTTCCAAGTGGATATAAAATCCACTTATCACACCCCCAAACTTAAACCGATGCTTGTCCTCAAGCATAAAACAGACTCGACATTACCTATTGTAATACAATGCATGAATGCAACTAATATGAACATGCAACAATCCCCTTAGACTAACCAAAACCAATCAACAAGCAAATATCTCAAATAATGCAACTAAATCCAAATAGAGCTCGACTAAGTCCCCGTATACTAACAATACATGAACAAAACGTCGGTGTGTGCAATGTTCATCAGAAATACTCCTAACACTAGATCAAAATCATACCTATTCTTCGCCAAGACAATCACAAGTTTATAAATAGAATGAACGGTAAACACTTCATAACCTAGAACACCTCTATCATCATTTTAGTTAGACAGAAATTCATGCTTTATTACTAAACAACTATGACACATTATACTATATACAACACACATGCTTATTTAACCGTGCAATGGATGAGACCCCAAAAGGCTTATACAATAGTACCCATGTAGCGAGCGTTAGGTTAGTGGATCCCAGACCGGAAAAGTCTTAAGTCACTAGGCACAAAGTCCCCTAGAACTTAATTGCTCGAGTATTAAAGAGCTCACCCTGGTTAATTCTGCACTTACACATTCACACAACTCACTTTCTTTTCTTTTTTTCTTTTTCTTTGACCTTTTTTTTTCTCTTTTTTTCTGATTTTTTTCTTTCTTTCTTTTTCACACAACTAACTTGGAATGAGTGCGTTTCGCTCCATCTCATCAAACCCTAGACTACTCATGAATATGATCGGCTACTAGCCTTTTGACACCTTAACTTTTATTAACAATTAGCATGAGATCCCTGGTTTCCCCCAAACTTATACTTTAGTGTCCCTACGCCATCAAGGGAATAAAGAACATTCTAAATATAAACAAGTGATTAAATCTCAACAACCAAACAAGCATGACCTCAACCTAGCCCAAATGCAAACGATGAGTTGTGTAAAAATTTTGTTTCTAAAACATGCAAGTCAATTCCTAGGCACTTAAATCAACCCTCTATTCATCATTACCACACTCGAATAGACATCGACCTACCAATCAGAATTAGCCAGTCTTAAGGGATCATGGAATATGCTATGAAAATTCAACTAAATGGACTCACATGGAATACATAAACAATATGCAAACAAATATGCTCTACATGAAACAGAATTGCAACAAATATGAATGAAACTACTACTACACATGCAATATGATTCCTACATGAACAATGTCTCTACTAACTACTTACCCTCAAATCACCCCCAAACTTAAGATATTCAATGTCCCCATTGAAAGTAATAAAAGGATAGTAGAGAACATACCTAATTGTCAGCAGGGCCACCCTCCTCGGGTGGCAAGTGGTGAGCTCCAAACACTGGCCAGGCAACCTCTATTCCACCCGCCTCAAGAACATGATCCAAAGATAAAGTGATATCCTCTGTAAATCTGTGGATAATCTCAAACAATGTATGGGGAACGCCGCCCGGCCATTCCTCCAATCTTTCAAGAGTAGCTCTATCAAATTCTGCAATAGGTGGCTGCATCTACTCATCATCAGCCCACCTCCAGTGATCCGATAATGGTTTTAGCTCGAGTTTAGGAGCTACTTCATAAGATGGTTTAAGCCGCACTTGAGAATCCCAAAGATCGGCCAAGCCAAGCGACTCATGTGGACTATTAAACCTCCTTTGCCAAGGGGCTGCATTCAACAGATAGACATTCTCCGCTGTTTCCTCATTTTCAGTATCAGACTTTCCTTGTAAAGCATTGTCTAAGGAGTCCGACTTCAACAGCTGATCAACTCCTTGTTCTGTCCTGTATCAACCATTTCCACGCTAAAACACTCTTCATCCTCTACCGGAAATTGCATAGCCTTAAATACATTAAAGGTGACATTTTGATCTTGCACTCTCATTGTGAGCTCCCCTTTCTGCACATCGATCAAAGTCCTACCCGTAGCCAAGAATGGTCTTCCCAAGATGATGGGAATCTTCTTATCTTCCTCGAAGTCTAGGATAACAAAATCAGCAGGGAAGATGAGCTTATCAACTTTCACCAAGACATCCTCCACTATACCTCTCGGGTATGTGATCGACCGATCAGCTAGATGTAAGGAGATGTTTCTAGGCTTAGGATCAGGCAGACCAAGTTGCTTGAAAACAGACAACGGCATGAGATTGATGCTAGCTCCCAAGTCACACAAACACTTGTCGAAAGATAAGTTGCCAATAGTACACGGGATGGTGAAACTTCCCGGATCTTTAAGTTTAGGAGGGAACTTTTGCTGCAGAACAGCACTGCACTCTTCCGTCAAAGCCACAGTTTCTAATTCCTCGAGCTTCAACTTCCGCAATAGAATACCCTTCATGAACTTCGCATAACTCGGCATCTATTCTAGAGCTTCTGCAAAAGGTATGTTGATCTGTAACTTCTTGAACACCTCAAGAAACTTTGCAAACTGCTTATCCAACTTCTGCTTCTGGAGTCTTTTAGGATATGGAGGAGGAGGGTAGATCTGATTGTTCTTTGTAGACTGCTCCAAAGAAGCTTTTTCAACAGATTTCTGGCTCTTTTCCACTTCACCATCTAGCTGATCAGCCACCAAGTCAGACTTTTCAATTTCTGGCCCCGTAGATTTTTCAACCTGCTGATTCTGAACTTCTTTTTCTTCCTTAGCTGCTGATTTCTGATCGGTTGTAACTTTACCAGATCTCAAAGTTACTGCTTTCACCTGTTCTTTGACTTTCCTCTTGCCTGGATTAGCCTCCGTGTCACTAGGAAGAGTTCCTTGTGGCCTATTTAGCAAGGCATTAGAAATCTGCCCAATCTGATTCTCGAAGGTTTTGATAGAGACTGCTTAGCTCTTGCACATCATCCTCAACTCTTCCAATTCAGATTTTTCAGAAGAAGATTGCCCCGCACCTGCATGAGGCTGCTGCTGAAATCTCGGAGGTTAGAATTGCTGCCTTGGAGTATACTGCTGCTGATATCCTGAAGGATTGTACGGTTTAGCTTCATACTGATATCCCTGAAACTGCTGATAAGGCTACTATGGCTGTTGCATACCACCTTGATTGTTGCTCCAGCTGAAATTATGATAGTTTCTGTTGTTAGGATGATAGGTGGCTGGAGCTGGTTGCGAAGGTCACTGAAAATTGCTCACAAACTGCGCTGACTCAGAAGAGATAGCACACTGATTCATCTCATATGCACCTGCACAAAGCTCACACACACTAACAACCTGCTGAACTCCATAGTTAGTAAGAGAATCCACCTTCATCGTCAAAGCCTTCAACTGAGCTGCTATAGCTGTAGTTGCATCCACTTCCAGAATTCCTGCTACTTTGCCTTGTGATAGTCTCTGAGTTGGATTCTGATATTCATTAGCAGCCATCATCTCAATTAGCTCATAAGCTTCCTCGTAGCTCTTTGCCCATAATGCTTCTCCTGAAGCTGCATCCACCATCGATCTCAACTGCCCTCCCAATCCATTGTAGAAACAGTTGATTACCATCCAGTCTGGCATACCATGATGAGGGCATGATCTAAGCATCTCTTTGTAGCACTTCCAAGCTTCACATAAAGATTCTCCCGACTGCTGTGCAAATTGAGTAAGAGCGTTCCCTATTGCTACTGTCTTAGCCATGGGGAAGAATTTAGTGAGAAATTTCTGAGCAAGATCCTCCCATGTTGTAATAGAACCTGCTGGTAAAGAGTGTAACCAGCCTTTAGCCTTATCCCTTAGAGAGAATGGGAAAAGTCTCAATTTGACAGCATCTTCTGACACACCATTGAACTTAAAAGTGTCGCGGATCTCAATGAAGTTCCAGATGTGCATGTTAGGATCTTCCGTTAGAGCACCCCTAAACTGAACTGAATTCTGCACCATTTGAGTGGTGCCAGGCTTTATCTCAAAAGTATTAGCTGCAATGGCTGGTCTGATAATACTAGATTAGATGTTATTAATTTTCGGCTGAGAATAATCCTTCAAAGCCTTAGCAGCTGTTGCTGGTTCTCCCATCTCTTTAGTTGCTGCAAGTTCTTCTGCCAGTTTACGAGATTGAGAACGTGTTCGCATACACGTTCAAGTGCCTGAAAAACACAGAACAAAACAAACTAGGTAAGAAAATAATCCGAGTCAGTGAACTTTAACGACCACTGATGATAAGCACATAAACTATAAATAACACCGAGTCCCCGGCAGCGGTGCCAAAAACTTGTTCACACTAAATCACGCAAGCGTATGCGATCACAAGTAATATAGAATAAAGTTGAGTTCGTTCCCACAGAGACTGGTAATAAACAGAATATGCACCTATGCAACAATGTATGATCTCTATTCACTGCTAAGACAAGTATCAAATTTGAGTTTTAATTATCTAAATTAAATAAGAAGCAATTTATCAATATTAAGATCTAATTAACTAACGTGATTTAATAATCAAATTACTTATGTGAGAATAAACATGGGATCCTAACTTCATTAAATACTTCGCTTAGAGCGGATGCCTTTAATCAAAGTATGTGATGGTTATGATATCTGATCGGACAACACGAAACAAGTATATGCTACCTGTCAGTATACGAATACCAAACTACTCATACATCCACAAAAGAGATAGAAGATGGGTAGACACCAATTATGTTTAGACCATATATGTCTATAAGATTTGAAAACATAACGGTTTAAGCACAAGTTATCCATTGAGATCACATAGGGCAGCATAAGATGGTTAAAATTACGCTACAAATCATGATGTCAAAACATTCATAATCCTATGCTAGCATGGCAAGTTCTAAATCTCTATATCCACTGTCGCTTCAATAAAGATTAATAATACAACTTAGATGTTAGCTACGATTCCAAGAAGAATAAGCACAACCATACAAGGATATCAATAATTCATCACACACAAATCTTTAAAGCAATCGAACTACTAAACTAGATAGATAAATCCGTTAGAATCCCATAACAACGATTAGTTCATAATCAAACGGCTCGTCATCATGGGATCTAATGAAACCATGGTAAATAACAACGTATGAAAGAATACAAATAAACTAGAGTAATGAGTTTAAGAAAACAAATTCGAAATCCAGAGTATCGCCTAATTTAGAAGAATACAAAAGTAGATCTAGATCTCCGAATGTTGTCACGTCCTTCCGGGAATCCGTCTCCAAGTCTGAATCTCTATCTTCGGCTCTCTTTGTGTTTATTCTAAGTATTGGTACGTTCTATGATGATGGGTTGTGTTTCTATAGCCCCCCAGCAGCTTGTCCTCCAATAAAATGCAATTTTAAGTAGAAATAGGACTTTTCCAGCGAAACCAAGCGCCCCTGCGCTCTCCAGGGTCTTCCCTCGCGCCCCTGCGCTTCCTGAAACTGCTAGAACTGATTTTTCTTGCCATTTTCTTCGTTTTATCTCCCTTTTCATCCGTTCCTTCCACATGAGTTGCCGTTATTCAACTTCTTTACTCGAGACTAACATAGCACCATGGGAACATCTACATCCTTTACTCCAAAATCAAAGAAAATGCCAAACCTACCCGAAGTATATAATCCTGCACAACTAGACGAAAACATATCAAAAACATGACATACTTGAGGCCAAGTTAATCAATTTAAGCCGATTCGAAGCATTCCAAGTGGATATAAAATCCACTTATAAGAGGATCGTCGAAATAGAGAAATGGTGCGGAGGCAAGATCCCGGGCGTCATCCTAAACGGGGCGATCGAGGAGGCCGTGGTGGTGGACGTCCTCCACGATGTCGAGTTGATCAACTTGTTCCCGATCCACCTGTCCCGGGAGATGAGCATGATGCTTTAGTTGATGGTGGAGGCCATGTTGATGTACCCGAGCCACCTAATACCATTCCTGATCCACCTGTCATTGTGCCTGAGATGATTCCATAGTAGTCTACTGACCATGCTACTACTCAGCATCCTCCAGCTACTACCGTTCCTGATCCACCTGTCATTATGCCTGAGATGACTCCACAACATTCTGCTGACCATGCTACTACTCAGCAACCTCCACCTACTACCATTCCTGATCCACCTGTCATTGTGCCTGAGACGACTAGGCGACTTGATTGGTGTCCTTCTTTTGATCTAGGGCTCACGCCGACTCCACAACAGTCTACTGACCATGCTACTACTCAGCAGCCTCCACCTACTACTATTTCTGATCCACCTGTCAATGTGCCCACCATTGTGCCCGAGACGACTAGTCGACTTGATTGGTATCCTTCTTTTGATCTAGGACCCACACCGACACCACCTAGTCATGATGGTAAATAAGCATCTCTCTCTCTATTCTTCCCTCTTTGCTATTTGTTGTTGAATTTATACTAGTTTTAGTGCTAATATTAGTGATATTTTTCAGTCACCTCCTCACAGTCTACTCAGTCATCACAGCTTCCTCTTACATAATCCAGTGATTCTTCTCCAGCTACCAATCCATCCCAGTCTAAGAGAGCTAACCAGATGACAAATTTTTATGAGAAATAACGTTCAAAGAGGCCACGTAAAAAACAAAATGTCATACTGATGGTGAGAAATGCGCTAAATGTAAATGATGGTATGTTTATTTGTCTTTATTTGAATTATAGATGCAACAATCAGGGTAATCAGACTACTAGTAGACCTACTTCTTAGCGTTACAGTTCAACTATTGTTATGGTCATAAGGTTAGCACCTGGCTATTGCTATGCTAGTTCAGTTCATACAAAATTGTAACTCTGCTACTTATATCCAGAATCAATTGTCAGACTTTTATATATTGAGTAACGCTATTGAAATTCGAACACGAAGAATTGAGATGAGATATGAGATAGTTTGTTAATTTGTTTTTTCCCCGCTTAATGATGAGAAGGCTGTTTGTGAGGACTGAGAAATGATTACCCTCAGCTTGTGAAATTCTTGCCTTCCTTAAATTTGAAAACATTTTTAAAAATCGAAAACTAAGGATAATAGTAGATACTAACATATACTACATGACTAACTTTGAAAGCAAGGTGCGTTTGGGCTTTCCAAGTGAGCCATAACTTCACATTAGTATGATATTGTCCGCTTTGGGCCGAACCCGCACGGATTTGTTTTTGAGTCACTCCTAAAAGGCCTCATACTAATGGAGTTATATAGCTTGATTATAAACTAGCTATCTGCCCCTCCCACAACCGATGTGGGACAACTCCTAACAATCTCCCCCTTCACACATCGGGCTTGACACCTATCGAATCTGCCATCATTCTGTGTGATCTGCTCCCCCTGACCTATACTGGAAGTTCCTGGCCATCTGGCTCCCCCGGGCCCACATTGGAAGGTCCATCTGCTCCCCCTTAAGCCCAACCTGGGATAGCCCATCTGCCTTTTTCCTTAGATCCATTCTGGAAGCCCATCCGAGATTGTTCTAGACCGTTATAACCATAGCTCTGATACCACTTGTTGGGCCGCGCAACACCCATTAACTCCACATTAGTATGATATTGTCCGCTCTGGGCCATGGCCAAGCCCGCACAGATTTGTTTTTGGGCTCCTCCCAAAAGGCCTCATACTAATGGAGTTAATCTGGCTGCTTATTAACTAGCTATCTGCCCCTCCCTCAACCGATGTGGGACAACTCCTAACAGGTGCTCCTGATATGAAGCCTTAGTTATAAGTAACAGTTCAGAATTCGAATTGTACTCGTGCTAGTTAACATGAGTTTTGAATTTGGATTGTGTCGGTGACGGTTAGTAAATATGTATAAATTTAAAAGTACAAATTTATTTCGGATTCAATTAATCATGTCGATAATCAAGTCAAATTCGTTGCTAGCTAGCCAGTGTCCTAACTCTCAAGTAGGAAATAATGAGTCTCGGTTTTTCGTAAACTATTGCACACTCACACTCTATCTTTTTAATGGGTTGTAGCAACGAATCAAGTCAGATTCGTTGCTAGCTGCTGTGTGATTTGGCAGATTTGCTTAACATTTTAATGCTGTTGACTTTAACATTAAGCTACTGGATTAATGAATTACTGTTGTCTTGTTCTTTTTTTGTAGGATCTTGTGCTTTGGTTGCTTTCTAAAGTTCAGAAGTGTTTGACACAACATAAACCAATCGAAGTGTTTTTCTGGAACTAGTTGGTAATCAGATTTTCTGATGGTTTTTAATATTGTAATAGTTGGAGGTTGTAGTTAAACTCTTTAATTTGTTCTAATTGGTTCGATGTTCTAATTTGCTCTTTTTTTTGGAGACTAGTACTGTATTTAGTAAATGAGGCTTGGTGCATTTTATTTTAGTTTTTGTTAATGTTTTTAGATTTTAGATTGATGGTTTTTTTTAGACTATTGCAGATTTATGTCATGGCTATTTGGCAGTCTGTTGTTTTTCTGGGAAAAAAACAGGAAAACGTTAGTTACAACAACGTTTACTAGGAAAAACATAACTTAAAACAACTATTTTGATTTAAACAAAACTTAAATTAACGTTTTTAACAGATAAACGCTGTATCGTACAGCGTTTCTAGTAAAAACAAAATGTGATTTAGCGTTTTCAGAACGAAATGTGTATTCCAGCGTTTGCATATTTATCTTAAAACACTGTTTAAGATAGCATTTTCTTAGTAAAGCACAATTCTAAACAGCGTTTTCTGCATAAAACACTTTTTAAAATTGCATTTTCTGCCTTAACACAGTTTCAATTAGCGTTTCAATTTTAATTTAGCATTACTTGAAAAACTTTTTTATCGTTACTTAGTTTAGCATTTTCAGCAAAACAAAGTCTGAAATAGCGTTTTACCGGAAAATAAAGTATGATTTAGCGTTTTAGCAATCAGTATAACAAGCATTTTCATTAGTAAACGCTGTATCACTCAGCATTTTCACCCCTTCTAACGCTTTATCGTCCAGCATTTTGGCAAACGTAATTTCGTCTAGCATTTTGTTCATTTAGTTATACCCCGTGTGTATCTATTCAGTCTCGATACAGCCTACATTACTATTGCTCACCACTACTGCTACTGACTTTGAAGATATAAACCCTAATACCTAAATAATAAAATATATTCTTAATTCTCATCTCTATCATGTGAATTTTAATTTCAAGGTCGATTAATTTGGTCATGGTATCGGGTTCGGGTTCAAAATCAGATTCCGTTTTGTCATGGATATACATTGATTGTAATATTCGACAAACTCAATTAGATGGTTTTGTTTACGATAAACCGATAAACCCGTTTCGAAGCATGTTAGACTTGATGCTAGTATGAATTTTGATGTGCAATTTCTTGTTTTCGAAATTAAGAATTGAGAAGAGTAAGTATGATTTGAAGTTGTTTTATAGATGTAAAAATCCTGATGACATGAAATTTTGGATTTTGCCAATTGATGATGATGATGATGATGATGTTGAGTTGATGTTTGGTGTAGTTGTTTCCAAGGGAACCCTGTATTTTATTGAGATTTATGTGGAAAAAATTGTAAAATGTGGAATGAATGAAAGTAGTTTGAATGACAGTAGTTTGAGGATTGTGGAAACGAGTAGTCATGGGTATTTGGAAAGGAGAACGAGTAGTAGCATGTGTTTTGGGGGAGAGACGAGTAGTAGTGCATGTTTTGGGGGAGGAACGACTAGTGATAGATATTTGGAGGGTAATGAAGTTGGTGAAAGTGGGATGGCGATTGAAAAACCAATGAATATGGTTTCTTTTAATGATTTGGTTTTAAGAACCCATGGTGATGTGTTGAGTCCTATGGAGTTGAGAAAAGGGATGGTCTTTGGTTCAAAAGAGGAATTGTTACATAGTGTAAAACAATTTCACATTCGTAGTCATCAAGAGATTATAGTTACTAGATCAAATCATTTAAATTGGCATGCAGCTTGTAAATGGAAAAGTGATGGTTGTGAGTGGAAGCTAAAAGCTAGGAAGCGTAGTGCACATGGCAATTTCCAGATCATGGAAACTTCGGGGCTACACACTTGTATGAGCACCACCATGACACAGGATCACCCCAACTTAAACTCTTCAGAAATTGTTGAAGCAATCAAAGCACAAATTATTGCTGATCCAGCTATCAAGGAAAAGTATTAATGGCGACAGCAAAAAATTTATTTGGTTACCAACCAGGTCGGAAGAAGATTAGAAATGCCAAGAAAATTGCAATGGGTGAAGTACATGGGTCTTGGGAAGGATCATATGAAGACCTTCCACATTTGATGGAAGCATTGCAGTCATTCAGTGTTGGCACCAAGGTTGATTGGTTCTTTAAAGATGATGAGTTAGGAGAGCATGGGAATTTAGAGGTATCTTTCTAAAAATTACACACTAGTAGTACATTGTTCTATATGTTTATGTTAGTTGTACACTCTTATGCCTTTCATACCATAATATGACTTTTGATTAATGTGTATGTTCATCTGAAACAGGAAGTGACATTCAAGAGAGTATTTTGGGCTTTTAAGCCACGTATTGATGGATTTGAGCACTGCATCCCAGTCATTCAGATAGATTGCTGATAAGTGCATATTTTTCCATATTTTTATTACCTATTTATTGTTTGAACTCGTATTTTAATAATTTATTTTGTTGCAAGGAAGGAAAAAAGAGGAAGAAAAAGGACTTAAATGAAAAAAAGAAAAAGAATTAGGAGCTTGGAGGAAAAAGAATCTTTCAAGACACATGGAAGGTGGAGATCATCCCAACACACTAAATAAGTGTATGGCCGAGATCCACTCAACAAAGCTTAAGGAGGAAGGAAACAATTGGATGGCTAGGATTTCTTCACCACATTAAAAGGTGTATGGTGGAGATTCAACCAACACACCCCTAAACCCTAATTCTTATCCTATAAATACCCCTTTACCCCTTGTAATCATCAACTTAGATTTTAGGGTAGTTTTAGGGTAGTATAAATTTCTTTTCTTTCTTGTTTTGTAGTTCTAAATTTTGTAAACACTCCTTTTAAATTTAATGCAATTTCAAGTTTCCTTTATTTTCTCGTCTTGCTCACTCGTTTATGTTGTCTTGCTTTCGTTATTTTTATAAATCCGATGAGTAGACAAAGTAGCGAAATGCTAACCACTTGGGGTTGAAAGTAACGATTTTTTTATTTTCTTGTTCTTAATTAATAATCGTAATTGAGCCCCTTTATATTTCCATTTTATTGTGGGCATTTTAATTCCAAATCATCGTTTTAGTGTAACTTTAATTTCGTAGTTAATTTCTTTGTTCTCATATTTAATTTTCAAAAAAAAACAAAAAAATTAGGTTTTCTAATTTTGAGTACTTATTTCATCTGTTTATTCGAATCATTTCCCCTGCTTTTGCTTCTTGTTCGAGCGACTACCCTGTTTTTTCTTTTATTTCAAAAACCCATTTTCCATTCTTCTTCTTCTAAACACAACTCTCCTGTTTTTTTTCTGTCGTTGCAAACACCTTCTCCCTCCCTTCTTTCTCTTCGAGCAATAACAAATCTCTCTCTCCCTTTTCCTTTCTTTCTCTACAAACACACAACCACCACTTTCTTCTTCTTATGTTTCTTTTTCTTGTTTTAGTTCGTTTTTTTTTCTCCCTGATTTCTCAAACTTGTTCAACAGCTTAGTCGACGAGTTTTTGTTGATTCTTTTTTCGTTTTGTTCCTATCAATTACTGTGTTCGCTGTCTATGTCATAGTCTCAAGTTCGATATCGTATTCTTGTGTTATGGGTTTTGCTGAGTTGCCGAGTTTATTCGCTAATTTTCTGGTTTTGCTGAGTTTTATTTGCAGTTATGTTCTGTACTGAGTGTAGTTTTGATGTTCGAATTTGCTGATTTATGGAATTGGTTTTACATATAGTTGATTTGCGAGTTACTGCTGCTTTGTGCGTTTTGTTTTGTTTTGCTGAGTTTTGTTGTGAGTTCTGAATTGTTCTGTGTTCTACAATGAGTCGCTGTGTTTTATTTGTTTTGGTTCCGTTTGAATCCGAGTCTACCGAGTCCTTGAGCCCAGTTTTGCTGTCGAATTATGGATTGCAGAGTTTTTCCTGAGTCGAGTTGGTCTGTTTGTTTTTCTGGTTTTTTGCTGTTATGTTGAGTCGTTGAGTTGAGTCGTGGAGTTTTATTTTTGTTGAGTTGAATTGAGTAATTCGCTGTTTTGTTTTATTACTGTGTAGTTAGCTTTGATTTGGTCTCCTGTTTTATTTTGTTTTCTATGAAATCTGGTCAATGCAGTGAAGTGTGAACTTTTACTGAAGTTTAAATTCTTGTGATTGGTTTCGTTTTCTCATTTTGTGGATCGTTGAATTTTTGAATAAGTCATGTCGAAATTTTGTTAGAATTTTTGTGTAAATAAAATTAGTTAAATTTAAATTTCTACTTTTAATAATTGTTAGAATAATTTTTGTAAGAACCCAGTTTTCGGTAGAATTAAAACTTTTCTTATTAAGAATAAGTATATACGTGAATAATGTTTGTCATGCGTGAATAATAATTTATGGATGAATAGTGATTTTGAGGACCAACAAAATTTTCACGCCACCCTATGTACAAGACATGGTATGGATATTTCGAAGTCATATTAGTGATTCACGGAGCAAATAAGTGTATGTAAAGACGATCAGAATTCAAAAATTCCAATTTGTATTCTGGTGTAATATTTGACCGGGCAGTGAATTATATATTATTATATTCAAGAAATGAGATATTAATTTTGAGGAATTAAGGATTTAATATGTTAGGATTTTATTCGAGGATTTAGAATGAAAACACTGAGACTTTACAACGAGATTAAGCGATTGAGCGAACGGAGCATGGATTAAGGATAGGGTATATTAAGAGTCCAAGGAAGGATATATTATGAGAAAGAAAGAGGATTGAGAATAAACGCCTAGAATTGAGAAATAGAAAATGCTTGAGAAATCGGGAGAACGTTTTCTGAGATAAAGAGAAATAAACAAGGGATGTTGGAATTAATATTCGTTCGAGGTATTGTGCCATATTAGAGCAATAATATGCAAAGTATAAGTTGTAACGTATTAATTTTATTCACGAGACAACAAGGGAATCCAATTGGTGGGAAAGAAAACAAAGCCAAGGGACTTAAGTGCAAGAAACAAGAGATAAGGACTTAGGTGCAAGAGGAGGAAGGACTTGGTTGCATTTTAAGTTGATAAGAATCCAAGGGAGCCAATGGGAGTGTGACACCTAGCAAGGATAAGGATGCATCCAAAATATCTAGATATATATTACATGTGTAAGCATTATTGGAGATAAAGAACAAAATGCAAAAACCAAGAAACTCCATTTTCTCTCCATTCTGCCCAGCAGAACATCCTCTCAGTAAAACGGGCCTAGAGCCTTCATTACTGAATGAAATTTCGTGTTCTTTATATGGTTAGAAAGCTGTTAAGATGCTCTACAACTCTCCTTTAGAAGCCTCGATCAGAAAAGCTCGGTAAGGGCCTCGTTTTCCATGATCTTTCAGTCGGGTTCTAATAACTCCGAATTACTAACTTTGTTTTCTTCATTTCTTTTGATCATCCAAGCTTACCCAAGGCTATACAAGGATTATACAAGGTTTAGAAAGCTATTACACACATCAAGGAAGGTATAAACTCTCTCAACCCTTAGCATGACTTGTTTATACTTTATATTGTTAGATCTATAAGATTTGGAGTGAATCTTGGCGATTTGAGTTGTAGATGATGAAATCTTGAAGTTATGTGCTTGTTATGATGGTTGTAAGGCTTGTACTTAGAGTATGTAACCCCATGTATGCTATAGAGACAAGTCTTGGTGGTTTTGATGGTAGATGTGATGTATAAAGTGAGTTCTTGAATGTTTAAGAAAAGATGTTTAAAATTATGGTAGTGTTATGAAAATTTGAGGGTAGTCAGATTATACAGTTGTGAAGGCTGTCCAAAAAGAATTTGAGTAAAATTTGTATTTTTCAATTTTATAAAAATGTTAAAGCGAAGTGCGCGCGAGTGAAAAATCACCTAGGAGGTTAGTTTACCGTAGTTTTAAGAGTACTCACTTGTGTTTCAAGTTTGAGGAATGGATTCGAGTCGAATGGGTAACGAATGTGATAAAGTGATGACATGGTCATATGGGAGGTTTAGTTGTCACAAATTGGAGTCGTTAAGTTGGTCTAACATCCTTTAAAACCTTACGATTAAGTAGTGTTGTTAAGGTACTAACGTACGAATATTGATTATGTATAGATCTTCGTTCCACGTCGCAAGCTCGACCACCCCACCCTAACCAAGGCAAGTTTACTTTTCAAAACTTATATATAAGGATTTTCACTGTTGTGTTTGTAGCTTCCAAACGTATTATATGCTTATGCTTTACGAGATTATGATGAAGTTTGAGATTTATGCATATGTGTTTGTACACCCTTGAACTTAGAATGAAAGTGTTTCCTTCGGACAACGACTCTAGCAATAGAGGTCGTAGCGGTCCAAATATACTATTGACCGGGGAGCGGTATATTATTGTATCATGATTAAATTACGAAAACCCGAAGAGTCATTCGGGAAGTATCGTATACTTAAGTATTTATTATTTTACGTTGTTAAAAATACTCAAAAATATCTATCTTGGATTAAAAGCTTATTTTAATTAAATAATTATTTTATTAATTGTTTATATTAAAACTCAAAATATCATTTATTAATTATTGTTCATCATTTTAAAGACAAAACTAATCCAAGATACCTTTAGCGTTTTCAAACTCGAACTCTTTCGAACCCAAAACATTTTCGAAAACCCCCGATCAGGTTTTACTTCTTGTACGTATTTCAAGAATTATCGGTCGACTGAGGTCGAACTTCAACTACTCGAATTTTCTATCAAAATGATTTTTGAAAAGAAAAGAAAAAAAGGGACTCTGGCAGGTGTGGGAATCGTTGACGAACGATTCCCGGGATGTGTAACGGCCGTGAGCCAGGCGGTCCATCAATTATTCCGGCCCAGGTGTTGCCGAAGGATGATTACGGATGTAGTTTTCATCGAGGGTGATTACGGATGTAGTTTTCACCCGAGGATAGTTACGGATGTAGTTTCTATCCTTCTACCGGTAGAGAAGACCCGCGGATTGTTGGACTTGGTTGTGGCGACTGATCATCGTCAATCCTTGTCAGGTTTTTATGTTTTTTTCCAGTCCCATCCTCCACTCTGGAAAAATACTCAAACATTGCTTCTTGGGCCTAAGTGCCAAGTTGCCGATAGTGTGGTTTTTGATAAGAAAAATATTGACATCGTGCAGTATCTAGAACTGCAAGATTTTCTATAAAGATTGGCACGTGTTAGTGCACTCTTGCAATTATTTCAAAACTGAAATGTTATTGAATGAGAAACCTTCTAAGCTAATGGAAGGAAAGAGGTTTGCAATGATGTATTCCCTGTACAGTATGTTAACCGTACAGTGTTTTGCCGAAAATGATATACTCATATGTATATATATTTTCAAACTTGAGATATATTGAAATGGGAACCTTATAAAGGGTTCATATGTTATTCTTAAAGCTCCTTGGTGAGTATAAATGTTTTATTCAAACTCGGACATATATATTGTCCAATTATGTCTTGAAATCTGAGATATATACCCATACAGTTGGGAATGTTTTCGAAATAAACCACATTATTATTTTTCAAAATGGTGAACTTGCTGAGCATTATGTAGCTCATTCTTGCTTTATAAAAACTTTTTAGAAAGAGAAGAATTTGGTCGGTTAACTCCGCACCAGCAGAAGAGGAGTAGAAGATTTACCCCGGAGATGATTTAGTTCCTAATAAATACTACAGAGTAAGTCTGATAGGTTTTCAACTGTAATAGTAAGACTTGTCTTCAAGTGTAGTTGTATAGGTGGAAGTGCGTAAGATTCTGGATTGTACAGATGAATTGTAATATTTAGTGTTACCTTTGATTATCGTTTCTGATGCTCTAACTTGTTTGTGCGTAAGATTGAGGTCTGGATGGATATATTGTTGAGTTGTAAAGTTAATACAGGTATGATATGGTTGGATGGTGATGTGATGACCTGAATCTTTGACCTCGGATTTGGGGGCGCCACAGAAATGGTATCAGAGCGATAAGTTACAGTACTCAGAAACGAGAGTGTTGAGAGTTAAATCTAAGTAGGAGAATGACATACGAGATCGTAGTAAACTTATTATTGGACTACCGGAAGAGGTACCGGTGAGTAGAATGGACTGGAGTGTTTACTGGAGGTATTATACTAGGGTCGATAGAATCCTTAAAGACCTTCAGAATGATGAATAGAGGTTTGAGAGTCGTACATGACCTATCATAGGTAATGATATAGGAAGCAGAGCGAAATCTCAAGAGCAGCTGAGGTAGAGGCGATATTGCCAATATGATCGGATGACTAGGCTGGCATAAATTTTGTGGCCCATAGTCCTCCACAGTTTAGGAGGTGGCATTTTAATAATCAAGAAGTTTAGACTTCCCTACATAATTAAGGGTACTTAGTACTTGGAATAATGAAAGTCTTTTACTTTGGTTATAAGACCCGATTTTCGATAAGTAACGGGTTTACCTGAAAATTGGTCACTATGTCGTTGTGGATTTCATTACCCTTGATGGAGAATTTTACATGTGTTATACGAGAATGTTATCATAAGACGAGCGTGCTAGATAATTCCATGCATGATTCGGACGCTAGAGCATGGTAGTTTAACTTAGAGAACAAACAAGTAGAATTAACAAAGGGACTCAAGAGAAGTTGAATATGGTTGCAACGAGCGATACAGTGATCTCAGAGTCTACCAAAAGAAAAGACCAGTGGGTCTAGAGTGGGATCCTTTGATAGAGATGTTATCAGGGACTATGTACATATGTATTGTAGACCTCAATATTTTTGGTATATGTTCACATACACACACCCGCCACTGAACCTATGGACTGCACTGAGATCCCTGAGAGATCTCTTTGATCTGTTCCCAGGGGGAACTGGCCACTTGTGATTCATGTCGGAAGGCATGAAGTAGGACCCCATGGACTTAGCAGGTGTCCCCGGAATGATGTGAAGCTTGGTCTTCAAGATAAAGCACGGAAATGACAGATATATTTGTGAAACCCCAACTCGATAAATGACTTTAAGATGATGATTGAGAGACACACTAGTTGGTGTCTTGTATTACGAAGACGAAGAGATGGAGTTACCCTCATAATGGTGATAATGAGATGCACGAATGATTATTAACTTATTTTGGTAACTACCGGCAGGTGCACTACTTCATTTTAAACTGTTCGCTAACCCAGTTACCTCGATTAGTTTATTTCAGGTAACCCTTCTAGCTTTCTACTTCAAACTTGTGGAATAACAACCAGTGAGATACTTTCCCTAAAGCAGGACTTGTCCGAAGTAATTTTATTTGATCCATGAATATTCTATTCAAAAATTTATGATGATCTTGTTCGGCTCAGGCCTATTTACACTTTCTTTCAATTATCCAAGGAATGTTCAACAAATATTTCCTTAATTAATCGACGAATATTACTTAACGAATATTGATATTTGATTGCTTCTTTCATACTTGCACTCTTCAGTTGAGCTTATAAATATTTAACAAATTACTGAGGACATGGATGATCTAATGTCCAGACATCCCTCATGAATTCTTTTCTTCTATTCAAGATGAGATTGTACATCGTACATTGAAATCATAGTAAGGATATCATTTTGATATTGGTATTCTGAATTTAATTCTATTGTAGGATCTGATAAAGCATGTGTACGGAGGCACCCTTGGGTGGACCGTTTCACTGGTAAGTAATATTTGATGAGAGGTTATCGATTGTTCCGATACCTAGAACATTCTCTTCAGATTTTATAGTTTTCTTTTTCAAACTTAATAACTTCTTATTTCCATTCGTTGTCCGAGTAGCCTAAAGTTTCTTCAGTGGCTACGATGTTGAAATTTCGTTCTAGCCAATTGAAACTGGCTAGTCGATATGTCAATATGAATGACTAGTTGATTGTTCTAACTAGTCAAAATTATAATGTTGTGAAGAACACCTAGCTAATTGTCCTAGCTAGTGGTGATGTCTCAAACAGGTGAACTAGCAAATTTTGTCTAGCTAGTTGCTAGTGTTTCTTGAAAAGGACTAGTTATTGTTTCACTGGTCCAACTCCCAATTGAATTCATTCAGCAATTCCGCAATGCATTTTTCATGTGGTAAAGTATGATGATGAAAGTTTTGACGAATAACTTGATTGAGACCTAGTGAGGTCGCCCACTCAACTTGAATTCTACCATTCTACCCATCTTCATATCAGACTTTATGTCACTTGAATATTCTGTTCTTTCATTCATATAATGAAGATTCATTTGAAACCATAGATTACTTGAATGATAAACTACTTCCTTTTTTTTATTGTCATAGAGTAGAATTGCTTTCGATCGGTTGACCTTTATCAATGTGACTTTTTAGATCCTCTATTTTTTTGAGGAAAAGTATTCACCAGATGTAAGAATGGTATAAAGACCGTCTTTATGACTTTTGTATCCAACAATCATTGCCCTCGTGCAACACTCTCTATGATATCACATTACAAAATTATCAGGACTTGAAGGAATAAACCTTGTTGTATTCTTTGTCCATCCTTACATCTCCAAAAATCGAGACTCCTAGTATTTGGAACCATCAACATTCTTGGAACATCCAATGTGGAATTCTTATTGAAATTATCTATTAGACCTTGTTATTTTGAAACCATTCCTTTTAAAAGTGATTACTCTAAGGTGAACAGGAGGTACAATTGTGAACCGTTGCACCAATATGAGATCAAAAAAAAAACTAAATGTTGTAATTGTGTAGCCAGAGCGTTATGCCGAGTAATTATTTAAAGTAGGAATAACATGTCGGGGCATACCACAAGGACCTTTAATATTAATGTGAGGAAGGTTATAAGAAATGATGAGGTGGTTGGGAGTACGCTCCTACCAACCGTTGTCAGGGTGTTATATTAATGAATTCTGGAGTTACCAAGCCTTTTCCTGATCCAAGAAATGCAAATCCATTGCGATGTAAGACATATCCTTAGAGGAAACTAACATGGAAGTGAGATGGACAAGAAAGGAAGAAATATCGTGGCAAGATTGTGAAGCTTTACTTAGCTTAAAGGGATTGATGCACATAGAGAGACATAAAGTTTAAAAGGCCCCTAATAGCAAATGGATGCATGGATATATCCCAATGATCCTTCGAGATTACCACCTAATCAAGTTTATTAGGAATAGCAGCAGCATGCAGGCCTCAGGCTGATTGGCGCCAGTTGTGAAGGAGGACGAGCGTATGACATCTTACATATACCATCGAGAACTGATACCCTTATCGGAAATGGAGGAATTATTGACTAGTTAAAATTCGTAGTTGTTTTTCAAAGATAAGGTTGAAGAGAAGGTTTCACCAACTCAAGATCGACCTTTGTACTGCACCAAAGTCGGCATTTCACATTAATATAAACATTATAAATTTTGGTAGTATCATGTGGATTGACTAGTGAGTCAGAAGCCCATGTGGGTTAATAAATAAAGTTTTAAGAATGATATGAGAGATTAGTAACAACCTCGTTGTTAGCTATACTTTATAATGAGAAGAGGACTTTGAGGGTCACGATGATGCGTCTTTCAAGAGTTTAAGAGGTGTGCTGATGCAGTAGAAAAGGGATGATAGCCTATACTTCTAAACAACATAAAGGTTACGGGATATGATATACTAACCGTGAGTCGGGGATTAGTCATGATAGCGTTCATGCATAAAACTGAGACGTTAACCTTATGAGAAAAGTGTGAAATTTTTCCACAAGTGCCATAAGTATATCTTCATATTAGAACTAAACATAAGAAAGAGAAGGTGACGAAAGGGAGCAGGGAGTATAATGGAGAAATTTGTTATTACCCAGGAAAGGCCAGTGTGGTGGCCGATACCTATAGAAGGGATTATTCGAAATTGGAATTCAGTCAGTATTGACCAAGAAATAGAGTATATACAATAAAGAATAATGTTAGAGGAAAATGACTAAATTTTGGGGAAGGACAAAGATGTATAGAGAATTAAGAGAATGTTTGGCAAACGGATATGAAGAATGGTATTGGCAAACTATTAAGTACAAACGTGACATGTCAAAAGCAGAATGATAGAGATCTAGTGGATTAATTCCGCATGTAAAAAATCTTGAACGTGGACAAAATTATAATGAATTTCATAAGTAGGTCGCCGAAGACCGAGCCAAGAGATGGCCCTAGTTGATTTATAATTGTTGGACCAAGTGATTTACCTACGAGAGAATTTCCATTTAGAAGATTATCGAATTATATACGGAAGAGATGGTGGTGCAATATAAAACTTCTGCAGCGATTACGTCAGATAAAGACTTAAGGTTAAACTTCGAATATTGAAGGTGCTTTCAAGTATATTTAACAAATAGATTGAGCGTATGTACTAATTTGATCTGTGGCTGACGGACAGGGAAGAAGAATTGTCAAGATGATCGAATTTATATTTAGTGTCGTGCCTTAGGTTTCACGGGGTAGTCGAGAATAAAAACTTATCCATGAAATGAATGTTGTTATCACGATCGTCACCATGCGAACGTAAGGACGTCTCTTGTAAAGCGTACTGCGAAAGAAGAAGTTTCGCTTTTCTTGCGTTACGAAGAAGTCAATGAACGAGGGACATAGTAGCTGAACTAGTTTGACGTATACTGAAGACTATACAGTATCCATAGCAAGTGGTAACGGCTGACGGGAGGCAACACATGCGTGCTAATCAGGCCAAGGAATATGAGGAATACCATGCGTATTGACGTTGTCTCAGATTATAAAACACGACCACAAAGTATTCACGGGCCAACAATACAAGGACTCAACACGGATACTATGAACAAGGTAGTAAAGGAATGTATAGTATTAGGATAGAAATTTTCATGCATAGAACAACCGATAAGGAATACAGGTCGAGGAGAGTATGCGTTGAGAAACAACATTAAAGCGTTGGTGAGACCAAGGTGAGAGAACAAAAGGGTTGAAGTGTCAACCTGAGAGTTGGAAAGGGTAAAGTTGGAATTGTATCCATAACTATTTTCCTTAGGTTCTTAAGATAGAATCCTTTTAAGGAGATGAGACTGCAATAGCCCTAATTTTCGTGAATATTCGAAACCTGGATGAATAGTAATTTTATGGGTGGATGAGAAAATTTTGCAATCACGATATGTACAAATTATTAAATGAAGATTTCAAATTGATATTACGTCTTTACGGTACAGACGAGTGTATGTAAAAGTCATTAGTTTTTTTTACGCAACCCATTATTTTGAATGGTCAAATTTTATGAGATATCAAAGGAGTATGAGGTGGAAGACTTCGTGATGCTAAAGGTATCCCCTGGAAAGGATTGATGCAGTTTGTTTAGAAAGAGAAGCTAAGTCTGAGGTTTATTGGACGTTATGAGATTTTGAGGCGTATTGGGAAGTTAGCCTACGAGTTAGCCTCGCCCCAAGCTTGCAGCAAATTCATAATGTGTTTCATATGTCTATGTTACGACCCTACCACACCGACTATCGGCATGTGATAGAGTACGACCAAGTGGATCTACAACCAGACTTGACCTATGTGGAGCAACTCGTGGAAATCATGGATAGAAAAGAACAAGTGCTGAGGAACAAGGTTTTCAAACTAATAAGGAATTGTGAGAAAATCAAGATGTGGAAGAATCCACCTGGAAGTTGAAAGACTGAAGCAAAGAAGGAGTAACCCCAGTGATTCCTAAACTGATTCCGGGACGGAATCCTTTTAAGGAGGGGAGACTGTAAGAACCCAGTTTTCGGTAGAATTAAAACTTTTCTTATTAAGAATAAGTATATACGTGAATAATGTTTGTCATGCGTGAATAATAATTTATGGATGAATAGTGATTTTGAGGACCAAGAAAATTTTCACGCCACCCTATGTACAAGACATGGTATGGATATTTCGAAGTCATATTACTGATTCACGGAGCAAATAAGTGTATGTAAAGACGATCAGAATTCAAAAATTCCAATTTGTATTCTGGTGTAATATTTGACCGGGCAGTGAATTATATATTATTATATTCAAGAAATGAGATATTGATTTTGAGGAATTAAGGATTTAATATGTTAGGATTTTATTCGAGGATTTAGAACGAAAACACTGAGACTTTACAACGAGATTAAGCGATTGAGCGAACGGAGCATGGATTAAGGATAGGGTATATTAAGAGTCCAAGGAAGGATATATTATGAGAAAGAAAGAGGATTGAGAATAAACGCCTAGAATTGAGAAATAGAAAATGCTTGAGAAATCGGGAGAACGTTTTCTGAGATAAAGAGAAATAAACAAGGGATGTTGGAATTAATATTCGTTCGAGGTATTGTGCCATATTAGAGCAATAATATGCAAAGTATAAGTTGTAACGTATTAATTTTATTCACGAGACAACAAGGGAATCCAATTGGTGGGAAAGAAAACAAAGCCAAGGGACTTAAGTGCAAGAAACAAGAGATAAGGACTTAGGTGCAAAAGGAGGAAGGACTTGGTTGCATTTTAAGTTGATAAGAATCCAAGGGAGCCAATGGGAGTGTGACACCTAGCAAGGATAAGGATGCATCCAAAATATCTAGATATATATTACATGTGTAAGCATTATTGGAGATAAAGAACAAAATGCAAAAACCAAGAAACTCCATTTTCTCTCCATTCTGCCCAGCAGAACATCCTCTCAGTAAAACGGGCCTAGAGCCTTCATTACTAAATGAAATTTCGTGTTCTTTATATGGTTAGAAAGCTGTTAAGATGCTCTACAACTCTCCTTTAGAAGCCTCGATCAGAAAAGCTCGGTAAGGGCCTCGTTTTCCATGATCTTTCAGTCGGGTTCTAATAACTCCGAATTACTAACTTTGTTTTCTTCATTTCTTTTGATCATCCAAGCTTACCCAAGGCTATACAAGGATTATACAAGGTTTAGAAAGCTATTACACACATCAAGGAAGGTATAAACTCTCTCAACCCTTAGCATGACTTGTTTATACTTTATATTGTTAGATCTATAAGATTTGGAGTGAATCTTGGCGATTTGAGTTGTAGATGATGAAATCTTGAAGTTATGTGCTTGTTATGATGGTTGTAAGGCTTGTACTTAGAGTATGTAACCCCATGTATGCTATAGAGACAAGTCTTGGTGGTTTTGATGGTAGATGTGATGTATAAAGTGAGTTCTTGAATGTTTAAGAAAAGATGTTTAAAATTATGGTAGTGTTATGAAAATTTGAGGGTAGTCAGATTATACAGTTGTGAAGGCTGTCCAAAAAGAATTTGAGTAAAATTTGTATTTTTCAATTTTATAAAAATGTTAAAGCGAAGTGCGCGCGAGTGAAAAATCACCTAGGAGGTTAGTTTAACGTAGTTTTAAGAGTACTCACTTGTGTTTCAAGTTTGAGGAATGGATTCGAGTCGAATGGGTAACGAATGTGATAAAGTGATGACATGGTCATATGGGAGGTTTAGTTGTCACAAATTGGAGTCGTTAAGTTGGTCTAACATCCTTTAAAACCTTACGATTAAGTAGTGTTGTTAAGGTACTAACGTACGAATATTGATTATGTATAGATCTTCGTTCCACGTCGCAAGCTCGACCACCCCACCCTAACCAAGGCAAGTTTACTTTTCAAAACTTATATATAAGGATTTTCACTGTTGTGTTTGTAGCTTCCAAACGTATTATATGCTTATGCTTTACGAGATTATGATGAAGTTTGAGATTTATGCATATGTGTTTGTACACCCTTGAACTTAGAATGAAAGTGTTTCCTTCGGACAACGACTCTAGCAATAGAGGTCGTAGCGGTCCAAATATACTATTGACCGGGGAGCGGTATATTATTGTATCATGATTAAATTACGAAAACCCGAAGAGTCATTCGGGAAGTATCGTATACTTAAGTATTTATTATTTTACGTTGTTAAAAATACTCAAAAATATCTATCTTGGATTAAAATCTTATTTTAATTAAATAATTATTTTATTAATTGTTTATATTAAAACTCAAAATATCATTTATTAATTATTGTTCATCATTTTAAAGACAAAACTAATCCAAGATACCTTTAGCGTTTTCAAACTCGAACTCTTTCGAACCCAAAACATTTTCGAAAACCCCCGATCAGGTTTTACTTCTTGTACGTATTTCAAGAATTATCGGTCGACTGAGGTCGAACTTCAACTACTCGAATTTTCTATCAAAATGATTTTTGAAAAGAAAAGAAAAAAAGGGGACTCTGGCAGGTGTGGGAATCGTTGACGAACGATTCCCGGGATGTGTAAGCGGTCGTGAGCCAGGCGGTCCATCAATTATTCCGGCCCAGGTGTTGCCGAAGGATGATTACGGATGTAGTTTTCATCGAGGGTGATTACGGATGTAGTTTTCACCCGAGGATAGTTACGGATGTAGTTTCTTTCCTTCTACCGGTAGAGAAGACCCGCGGATTGTTGGACTTGGTTGTGGCGACTGATCATCGTCAATCCTTGTCAGGTTTTTATGTTTTTTTCCAGTCCCATCCTCCACTCTGGAAAAATACTCAAACATTGCTTCTTGGGCCTAAGTGCCAAGTTGCCGATAGTGTGGTTTTTGATAAGAAAAATATTGACATCGTGCAGTATCTAGAACTGCAAGATTTTCTATAAAGATTGGCACGTGTTAATGCACTCTTGCAATTATTTCAAAACTGAAATGTTATTTAATGAGAAACCTTCTAAGCTAATGGAAGGAAAGAGGTTTGCAATGATGTATTCCCTGTACAGTATGTTAACCGTACAGTGTTTTGCCGAAAATGATATACTCATATGTATATATATTTTCAAACTTGAGATATATTGAAATGGGAACCTTATAAAGGGTTCATATGTTATTCTTAAAGCTCCTTGGTGAGTATAAATGTTTTATTCAAACTCGGACATATATATTGTCCAATTATGTCTTGAAATCTGAGATATATACCCATACAGTTGGGAATGTTTTCGAAATAAACCACATTATTATTTTTCAAAATGGTGAACTTGCTGAGCATTATGTAGCTCATTCTTGCTTTATAAAAACTTTTTAGAAAGAGAAGAATTTGGTCGGTTAACTCCGCACCAGCAGAAGAGGAGTAGAAGATTTACCCCGGGATGATTTAGTTCCTGATAAATACTACAGAGTAAGTCTGATAGGTTTTCAACTGTAATAGTAAGACTTGTCTTCAAGTGTAGTTGTATAGGTGGAAGTGCGTAAGATTCTGGATTGTACAGATGAATTGTAATATTTAGTGTTACCTTTGATTATCGTTTCTGATGCTCTAACTTGTTTTTGCGTAAGATTGAGGTCTGGATGGATGTATTGTTGAGTTGTAAAGTTAATACAGGTATGATATGGTTGGATGGTGATGTGACGACCTGAATCTTTGACCTCGGATTTGGGGGCACCACAGAAATGGTATCAGAGCGATAAGTTACAGTACTCAGAAACGAGAGTGTTGAGAGTTAAGTCTAAGTAGGAGAATGACATACGAGATCGTAGTAAATTTATTATTGGACTATCGGAAGAGGTACCGGTGAGTAGAATGGACTGGAGTGTTTACTGGAGGTATTATACTAGGGTCGATAGAATCCTTAAAGACCTTCAGAATGATGAATAGAGGTTTGAGAGTCGTACATGACCTATCATAGGTAATGATATAGGAAGCAGAGCGAAATCTCAAGAGCAGCTGAGGTGGAGGCGATATTGCCAATATGATCGGATGACTAGGCTGGCACAAATTTTGTGGCCTATAGTCCTCCACAGTTTAGGAGGCGGCATTTTAAGAATCAAGAAGTTTAGACTTCCCTACATAATTAAGGGTACTTAGTACTTGGAATAATGAAAGTCTTTTACTTTGGTTATAAGACCCGATTTTCGATAAGTAACGGGTTTACCTGAAAGTTGGTCACTATGTCGTTGTGGATTTCATTACCCTTGATGGCGAATTTTACATGTGTTATACGAGAATGTTATCATAAGACGAGCGTGCTAGATAATTCCATGCATGATTCGGACGCTAGAGCATGGTAGTTTAACTTAGAGAACAAACAAGTAGAATTAACAAAGGGACTCAAGAGAAGTTGAATATGGTTGCAACGAGCGATACAGTGATCTCAGAGTCTACCAAAAGAAAAGACCAGTGGGTCTAGAGTGGGATCCTTTGATAGAGATGTTATCAGGGACTATGTACATATGTATTGTAGACCTCAATATTTTTGGTATATGTTCACATACACACACCCGCCACTGAACCTATGGACTGCACTGAGATCCCTGAGAGATCTCTTTGATCTGTTCCCAGGGGGAACTGGCCACTTGTGATTCATGTCGGAAGGCATGAAGTAGGACCCCATGGACTTAGCAGGTGTCCCCGGAATGATGTGAAGCTTGGTCTTCAAGATAAAGCACGGAAATGACAGATATATTTGTGAAACCCCAACTCGATAAATGACTTTAAGATGATGATTGAGAGACACACTAGTTGGTGTCTTGTATTACGAAGACGAAGAGATGGAGTTACCCTCATAATGGTGATAATGAGATGCACGAATGATTATTAACTTATTTTGGTAACTACCGGCAGGTGCACTACTTCATTTTAAACTGTTCACTAACCCTGTTACCTCGATTAGTTTATTTCAGGTAACCCTTCTAGCTTTCTACTTCAAACTTGTGGAATAACAACCAGTGAGATACTTTCCCTAAAGCAGGACTTATCCTAAGTAATTTTATTTGATCCATGAACATTCTATTCAAAAATTTATGATGATCTTGTTCGGCTCAGGCCTATTTACACTTTCTTTCAATTATCCAAGGAATGTTCAACAAATATTTCCTTAATTAATCGACGAATATTACTTAACGAATATTGATATTTGATTGCTTCTTTCATACTTGCACTCTTCAGTTGAGCTTATAAATATTTAACAAATTACTGAGGACATGGATGATCTAATGTCCAGACATCCCTCATGAATTCTTTTCTTCTATTCAAGATGAGATTGTACATCGTACATTGAAATCATAGTAAGGATATCATTTTGATATTGGTATTCTGAATTTAATTCTATTGTAGGATCTGATAAAGCATGTGTACGGAGGCACCCTTGGGTGGACCGTTTCACTGGTAAGTAATATTTGATGAGAGGTTATCGATTGTTCCGATACCTAGAACATTCTCTTCAGATTTTATAGTTTTCTTTTTCAAACTTAATAACTTCTTATTTCCATTCGTTGTCCGAGTAGCCTAAAGTTTCTTCAGTGGCTACGATGTTGAAATTTCGTTCTAGCCAATTGAAACTGGCTAGTCGATATGTCAATATGAATGACTAGTTGATTGTTCTAACTAGTCAAAATTATAATGTTGTGAAGAACACCTAGCTAATTGTCCTAGCTAGTGGTGATGTCTCAAACAGGTGAACTAGCAAATTTTGTCTAGCTAGTTGCTAGTGTTTCTTGAAAAGGACTAGTTATTGTTTCACTGGTCCAACTCCCAATTGAATTCATTCAGCAATTCTGAAATGCATTTTTCATGTGGTAAAGTATGATGATGAAAGTTTTGACGAATAACTTGATTGAGACCTAGTGAGGTCGCCCACTCAACTTGAATTCTACCATTCTACCCATCTTCGTATCAGACTTTATGTCACTTGAATATTCTGTTCTTTCATTCATATAATGAAGATTCATTTGAAACCATAGATTACTTGAATGATAAACTACTTCTTTTTTTTTATTGTCATAGAGTAGAATTGCTTTCGATCGGTTGACCTTTATCAATGTGACTTTTTAGATCCTCTATTTTTTTGAGGAAAAGTATTCATCAGATGTAAGAATGGTATAAAGACCGTCTTTATGACTTTTGTATCCAACAATCATTGCCCTCGTGCAACACTCTCTATGATATCACATTACAAAATTATCAGGACTTGAAGGAATAAACCTTGTTGTATTCTTTGTCCATCCTTACATCTCCAAAAATCGAGACTCCTAGTATTTGGAACCATCAACATTCTTGGAACATCCAATGTGGAATTCTTATTGAAATTATCTATTAGACCTTGTTATTTTGAAACCATTCCTTTCAAAAGTGATTACTCTAAGGTGAACAGGAGGTACAATTGTGAACCGTTGCACCAATATGAGATCAAAAAAAAACCAAATGTTGTAATTGTGTAGCCAGAGCGTTATGCCGAGTAATTATTTAAAGTAGGAATAACATGTCGGGGCATACCACAAGGACCTTTAATATTAGTGTGAGGAAGGTTATAAGAAATGATGAGGTGGTTGGGAGTACGCTCCTACCAACCGTTGTCAGGGTGTTATATTAATGAATTCTGGAGTTACCAAGCCTTTTCCTGATCCAAGAAATGCAAATCCATTGCGATGTAAGACATATCCTTAGAGGAAACTAACATGGAAGTGAGATGGACAAGAAAGGAAGAAATATCGTGGCAAGAATGTGAAGCTTTACTTAGCTTAAAGGGATTGATGCACATAGAGAGACATAAAGTTTAAAAGGCCCCTAATAGCAAATGGATGCATGGATATATCCCAATGATCCTTCGAGATTACCACCTAATCAAGTTTATTAGGAATAGCAGCAGCATGCAGGCCTCAGGCTGATTGGCGCCAGTTGTGAAGGAGGACGAGCGTATGACATCTTACATATACCATCGAGAACTGATACCCTTATCGGAAATGGAGGAATTATTGACTAGTTAAAATTCGTAGTTGTTTTTCAAAGATAAGGTTGAAGAGAAGGTTTCACCAACTCAAGATCGACCTTTGTACTGCACCAAAGTCGGCATTTCACATTAATATAAACATTATAAATTTTGGTAGTATCATGTGGATTGACTAGTGAGTCAGAAGCCCATGTGGGTTAATAAATAAAGTTTTAAGAATGATATGAGAGATTAGTAACAACCTCGTTGTTAGCTATACTTTATAATGAGAAGAGGACTTTGAGGGTCACGATGATGCGTCTTTCAAGAGTTTAAGAGGTGTGCTGATGCAGTAGAAAAGGGATGATAGCCTATACTTCTAAACAACATAAAGGTTACGGGATATGATATACTAACCGTGAGTCGGGGATTAGTCATGATAGCGTTCATGCATAAAACTGAGACGTTAACCTTATGAGAAAAGTGTGAAATTTTTCCACAAGTGCCATAAGTATATCTTCATATTAGAACTAAACATAAGAAAGAGAAGGTGACGAAAGGGAGCAGGGAGTATAATGGAGAAATTTGTTATTACCCAGGAAAGGCCAGTGTGGTGGCCGATACCTATAGAAGGGATTATTCGAAATTGGAATTCAGTCAGTATTGACCAAGAAAATAGAGTATATACAATAAAGAATAATGTTAGAGGAAAATGACTAAATTTTGGGGAAGGACAAAGATGTATAGAGAATTAAGAGAATGTTTGGCAAACGGATATGAAGAATGGTATTGGCAAACTATTAAGTACAAACGTGACATGTCAAAAGCAGAATGATAGAGATCTAGTGGATTAATTCCGCATGTAGAAAATCTTGAACGTGGACAAAATTATAATGAATTTCATAAGTAGGTCGCCGAAGACCGAGCCAAGAGATGGCCCTAGTTGATTTATAATTGTTGGACCAAGTGATTTACCTACGAGAGACTTTCCATTTAGAAGATTATCGAATTATATACGGAAGAGATGGTGGTGCAATATAAAACTTCTGCAGCGATTACGTCAGATAAAGACTTAAGGTTAAACTTCGAATATTGAAGGTGCTTTCAAGTATATTTAACAAATAAATTGAGCGTATGTACTAATTTGATCTGTGGCTGACGGACAGGGAAGAAGAATTGTCAAGATGATCGAATTTATATTTAGTGTCGTGCCTTAGGTTTCACGGGGTAGTCGAGAATAAAAACTTATCCATGAAATGAATGTTGTTATCACGATCGTCACCATGCGAACGTAAGGACGTCTCTTGTAAAGCGTACTGCGAAAGAAGAAGTTTTGCTTTTCTTGCATTACGAAGAAGTCAATGAACGAGGGACATAGTAGCTGAACTGGTTTGACGTATACTGAAGACTATACAGTATCCATAGCAGGTGGTAACGGCTGACGGGAGGCAACACATGCGTGCTAATCAGGCCAAGGAATATGAGGAATACCATGCGTATTGACGTTGTCTCGGATTATAAAACACGACCACAAAGTATTCACGAGCCAACAATACAAGGACTCAACACGGATACTATGAACAAGGTAGTAAAGGAATGTATAGTATTAGGATAGAAATTTTCATGCATAGAACAACCGATAAGGAATACAGGTCGAGGAGAGTATGCGTTGAGAAACAACATTAAAGCGTTGGTAAGACCAAGGTGAGAGAACAAAAGGGTTGAAGTGTCAACTTGAGAGTTGGAAAGGGTAAAGTTGGAATTGTATCCATAACTATTTTCCTTAGGTTCTTAAGATAGAATCCTTTTAAGGAGATGAGACTGCAATAGCCCTAATTTTCGTGAATATTCGAAACCTGGATGAATAGTAATTTTATGGGTGGATGAGAAAATTTTGCCATCACGATATGTACAAATTATTAAATGAAGATTTCAAATTGATATTACGTCTTTACGGTACAGACGAGTGTATGTAAAAGTCATTAGTTTTTTTTTACCTAACCCATTATTTCGAATGGTCAAATTTTATGAGATATCAAAGGAGTATGAGGTGGAAGACTTCGTGATGCTAAAGGTATCCCCTAGAAAGGATTGATGCAGTTTGTTAAGAAAGAGAAGCTAAGTCTGAGGTTTATTGGACGTTATGAGATTTTGAGGCGTATTGGGAAGTTAGCCTACGAGTTAGCCTCGCCCCAAGCTTGCAGCAAATTCATAATGTGTTTCATATGTCTATGTTACGACCCTACCACACCGACTATCGGCATGTGATAGAGTACGACCAAGTGGACCTACAACCAGACTTGACCTATGTGGAGCAACTCGTGGAAATCATGGATAGAAAAGAACAAGTGCTGAGGAACAAGGTTTTCAAACTAATAAGGAATTGTGAGAAAATCAAGATGTGGAAGAATCCACCTGGAAGTTGAAAGAGTGAAGCAAAGAAGGAGTAACCCCAGTGATTCCTAAACTGATTCCGGGACGGAATCCTTTTAAGGAGGGGAGACTGTAAGAACCCAGTTTTCGGTAGAATTAAAACTTTTCTTATTAAGAATAAGTATATACATGAATAGTGTTTGTCATACGTGAATAATAATTTATGGATGAATAGTGATTTTGAGGACCAACAAAATTTTCACGCCACCCTATGTACAAGACATGGTATGGATATTTCGAAGTCATATTAGTGATTCACGGAGCAAATAAGTGTATGTAAAGACGATCAGAATTCAAAAATTCCAATTTGTATTCTGGTGTAATATTTGACCAGGCAGTGAATTATATATTATTATATTCAAGAAATGAGATATTAATTTTGAGGAATTAAGGATTTAATATGTTAGGATTTTATTCGAGGATTTAGAACGAAAACACTGAGACTTTACAACGAGATTAAGCGATTGAGCGAACGGAGCATGGATTAAGGATAGGGTATATTAAGAGTCCAAGGAAGGATATATTATGAGAAAGAAAGAGGATTGAGAATAAACGCCTAGAATTGAGAAATAGAAAATGCTTGAGAAATCGGGAGAACGTTTTCTGAGATAAAGAGAAATAAACAAGGGATGTTGGAATTAATATTCGTTCGAGGTATTGTGCCATATTAGAGCAATAATATGCAAAGTATAAGTTGTAACGTATTAATTTTATTCACGAGACAACAAGGGAATCCAATTGGTGGGAAAGAAAACAAAGCCAAGGGACTTAAGTGCAAGAAACAAGAGATAAGGACTTAGGTGCAAAAGGAGGAAGGACTTGGTTGCATTTTAAGTTGATAAGAATCCAAGGGAGCCAATGGGAGTGTGACACCTAGCAAGGATAAGGATGCATCCAAAATATCTAGATATATATTACATGTGTAAGCATTATTGGAGATAAAGAACAAAATGCAAAAACCAAGAAACTCCATTTTCTCTCCATTCTGCCCAGCAGAACATCCTCTCAGTAAAACGGGCCTAGAGCCTTCATTACTGAATGAAATTTCATGTTCTTTATATGGTTAGAAAGCTGTTAAGATGCTCTACAACTCTCCTTTAGAAGCCTCGATCAGAAAAGCTCGGTAAGGGCCTCGTTTTCCATGATCTTTCAGTCGGGTTCTAATAACTCCGAATTACTAACTTTGTTTTCTTCATTTCTTTTGATCATCCAAGCTTACCCAAGGCTATACAAGGATTATACAAGGTTTAGAAAGCTATTACACACATCAAGGAAGGTATAAACTCTCTCAACCCTTAGCATGACTTGTTTATACTTTATATTGTTAGATCTATAAGATTTGGAGTGAATCTTGGCGATTTGAGTTGTAGATGATGAAATCTTGAAGTTATGTGCTTGTTATGATGGTTGTAAGGCTTGTACTTAGAGTATGTAACCCCATGTATGCTATAGAGACAAGTCTTGGTGGTTTTGATGGTAGATGTGATGTATGAAGTGAGTTCTTGAATGTTTAAGAAAAGATGTGTGCTGTGTTAAATCCTGGGAGCATGTACTGTCTTGTGAGAGGGTTTTGAACCCCTAAATCTTGTCACCCGAGGACCTAATTTATATGGTTAGAAAGATAATTGAATGTATTTTCTAGAAATATAAGGTTCATACCCAGGAGATGTGTAGGTCTTGAGTTATGGCCGGATTAGTGCAATGTGGTTCTGGAATTCGGACTGCACTGTGTTGTCCACTTGTGAACTGAGTTAGGACCCCTTAAAATTATGCTAGTGTTATTAAAATTTGAGGGTAGTCAGATTATACAGTTGTGAAGGCTGTCCAAAAAGAATTTGAGTAAAATTTGTATTTTTCAATTTTATAAAAATGTTAAAGCGAAGTGCGCGCGAGTGAAAAATCACCTAGGAGGTTAGTTTAACGTAGTTTTAAGAGTACTCACTTGTGTTTCAAGTTTGAGGAATGGATTCGAGTCGAATGGGTAACGAATGTGATAAAGTGATGACATGGTCATATGGGAGGTTTAGTTGTCACAAATTGGAGTCGTTAAGTTGGTCTAACATCCTTTAAAACCTTACGATTAAGTAGTGTTGTTAAGGTACTAACGTACGAATATTGATTATGTATAGATCTTCGTTCCACGTCGCAAGCTCGACCACCCCACCCTAACCAAGGCAAGTTTACTTTTCAAAACTTATATATAAGGATTTTCACTGTTCTGTTTGTAGCTTCCAAACGTATTATATGCTTATGCTTTGCGAGATTATGATGAAGTTTGAGATTTATGCATATGTGTTTGTACACCCTTGAACTTAGAATGAAAGTGTTTCCTTCGGACAACGACTCTAGCAATAGAGGTCGTAGCGGTCCAAATATACTATTGACCGGGGAGCGGTATATTATTGTATCATGATTAAATTACGAAAACCCGAAGAGTCATTCGGGAAGTATCGTATACTTAAGTATTTATTATTTTACGTTGTTAAAAATACTCAAAAATATCTATCTTGGATTAAAAGCTTATTTTAATTAAATAATTATTTTATTAATTGTTTATATTAAAACTCAAAATATCATTTATTAATTATTGTTCATCATTTTAAAGACAAAACTAATCCAAGATACCTTTAGCGTTTTCAAACTCGAACTCTTTCGATCCCAAAACATTTTCGAAAACCCCCGATCAGGTTTTACTTCTTGTACGTATTTCAAGAATTATCGGTCGACTGAGGTCGAACTTCAACTACTCGAATTTTCTATCAAAATGATTTTTGAAAAGAAAAGAAAAAAAGGGACTCTGGCAGGTGTGGGAATCGTTGACGAACGATTCCCGGGATGTGTAAGCGGCCGTGAGCCAGGCGGTCCATCAATTATTCCGGCCCAGGTGTTGCCGAAGGATGATTACGGATGTAGTTTTCATCGAGGGTGATTACGGATGTAGTTTTCACCCGAGGATAGTTACGGATGTAGTTTCTATCCTTCTACCGGTAGAGAAGACCCGCGGATTGTTGGACTTGGTTGTGGCGACTGATCATCATCAATCCTTGTCAGGTTTTTATGTTTTTTTCCAGTCCCATCCTCCACTCTGGAAAAATACTCAAACATTGCTTCTTGGGCCTAAGTGCCAAGTTGCCGATAGTGTGGTTTTTGATAAGAAAAATATTGACATCGTGCAGTATCTAGAACTGCAAGATTTTCTATAAAGATTGGCACGTGTTAGTGCACTCTTGCAATTATTTCAAAACTGAAATTTTATTTGATTGAGAAACCTTCTAAGCTAATGGAAGGAAAGAGGTTTGCAATGATGTATTCCCTGTACAGTATGTTAACCGTACAGTGTTTTGCCGAAAATGATATACTCATATGTATATATATTTTCAAACTTGAGATATATTGAAATGGGAACCTTATAAAGGGTTCATATGTTATTCTTAAAGCTCCTTGGTGAGTATAAATGTTTTATTCAAACTCGGACATATATATTGTCCAATTATGTCTTGAAATCTGAGATATATACCCATACAGTTGGGAATGTTTTCGAAATAAACCACATTATTATTTTTCAAAATGGTGAACTTGCTGAGCATTATGTAGCTCATTCTTGCTTTATAAAAACTTTTTAGAAAGAGAAGAATTTGGTCGGTTAACTCCGCACCAGCAGAAGAGGAGTAGAAGATTTACCCCGGAGATGATTTAGTTCCTGATAAATACTACAGAGTAAGTCTGATAGGTTTTCAACTGTAATAGTAAGACTTGTCTTCAAGTGTAGTTGTATAGGTGGAAGTGCGTAAGATTCTGGATTGTACAGATGAATTGTAATATTTAGTGTTACCTTTGATTATCGTTTCTGATGCTCTAACTTGTTTGTGCGTAAGATTGAGGTCTGGATGGATGTATTGTTGAGTTGTAAAGTTAATACAGGTATGATATGGTTGGATGGTGATGTGACGACCTGAATCTTTGACCTCGGATTTGGGGGCGCCACAGAAATGGTATCAGAGCGATAAGTTACAGTACTCAGAAACGAGAGTGTTGAGAGTTAAGTCTAAGTAGGAGAATGACATACGAGATCGTAGTAAACTTATTATTGGACTACCGGAAGAGGTACCGGTGAGTAGAATGGACTGGAGTGTTTACTGGAGGTATTATACTAGGGTCGATAGAATCCTTAAAGACCTTCAGAATGATGAATAGAGGTTTGAGAGTCGTACATGACCTATCATAGGTAATGATATAGGAAGCAGAGCGAAATCTCAAGAGCAGCTGAGGTAGAGGCGATATTGCCAATATGATCGGATGACTAGGCTGGCATAAATTTTGTGGCCCATAGTCCTCCACAGTTTAGGAGGCGGCATTTTAAGAATCAAGAAGTTTAGACTTCCCTACATAATTAAGGGTACTTAGTACTTGGAATAATGAAAGTCTTTTACTTTGGTTATAAGACCCGATTTTCGATAAGTAACGGGTTTACCTGAAAGTTGGTCACTATGTCGTTGTGGATTTCATTACCCTTGATGGCGAATTTTACATGTGTTATACGAGAATGTTATCATAAGACGAGCGTGCTAGATAATTCCATGCATGATTCGGACGCTAGAGCATGGTAGTTTAACTTAGAGAACAAACAAGTAGAATTAACAAAGGGACTCAAGAGAAGTTGAATATGGTTGCAACGAGCGATACAGTGATCTCAGAGTCTACCAAAAGAAAAGACCAGTGGGTCTAGAGTGGGATCCTTTGATAGAGATGTTATCAGGGACTATGTACATATGTATTGTAGACCTCAATATTTTTGGTATATGTTCACATACACACACCCGCCACTGAACCTATGGACTGCACTGAGATCCCTGAGAGATCTCTTTGATCTGTTCCCAGGGGAAACTGGCCACTTGTGATTCATGTCGGAAGGCATGAAGTAGGACCCCATGGACTTAGCAGGTGTCCCCGGAATGATGTGAAGCTTGGTCTTCAAGATAAAGCACGGAAATGACAGATATATTTGTGAAACCCCAACTCGATAAATGACTTTAAGATGATGATTGAGAGACACACTAGTTGGTGTCTTGTATTACGAAGACGAAGAGATGGAGTTACCCTCATAATGGTGATAATGAGATGCACGAATGATTATTAACTTATTTTGGTAACTACCGGCAGGTGCACTACTTCATTTTAAACTGTTCACTAACCCTATTACCTCGATTAGTTTATTTCAGGTAACCCTTCTAGCTTTCTACTTCAAACTTGTGGAATAACAACCAGTGAGATACTTTCCCTAAAGCAGGACTTATCCGAAGTAATTTTATTTGATCCATGAACATTCTATTCAAAAATTTATGATGATCTTGTTCGGCTCAGGCCTATTTACACTTTCTTTCAATTATCCAAGGAATGTTCAACAAATATTTCCTTAATTAATCGACGAATATTACTTAACGAATATTGATATTTGATTGCTTCTTTCATACTTGCACTCTTCAGTTGAGCTTATAAATATTTAACAAATTACTGAGGACATGGATGATCTAATGTCCAGACATCCCTCATGAATTCTTTTCTTCTATTCAAGATGAGATTGTACATCGTACATTGAAATCATAGTAAGGATATCATTTTGATATTGGTATTCTGAATTTAATTCTATTGTAGGATCTGATAAAGCATGTGTACGGAGGCACCCTTGGGTGGACCGTTTCACTGGTAAGTAATATTTGATGAGAGGTTATCGATTGTTCCGATACCTAGAACATTCTCTTCAGATTTTATAGTTTTCTTTTTCAAACTTAATAACTTCTTATTTCCATTCGTTGTCCGAGTAGCCTAAAGTTTCTTCAGTGGCTACGATGTTGAAATTTCGTTCTAGCCAATTGAAACTGGCTAGTCGATATGTCAATATGAATGACTAGTTGATTGTTCTAACTAGTCAAAATTATAATGTTGTGAAGAACACCTAGCTAATTGTCCTAGCTAGTGGTGATGTCTCAAACAGGTGAACTAGCAAATTTTGTCTAGCTAGTTGCTAGTGTTTCTTGAAAAGGACTAGTTATTGTTTCACTGGTCCAACTCCCAATTGAATTCATTCAGCAATTCCGCAATGCATTTTTCATGTGGTAAAGTATGATGATGAAAGTTTTGACGAATAACTTGATTGAGACCTAGTGAGGTCGCCCACTCAACTTGAATTCTACCATTCTACCCATCTTCATATCAGACTTTATGTCACTTGAATATTCTGTTCTTTCATTCATATAATGAAGATTCATTTGAAACCATAGATTACTTGAATGATAAACTACTTCCTTTTTTTTATTGTCATAGAGTAGAATTGCTTTCGATCGATTGACCTTTATCAATGTGACTTTTTAGATCCTCTATTTTTTTGAGGAAAATTATTCACCAGATGTAAGAATGGTATAAAGACCGTCTTTATGACTTTTGTATCCAACAATCATTGCCCTCGTGCAACACTCTCTATGATATCACATTACAAAATTATCAGGACTTGAAGGAATAAACCTTGTTGTATTCTTTGTCCATCCTTACATCTCCAAAAATCGAGACTCCTAGTATTTGGAACCATCAACATTCTTGGAACATCCAATGTGGAATTCTTATTGAAATTATCTATTAGACCTTGTTATTTTGAAACCATTCCTTTCAAAAGTGATTACTCTAAGGTGAACAGGAGGTACAATTGTGAACCGTTGCACCAATATGAGATCAAAAAAAAACCAAATGTTGTAATTGTGTAGCCAGAGCGTTATGCCGAGTAATTATTTAAAGTAGGAATAACATGTCGGGGCATACCACAAGGACCTTTAATATTAGTGTGAGGAAGGTTATAAGAAATGATGAGGTGGTTGGGAGTACGCTCCTACCAACCGTTGTCAGGGTGTTATATTAATGAATTCTGGAGTTACCAAGCCTTTTCCTGATCCAAGAAATGCAAATCGATTGCGATGTAAGACATATCCTTAGAGGAAACTAACATGGAAGTGAGATGGACAAGAAAGGAAGAAATATCGTGGCAAGAATGTGAAGCTTTACTTAGCTTAAAGGGATTGATGCACATAGAGAGACATAAAGTTTAAAAGGCCCCTAATAGCAAATGGATGCATGGATATATCCCAATGATCCTTCGAGATTACCACCTAATCAAGTTTATTGGGAATCGCAGCAGCATGCAGGCCTCAGGCTGATTGGCGCCAGTTGTGAAGGAGGACGAGCGTATGACATCTTACATATACCATCGAGAACTGATACCCTTATCGGAAATGGAGGAATTATTGACTAGTTAAAATTCGTAGTTGTTTTTCAAAGATAAGGTTGAAGAGAAGGTTTCACCAACTCAAGATCGACCTTTGTACTGCACCAAAGTCGGCATTTCACATTAATATAAACATTATAAATTTTGGTAGTATCATGTGGATTGACTAGTGAGTCAGAAGCCCATGTGGGTTAATAAATAAAGTTTTAAGAATGATATGAGAGATTAGTAACAACCTCGTTGTTAGCTATACTTTATAATGAGAAGAGGACTTTGAGGGTCACGATGATGCGTCTTTCAAGAGTTTAAGAGGTGTGCTGATGCAGTAGAAAAGGGATGATAGCCTATACTTCTAAACAACATAAAGGTTACGGGATATAATATACTAACCGTGAGTCGGGGATTAGTCATGATAGCGTTCATGCATAAAACTGAGACGTTAACCTTATGAGAAAAGTGTGAAATTTTTCCACAAGTGCCATAAGTATATCTTCATATTAGAACTAAACATAAGAAAGAGAAGGTGACGAAAGGGAGCAGGGAGTATAATGGAGAAATTTGTTATTACCCAGGAAAGGCCAGTGTGGTGGCCGATACCTATAGAAGGGATTATTCGAAATTGGAATTCAGTCGGTATTGACCAAGAAAATAGAGTATATACAATAAAGAATAATGTTAGAGGAAAATGACTAAATTTTGGGGAAGGACAAAGATGTATAGAGAATTAAGAGAATGTTTGGCAAACGGATATGAAGAATGGTATTGGCAAACTATTAAGTACAAACGTGACATGTCAAAAGCAGAATGATAGAGATCTAGTGGATTAATTCCGCATGTAGAAAATCTTGAACGTGGACAAAATTATAATGAATTTCATAAGTAGGTCGCCGAAGACCGAGCCAAGAGATGGCCCTAGTTGATTTATAATTGTTGGACCAAGTGATTTACCTACGAGAGACTTTCCATTTAGAAGATTATCGAATTATATACGGAAGAGATGGTGGTGCAATATAAAACTTCTGCAGCGATTACGTCAGATAAAGACTTAAGGTTAAACTTCGAATATTGAAGGTGCTTTCAAGTATATTTAACAAATAGATTGAGCGTATGTACTAATTTGATCTGTGGCTGACGGACAGGGAAGAAGAATTGTCAAGATGATCGAATTTATATTTAGTGTCGTGCCTTAGGTTTCACGGGGTAGTCGAGAATAAAAACTTATCCATGAAATGAATGTTGTTATCACGATCGTCACCATGCGAACGTAAGGACGTCTCTTGTAAAGCGTACTGCGAAAGAAGAAGTTTTGCTTTTCTTGCATTACGAAGAAGTCAATGAACGAGGGACATAGTAGCTGAACTGGTTTGATGTATACTGAAGACTATACAGTATCCATAGCAGGTGGTAACGGCTGACGGGAGGCAACACATGCGTGCTAATCAGGCCAAGGAATATGAGGAATACCATGCGTATTGACGTTGTCTCGGATTATAAAACACGACCACAAAGTATTCACGAGCCAACAATACAAGGACTCAACACGGATACTATGAACAAGGTAGTAAAGGAATGTATAGTATTAGGATAGAAATTTTCATGCATAGAACAACCGATAAGGAATACAGGTCGAGGAGAGTATGCGTTAAGAAACAACATTAAAGCGTTGGTGAGACCAAGGTGAGAGAACAAAAGGGTTGAAGTGTCAACCTGAGAGTTGGAAAGGGTAAAGTTGGAATTGTATCCATAACTATTTTCCTTAGGTTCTTAAGATAGAATCCTTTTAAGGAGATGAGACTGCAATAGCCCTAATTTTCGTGAATATTCGAAACCTGGATGAATAGTAATTTTATGGGTGGATGAGAAAATTTTGCAATCACGATATGTACAAATTATTAAATGAAGATTTCAAATTGATATTACGTCTTTACGGTACAGACGAGTGTATGTAAAAGTCATTAGTTTTTTTTACCTAACCCATTATTTCGAATGGTCAAATTTTATGAGATATCAAAGGAGTATGAGGTGGAAGACTTCGTGATGCTAAAGGTATCCCCTAGAAAGGATTGATGCAGTTTGTTAAGAAAGAGAAGCTAAGTCTGAGGTTTATTGGACGTTATGAGATTTTGAGGCGTATTGGGAAGTTAGCCTACGAGTTAGCCTCGCCCCAAGCTTGCAGCAAATTCATAATGTGTTTCATATGTCTATGTTACGACCCTACCACACCGACTATCGGCATGTGATAGAGTACGACCAAGTGGACCTACAACCAGACTTGACCTATGTGGAGCAACTCGTGGAAATCATGGATAGAAAAGAACAAGTGCTGAGGAACAAGGTTTTCAAACTAATAAGGAATTGTGAGAAAATCAAGATGTGGAAGAATCCACCTGGAAGTTGAAAGAGTGAAGCAAAGAAGGAGTAACCCCAGTGATTCCTAAACTGATTCCGGGACGGAATCCTTTTAAGGAGGGGAGACTGTAAGAACCCAGTTTTCGGTAGAATTAAAACTTTTCTTATTAAGAATAAGTATATACATGAATAGTGTTTGTCATACGTGAATAATAATTTATGGATGAATAGTGATTTTGAGGACCAACAAAATTTTCACGCCACCCTATGTACAAGACATGGTATGGATATTTCGAAGTCATATTAGTGATTCACGGAGCAAATAAGTGTATGTAAAGACGATCAGAATTCAAAAATTCCAATTTGTATTCTGGTGTAATATTTGACCAGGCAGTGAATTATATATTATTATATTCAAGAAATGAGATATTAATTTTGAGGAATTAAGGATTTAATATGTTAGGATTTTATTCGAGGATTTAGAACGAAAACACTGAGACTTTACAACGAGATTAAGCGATTGAGCGAACGGAGCATGGATTAAGGATAGGGTATATTAAGAGTCCAAGGAAGGATATATTATGAGAAAGAAAGAGGATTGAGAATAAACGCCTAGAATTGAGAAATAGAAAATGCTTGAGAAATCGGGAGAACGTTTTCTGAGATAAAGAGAAATAAACAAGGGATGTTGGAATTAATATTCGTTCGAGGTATTGTGCCATATTAGAGCAATAATATGCAAAGTATAAGTTGTAACGTATTAATTTTATTCACGAGACAACAAGGGAATCCAATTGGTGGGAAAGAAAACAAAGCCAAGGGACTTAAGTGCAAGAAACAAGAGATAAGGACTTAGGTGCAAAAGGAGGAAGGACTTGGTTGCATTTTAAGTTGATAAGAATCCAAGGGAGCCGATGGGAGTGTGACACCTAGCAAGGATAAGGATGCATCCAAAATATCTAGATATATATTACATGTGTAAGCATTATTGGAGATAAAGAACAAAATGCAAAAACCAAGAAACTCCATTTTCTCTCCATTCTGCCCAGCAGAACATCCTCTCAGTAAAACGGGCCTAGAGCCTTCATTACTGAATGAAATTTCATGTTCTTTATATGGTTAGAAAGCTGTTAAGATGCTCTACAACTCTCCTTTAGAAGCCTCGATCAGAAAAGCTCGGTAAGGGCCTCGTTTTCCATGATCTTTCAGTCGGGTTCTAATAACTCCGAATTACTAACTTTGTTTTCTTCATTTCTTTTGATCATCCAAGCTTACCCAAGGCTATACAAGGATTATACAAGGTTTAGAAAGCTATTACACACATCAAGGAAGGTATAAACTCTCTCAACCCTTAGCATGACTTGTTTATACTTTATATTGTTAGATCTATAAGATTTGGAGTGAATCTTGGCGATTTGAGTTGTAGATGATGAAATCTTGAAGTTATGTGCTTGTTATGATGGTTGTAAGGCTTGTACTTAGAGTATGTAACCCCATGTATGCTATAGAGACAAGTCTTGGTGGTTTTGATGGTAGATGTGATGTATGAAGTGAGTTCTTGAATGTTTAAGAAAAGATGTGTGCTGTGTTAAATCCTGGGAGCATGTACTGTCTTGTGAGAGGGTTTTGAACCCCTAAATCTTGTCACCCGAGGACCTAATTTATATGGTTAGAAAGATAATTGAATGTATTTTCTAGAAATATAAGGTTCATACCCAGGAGATGTGTAGGTCTTGAGTTATGGCCGGATTAGTGCAATGTGGTTCTGGAATTCGGACTGCACTGTGTTGTCCACTTGTGAACTGAGTTAGGACCCCTTAAAATTATGCTAGTGTTATTAAAATTTGAGGGTAGTCAGATTATACAGTTGTGAAGGCTGTCCAAAAAGAATTTGAGTAAAATTTGTATTTTTCAATTTTATAAAAATGTTAAAGCGAAGTGCGCGCGAGTGAAAAATCACCTAGGAGGTTAGTTTAACGTAGTTTTAAGAGTACTCACTTGTGTTTCAAGTTTGAGGAATGGATTCGAGTCGAATGGGTAACGAATGTGATAAAGTGATGACATGGTCATATGGGAGGTTTAGTTGTCACAAATTGGAGTCGTTAAGTTGGTCTAACATCCTTTAAAACCTTACGATTAAGTAGTGTTGTTAAGGTACTAACGTACGAATATTGATTATGTATAGATCTTCGTTCCACGTCGCAAGCTCGACCACCCCACCCTAACCAAGGCAAGTTTACTTTTCAAAACTTATATATAAGGATTTTCACTGTTCTGTTTGTAGCTTCCAAACGTATTATATGCTTATGCTTTGCGAGATTATGATGAAGTTTGAGATTTATGCATATGTGTTTGTACACCCTTGAACTTAGAATGAAAGTGTTTCCTTCGGACAACGACTCTAGCAATAGAGGTCGTAGCGGTCCAAATATACTATTGACCGGGGAGCGGTATATTATTGTATCATGATTAAATTACGAAAACCCGAAGAGTCATTCGGGAAGTATCGTATACTTAAGTATTTATTATTTTACGTTGTTAAAAATACTCAAAAATATCTATCTTGGATTAAAAGCTTATTTTAATTAAATAATTATTTTATTAATTGTTTATATTAAAACTCAAAATATCATTTATTAATTATTGTTCATCATTTTAAAGACAAAACTAATCCAAGATACCTTTAGCGTTTTCAAACTCGAACTCTTTCGATCCCAAAACATTTTCGAAAACCCCCGATCAGGTTTTACTTCTTGTACGTATTTCAAGAATTATCGGTCGACTGAGGTCGAACTTCAACTACTCGAATTTTCTATCAAAATGATTTTTGAAAAGAAAAGAAAAAAAGGGACTCTGGCAGGTGTGGGAATCGTTGACGAACGATTCCCGGGATGTGTAAGCGGCCATGAGCCAGGCGGTCCATCAATTATTCCGGCCCAGGTGTTGCCGAAGGATGATTACGGATGTAGTTTTCATCGAGGGTGATTACGGATGTAGTTTTCACCCGAGGATAGTTACGGATGTAGTTTCTATCCTTCTACCGGTAGAGAAGACCCGCGGATTGTTGGACTTGGTTGTGGCGACTGATCATCGTCAATCCTTGTCAGGTTTTTATGTTTTTTTCCAGTCCCATCCTCCACTCTGGAAAAATACTCAAACATTGCTTCTTGGGCCTAAGTGCCAAGTTGCCGATAGTGTGGTTTTTGATAAGAAAAATATTGACATCGTGCAGTATCTAGAACTGCAAGATTTTCTATAAAGATTGGCACGTGTTAGTGCACTCTTGCAATTATTTCAAAACTGAAATGTTATTGAGTGAGAAACCTTCTAAGCTAATGGAAGGAAAGAGGTTTGCAATGATGTATTCCCTGTACAGTATGTTAACCGTACAGTGTTTTGCCGAAAATGATATACTCATATGTATATATATTTTCAAACTTGAGATATGTTGAAATGGGAACCTTATAAAGGGTTCATATGTTATTCTTAAAGCTCCTTGGTGAGTATAAATGTTTTATTCAAACTCGGACATATATATTGTCCAATTATGTCTTGAAATCTGAGATATATACCCATACAGTTGGGAATGTTTTCGAATAAACCACATTATTATTTTTCAAAATGGTGAACTTGCTGAGCATTATGTAGCTCATTCTTGCTTTATAAAAACTTTTTAGAAAGAGAAGAATTTGGTCGGTTAACTCCGCACCAGCAGAAGAGGAGTAGAAGATTTACCCCGGAGATGATTTAGTTCCTGATAAATACTACAGAGTAAGTCTGATAGGTTTTCAACTGTAATAGTAAGACTTGTCTTCAAGTGTAGTTGTATAAGTGGAAGTGCGTAAGATTCTGGATTGTACAGATGAATTGTAATATTTAGTGTTACTTTTGATTATCGTTTCTGATGCTCTAACTTGTTTGTGCGTAAGATTGAGGTCTGGATGGATGTATTGTTGAGTTGTAAAGTTAATACAGGTATGATATGGTTGGATGGTGATGTGACGACCTGAATCTTTGACGTCGGATTTGGGGGCGCCACAATTTTGTTCATTTTACTTTTAATTAATTAGTTTAGAATTACAATAAAATTTAGTTTTCTTTTAAAATTAGATTAAATTTTCTTTTCGGAATTAATTAGTATAAAATCCAATCAAATTCTCAAAAATTCACTTGTCCTAATCCGATTAAATTGAAAATTAAGTTTGCGAAAATGTTAGTCTCCGTGGATCGATATCTAAAATATTTTAACGATTGAATCGTACGCTTGCGATTTAAATCTTTATTTTTAGCACATCAAGTTTTTGGCGCCGCTGTCGGGGACTAATTATTTTTCGCACCTTGATTTTTAATTTTTCGGTTTAGTTTTACTTGTCTTATTTTTGTCTCGTTTTTTTAGGAAAGTTTGAAAATTTCGGGATCTCCTCTCGAAGCTTGAAAAAAAATGGGAATTTTTGGAAGCGTGTTTCGGTAACCCGTATTTCTCTCTTTTCGCATTTTTCTTATTTTAGAAAATCACAAAAAAATCACAAAAAAAATTGAAAATTTAAAATCCAAAAAAAATTAGTTAGAAATTACATAATTGTTGCATCATGCATTTAATCACTTAGGGCACATCATCTAGATTTTTATTTTCTTATTTTTAATTTTTCGTACCTTATAAATTGTGGTGAACGCTGGAGGACCCAAAGAAACGTTAAATTCTTCTTTTTTTTAGATTAGGACACGTAGTGTAAGCATCCATAATTGTTTATCGCTTTAATAAATATCGTTGTTTGTTGCATCATTTGTAAATAAATTTTAAGGGCAAAACCTCTCAAAAGATAAGGGAAGGGATTTCATCACTCTTTCCTTAGCCCAAAAATAATTAATCCCTCATTTTGCATACCTTAGCCTTAATAAAATTGAATTTGACATGGCCCCTGGGAATTTCGCGCTCAATTAGGAATTTCTGTAAAAACTGATGTTTATATTTACATTAGACATCAGTATAGGATGATGTCTAAGAGAACAATATAAATCAGTTTTTTTCTGAAAAAACCGATGTCTATAAGAACATTAGACATCAGTCTGGGGTGATGTCTAAGCTAACTATAGACATCACTTTATCTGTCTAACATCCAAATAGACATCTTTTCCGAAGAAAGAAAGTGATGTGTATGTGAAAAATAACTTAGTTTATTATATGTTTTCTAGAATATAAGGCATGCAAGTTGTTTATAAAATTAATTATATCTAACCTATTTTGTAGAACAACTGATGTGTATTGAATGAAATATCGATGTCTATGTTAGCACAGACATCAGTTTCTGACTGATGTCTAGAACAGACATCTCCCACCTAGACATCACATCCAAAATAACATAGACATCGGCCATAAACTGATGTCTAGTGACCCTTTTCTTGTAGTGAAGGTACCTAAAAAACGACGTAATCTTTAATTATTCTGACTTTTTGGTGTCTAGGCAAGCGAAAGCTTACCTGGCAAATTAAGATTTGGTGTCTAGGCTGGTGTTTAGCCTCTTGGCAATGCTTGCACCTACCTGGCCAAATCGGTCCGAATAATTTCTAATTTACCGAATTTTTGGTGGTCCTTAAAGTTAGGAGCAAGGTCTAGTTTATTTTATTTAAGGAACCCTAGATATAGGATTTTTCTTTTGATTTTTTTTCACCCTTTCTTTTTGTATGTTTTAATTCATCGCACTTATTAGATAGTCTAATAATCGCTTTGTTAAAGTCTATGTGCCAAGGTAAATTCATGGAGAAGGATGAGGACGAAGGGTGGGCATTTTTCAAAGAATTAGCCGAGAAGACCATGTTGTGGGAGTCTACTAGGGAGCCTAATAAGTCGAACGAGTCGTCTAGTACATCTATGGGTTTGCATTCGATTGCAACCGATGCCAAATTAGCTCCTCTAACTAGAAGACTCGAAGCCCTAGAAACTAGTAATGCCCCCTCACAAGTGTCTATGTGCTCTAATTATAATCAAGGTTTTCCAAACTTTCCCGGTTGTGATCAAGTCAATGCGGTGTTTTAACCAACCCCTAGAAATGATCTTTTTGCTCCTACTTACAATCCCGGTTGGAAGAATCACCCAAATTACTCGTGGAACCAAGGCCAAAACTACCAATCTCCGCCACCTTCTTTTCAACCTCCTTTTCAAAAGCCCAATCAAAACTCGTACCCAACCCCAAACCAAGGTCCTTATCCAAACGCGACCCAAAATCACGTTCCTTATCCAACTCAAGCACCCGCCCACCCTCCCGACTTTCATGAGTCGGATAAGAGAATTAATTCTTTGGAAAAGACTCTTGATGCGCTTTTGAAATCAATAACTAATTTGGCTCAATCTCAACAAACCTTCATGCAAACCATGACTCAAGATAGGCAAATTTTGAATGTTAGTGCTCAAGCCATATCTAAATTAGAGGTTCAAGTGAGTCAATTAGCCAATGCTATGTGTGAGCGAGAGAAGAACAAGTTCCCGAGTCAACCCGAGGTCAACCCTAAATTTTCTCTCAACCAAAGATCTCCCGAAAATGTTAATGCTATCATTTCTCTAAGGTTGGGAAACAAAGTTGATAATCAAGTAGGTGTCGAGTCTCCCGAAGAAAAAGAGTTAGATGATGAACCGAACCCTAACCTTGATCACTCCACACAAATCCCGACTTCCTAGTCACCAGAATCTTCTCATAAATCATCATCATCTAGTGAACCTTCTTCATCTTGCAAACTTCCTTCACCTAACGAGTCTTCGTTTGTCATTCCACTTTTGAAATCCATTCCAGAAAAACCTAGTGAACGAGTATTTAAGCCTAAAGTTTCTTATCCTCAAAGACTCCTTTCAAGCAAACAATCGGCTCAAATGGACCAAATTTTGGAAGTTTTCAAACAAGTCAAAATAAACATTCCTCTTTTAGATGTCATTCAACAAGTCCCTTCTTATGCCAAGTGTCTAAAAGATTTATGTTCTCACAAACGTTCCACTCACGTCCCTAAGAAAGCCTTTTTGACCTCTCATTAGTTCAATATCCCTAAGAAAGCCTTTTTGACCTTTCATTAGTTCAATTCTTTCGAATCAAATTCCCGTGAAATATAAGGACCCCGGTTGTCCTACAATTTCATGTGTCATAGGCAATACTTTTGTGGACAAGTCATTACTTGACTTAGGAGTGAGTGTGAATCTTCTTCCATTTTCGGTCTATCAAGCCCTAGGTTTAGGCGAACTTAAGAAGACGAACATGACACTTTAACTAGCTGATCGTTCTGTTAAAATGCCTAAAGGAATAATTGAAGATGTCTTAATTAAGGTTGGTGATTTCATTTTTCCGGTTGATTTCGTTGTCCTCGAGACTCAACCCGTCACAAATCCTAAGAACCAAATCCTGATCATTTTAGGAAGACCTTTTCTTGCTACATCCAATGCCTTGATTAATTGTAGGGATGGTTCGATGAAACTCACTTTTGGTAATATGACAATTAACCTTAACATCTTTAATGTCGAAAAAGAACCCAATGAGCTTTATGAACAAACAGTAAGGGTTAATCTTGTTGATGACATTGTTAATTGGTCAAACCTTGAGGATAGTGAGATTGAGTCTCTTCTTGTTGAGGATTTTCAATTAAATCACGAAACCAATCGAGAGTATCATGAGTCGTTAAAGGATATGACCTCGGAAGAGATGTTGAGAGAGTTGGATAACATTTGTTCTAAGTGGGAGACCCCACCCGAGGTTGTTAATGTTGAGCCCATTCTTAAGAGTCCCGTGGGAAAACCTCCTACATTTGACTCAACTTTGTATCTTCCCGAGTTTGATCAACAGCCCTTAAGAAATGATGGACCCTTATCTTATGTCATTCCTAGTGATTCACCCCATGATCAAACTTTCATTGTCTCTAATTTGCTTAAACAAAATAAAGAAGCCTTAAGTTGGTTTAGGGAGAACATTAGTGACACTTGTTCTATAAGGTTGAATGATTCCATGTTGCTTGAGAAAGTCTTTTCTAATCAAAATTTTCACAAATGTCTTGATTCTCTCTCAAAGCTTCAACCCAATTTTCCCACCGACATCGGCTAATTCGGTTTTATTTCTTTGCCTCCCCTCGTGAAATTCAGGTATGGGGGAGTATAAGTGTGCGTGAGTAGTGTTAATTAGTTATTTTTCATTTTCGTTCCTCTCTGTCATCCCTTATCAGGTATTATCTCCTCATTATCCTTTACTCATTTCTCTTGCTTTTGCATACATTGAGGAAAATGTATGATTTAGGTATGGGGGAGGGTTTTTATTGTAAATACATGAAATTGAAAAATCCAAAAAAATTAAAAAATTAAAAAAATCCAAAAATAGAGATAGTTTAGCTAAGTTGTCCTTCCCACTCTTTAAATCTGAGAACTAGTTGGTGTTAATAATGTTTTCCAAAATTATATGTATAATGCCTTTAGATGATTTGAACGTAGTCAAGTAAGGTTTTACTCATGAAACTTGTGTCGAACAAATTTTTGCTTAAAAGTCCAAGACGGCACATTTGCACAAGACCTTTAATGGAAAGATTGTATAGGGATGTTATTCGATACCTGAGAGAGAACCCACATGTTAAAACAATGTCGAATCAAACCTTTGCGATAAATTGTTCATATAGTGTCTAAAAAACAAAAGTCGAAAAGTGTATATAGTCGTAGAGTGCTAATGGAAGGAATGACCACATTGGGCTCATTAGTACCCGAGCAATTAAGTCTGAGGGGACTTTTTGCCTAGTAACCTAAAGCCTTTTGTGGTTTGGGATTGCTGACCCAACGCTCGCTACAGGGGTATTAGTGCATAAGTCTTTTGGGACCTCAATCATTGCACGGTCATTTCAACCATTAGAGTTAATAAATTCTTAAGTCTAATAAGTCCTTAGTAGGAAAATTGACTAGGTTGGGCTCATTGATAACCCGAGTAAGTAAGTCCGAGGGGACTTTGTGCCTAGCAACCTAAGGTCCTTTGTGGTCTGGGATTGTTGACCTAAAGCTCGCTAAATGGGTATCGATGCAAAAGTCTTTTGGGACCTCAATCGACAGTCGATCTAACTACTAAGAGCGTGAAGTTTGGTTATATACTTGTTTTGATAGAGATTGGGTCAGTTCAATATTGGTTGAAAAAAAGAATGTTAAATATAATTGATGTGGTTAATATCAGTGTTTAAGTTTTACAGGGAAAAACAGAGTTTAACTTGAAACTGGAAGCAGTCAGAGTTTAGTTAAACTCTGACAGTTGGAAGCTCGACAGAGTTTGTTAAACTCTGTCTGGAGAAGCGTTTGCTGGTCAGTAACAGAATTATTGAAGATAATTATGGAAGCGATATCTTTGAAGATTGGATAGCTGTTAAAGGAAGTCGTGCTGACTAGAAAGATGTGTAGCAATCATAATTGATAATATTTGTATAGCTGATTTATAGGAGAATCAATTATCGATTGTACGTAGCTGTATATCTTTATAAATACAGTTAGGTTAACCCTAGAAGGGTATCGATCGTGTAACGCAATATCATTTCATTGTAACCTAAGCAGCTCTCTGTGATATTTTTACATCACTGAGAGAGGAGTTAATTCCAAACAGTTTTTAAAGTCTTTTAAGAACTTATTGTTATTCACTCATACTTAGTTGATTATAATTGTGTATTCGGCCTAACAATTGGTATCAGAGCACATCTGTTAATTTAATACATTTTAAGATCCACACACACACACAACTATAATCAATGGCAAAAATTCCTCCTCCAACAACAGGCTCTAGTGCTGAGAAGGTTCAACCTACAACTGTGAGCCGATATGAGACAATCAGGGTTCCTATTCTCAGGCCAGCAGAATATTCAACCTGGAAGGTGAAAATGGCTATGTTTCTGGAGGCTACAGATCCAGAATATCTTGACAGAATTTATGAAGGCCCTCATAAGCCTACAAAATTATCTATCGTTACTGCTGGGCAAGAAGCTAAATCTATTCCAAAGGAAAAGAAAGATTTGACTCCTGAGGACATTTCATCCATTGCTAAGGATGCAAAGGTTAGACATTTGCTTCATAGTTCATTGGATAATGTTATGTCTAACAAAGTGATCAATTGTAAAACTGCAAAAGAGATCTGGGATGCCCTGGAGGTTAGATGTCAGGGAACTGCTGCAATCAAGAAGAATAGAAGGAACATACTCACGCAGGAGTATGAACATTTTGAGGCTAGATCTGAAGAATCAATGACAGAAACCTTTGACAGATTCTGTAAGCTACTAAATGATCTGTCACTGGTTAATAAAGAATATGATCTAGAAGATTCAAATCTCAAGTTTCTTCTTTCTCTACCTGAAAAGTGGGATGTTAAAACAACTACTATTAGAGACAACTATGATCTGGCTGACACTGATATTGATGAGATCTATGGGTTACTCAAGACTCATGAACTGGAAATGGAACAGAGAAGCAGAAGATCAGGCAAAAAGTCAAAGTCTGTTGCTCCAAGAGTTGAAGAAAGACCCACCCTCAAAGAAGGAAGCATCAAGGAGGAAAGCAAAAGGAAAAGCTTTGGTCATTCATTCTGAAAGTGAGTCATCAAACTCTGATGTTGACTCAAACACAGATGGATCATCTGATTCTGAAGATGATGAGGAAATGATGCAAATGGCTGCTTTGATGGTAAAAACCTTCAAGAAGATGGGATTCAAGAACTTCAAGAAGGGAAAGAGATTTTCCAAGAATGATTCAAAGTCTGACAGGAAGAATTTCAGCAAATCTGAGAGAAAGGATACTAAATCTGGGAAGAGAGACAATTCTGAGATTCAATGCTACAAGTGTAAGGAGATGGGCCACTATGCTCCTGAGTGCAAGAATAGTAAAACTGAGAAGGCACTCTTCACTAAAGGCAGAGATTGGGCAGAGACCTCTGACTCAGATGAGGATGTGAACTATGCTCTTATGGCTACTACTGTTGATGAAGCTGAAGATTCTGAAAACAAGGTACCTCTAACTACCTATGCTTATAATACTAATGATATATCTGAATTGAGAATCTATCTTAAGGCTTTGCATATCAGTTATAGGGATCAGACTTTAGAGAATGAGAGAATCAAAACTGAGAATTCTGAACTCAAAGAGAGAAATAAGGTTGTATAAGAGAAACTTGCTATCATGCAGCAAGTTCAAAAGGAGAGAGATGATGCTGTCTATCTTGAACAAGAGTTGTTAAGTAAGTATAAACAACTAGAATCTGAATTGGAAAAGGCAAATCACATTATTAAAACTTGGACTCACTCTGGAAAAGACACTCAAGAAGCTTTTCAATCTAACACTGTAGGTCTAGGTTATTCTGAGGAAGATGAACTTAGGTTTCAGAATACAGTCAAGATTAGACCACCTCTTCCACCTAAGAAATTTGGAACATTTGTTAATGGAATAAGTGAACCTAGGTTTGAATGTGGAAAAGAAGCTGTTAAGAAAGAACCAGTAAAAACTAGTGTTAAACAGGTTAATATTGGTTTAATGACAGATAAACAACTCAAGCATAAGCTTAAGGAGTTAAAATCTGTTAAGAAACAGAAAGTGTCTAGAAAGAACAGAAATGGTAAAGTAGGCATCACTCAAGGTAATTATCCAATGCTTGCTACATTAGCTCCAAGAAAGACATGTCATAACTATGGTAGCACTAACCATCTTGCTAGTTTTTGCAGGAAGAACAAAAACATTAATTCTTTACCTTCCAAGTCTGAAGTAAAGAAAGATAATGTTAGAACTAGACCACAGACTTGGCATTCTATCTATACTTGCAGGGATTATCATGCTATTTATCATAACTACTATGAACTTAAGCCCAATTTGAAATGGGTTAGAGTTAATTCTGCAAGTGTAAACTCTGATAAAGTTCGCTTAAACTCTGATAGTGTAAATTCCGCTGCTAAAGCTAACAAGATTAAGAAAGCCAAAGGATCCAAGCAAGTCTGGATCCTTAAATCTAATCTTCAGTAATTGTTTGTGATTGCAGGGCATCAGGGAGAGTATCCTAGTCGTGGACAGTGGATGTTCAGGACACATGACTGGAAATAAAGCCCTGCTATCAGAGTATGTGGAGAAGGCTGGCCCAAAAGTTTCCTATGGAGATGCCAACATAGGACATACTCTGGGATATGGCAATATCAATCTTGGAAGTGTCATCATCACAAATGTAGCTCTGGTTCCAGGACTCAAGCATGATCTGCTATTTGTGAGTCAAATCTGTGACAGAGGTTTTCATGTAGATTTTCAACCTGAATACTGTGAGGTTATCAGCAAAACCATAGGGAAAGTTGTTTTAGTTGGACAAAGGCACAACAATATCTATAAAGCAAGCTTGTTGATAAACTCTGATGGAAAAACTATGTGCCTGTCAACAAGAATGTCCAGTGAAGAGAGTTGGAAGTGGCATAAGAAACTCTATCATTTGAATCTAAACAACATCAATGAGCTGATAAGAAAAGATCTTGTTAGAGGACTTCCAAAGTCTTTGTTAAATGTTGATGGTCTGTGTGATTCATGTCAAAAGGCCAAACAGAGGAAGACTTCTTTCAAGAGCAAGTCTGAATCTTCAATTGTTGATCCTTATCATCTTCTTCATGTTGATCTTTTTGGACCAATAAATGTTATGTCTCTTGGAAGGAAGAAATATGCTCTAGTCATTGTTGATGAATATACCAGATACAATTGGGTGTATTTTCTAACAAAGAAGGATGAAACTGCATTAACTCTGATGGAGCATATAATGTTGCTGGACAAAGGATCAAAGAATCAAGTGAAGATAATCAGAAGTGATAATGGAACTGAATTCAGGAATGCAACAATGGAAGAATTTTGCAAAAATAGAGGAGTCAAACAAGAGTTTTCTGCACCTGGCACTCCACAGCAGAATGGTGTAGTTGATAGGAAGAACAGAACCTTGATAGAAGCTGCCAGGACTATGCTTGATGAAGAAAAATTGCCAACCTATTTTTGGGCAGAAGCAATTCAAACTGCCTGTTTTACTCAAAATTGTACTCTGATCAACAGACATGGGAAAACACCATATGTGATGGTGAAGGAGAAGAAGCCAAACCTGAAATATTTTCATATTTTTGGGTGCAAATGCTTTGTGTTAAAGACTCATCCTGAACAGTTGACCAAATTGGAGTTGAAAGCAGATGAAGGAATTTTTGTTGGCTATCCAGTGTCAACCAAGGCATTCAGAGTTTACAATCTGAGAACAAAGGTGATTATGGAATCTATTCATGTGTCATTTGATGACAAGAAAATAACTGGACTTGAAGATGTTGATGAACATGATCAGTTGCACTTCGAAAATGAAGATCTAAACTCTGATGAAACCAGTCCAACAAACTCTGTTGATGCAAACTCTGAACCTCTACTGGAACACACAGAAGAAACTGTACAGACAAAACAAAGAAGAGAACCAGTTGAGGGGGAGCATGCAGAACAAATCTCTGATGACTCACATTCTGAAAGTGAGTCACTTGAAAAATCTGGATCAATCTCTGATGACCCAAACTCTGATAGTTCAAAATCTAACAACTTAAACTCTGAGCGATCAAATTCAAGGGGAGCCTCAGAGAATGAAGAAAGGCAACAAGATGATCAGGAGAACATTGATCAAGGGGGAGGATCAAATACTGATAGAAGCCATTTACCTTCTGCTAGGAAATGGAGAAAATCTCATACACCTGATTTAATTATTGGAGATCCAGATGCAACAGTAAGGACAAGGAGTGCTACAACAAATGAATGTCTGTTTCATGCATTCTTGTCTAAGAATGAGCCAAAGAAAGTGGAAGAAGCTCTTCAAGATGTTGACTGGATAACAGCAATGCAGGAGAAGTTGAATGAATTTGAGAGGAATGAAGTATGGACCCTTGTACCTAGACCAAAGAATAGATCTGTTGTTCGTACTAGATGGGTTTTCAGAAACAAAACCGATAGTGATGGGGTTATTACAAGAAACAAAGCCAGACTTGTGGCCAAAGGCTATTCACAGCAAGAAGGCATAGACTATGATGAAACTTTTGCTCCAGTTGCAAGGTTGGAGGCAATAATAATCTTTCTAGCATATGCTTCTCACAAGAAATTCAAGGTTTTTTAGATGGATGTGAAAAGTGCTTTTCTGAATGGAAAACTTGAAGAAGAAGTGTTTGTTGAACAACCACCAGGATTTGTAGATCCCAAGTATCCAGATTATGTCTACAGGCTTGACAAGGCACTCTATGGACTTAAGCAGGCACCAAGAGCATTGTATGAAACTCTGGCTCAATTTCTTTTAGAAAGTGGATTCAACAGAGGTACAATTGATAAAACACTGTTCTATTTTACTATGGTGATGACTTGCTTTTAGTTCAGATATATGTTGATGACATAATCTTTGGGTCTACTAATGATAAACTCTGTAAAAAGTTTGCCAAGCTCATGCAGTCCAGGTATCAAATGAGCATGATGGGAGAGCTTAGTTATTTTCTAGGCCTACAGGTGAAGCAAACAGATGATGGAATCTTTATCAATCAAGAAAAATATACCAGAAATCTTCTCAAGAAATTTGGCATGCTTGACTACTCATCTGCAACAACTCCCATGCCAACAGCAACAAAGTTGGACAAAGACATAGGTTCACCAGTGGATATGACAAGCTATAGAGGGATGATTGGGTCTCTTCTTTATCTAACAGCAAGCAGACCTGACATCATGTATGCATCATGTCTTTGTGCAAGATTTCAGGCAGATCCAAGAGAACCACATCTAATAGCTGTGAAGAGAATTTTCAAATATCTTAAGGGCACCATAACTTTAGGTTTGTGGTATCCAAGAGAATCAGACTTCAAGCTACTTGGTTACTCTGATGCAGACTTTGCGGGCTGTAAGATAGACAGAAAAAGTACCAGTGGAAGTTGTCAATTTCTTGGTGATAGACTTATTTCTTGGTACAGCAAGAAACAGAAATCAATCTCTACATCTACAGCTGAAGCAGGGTATATTGCTGCTGGTAGCTGTTGTGCACAGATTCTGTGGATGAAGAATCAATTACTGGATTATGGATTGAGGTACAGTAATATACCTATTTACTGTGATAATCAAAGTGCTATTGCTATGACAGGTAATCCAGTACAGCATTCAATGACCATGCACATCAGCATAAGGTACCATTTTATCAGAGAACATGTAGAGGAAGGGAATATTGAGCTTCATTTTTGTGTCTACAGAACAACAGCTTGCAGATATCTTCACCAAGCCATTGAGTGAAGCTGTATTTACAAGGCTGGTAAATGAACTAGGGATGGTCTCTGGTTTATTCTACTTATGTAATGTGTTGCTCATATTTCTGTGGTATGTTAAACTCTGTTATGCAAACTCTGCTCGATGACTGTTAAACTCTGTTAGCATGCTCTATAAGTCATACACTGTTGACATGTTGGATAAAATCTAAGAAACTCTGATAATGTTTTTGTCTGAATGTTAATACCAATGAAGAAATTTGTATGAAGCATGATTCTCAGTAATTAATCATGAATCCTTCTAAGTTATTTGTGATCTAATCTTAGATTGTGCAGAAAATTAACACAGCATGATACTGTTTCATATTTTTAGCATCTTTTAGTTTATTTATCCTAAACTCTGAGTCTGTAAAAACTGTGTGCATTGCCTCTCATGAATAATTTCTGATGTTGATGAGCTCTAAACTCTGTTAGTTATACACTGTTAAATTAGATTCTGTTATTAGAATACCCCCAAAGCTTATGTATATAGACTGTTAGAACTCCTTTGAGATCATGTTTGTAACCAGGATGACCCAGGAACTTACTTGTATATAGTAAGAGCTAAAATTCTCTAATTTTTGGCGATTAGTCGAAGACTAGGAAGATCCAGGAACTTATCAAACTGATAAGGGCTAAAATTATAGGATTTTTGGTGACTAGTTCCAACCTCTGATTACTGGAGAAATTAAAAAAATAAAATAAAATTGGGGGTTATAAATTAATTAAATATTACTGTATATAAATCGTTTACTACAGAGTTTAGCATTCATCATACATTCAGTGTTTACAATGAGAGTTTGTGCATCCAGTGTTTACTGATTTACTTTATGGATTTTATGAAATGCTAGATGCTCTAAATATTGATTTAGTAAACTCTGCTATACACACACTCATATTCACAACTGTGCAGTGTTTGAAAGGATTACAGTAATAAAGTTGGAGAATTGGTAAACATTGTTGGATTCTGTTGAGCACTCTAAGGTATTATTTTATTTCAGACAAAGCATATACTTGGAGTACAAAAAGAGTTTTTGAAATTTGCATGTGATATGTGACAACTGTTTATTGGTGTCAGACAGTTAAAGTGTATTGGTAATAGGAGAGAGAATAGCAGTAATAATAGACATTATTATTGCGCGTGTAAACGGCTGTTCCACTATTTACGTGACACGTGTCCCACTCACACACTTAACAAGAAATTGGTTGCGTGTTTAATGTCTAAAACGATTGGGTTTTTAATTTTCAATTACAGATCTAATCAAAACTCGGTTCATTATTCACTTTTTCACTTTTACACCCACGAACACACAATTTCTCTGTTATTCTCACTTAAGCATTTTCACAAACACTTTTCTACACATTCTCTTTTCTCAAAATTACTAAACTGTTCTAATGGCATCCAAGCCTTTTGTTGTTCAGGGATTATCGTTTGTTCCTAACAACTATGCAGCACCACTAAACAGTGACAAAGCCCCAGAACCGTTTCATCTGATTCGGAACTTTCTAAGGGATTCTGAAATAGGTCAAGCTCTTGTCGAACCAACAAAACTCTCTGCGACGCAGATTGCTACCTTTTGGAATAACTCTGTCTATGATGATGGTGGAGAGACTGGGAATCCATCAATTATTTTTACTTATGAGGAGACAGAGTTTGTGATTACCTCGGCAACTGTTAGAGATACTATGGGCTTTGATACTCACACCTCATACGCTGTTGCTGGTGAAAATGAATTGAAGGAGATGTTACAGCAGCTGAGGTTTTCTGGTCCTTTATACAAGCTTGGTAATGTTAAAAGGCCAGGGCTGAGGAAAGAGTGGAGCTTTTTCTTTGACTGCATCACTAGAGCGTTCGGGAAGAAAGTCACCAACTAGGATGCCATTCCCACTGACAGTCTTCAAATCGGGTATTCTCTTCTCAATGGAAGTAATTTCGATTTTGGTAGACTAGTTCTTATGAATCTAGGTGAAAAACTAGCAGAGTCTAATACAACTGTCTATTTCTCACGTTTTTGTCAAAGTTTATTCTCTGCTTGTTTGCCTAATGTGGAAATTTCTGATGACGATGTCATCCAACCCTTCCAAGTCCATAAGAGAATGTTCTCTGACTTGACCAACAAAGATGCAAACAAGGATCAAGTTCCAGAGTTTATTTTCCCACTTGCCCTCAGAAATTTTCTCAATCAACCACAGGAACCACAAGCACAAGTACCTAAACCTGCACTTGAACCTCCACAGCCAAATCCTGAACCTACAAACACTGAACCTCACAAAACCCTAAACACTGAACCTATCTCTAAACCTACATCTACATCTATTCCATTCACTATTGCTACTACTTCACAACCTCAATCTCAATCCCAAACATAAACTCAACCTCCACCTCAATCACAACCTCCATCTCAAACTCAACCTCAACCACAATCCAAACCAATTGCTAAGCCTAAGAAACACAGGGCTATAAGACCACCAAGGAAGCAAAGAGCCAACAGGCCAAAAGATGATGAGGCTGAAGCTCCTAGGCCCAAGAGAAGAAGGGTATTAATTGATGAATCTGATGATGAGATGGAAGCTCAAGTTGAAGCTCCAGAGGATATCTCTAAGGAGACTCCTGCTATTGAGACAGAGGTTATCTTAGAACCTACTATAGCAGAATCTGAACATGAACCTGTACTTGCTGAGGTTCAGATTGAAAAAGATGATAGAACTGAGTTACCTGCAATGGAAGAGTTTGATGAAAATTTCATGTCATTCTCTGTTGAAGTTGAAGATCCTATTCTAACACCCATGGCTGCAAACTCTGCTGATACTGGTGTTGCTGATCAACCTACTGTGGTGCTAGAAGAAACAGAGGTTGCATCTCACACAGAGTTATTCTTTGATGCACATCAAGTCTCTGACCATGAAGAGGAAATAGATCAGCCTGTCAAATTTCTCTCTTCAGAGATTGTCATGGCAAACTCTGCTAATCCAGAAAAACAAGTTACTCAAGAAGAACCTGTTCCTGAACTTCATGAAGAAACTGCCTCAGTTGCAGATACAGATGATTCTGAAAATGATCTTTCTAAAGAAGTGAGTGCAGAAGCTGGATCTGCTCCAAATGTTGAAGTTCAGACTGATGGACTGAAAATAGGGGAGAAGACAGACTTTGCTGGACCTTCTGCAAGAGAAATTGAAAATGATTATATGGCAAAACAAACTGCAGAGTGGTACAAAGAAGATTTCATATTTCCTACTGGAAGAGCAGCTGATTTTCTCAAGGATAATTCAAAGAAGATTTCAAATCCAGACATTCTGACATGCTTGCAAGGCACAGTGCTTCAGGTTAAGGCCTTGAATAACAGATTTAATGAAAATCAGAAGTCAATTGTGGATCTGAGAAATGAAGATGTACAAAGAGAGATGAGTCTATAGAGAGATAACAACAAGTTGTTTCAAACCTTCTCAAAGACTCAGGATACTCTGATTCAGAGATTGGGCAAAGTTGAAGAAAATCAGACTTTATTAGCTGACAAGATCGAATCTATTGCTAACTCTCTTGAGTTAATTACTTCAATCTTGATCCCTGATGATGTCAAAAAGGGGGAGAGAGTTGCTAGATCCAAGTGTAAGGAACAACCTCAAACTCAATCAAAGAAAGATGATCTTGATGATGAAGGAACTAATTCAGAGAGGAGGCTGAGATCAAAGTCTGGTGTTAATTTGAAAGCTGGCAAGTTTACAAGATCAAATACAGCAGTGGATACAAATGTACAGAGTACTTCAAGGCAAAGGGATTTTTTATTCTCTGACAATCCACAAACTAATGAAGAGCTTGTTGCTAAGATTTTCTTGGAAGAGAATGCTGAGGGAGCTACCTTAGAAGATGTTCATGCTGAAGAATTACTCTTGCAAGAAGAGCGTTTGAAAGATATGAAATCTGGAAAGGCCAAGAAAAGTACTAAAGCCCCAAGGCTTGTTCAAAAAGGGATAGTGATTAAAGAAAATCTTGCTGGTAGTCAAGAAGAAGAAGAAGGAAAATTGATAAGAAAATCATCACTTGGTGCCAAGCTGAAGCTTAAAGGTATAATGGGTCAAGAAGACAAAGGGAAAAAGGTAGATACAACCTCTGTTGCTACACATGTTGTGAATGAACCCCTACCTGTTCAAAATAATCCATTGTCTGCTCAAATGCAAAGATTTTTCTCCAAGCCTACAATTCCTGTTCAAGCTCAGAAGAAAGGAGTTGGTACTTTTCAGCATGACAAAGCTTTCTTAGGAAAACCTCCTGGTAAGAACACATCTGGTTTGGGTTCTCACAAAGATGTCAGAATAAACAACAGTCCTAGAAATCCTTCATCACTTATTGCTCCTGGAGCTGGTATGATTCAAGAAAATTTAGACAAACTGGAGTCAGTTCAGCTGGTTCGTCAGAAGAGTTTGGATAAATACTTTTTACTGTACTTCATGGAGGATGGAACAGTGTATAGGGTGAATGAAGATGACATCAAGCTGAAGCTGTGTGAAGAACTTCAATATGTTCTGTACTTATTCAGGGTTACAAATCGAAGAACAGCACTTATTGCTGATTCTATAAGAGAATATATAAAGAAAGCCAAAGTACTTACTGGTTCAAAAACTACAGAAGAGTATGTTCCTAAGTACAGAGACTATCATGGACATCTTGTTGAAATGAAGAGGAATAGTGCTCGACTGAAGACTGACTTGGGTATAACTGTGCTGGACTTCAATTCTGAATCTGAGAAAGCATATTTTATCAGGCTTGGAAATGAAATGAGGAAAAATAAAATTTATTCTCTGAGAACCGCTATCTATCAAACTGGAGAAGATGATCCAAAGTTGAAAGAGATCAAAGAGATAATGCAGAGAGAGCTCGAGAATGTGGAAAGAAGACTGCTTATAGACTACCTTAGAACAACACCAGATATTGAGGAGGTTAGGTAGAAAAAGCCTGTAAGTAATTCTTATTTTCTCTAAATTTTGTTAAGTCAAGATTAAACTCTGCTTATTTGAATAAACACTGTGTTTGTATAAAATTGTTTTGACATCATCAATTACTGTTAACTTATGATTTTTACTAATGAACAAGTTGGGGGAGATTGTTAAATATAATTGATGTGGTTAATATCAGTGTTTAAGTTTTACAGGGAAAAACAGAGTTTAACTTGAAACTGGAAGCAGTCAGAGTTTAGTTAAACTCTGACAGTTGGAAGCTCGACAGAGTTTGTTAAACTCTGTCTGGAGAAGCGTTTGCTGGTCAGTAACAGAATTATTGAATATAATTATGGAAGCGATATCTTTGAAGATTGGATAGCTATCAAAGGAAGTCGTGCTGACTAGAAAGACGTGTAGCAATCATAATTGATAATATTTGTATAGCTGATTTATAGGAGAATCAATTATCGATTGTACGTAGCTGTATATCTTTATAAATACAATTAGGTTAACCCTAGAAGGGTATCGATCGTGTAACGCAATATCATTTCATTGTAACCTAAGCAGCTCTCTGTGATATTTTTACATCACTGAGAGAGGAGTTAATTCCAAATAGTTTTTAAAGTCTTTTAAGAACTTATTGTTATTCACTCATACTTAGTTGATTATAATTGTGTATTCGGCCTAACAGAGAAAATGTTCGTATGCACTTTATCCATCAAAGGCCTTAAATTCACTACACACCTTGGGATTTTTTGTAAACTTTTTGAGTCGACTCGTGTGGATTGTGGGAACCTATAACTTGGCTATTATTAGAATAATCTTTAAGGTATGTATTTTCCTACAAAAATTGTTTTATTGACATCAATGAAAGCTAGATTGAAAGAGGAAAGTTGGATACTTGCTGATTTTTCACAAAAAAAATTTGGGTATATATTCTGTAAACACTTAGGAGACAACACTCCTCTTGTAGAGATCGTCTATGGGTTTAACGGGTTGGTAAACCTAAAATTACCCGTGATTCCTACGACAATGAGTATAGGTTTTTCATTCTGCATTTTTCTTTTTGTTTTACTCGAGGACGAGCAAAAGATAGGTATGGGGGCGTTTGATAAGTGCATATTTTTGCATATTTTTACTACCTATTTATTGTTTGAACTCGTATTTTAATAATTTATTTTGTTGCATTTCAGGAAATTCGTGAATAAATAAAGAAATGGCAAAATAAAGAAATAAAGAGCAAGGAAGGAAAAAAGAGGAAGAAAAAGGACTTAAATGAAAAAAGGAAAAAGAATTAGGAGTTTGGAGGAAAAGGAATCTTTCACGACACATGGAAGGTGGAGATCATCCCAACACACTAAATAAGTGTATGGCCAAGATCCACTCAACAAAGCTTAAGGAGGAAGGAAACAATTGGATGACTAGGATTTCTCCACCACATTAAAAGGTGTATGGTGCAGATTCAACCAACACACCCCTAAACCATAATACTTATCCTATAAATACCCCTTTACCCCCTTGTAATCATCAACTTAGATTTTATGGTAGTTTTAGGGTAGTATAGTTTTCTTTTATTTCTTGTTTTGTAGTTCTAAATTTTGTAAACACTCTTTTTAAACTTAATGCAATTTCAAGTTTCCCTTATTTTCTCGTCTTGATCACTCGTTTATGTTGTCTTGCTTTCGTTATTTTCATAAATCCGATGAGTGGACAAAGTAGCGAAATGCTAACCACTTCGGGTTGAAAGTAATGATTTTTTTATTTTCTTGTTCTTAGTTAATAATCGTAATTGAGCCCCTTTAAATTTCCATATTACTGTGGGCATTTTAATTCCAAATCATCGTTTTAGTGTAACTTTAATTTCGTAGTTAATTTCTTTGGTCTCATATTTAATTTTCAAAAAAAAAACAAAAAAAATTAGGTTTTCTATTTTGAGTACTTATTTTACCTGTTTATTCGAAGCATTTCCCTTGCTTTTGCTTCTTGTTCGAGCGACTCCCCTGGTTTTTCTTTTATTTCAAAACCCGTTTTCCATTCTTCTTCTTTTAAACACAACTCTCCTGTTTTTTTTTCTGTCGTTGCAAACACCTTCTCCCTCCCTTCTTTCTCTTCGAGCAATAACAAATCTCTCTCTCCCTTTTCCTTTCTTTCTCTACAAACACACAACCACCACTTTCTTCTTCTTATGTTTCTTTTTCTTGTTTTAGTTCATTTTTTTTCTCCCTGATTTCTCAAACTTGTTCAACACTGAGTTGACGAGTTTTTGTTGATTCTTTTTTCGTTTTGTTCCTATCAATTACTGTGTTCGCTGTCTGTGTCATAGTCTTGAGTTCGATATCGTATTCTTGTGTTATGGGTTTTGCTGAGTTGCCGAGTTTATTCGCTAATTTTCTGGTTTTGCTGAGTTTTATTTGCAGTTCTGTTATGTACTGAATGTAGTTTTGATGTTCGAATTTGCTGATTTATGGAATTGGTTTTACATATAGTTGATTTGCGAGTTACTGATGCTTTGTGCGTTTTGTTTTGTTTTGCTGAGTTTTGTTGTGAGTTCTGAATTGTTCTGTGTTCTGCAATGAGTCGCTGAGTTTTATTTGTTTTAGTTCCGTTTGTATCCGAGTCTACCGAGTCCTTGAGCCCAGTTTTTCTGTCGAATTATGGATTGCAGAGTTTTTCCTGAGTCGAGTTGGTCTGTTTGTTTTTCTGGTTTCTGCTGTTATGTTGAGTCATTGAGTCGAGTCGTGGAGTTTTATTTTTGTTGAGTTGAATTGAGTAATTCGCTATTTTGTTTTGTTACTGTGTAGTTAGCTTTGATTTGGTCTCCTGTTTTATTTTGTTTTCTATGAAATCTGGTCAATGCAGTGAAGTGTGAACTTTTGTTGAAGTTTAAATTCTTGTGATTGGTTTCGTTTTCTCATTTTGTGGATCGTTGAATTTTCGAATAAGTCATGTCGAAATTTTGTTAGAATTTTTGTGTAAATAAAATTAGTTAAATTTAAATTTCTACTTTTAATAATTATTAAAATAATTTTGCTCATTTTACTTTTAATTAATTAGTTTAGAATAAGAATAAAATTTATTTTTCTTTTAAAATTAGATTAAATTTTCATTTCGGAATTAATTAGTATAAAATCCAATCAAATTCTCAAAAATTAACTTGTCCTAATCCGATTAAATTGAAAATTAAGTTTGCGAAAATGTTAGTCTCCGTGGATCAATATCTAAAATATTTCAACGATTGAATCGTGCGCTTGCCAATCTTTATTTTTAGCACATCAATGGCACTCATCTTTATGGACCTTACAAGGGTGTTCTTCTGAGTGCTACAGCAGTAGATGGATTCAGTCATATTCTGCCATTGGCATTTGCAATAGTCGAAGCTGAGAACTTATCGAGCTGGGATTGGTTCATGGAGAGGTTGAGGAGATTTGTGGTTCGTAGCAGGCATGGCATATGTGTCATATCTGATCGACATGTCGGGATTATGATAGCCATGCAGACCGTAGGATGGTGTGGGCCCCATGACCACCACCGATTTTGTATCAGACACCTTGCTGCGAATTTTGCGTCTGCACATAGCAAGAAAGGGTTGAAGGATAGGGTCGTGGAGTTGGCTTCTCAGGTGCAACCGAAGAAATTTGATATGTTATGGGAGCAATTGTTGGCAGTAGAGCCTAGGGCGGCTCAATGGTTTGAGAATAAGCCTTTGATGAAGTGGTCATTAGCACATGATGGGCAAAAATGCTTTGGTATTATGACTACGAACCATGCTGAAAGTTGGAACAATGCTATTCTTGATGCCCGGAAGCTCCCGGTTAATTCTTTGGTTCGAGAGCTGTTTTTCAAGACTGTTGAGTACTTTAATCAGAGGCGCATGGAGATTGCATCACAAACTGTCAAAGGTCAAATCTTCACTAAATATGCTAACAAGATATTGAGTCGAGCTATATCTCGTGCTATTGGGCACCATGTGAAGATTTTTGACCGTGATACTTGGTTGTTTGAGGTAGTTACTAGGAAGCATGGATTGAAAGGAGGTAATAGCCACACCGTTCGAATCTAAGAGACCATGTGCTTATGTGGGAAATGGCAAACTTATCGGATCCCTTGTTCCCACGTGATTGCGTGTTGTGCCCACGTGAAAATGAAGCATGAAATGTTTGTTGGCGAGTGGTACAAGTTGGAGAACGTGTCAAAGGTTTATGGTGGTATATTTGAACCGATACCTAAGAAAGGTGAACCGCGTTGGCCAATGGAAATTGATTTTCCCAAAGTCATTCATGACAAGGACGTTGAGAAGAAGAAAGGAAGAAGAAAGTCGACAAGATTTCAAAATTCAATGGATTTTCAAGCACCTCGTAGGAAGAAAAGCAAGTCATCAACGGTTCCTAACACTTCAACATCGTTCCTTAGTTCGATAGTTTTTTAGTTGTTCGTTTCTCACTTTTATTTGGATTTTGTAATGGTTTGATGCCTTCTATTTTTATGCATATTCGGATTAAGTTTGGTTCTTATTTTTATGGATATTTGATATGGAGATATACATTGATCTTGCCTTCTATTATGGTGTAAATCTGTTGTTTTTTTTAGTTTTTTCTATATGTTGTTTTTTTTAGTTTTTTATAGGTATAAATCTGTTGTTTTTTTTAGTTTTTTCTAGGTTTTAGTATTTTTCTGGTGCAATGTTTCTGTGTGTTTTTCTACTTAAAACACTGTTTAAAATAGCATTTCCTGAATAAGACATAGTTTGAAATAGCGTGTTCTGCTTAAAGCTCTATTTAAAATAGCGTTTCCTGGTGAAACAAAGTTTAATAACTTAAAACATAACTTAAAACTGCGTTTTTTATTTAAACAAAACTTAAACTAGCGTTTTTAACAGGTAAACGCTGTATCGTACAGCGTTTTCAATCAAAACAAAATGTGAATTAGCATTTTCAGAACAAAATGTGTATTCCAGCGTTTGTACATTTATCTTAAAACACTGTTTAAGATAGCGATTTCGGTATAAAACACAATTCTAAACAGCGTTTTCTGCATAAAACACTTTTTAAAATAGCGTTTTCCACCTTAACACAGTTTCAATTTTAATTTAGCGTTACTTGGTTTAGCGTTTTCAGCAAAACAAAGTCTGAATTAGCGTTTTACCAGAAAAAAAATATTTAAGTTAGCGTTTTCACTAAATAAAAAGTTGTTTACCCAGGCAAACAAAGTTTGAATTATCGTTTTACCAGAAAACGAAGTATGATTTAGCGTTTTAACTGTTTAAAATAGCGTTTCCTGGCGAGGAAAAATTTAATTCAGCGTTTTCAGAGGATAACAAAGTTTAGAGTAGCATTTTTCACTGAAAGCAGCAATGACGTTTTCTTTATAAACAAAGTTTGATTCATCGTTTTAGGTGGTAACAAACTTTAAAGTAGCGTTTTCAACATAAACAGCACTCATTATTTAGTGTAAAAAAAGTATAATTTAGCATTTTACTTCTATAACCAAGTTTTAATTAGCGTTTTCACCCAAAACAAAACTTGAAGGAACGTAAACACCAATTCAAGTAGCTTTTTAAGAAGCTGAAAACGCTTCTTCGCCTAGCATTTTCTTCGAATATGCTTGGTACAGGTCTTAGACGCTACAGGAAGTAGCGTTGTTTTAAAAAATTAAAACGCTGAACGAAGCTTTGTTTTGGAGTGATATTTATGGCCAACTTTTTATAATGTGATATTTGGGATCAATTAGATTAAATTTGTGATATATGTGGCCAACACCCAGATATTTCTGAACCATCAACATCTATAAACAAAACGAGGAATATATGGCTATGCCAAGTGTCGGGTGTCAATTTTGTTTATATTTGCTTATACAAATTTTGTTTCATTTAGTTATAAATTATGAAATCAAATCATAAGAAAACTGCATAAAAGTAATATTTGGCATTAAAAAACGTGGGATCTGAAGTTGTTTATGACTTGTGAGTGTGGCTTCTTGTCTTTTACAATTTTACATTATAAGCCTTTTAAAATCTGAATTATCTGTGCTCTGATGTGTTGCAGGTAGAGCTTACCTGCTGCATGTGCATAAACTTGTTCAGACATCCTTTGCCAAATCATGAACTGCTCCTCTTACAGAATGAGAGTTTATATGTCCTTCAGATCAACTATCTTGCCTAGCCTAAACTCTTCCGAAGGTATGGTGTTATAGCCAAGGATGTGTCTTTACATCTTTTGTTGAGAACGCATCTTTTGTGAATAAAGGAAATTAATAGGGGTTAATTGCTTGTGAATTTTGATGAATTACTCAAGAATTCCTCCTAGGATATACTGAAGAAGAATATACCGAAGAATTTTGGTGTGTGTTTTGTGAGCTTTGTTCTTGTATTCAATAGGCGCGTTCTCATTGGGTAACTTTAAAATAACCCTACAATTTGCACCAAAAAATTTGGGATCATTTGTACTGTACTGTTTCGGGAGACAAGGATTAGTCGGGGTAAGTCATGGTGCTTCTCATTCGGGAGACAAGAATGATCCGGGTAAGTCATGCCTATACCTACGATTATAAAATCGAGAAATAGCTGATAGCAATAATGACTAGTCCTCGGAAGTTTTCTTATTCGTAAAATTTCGAAATTATAGACAAACCTTAGGCATTTGTACTACGTATGCCTTTATTCCCTAATATAAATATCGGGATAAGTAGATCGATTGGAGATTGCAAATTGAGAATTTTGAAGCAGCTCCCATTAACCACGCCAATCAATTACAACCACTACATATCACCAATTTTTCCGGCAAAGAACCACCTTATAAATTTTGTTTTTGGCGAGATAACTCAAATTTTAATATTCTCAATTTTTCTGTCAAAGATTGAATTAAGTAGCAATTAAGGCCTTAACCAAGTGCTAGATATTCTGAATTACCAAATTTTAAAAAGAAAATGCGTGTTCTTTTCCCAAACTGAAAATTTTTAACTCTTTTTATTTGTAGTTCAGATGACTTGATATACTTTTCTTTTTTCAACTACAAATACTGTGTCATTAAGATTAAATTATTTATTCAGTCTTAGTGTGCTAAACCTACTAGTTTTATTTCTTTTTTCACTATCTGATACCTCTGTCTCACATACATCACTAGGGCTGCACATGGGTTCCGAAAACCGACCAAATCGATCCAAACCGACCCTCTTTTTAACCGATCAAACCGAATCATCCAAAAACGTGGGTTAAACGGGTTAATTTTTTTAAAAACCCGAACTAATTGGGTTGGGTAAGGGTTTAACAAATTTTAACCCTTACCCAACCCAACCCGTTTACATAAAATGCAGAATTTTTTGCATATTTTCTGCACATTCTGTATATTTTCTACAAATTTCTGCACTCTATAAAATTTCTGCACTATATAAATTTTCTGCAACACTTTCTGCAACATTTTCTGACTTCTGTAACGTTTTGCAACACTTTCTGCAACATTGTGCAACACTTTCTACAACATTCTGCAACACTTTCTGGCTTCCGCAACATTTTCTGCGAAGTGCATAATTTTTTGCAATGTGCGAAATTTTCTGCAAAATTTTTCCGATTAACAAATTTAACTTGACCCAACCCGAACCAAACCGAATTAATTGAGTTAGGTAGGGGTAGGGTTACTGAACTTTTTTTCAATTAATGGATTGATTTTTTCTAAAACCAAACTAATTGGATTGGATCGGGATTTAACAGAAACCCGACCCAACCCAACCCAACCCAACCCAACCCAACCCAACCCTACCCTACCCTACCCTACCCTACCCTACCCTACCCTACCCTACCCTACCCTACCCATTTGTAGCCGTATACATCACACATTTGCAACTGTTGGATCTAATTTAGGCATGGTGCATGCGTTTTTCTTATTAGTTTCCTCTTTAGTTGTTCTCATGCCCCTGATCAAATGTTTGTCTTTCTGCACCTGTGTTATCAATTTTACTCCTTTCTCTTTGCAAGAAAGTGACCATATCCTGGGACAGTACTTCAAATTGTTAATTCTCCAAATTCTAGCACTTTCTAGAATTGCTTTCTCATGTTTACCTTTCTCGTTCAAATAATTAGTCTTTTACGATGTCAATTGTGGGTTGTTTTAGGTAGTGCCTCTGTTTAGGATTCTCCAGATTTATGCGTAGAATTCCTTTGATCATTCTCATGCTACATATGTATGCTTGACTTCTGGAGTTAAACTGTGATGTTGAAACTTCTAATGTTAAGTTAGAAAATTAATGTTCTGCAGCTGAAGATTGAAGAAAGACAAACTTTTTTGTTGGTTAAATATCGAAACTGTGACTCTGTGAGTATTGTTGGTTACTCCCTCTGTCTCATTCATTTATTAATAATTTTTGTGATGTATCATTTAATTTTAATATTTTAAAACTTTTTAAAAATAGTAAATTTTTAATACTTTAAAAACTCAAACCACTATTTCCTACTAACCTCTATTATCTTTCTAATCTAGGTATATTACTTAAATACTAACGGGTTCTACCATTTTATCCACTTTTTCCCTATTTTACTTTCATTTTTTAATTTCCGAATCCAATTGAAATGTTAACAATTCAATAAGATGAAGGGAGTACTTGTTAATACCAAATGACCGTTTATTAACTCTGCCCTAGAATTCTGGGCCATCAGTTTATGGATATCGCAAAATGCCAACTTTATATTAGTAATTAGAAAAGAGAAATGATAGAGTTTTCAAAATCGTTTTCGAAATGGTTCCCAAATACCGAGTTGTTAGAATATTATTGGTTATTCTCATATAAATGAGACGAATCTTGTGCATACATATGAATCCCACCAATAAACTCGCAGCATATATCATTTGAGAATATTTTCGAAATACATTTCAGGGCCTGTAGCATTACCCATTAAAAAAACATTGACAACATAAAATTTAGGGCCTAAAATTTATTAGTACTTGAAAGTAATGATGCGTTAAATTTGGTTATCTTCAATACTATGACTAAATTAACATATTTGTAAGAACTTCAGACCAAATTACCGGAAGAGAAAAGAAGTCCCAGGTACTAATACAAAAAACACAAATTAAGGATGCATATCAAGCAAAAGGAGAAATTGAACCATGTTGAGCAACTGGGTTTTACTCATCATACTGAATGCATAATACAGCGCACATCATCAAATTTCTCCTATCACTCGCCTCTTGTGAGTGCAAGGCAAATCGCACATGTATATCCTCTGTGATTTTCTGGGCATGTAAAATTTGTTAGAAATCTGGACTACTCGGAAATTGGATTCTAACATGTAGCCTTATAGTCGCTTTTTGAATGCCTCTTTACTTTAGAGCAAGTACAATGCAATGTCAAATTTGGTTGCTTTACTATAATTAGGAAAAACATGTTAGATATCCCAAATTTTGTCCTAAAATTTTTCCCAAAAGCTGATGAGTCACAAGTGAACATGCTAACTTTCCTAATAATAAAATTGGATCCCGCGTGCATTCATATGCGTCCCCAATTAAAATTTGACACATTTCATGCCATATCATTTGGTAAAAATTTTGGTAAAACTTTTGGAAAACCTAACACTACTCTTAGCAACAAACGCAAAAAAAGAACACAATTCCAAAGAAGTAGCATAATCGGATAAGAAACTTTTTACATTGTACGATAGTTGCAATTTTTTGGATTTTTTACTTGTCATAGATTGTCAACCAAACGATTTTATATTTTGTCAATTTCTAAGAAATTCAAGTTCTTCACAGTTTACATGTCAACCAAACAAATTCTAATACATCTGATCGGTGTCAATTGCAGCACGTCTAGGACTTGTTTTTAGTTAAGGATTTTGAAAACGAACGACATGAACACTTTGAAAGTGGCACGAGCTAACTTCCACTTAAACAACTGTACTCATTGAAACTATTTGAATGTAAATTACGGAACTTGAATGTAAACATGCAAGGTCTCGAAAGTCAATATACAAGTTCAAAGAATCTTAAATCACGAGTAAAGAAAAAGAAAGTGAAAGAAGGAGGAGAATGGAAGAAAAATAAAAGGTACTGTAAAAGATAAGATAAGCACAATGACTCACGTAGCATCCACAGTTCTAGACAAGAAATTGTAGTACAACTTCTTAACCACACTCATAGTCTTCGTAAATGTCATTGTATGGATTATATGCTTAAATTTGAGAAGCGTAGGGGTAGAGAGGAGGGTCCCAAATTCCATAACTTATCCTCCAAAATTTCACGCTCGTGTCCTCACATTCTTTCTCTTCTTTCTTATCAACTGATAGCTACTTCATTCTACCTCTTTTAGTCTTTTTTGTTTTGCCGACAAACCTCTTACATTACTATGCTTCAATAACAAGTATGTAATCTACTAATTTTTATTCATTTAAGAAATACTATGAAATTATTAATCTTACCACCATTAACCATGATGATAATAATAATAATATATATGTTGCAACAATCGTCTGTTTTAGTATATAATATCTTTAACATAATGTTATTGGCCAAGGTATTTAATTTGTTACGCCTCTATGTCATTGAGGTAACATTTTAGCAACCGAAAAGAAGAGATCATGAACCCAATAGCCAAAACTTGTGGACTCCAATTATTTGCTAAAGACTTGTGGATTAGTTAAGGATAATGTTGATTACACAATTTTGTGAAATGGCACTTGTCTCTAGCATCAAAAGAGATGGGGCTAAGTGGTACAATATATTCACATGGGATTTGGTGGGTTAAAAGGTTATCAACTTTAAGCTAAGAGAGTTGGAGTATATGTGTAAATAGACATGTCCATCCATACTCATCAATCTGTATTAGCTGTTCCCACCAATATCTTCCACTATGTATAAAAGCTAAAGCTATACATATGTTAGGTCCCCGTTCCTAGCAAATTTAAAAATAACATACAATAAACGTAATATTATCGAACATTTATTAAAGACGGTGTATTATGCTGCAACAATATATTGACGACCTAAGGCCTATATGTTCAGCTTGTTTGGCTCACCTTTTTTTTTAATTTCTTATGAACTTATTTTCGGGTAAAAATTTCATATTTTGATAAATTTTTTTTACACAAGTATTTAAATGTATGTTTGAGATTATATAAATTGCAAAAAAAAGTTAACTTTTTTCAGAAAAAAGTTAGGAATCTCTAATTTTATCTTAAAATAAGTTGACTTATTCTGAAAAAAAGTTCCCCAAACACTCTCGTTGTCTGTATAGACCAAGTTCTCAAAGGTTACAAGGATTGCTAGCTGAATAGATGTAGTTGCTAGCTAGTTAATTGTGTAAGATATATCATGTGTATGAGTGCCAGAAAAAAAAAAGGGGGGGAGCCTAGAATTAGCTGTCAGTGGGAAGAATGCGGAAACAAGAAAATGAGGGACCATTTATTTATATACATTCACATCTATGCTTATATATACTATGTGGGTAATTGGCCATAGACGAGGGCTACCACCATGGAAATGATGGATGGGAATCTGATTCCTATTATAATGTGACCCTACTGCCTTTTGTTTGGCAATGTATAGAAACTTGGGATGAACTAACTTCTCATAGAGATTCCACTGGGGTATGCCACTTACTTGGATCTAGCCTTTACATTTCATATAGCGCATTAGCTAATTCAATCAGCTCTTTTTTTTTTTCCCTTAAAAGCACAATGTGATATAGTGCCGCAGTTTCTATAATCTATGATAAATTTTCTTATTGAATTTGAGAATGTCAATCGGGTTGTGTCTGTTAACTTAATGTTCTCCTCGAATCTAAGTTTTCAGGAGGATTTTCAACGAATCATAAATTACCTAAACGCTTACTCTCACTCGAAAATTAAGTTTTGAATTGAATAGCTCATCATGAAGCTCGTTTTGAATCGAATAATGAATCACGAACTTCATTTGTTTTCCTTCGAATAATAGAATTAGTCGATAAAGTCGTGATTCGCGGCAACATTACAATTTTTTTAGTATTACAATTTTAAAAAAAAAATCAATGCATACTTACATTATATCATATTAGTTATATCATGTTATCAATATTAAATTTTAACGGTTATGTTATAGGAAGAATATTGTATAACAATATTTTGGAGGTTTGCTGGAATCACGGAACAAAATACGGATATTCTGCTAAGAACACGAAGAACACGGAGGAGATTTGTAACTGTTTGTGGCTGATCTTGTCTATTGATATTCAGGGGTGAACTGTTTCTCAAACTTTACAAGATGCCTACGTACCCTATTTACACTACTGGAAATACCCCCTACAACATCGGTTTTTGACCGATGTTAAAAGTCTGTCAGAACCGATGTCTTTGTCGGTGTAGATAAAGGGGGGTCTTTAACATCGGTTTTTGACCGATGTTAAAGATGTCTATAGACATCGGTTCCTCATAAAAAACTGATGTTTATCCTATTGTTTAACATCGATTTATAAATAAGAAATGATGTTAATACAAGCTTAGACATCAGTGAACGTAAAATTACAGATGTTTAATACAACCTTTAACATTAGTTTATTACTCAATGCCTGATGTGCTTTGGTCATTTAGACATCCATTTTCTGGTAAAACAGTTGTTCATTTAGAGTGACCAAAAATTGAAAGTGATGTTAAAATTTAATAACCTGCTGATTTTGTGCACTAGCCAAGAAAATGAATCCAAAAACAAAACAAACATTCAACATTGAACATTCAACAAATTAAACCATCATGTTCAATAAATTAAACCATCCAAGTCATACATTCAACATACATAACCATCCACCTCCAACAAAAACCAAAAGTAACCTCCAACAAAATCCAAATCCATCCTCCAACACAAACCAATCCTCCTAACATCCACGAACTAATTACCAAACTTCTAAAGTATTCATAATAAAATCAAAAGTATCACATACGTGCGAAGGGATTCAAAAAGTAAATAAAGTGCATTAAAAAATTGCTGCCTGATCACATCTTGTCTTCGATGAATGCTGCAGCCTCGAAGGGCACATCATCAAGCTCCTCCATTTCATAAGAATCCCGAGTCTTGGTCGCCCACTGAAAATTGCAACACACAAACAATAATTAGGATAACCACCAGATACATGCACTATATTTTTTTACAATTAATGATCAACATAAAAAATCACCAGGACCAGGAAGAAAGAATTACCTATGCGACCAATTTTCATTCCTGAACGAGCAAGTGTACGAAGTGCAGAATGAGCACCAGGACCAGGAGATTTTGTCTTGTTACCACCTGTTGCGCGAAGCTTGATGTGAAGAGCAGTGATTCTAAGTTTCTGTGGGTTATTTACCAGTGACATAAGAAAACATTGCAAAGTCACTATAATCCATCCATTTCATGCAATTACAGGACTTTCAAGCTAGTCCAGAGTAAGAGGAAAAAACCAGACCTTGCATCTTGTTGAAACATCCTGCGCTGCAAGCATGGCTGCATATGGTGAAGATTCATCCCTATCTGCTTAAATGTAAACCGCTACCCTGTGGTAGGCACCATGACACCAGTCTATCTAACTGAAGCTGATAGTCATGCTACAAAGTACTGATATAATTTATCGATTAAAGAAACATCTCATCTGAATCAGGAACATTAATAGGCTATACCTTCTCATTCATCACCATTGCTGGAAAGATTGCCGAGTTCAGCAAAGATGAGAGGTGGAGTGAAACAAGCCTCCAACCCTATTTCATTTGTAACATAATTGAACTAAAAATCATACAGAAATGCGTTATTCAGAATAAATTACTCAGTTGAAGCAATTCATGAGCCATGTCCCTTAAAATTTAGTGTAGAAAACATATGAGCACTTGGCCTTTCAGAATTGAAAAATAAAAGATAAATGAATCATATAAGCTTACTGGCCCTGTTTCTAGAACGCGTGAGATAACATCAAATGCTAATGAAACAATCCTTTCCGAGAAAAAGTCCAATTTCTGCACAGATGGATATACTAATTCAGAATGAACATTATACACAATATTAATTTTCTGAAGGAATAACAATTTGAAGGCTAAACTTGCATGTAACTGTACAACAAAAGGAACACAAAATCACAAATATATTAAGAATGACAGCATCCGCTACAAAACCATAAGTGTTCATGCTTGACCATCCGCTACAAACCCAACTGAGACCACCTCTATGCATCAAAAAAATTCAGCATTTCTCTACTTAATAAACAAATCAAGAAAGAAGTAAGTTTACAAATAGTTTACGGAATATATTGTACTGTAAGGATAAGTACCATGGCTGCTAACGGATCAATTTCGCGAGAAACTATCTGTTGAAGTGCAAAGATTGCCATTGATTACCATGGCTGCTAAAATGGGTTTTTTACTCTTTTCTTTTATATTCTATTAGTAAAACAGAATAAAACCTGGCCAAGATTCTTTGAAGACCACATGAGTGATTGTGCAACATCTCCAATTTTGTACTACCTAAAAACGAGATTACTATCTTCTCAATTAAATATTCCTAATTCATATGAAGATGAGATCTGAAAGAAGCAACTATTATACGAGAAAGACTATGTCAGAATCATACTCCAATGTCTCCACACTTTTTGATAAGAGAAGTTCCTTCTCCTTGTCCTCCTACAATTTGGGAAAACCATATCAACCTCCAACCAAGAACTATGTTTACAGCCTGCAAATACTTAATACCCTCGTTCAGCCACGATTAACACAAAACAATAAGCAACTGTAATAACCGTTGAATTAAAAATTTAATTCGAAGCATACTAACATAAGAAATACAATTTAACTGGATAAAACGAAGTAAATTACAACCTAACAAGCATAAAAATCCAAGTTTACAACCTCAAAAATAGAGAACCCAATTCATTCATAAGGTATTAACTCTAATACGTACACACGCAACTTTACCCAGTCCAAATCAGCACCAGACCACTGAACCAAGCTTGAAATCGAGCTCAAACCCAGAAGAATAAAAGCCTCGCAACATACACACACCAAATCGCAGATATATATACACACACAACGAATATATATACACACATGGTTTATATAAACACCCAGCAGCAACTCAAATCATACCACATAATTTATAATTATGTAAATTAGGGTTTTAGATGTCTTACCGTGAAGAAAGCTCCTGGTCTGTGAAGAAAAGTCCTAAATCAAACTAATTAGGGTTCAAACTCCAAGCTCCAACCTCCAATTCGTGCTTAATTAAGTTGGATTCGTACTAATTAGGGTTTATAATTGAGTAAATTAGGGTAAAAGAGGGAGATAGTGAGAGAGAGGCGGCAGGGGAGAGAAAAGAGAGATTGACTTCGAGTTCTGTGGGCTGTGAGTAGAGAGAAATAAAGGGGGGAAGTGAAATTTCGTTTAAGGGGGGAAATGAAATTTCTTTTGTGTGTAAAGGGGGAAGGTAAGGTGTACGTGTCAATTTTTTATTTTTAAAAAAGGAGATTAGACAACGGTTGTTATTATAAGCGATGTCTAAAATATGTTTTAACATCGGTAAAGTAACAACCGATGTCTAAATACTTTTAACATCAGTGACATTTCTAACTGATGTTAAAGGTGTGATGTTATATCTACCAATTCTAGTAGTGTTATAGGGATCAAGCCACACATAGTTCTCTTGGAGAAGAAGTTATCTAGACGAGCTAGGGTTTCTATGGGCTCAACTTGACCCAAATCCACTAGACGTCTCCTTGGGCTGATATATTTTACTCATTTATCCTGCTCATGACCCATGGCCAATAAAAAGGTTACCCATGGCTAACATGATGCTCTAATTAAATAGCCTTACTAACGGAATTGACGAAGAAACTAGATGGCCTCGCATGCGACCTCGCTGGGCTAGTCATGCGAGGTGATCCACGATGTATGGAGATAATCGCACTTACGCGACCTCGCTGGGTCTGACCGTAAGCCTTCATAATAAGTATACACTAGGCCACGCTGGACCTCTAGGCCTCGCTAGACCTCGTGAACTGCGACCCCGTCCCTTTGGGATCGCTGGTGATGTCACCTTACAGAATAATGTCATGAATTTCTCTATGATGATGAACTTTAATGACCCATTCTTATTTCCTAGGGCCATTATGTGTGATGCAATATTATTCTAGCCCATTTAGACCTGCTTAGGACTTATGCCAAATTAGGGCATAACAGGTTACATAATCTTCTCTAATGAACCGATTTTTTGTTAAACATGATACTTTCGATTGAGCCGTTCTCTCGTTAAAAACTGAAATCCCAACTTTAACATATATTATAAAGACATATAATAATTTTTATCACAAAAATCGAACCCTAAAAATAAAAAAAAATTATGATATCGGTATCAAATTCTAATAGCTAATACAATCTTTTTTGGTGAGTCATTTTCCAGTTAAACATGTTTCGAGCCGCTCTTATATTGGAACCGAAATTCTAACTTAATTACATATTATTGATGACACTTATATTATAAAATAAACTTCTCTAATGAACCACTTTCTGATTAAACACGATTATTCCTATTGAAGCACCTGACCAAAACTCTAACTTTTACATATACTACTTGTATAACAATACATATAAAATTTATAACATCAATATCAAATTTTAATAATTAATACAATCTTTTATTGTGAGCCGTCTTCTCGTTAAACACGTTTGGCGTACCTTCCTTAAGTTGTATGTCATGATTCGGGACTCAATTGAATTTTAAGCTATTTAGGAACTCCGCTAGCTGGATACAATAGATCATTTTGATCGGTTTTCATACTTGCTTTGCATATGCTGTTCGATCTTAAATATGTTTAGCTTTTAGTGAATTCTAATTTTTATTTTGTCTAAACTTTTTAAAATTAATGGAGTTTTTAAAAAATGATAATATATCTTATTTTATCTTTATATTATAGATACTTCTATATTTATTTAGGATTTTCGCATGAGACTGTTCTTTTTATTATATTAACACATCAATTCTTTTCTTTTCAAATACGAAAACTTTTTTCAAATAAGAATAGTATTGGATTTATAAATAAATTTACTAATAGAAGTATAATTAACTTATATAAAATATATATAATTTTTGAAGATTTTAAAAGATGTCACTATCATACCTGTATTCTGCTTCCAATAAATATTTAATTATATGTCTCTTTCATATATTCAAATATCTATTTCTACTTCCAATATAACTTTTAATTATATGTTTTTTTATAAATTCGAGCTCTTATTCACTACAAAATTCGAACTCCTACTCTACTTCCAATAGAACTTTTAATCATATGTCTTATAAATACTTATTCTACTTCCAATAGAATTCCTAATTATATATTCCCCATAAATTCAAACTCTTCTCCTCTATAATTCGAACACATATTCTACTTCTAATATGTTAAAAGATATTTTTATATTATTAGTGTTCAAAATTCTAAAAACTTAGATCCTTGATTAAAAGTTATTTAAGGTCACACAATTGACCTTAAAGCTAAAATTAATATATGAGTACTTCTACGTTGAAGATTTTGATTTAATATTTAAGCTTACAATTTCCTAGTCCGACATTAATATGTCGTATACACTCATTGTATTTCTAAAATTATAAATCTAACTTATATCAAAGTTAAAGAAATGTCAGTATGCTCTGATTTATTGAGCTTACTTATTTTTTTTTTTTATATTTCCTTAAATTTGAACTGTCCTCTTTTATAATTTCTAACCTCTATTATACTTCTAACCATTTATATATTCGAACACCTATTATACTTATAATATGTTAAGAAATATTATAAGTTTTCATATTTAATTGTAAATTTAAAAAAATAAAAAAATAGAGTGAAACGATCTTGGAAACGCCACATAATATTTAAAAATATTAATACATGTTCTACAAATTTCTGTAGATGGAGTAATAAAGTTTATTATCTATATGTACTACCACGGCCTATTTGTCGGAGAGGAGTAAATATAAAAAAGGTGTTGTAATATGAATGTCCAAGTATTTTCTAGAAGAGGGTCTCTTGACTTTCTAGCTCCTATAACCTATGTCCCTTGGCCTTTTGATTCCTTGTAACTCACTTATAGATAGCCTATATAAAGGCCACCAAATTCTTACTTGTATACTCAACTCTCTCAAATATAATACAATGTTCTCTTTAAAATATGTTTTATCTATAATATATTATGTATTTTTAACACGTTATCAGCACGATTGCAAATCATTCTAAATTTCGCGTATTGGTGATTAATATTCTCGTTGCGGAGAAACAATAGCATATCTACCGTAAGTGTTATTTTTAAGTTTGCTTTGTTGCTTTGTAAATGTCTGATTATGTTTTAAGTTTGGTTTGTAAAGCTCTATGGCCTCTACCTTGTTATATTTAGTTTTCCACTTCCTTTATCTGAATTTATCTCCATGCTTGCCTATGCTCTTGAAGATAGATTATACTGAATTTATTTACACTGTTACTAACCTAACAAACAGCATATTAGTCCTTATATCTTGAAGCAAGGTATTAGAGAGATAATTTGAATTCAAAAAGTGACATCCATTTTGTGTATGTCACTACTCCAAATATGAATTACTAGCCATAATTCTTACCCGAATACATCATGTGGGTAATATATTCTATGTGGGTCATGCTTTAGTAAAACATTTTATGATCATGTGTATTATTATCATGTTTATCAAGTTTCGGGGTACATTTTAATGAAAAGAGATAAATCAGTTTAGCTATAAACATATTTTTAAGTGTACATGGTAAAAATAAATAGAGGCTTGATCCATGATTCTAGTACGCATGTGCAATTCTTATACTTTGTATGCATTTTGCATGTGCTACACCAATTATGTGGACAAATATGTTTGTGTGGGTTTTGTGATTGTTGGCATGTCACTTTTTAGACCTTTTGATTTTTTTTTTTTTTTTTTTTTGTTGCACCTGCCTTTAAGAATTTAGCTCGAAAGTATATTTGCAGTTTGTTGTAAAACTCATGTATGTACCTATCAACAAGTTTAGGATAATAAGTAAACTAGAAAAGTTGCTTTCGATTTTTTTTATTTTTTTTTTTTGTTGCTTTCGATTTTTTTTTTTATATATGTTCATATATGTGGTTAGTTGCAATTTTTTTTAGGCACTAAACATGTAATTTGGATGCATCACTGTTATGACATGAAAGTATGTATTATACTAACACTTTTATAATTTTATAGTTTATAAAATGTCGAATTTTACAAAACTTGAATTTGAGGCTCTTGATATTACGGGAAAGAATTACTTGTCTTGGATACTGGATATCGAAATTCATTTGGCTGCACAAGATCTTGGAAATACGATTAAAGAGGGAAATAAAGAATCCGAGTCAAACCGCGCAAAAGCTATGATTTTTCTCCGCCGCCACCTTCATGAAGCACTTAAAAGTGAATATCTTACTGTGAAAGATCCACTCGAATTATGGAAAAATTTAAAAGATCGATATGATCACCAAAAAATCGTGATTCTTCCAAAAGCTCGTTATGATTGGATGCATTTGAGGCTACAAGATTTTAAAACCGTTAGTGAATACAACTCCGCACTTTTCAAAATAACATCTCAATTAAAACTATGCGGAGAAAATATCACTGATGCGGATATGTTAGAAAAAACTTACTCAACTTTTCATGCCTCAGATGTACTCCTCCAGCAACAATATCGTGAAAAAGGTTTTACAAAATATTCTGATTTGATTTCTTGTCTTCTTGTTGCTGAACAAAATAATAAGCTTTTGATGAAGAATCATGAGTCTCGCCCAACTGGATCTAGCCCTTTCCCTGAAGCGAATGCGGCAATATACAATCATGGGCGTGGACGAGGTGGTGGGCGTGGACGAAGTGGTAATCGTGGACGTGGACGTGGTTGTGGACATGGAATACGAGGTCGTGGAGCTCAAATCCAGAAACACCCCTTTTTCAAGCCAAATCCCAACCAGAAGTTGGAGAAAAATATTGACAAGGAGAAAAGAAAAGGGACAATTGAGAGTGCATGTTACCGATGCGGAATGAAAGGACACTGGTCGCGTACCTGTCGTACGCCAAAACACTTGGTTGATCTTTATCAAGCATCCCTGAAGGATAAAGGAAAGAATGTTGAAACAAATTTGGTGGCTGCAGATAAAGATCATGCAGACAATCTCCTTAAAATGACTTATTTGGATACGGCTGATTTCTATGAGACTCCTGATGGCACTACTCCAAATGATAATTAATAAACTTGTTTATCCTACTTGTCGCTTAATGAGACTCATTATGATTATATGTGATTATATGTCTTTATGATGATTTCAATTATTGCTAATCATATGTTTATCTATTATTGAAGCAATATGGATGTTTCTTATTCTCGCATTGGATATATAACAAAAGAGGAAGACATTTGCCTTGTAGATAGCGCAACTACTCACAGTATTCTTAAAAATGAAAAATACTTCACCTCCTTAAACAAACATGAAGGCAATGTGTGCACGATTTCTGGTAGTATAAAATTGATTGAAGGCTCCGGAAGAGCTATTATATTATTACCCGAAGGAACAAAATTTATTGTAGATGATGCATTGTTCTCTCCAAAGTCACAGAGAAATCTATTGAGTTTTAAGGATATCCGTAGAAATGGATATCATATTGAAACAATGAATAGAGAGAACAAAGAATTCCTTCACATCACAAGTATTGTTTCGGGTAACAAATGTGTTAAAGAAACACTATCAGCTTTTGCTTCTGGATTATACTATACTAATATTAGAAATGTTGAGGTTAATGCCACAGTAAACCAGAAGTTTACTGACAAAAGTAATTTTATTATTTGGCATGACCGGTTGGGACATCCTGGATCAATTATGATGCGAAAAATAATTGAGAATTCACATGGGCATCAATTGAAAAACCAGAAGATTTTTCAATTTAATGAATTCTCTTGTGCTGCTTGCTCTCAAGGAAAATTAATTATCAAGCCCTCTATAACAAAAGTTGGCATAGAATCTCCCAAATTTTTGGAAAGAATACAGGGTGATATATGTGGGCCCATTCACCCATCATGTGGACCATTTAAATATTTTATGGTATTGATCGATGCATCGACAAGATGGTCACATGTATGCTTATTATCATCTCGAAATTTGGCATTTGCGAGATTACTTGCGCAAATAATACGATTAAGAGCACAATTTCCGGATTATAATATTGGAAAAATCCGGTTAGATAACGCTGGAGAATTCACATCAAAAGCTTTTAATGAGTTCTGTGCATCAATTGGTATACGTGTTGAACATCCTGTAGCTCATGTTCATACACAAAATGGTCTAGCAGAATCATTTATTAAACGACTCCAACTAATTGCTAGACCATTGATTATGAAAACAAATCTCCCTCTTACAGTTTGGGGGCATGCTATTTTACATGCAGCGGCACTTGTACGCATCAGACCTACAAGTTATCACAAATTTTCTCCCTTACAATTGGTCTCTGGAAGAGAACCTGATATTTCTCATTTGAGAACCTTTGGGTGTGCGGTATATGTCCCAATTGCTCCGCCACAACGTGCAAAGATGGGTCCCCAAAGGAAATTAGGAATATATGTTGGTTTTGAATCCCCCTCAATAATTAAATATCTAGAACCAGTGACAGGCGATCTATTCACTGCAAGGTTTGTAGACTGTCATTTTGATGAAAATATTTTCCCAAAATTAGGGGGAGAAAATAAAATATTCCTAAAATCAGGGGGAGAAAATAAACAGCTGGAAAGAGAAATTTCATGGAATGCATCTTCATTGAATAATTTTGATCCTCGTACAAGTCAGTGTGACTTAGAAGTACAAAGAATAATTCATCTACAAGGTATAGCAAATCAGCTGCCTGATGCATTTACCGACATCAATAGAGTAACAAGGTCACATATTCCAGCTGTAAATGCTCCTGCAAAAACACAAGTCCCTGAAGGACAAATCGTCAAGGCAAATGAGTCAAAACCTCGCTTAAAGAGGGGTAGACCAATTGGTTCTAAAGATAAAAATCCTCGAAAAAGAAAAGGAGCAAACAATCAAGATGCCCAAGTAGAGGAAATAAAATCTCCAGAAGAGACTTCAGAAGAGACCCGTGATATGATAGACGATACTCCTGAAGAGGAACAGGTACCTGCAAATGTCAACATTGAAGAGATCTCGATAAATTATGTTATCACGGGAAAAAGATGGAACCGAAATGATACTGCCATTGACGAATATTTCACGTATAATGTAGCGCTTGATATAATGATGGATCCTGAAGATCTTGAACCAAAATCTATCGATGAATGTCGACGTAAAAAGGATTGGCCACAATGGAAAGAAGCAATTGAAAAAGAATTGAGCTCACTTAATAAGCATAATGTTTTTGGACCTATAGTCCAAACCCCTGAAGGGACTAAACCAGTAGGTTACAAATGGGTATTTGTAAGGAAAAGAAATGATAAAAATGAAGTTGTAAGATACAAAGCACGTTTGGTTGCTCAAGGTTTTTCACAAAGACCAGGCATTGATTATGAGGAAACTTATTCCCCTGTGATGGATGCTACAACTTTTCGTTATCTTATTAGCCTATCGGTCATTGAAAATTTAGAAATGCGATTGATGGATGTCGTAACAGCATATTTGTATGGTTCCCTTGAGAAAGATATATATATGAGGATCCCTGAAGGATTTCGAATGCCTGAAGCATTTAGATCACATTCTCGCCATCTCTATTCGATTAAATTGCAAAGATCCATATATGGATTAAAACAGTCCGGTCGAATGTGGTATAAAAGATTAAGTGAATATTTATTAAGGGAACAATACAAGAATGACCCTATTTGTCCATGTGTTTTTATAAAGAAAACAAGATCTTCATTTGCTATAGTTGCTGTGTATGTTGATGACATAAATATTATTGGAACTCCTGAAGAGCTTCAGAAAACAGTGGGTTATCTCAAAGCAGAGTTTGAAATGAAAGATCTTGGGAAAACGAAGATTTGCCTTGGGCTACAAATAGAGCATCTACGAGATGGAGTTTTTGTACATCAGTCAGCATATACAGAGAAAGTCTTAAAACGTTTTTACATGGATAAATCACATCCATTTAGTTCTCCAATGGTTGTTCGATCACTAGATAAAGAGAAGGATATCTTTCGACCTAGAGAGAAAAATGAAGAAATTCTTGGTCCTGAAGTACCTTATCTTAGTGCTATCGGTGCATTGATGTATCTTGCTAATAATACAAGACCCGATATAGCATTTTCAGTAAATTTATTAGCAAGACATAGTTCTGCTCCTACTCAAAGACATTGGTCTGGAGTAAAACATATTTTTCGGTATCTTCGAGGTACAACTGATATGGGCTTATTTTATTCTAACAAATCCAAAGCAGTTTTAACTGGATATGCAGATGCAGGTTATTTATCTGATCCAGACAAAGCTCGATCACAAACAGGCTATTTGTTTACTTATGGAGATACGGCCATCTCATGGCGCTCAGTGAAACAATCCTTGGCTGCTACTTCTTCTAATCATGCAGAAATTCTTGCAATTCATGAAGCTAGCCGAGAATGTGTCTGGTTAAGGTCAATAATCCAGCACATTCGGGAGTCATGTGGCATGTATCATGATAGGACAGTCCCAACAATAATGTTTGAAGATAATACTGCATGCATTCAACAATTAAAGGAAGGCTATATCAAGGGTGACAAAACTAAGCACATATCACCAAAATTTTTCTTCACACATGATCTTCAAGAAAATGGAGAGATTGAAGTTCAACAGATTCGTTCAAGTGACAATCTTGCAGATCTACTCACAAAGTCATTGCCGCCAACAACTTATGAAAAATTGGTACACAAGATCGGGATGCGTCGGCTCAGAGACCTCAAATAAATTTTTCAAAATCGATGTACTCTTTTTCCTTTACTAGGATTTTTTTCCCAAAGGGTTTTTTCCTAGAAAGGTTTTAACGAGGCACGATTATTGAAAATTGGACATCCAAGGGGGAGTGTTGTAATATGAATGTCCAAGTATTTTCTAGAAGAGGGTCTCTTGACTTTCTAGCTCCTATAACCTATGTCCCTTGGCCTTTTGATTCCTTGTAACTCACTTATAGATAGCCTATATAAAGGCCACCAAATTCTTACTTGTATACTCAACTCTCTCAAATATAATACAATGTTCTCTTTAAAATATGTTTTATCTATAATATATTATGTATTTTTAACAAAAGGAAGTAATTTTTGTAATTATAAATATTGTACCTTTCTGGGAAAGAGAAATCAGATGCTAGTAAATTGACTCAAAGATTTTAAGGAAAATCAAATGCTAGGACTCTACAATCCATGATTGTAACATCATAAATATGTAATATCAAAACTCGTGAACCTCTAAATTGAAAACGGAGAAAAAGGAAAAAGGAAGTTAAAACAACAAACTAATAGGCAATCACCATAAAATACAAACACGTAACAACATCAATAAAAAACATAAAGAATAAATAAATTAATTGTAAGTTAGATTTGTTTATATAGACAATGTGTTAAGTTATATTTGTTTATATAGAAAATGTGTTCTCCATAAATTTGAATTCTTCTCCCATATAAATTGGAATACCTATCCTACTTCTAATATATTAAAGAATATTTGTTATTTATTAATATTTAAAATTCTAAAATTCTACAAAATTTGAAAAATAGAATGAGATGATTTGAGATGCGCCACATAAGCGCCAACGTATCCTCCTTTATTTATATATATATATATGCTAGCGTTCAAATAGAAACCAACCTTAGAATAGAAACTAGAAACCTACACTAAATAAATTATATTTCATTTATTTTAATTGCCCCGCTAGGGGCACCTTCACAAAAAACGTTTAAAATTATTGTCTCTATTCAACAAAAATATAAAAAAAATAATTTTTTTTAAAAAAAAAAGTACTGTTCACGTGCCACGTCATCACGTGAACAGTAACTTTTTTTTTATATATATTTTTGTTGAATAGAGACAATAATTTTAAACGTTTTTTGTATTGGAGTACCCCTAATTTGATCATTAGATTAGCTTGAACTATTTAATTTAGGTTTAGTTTCTAGTTTCTATTCTAAGTTAGTTTCTATTAGAACAAGACCCTATATATATATATATATATATATATATATATATATATATATATATATATATATATATATATATATATATATATATATATTGATTTTGGGAATAATGGGTCATGAACTTCATTTGTTTTTCTTTAGATAATACTAGAATATTAGGGTAGTAAGAATTGAATCTGAGACTTGTTGTGGAATAGAAACGAGGGTTTGTATGTATTTAATGCTAGGGTTCGTGAGCTTCGTGCTTTAATGGTTGTTCTTGCGTTTCGAGACTGAACGGTCCTCACAAGATGCCTACGTATCTCTGTATTGCTAGAGAATCAAGCCAAGATGTAGTTCTTGGTGTTCGTCCTCGGGGCTATGGCGGCAAGGGCACACCAAGGACGTAGTGGCTTGTATTTCCTTATTCGAGGATTAAGCCAAAACGTAAGTGACGTATTGAGCTCTGCCAAAAAACGTAGTTCCGAGAATGAGGGGTCAGACCCTTTATATAGGCTAAGAAGCCTTAGAATTATGGTAGGATTTCGAGACTTGGTGGGCAAGCCACCGCCTTGAGGAAGGTTCCAGACTCCTTCCTTGTAGGAGTCTGTTTCCATATCGAATTGGATGCCTTGGAGGCTAAGTCTAGCAGGAGTAGTATCCTTATTTGACTCTTATTTGCTGAGCCTTGTTGGTGGGCCCCACGTTTGGACCATCTTGGGTTTAATTAATGTCACATTAATTGTGTCTTTAGGGCTTATTTTTAGCCCATATCATTTGCCCCCAACTTTTAAGAAAACTGATCAGGTTTTTCTTGAAGTTTTAGCTGCCTTTTTCGAGACTTGGGTCAGGGTTTATCGTTGTTCTTGTACACTAGTGTTTCACGAGTATCGTCTTTTGATGTAAAGCGTGGAGCGACCGACGCATTTACGACGATATTTTAAACGATGCTAAACGGCACTAAACGACACTGAACGGTGCTAACTAGCCTTAAAAGACGTTTAAGCAATGCTAAACGGCGTTAAATGGCGTAAAACGGTGCTAAACGGCGCTAAACGATGCTTAACGGCATTAAACGACACTGAACGGTGCTAACTAGCCTTAAACGACGTTTAAACAATGCTAAACGGCATAAAACGGCACTAAACGGTACTAAACGATGCTAAACGGCACTAATTGACCTCGGGTTCAACTTCTGGTTCAACTTATTTTTCATATTCGAAACGAAGTCGGGACCGAATTTCGACATCGAAACGATGTGGGGACCCACAACATCGTAACGAAGGCCGGTTGGCCGAAGCCTCCCGGGTGCCCCGATCGGCTAGCCTCCGGTCGGCTGAACCCCGGTCGGCCGAAGCCTTCCAGGTGCCCCGGTCGGCTGGCCTTCGGTCGGCTGTGCCCCGATCGGCTAAGCCTTCCGGGTGCCCCGATCGGCTGGCCTCCGGTTGTTGGGTCCTCGGTTGGCTGGTGCCTTTCGGGATTGCCTTCGTGACGACCTTGACTCCAGGACTTCAGTTTCCATCTTGAATACCAGTCTTTCATATTGATAATAGAACATCAACGTCAACACTTGAATATCGAAACGAAGACCAACAATATGGTCATTCATGACTTTTGTTTAAGGCTCCCCTAATTTTTGATTAGCACTGCTAATCCCATACTTTGCATCTCCCCTAAACATAATCAGCTTCCAAAGCTCCTTTTGCCGTGATGGGTTTCAAGCAATCAAACGCAGCGGAAAAACGCGAAAAATAAAATAAAATTGAAACCCGCAGCAAGGATCCATGCGAGAATTGTATATTTAATTCGTAGTTCATAGAAATCAGTACCTTAAAGAGCTTTCCGTGTTTGAGAGTGAAGAATAGATTGTTCGATCACCACGTATCCCGCACGAGCGATGTACGTCTCTATGGTATCAACACGAACGCTTTCTTGAAGAATTTGCAGTGTACTAGCACCAAGAACTCGAATTTTCTCCTCTCTTGCTCTCACTTCTTTTGCTGCTAGGGTTTAGTGTTTTAATGATAATAAAAACGTAACCCTAAAGCAACCACAGCATAAGAGTTATATAGGTGGAGATAAAAAAACGAATTCAACTCTAATCTCTTTAGAGTTTTGTATAAATCCAAATTCTGTTTATTATCATCTTATTAAGTCTTACTTAATAAGCAAACAACTGAATTTCGAATTATCAATAATTCAAATTTTTGTTTCTTTAATTAATCAAGTCTATACTTAATTAATTAACTAACAATTCGATTTATCATCTTAATTTAAATCCGATTATTTAAATTAAATTATCCTTCAAGCGCTCTTGTGTGTGACCCTATAGGTTATTATTATATTGGCAACAATTTTATTTAATACATAAAATCGTAAACAATGAGCGGCATCTAGTAATACATCATTGTTACCCAAATAATAATAATTAAATCGGTGAATCGATTTCGCCTTTCGTGAACAAGTTCTATGTAATATAATCCCTTAACCACGATATTATAGATTAAACTGGAGGCATGGAATGTGTCATCCTCGTCATAATTTAATCTTTATTCTCTCGATCGATGAGTAGACTATTCAAACAAATCACTATTTGAGCATGGCCATGCATTTCATAGTCTCACTCAAACAAGAGGCCAATAATATCACTCCTATATATTTATATATATTAAGGAGGGTTAAATTCCATCTAGATCATTCACATTTCTCATACGATTCATAATATACCCAAGACCACCTTTATCATTACTCGATTAAAGATAACTTTTGATAGAATCAAAATATATTAATTCTCATATAGAAATGTAATGACTTCAGGTCTAAGGATCATTACATCATTATCACATTAAGATTCATAATGACACATTTATTCATTCCATGTCGAATCTCATAGTGGGTCTATCCAGTACATCGTACTCATACATGTACCTATGCATTGACTTTAGTATCACAATACTTATGATCAATAAGAAGTGATCATCAATCAATCAACATACTAGTCTCGATGTATTATTATTGTCCCAATAACAATAATACTTGACTAGGGATATTTAAGATTATTATACTGTATATTATCTCATATTAATGTAGTTCGTATCAATAATCTAGGGAAATTTATTATACTAACACGCAAGCGTACGTGGTCACAAGTAATATAGATAAAAGTCAAGTTCGTTCCCACAGAGATCTGGTTTAAGTTTTGATTCAGTTAATGTACCTATGCAACAATGTATAGTTTTTATTCACTGCTAAGACAATTAACAAATTGGGTTTGATTAACTAAAATTAACTGAGAAGCAAAAGAACAAACTAAGAATTAATTAGCTAATGAGAATTGAAATCAAATTACTTATGCTAGAGAAAACATGGGATCCTAACTTCATTAAATACTTTGCTTAGATCTGTCGCCTTTAATCACTATATGCAATGGTTATGATATCTGATCGGACAACACGAAACAAGTATAGGCTACCTCTCAGTATACGAATACCAAACTACTCATACATCCACAAAAGAGATAGAAGACGTGTAGACACCAATTATGTTTAGACCCTATATCTCTATAAGATTTGAAAACATAACGGTTTAAGCACAAGTTATCCATAAAGATCACATAGGGCAATGTAAAATAGTTCAAGTTACACTACGAATCATGTTGGTAAACAATCATGAACCTATGCTAGCATGGCAAGTTCTAAATCTTAAGATCCACTCTCACTTCACAAGAGATTAACATATTAGATGTTAGCTACGCATCTAACAATTAAGCATAACCATACGAGGATATCAATATACATCACACACAGATCTTTAAAGCATCAAAATACTAAAGCTCCATAAATAAATCCGTTAGAATACCATGATAACGATTAGTTCATACTCGAACCGTTCGTCATCATGGGATCTGATAAAACCATGGTAAATAGCAAAGACTGAATGTAAATAATAATACTAAAGTATGAGTTTAGAAAATAAATTCGAAAACTGGAATCCAAAGTACGCCTAAGAAAATAATACAAAAGATGAAGTAGATCTAGATCCCGTTGCTTGTCACGAGCGGTTGAATCTTCCTCTGCTTTTCTCCTTTGTATCTCTGAGTAATGATACGAATTACAATGATAGGTAGTGTTTATATAGGCCCTAGAATTCTTTTCCAGCAAGAAAAGTACTAAAATAGCAATTTAATTCGAAACAGGAAAGAAATCAGGAAATTTCCAGGAACTCCGCGTGCCGCCTACGCCCATGCGCGCCGCCTGCGCCCAGCACTTCTCCCGCGTGCTGCCTGCGCCCACTCGCACGCTGGCTGCGCCCTCTCTCCTGCCAGGTTCTGATTTTGGTGCTAATTTCTTCATTCTTGCTCCGTTTTCTTCTGTTCCTTTTGCGCTAGCTCCCGTTCTTCAATCTTTTGACTTATGATCTTTAAAGACTTGTAGGGAAAGGTTCTGTTCTTTATTCCAAACTCGTAATCCATGCCAAAACCAACGGAAATGGAAAACCCTAACCGACAATTCACGAACCTGCACACTACACGAAAACACATCAAAAATACAACAAACTTGAGGTCAAGTCAATCAATTTAAGCCGATATGGAACGCTCCAAGTGGATATAAAATCCACTTATCAGTAACCTTTTCAACGGTGGAGTAGTTTGATAAGGGAGTTAAAGGCACTTTGGCTTAGCTCTTCATGGGAACAAGGACATCGTGCCTTGCTCAGGGATATGAATACAAGTTTCAAAGTTACTTTTCAGACCTTCTTGGTTTTCTTGGACTCCCTGGTCTTGATCAAGGATGCCCTTGGATTCCCTGATCCTTGGTTGAGATACAAGGTCTGTTGTTAGCCTTGCATGGCTTAAACGGCCACATGTGGTGTAATTGTTCATCTTATCTTATATCCAGGGTCCTTTATGGACTTGAATTTTGATTGTATTGTAATCCAACTGTTGATCTTTCGGGACCTTTTCTATACGTGTGCTTGTTTTCATTCATATATTCTTTTATTTTCGGTACTTGGTCATCTTTGACTTACACACATCGGGTGCTTGGTACATAAATAAAATCACATAATCAATGAATGGAAAACAAACTTGCATTAATAACTTGAAATGGGTTCAACCCTTACATAGAGTACTACTGTCCTACTCGGAGCAACATGCTCTGCGATGGTTTCATCGAACCTTATTTCTACTTCTACAAGATAAATACGAAGCTAAGTCCTACTAGGATAATTTGAGCCCATCGGGGCTTTGCAAGACTAGGCCAGCACCACTTGATTTTGTTTTTGATGCTTCATCAAAATAGAGCACCCACTACTCCTTTTGGTCTCCTTATTCTTATTCTGAAGTTCACTTCCTGCTTGGGGTACTATATCCTGCCCCCCGACTTCTTGGTTGCCAATGGTACATTCAACCACGAAGTCAGTTGATGCCTTAGCCTTAATGGCTGTCCGAGGCTTATGTGTGATGTCCTCTGCTGGCCTTTCTTGGTGCTCCTTATCACTGCGGACATCCATGTCTTCAGTCGGAAGGACCTGCCCCCGACACCGTCAGGCCTTAACGCGGCTACATAACAGCTCATAGCCATTTTATGGTCACCTTTTTGTTCTCCTACACCATTCCTGGTTGAAAACTTGATTTTCATGTGATAGGTTGAGGCCACAGCCTTAAAAGCGTGGAGTCTAGTCCTCCCGAGGATGGCATTGTAAGTAGAAGATGCTTTGATAACCAAAAAGTTCAACATCTGAGTGGCCTCTATCGGCTTCTGTCCGATGGTGACGGGCAACTGAATAGTTCCCTCAACTTTAGATTCTACTCCATTAAACCCGTATATAGGCATGTTGGAAGGGGTCAATTGAGAGTCATTATACCCCATCTTTATAAATGCGTCATGAAACAAGATATCCACAGAAGCTCCATTGTCTATCAAGACTCGCTTCACCTCTGAATTTCCAATCATGGGCGTTATGACCAGTGGGTCATCATGGGGGAACTTCACCCATTCAAGGTCTGAATCATCAAATCCGATTGTTACCTCGGTTTTCGTACGTTTTGGTGTTTCTCCAACAATATGCATTATTTCTCTGGCATAAGCCTTTCGGGAAATCTTTGTTGTCCTGGCCGCAGTTGGGCCTCCTAAGATCATGTTGATTACTGGCCCTCGGGGCTGCGGGGTTCGATCTCGATTATCATCGTTCCTATCATACTCTCTTCTTTGATCACCACGATCTTCACCCCTAGAAGTGGCTCAGTTTCCCTCTAGGATCAAAAACTCGATCTCATCTATGAGTTGCTTGCAATCATCAGTGTCATCCTCCACATCTCTGTGGAATCTGCAATATTGATTCTTGTTTCTCCTTGCGGGATCACCCCTGAGTGGCTTCGGCCATCGGAAATCCTTATCCTTCTCAATGTCCAACAAGATTCGACTCCTAGGAGTATTCAATTTTGCATACTCAGTGAACCTTGGTCCTTGGTTCTTCTTAGGGGCAAAGTCGGAGTCCTCGCCAGTTCGGGGATACTTGTCCCTAGCATCATACTCCTGCTCTTGCTTTCGCTTCCTAGAGTCATTGTCATTACCTACCGTGGCCTCTTTTTTTATGCTATCCTCAGCTTTAATATACTTATCAACCCTTCGTTGGAGCTCATCCATGTTCTCAGGGGGATGCTTTGCCAACAACCTTTTAAAGAAGGGGTAAGTAGTTCCGTGCTCCAGGGCTACCATGGCCACCTTATTATCCAAGTTAGGGATATTTAGAGTCTCCTTGGTGAATCGCTTGAGGTAGTCTCTCAGATTTTCATTCTTTCCTTGTACCAGATACATAAGAGATGTAGAGCTTTTCTCATGAGTTCTTTTGCTAATGAATTGGTTGATAAAAGCGGCACTCAACTCCTTAAAGAAGCTAATCGAATTTGCAGGTAATCAGCTATACCATCTTTGAGCCATGCCCGACAGGGTTTGAGGAAACGCTCTACACTTTAGATCATCACTTGCAGGCTACAACAACAGTGCGTTTGAGAATGTCCTGACGTGATTTGCGGGATCACCCGTTCCATCATAATCCTTAATTGTTGGTATCTTGAACTTCCTGGAAATACAAGCATTCATCACCTCCTCAGTAAACGGGGGTGTGGGATCATCAGGATCTCCAAGAGGCATTAGATCTTTGGGGTTTCTAGGGATGGGCATTTATCCCGGCCCGCCCGATCCCGATCCGATCCCCGCACCGAACGGGGCGGGGATTCGGGGATTTTTTCGGGTACAGGCCAGGGAGCGGGGATAATTTTCAAAAAAAACCGGAGAGCGGGCCGGGACCGGGTTTTCATGTGTCCCCGGCCCGATCCCCGACCCGATCCCCAACCCCCGCCCCGATTTTCAATCCCGACTCGATTTCACCACACTTTAATACATACACACACACACACACACATATATATATATATATATATATATATATATATTAATCATATATTAATATAAACGAATTTCCAATACTTCATATTGGAAACAACAAGATCTTTTAATTTTATATGTTTGTCTTTTTAGTAGTTAAATAACTTCATTTCCATGTTATTTATAATTGTTTCTTTAAGTAATATTTTTTTATCTTAATTTAGTGCATTTGAGCTCACTAATTAGTATTTAAAATTATTTAATATTATTTTTAGTTTTAAATAAAATTCCCCGATTCCCCGCGGGGATCCCCGTTACCGGTTCGGGTCGGGGTCGGGGAATGAAAAATAGTCCCCGACGGGGATCGGGCCGGGGACGGGGATCGGGTTTAAATTCGGGGATGGGGGCGGGGATAGCACTCCCCGGCCCCGAAGTGCCCCGACGCCCATCCCTAGGGGTTTCCCTTGGGGGTTTCCACCCTTGTTGTTCTTCCAGTAGGGGCATCGGCCCTTCTTTGCCTCCTTGAAGACCTTTCCAAATCAATAAGGGGAATCCCTCCTGCAGCCGGAGGAGGTTGATTTTGATTTTGTCTCGCCTGCTCTTTTGCCATGTCGTCCTTCAGCTTTAAGATCTCGGCCTCATGAGCCCTTATCCTCTCAGCAGTTGTCAAAAGGGGTCCATCATAGATAGTTTTTGTCCTCCTTCGAGGTTCTCTGCTAGCGCGTCGCCTCCTCGGGGCTGCATCATGATCATCGTCCTCAGATGACGAGTCGTCAGTATAAGGGCCAGAGTAGTCATCATATTCCTGATCTCGGCCCAACCCCCTATTATAAGGAGGCTCTCGAATTAGCAAAGCATGATCGGTTGTTCCAATGCCTCGAGTAGTAGGAGGGTAGTTAAGCAGACCATACATCAGGTTGGTATTTACGGGGAGATCCGTAGTATGGATCCGTACCCCTGGGGGTAGCGTGCGATTAACGTTATCAAGAGGAGAAACCACCATCTGAAGAGGGTTAGCTTCTTGGCTTTGATGGACGTCCACCGGTAGAGTTCCCTCAACGTGGGGAATCGTCCCTGGGGGTTGAGAGACTAGAGGTTGAATGATCACCCCTGTTGATGGGGGTAATTGTCCTTCTTCAATAGTGATAGGCGGATCAGAAGTGGCAGGTGGAGCAGAGCTAAGGGGTATGGCCTCAGTCGAGGTTGATGTTGTTCTTCGTGTTTGAACCATGGTTGATGTTGTCTTCCCACAGACGACGCCAAATGTTGTGGAATAAAAACGAGGGTTTGTATGTATTTAATGCTAGGATTCGTGAGCTTCATGCTTTAATGGTTGTTCTTGCGTTTCGAGACTGAACGGTCCTCACAAATGCCTACGTATCTCTGTATTGCTAGAGAATCAAGCCAAGATGTAGTTCTTGGTGTTCGCCCTCGCGGCTATGGAGGCAAGGGCACACCAAGGACGTAGTGACTTGTATGTCCTCATTCGACGATTAAGCCAAAACGTAAGTGACGTATTGAGCTCTGCCAAAAAACGTAGTTATGAGAATGAAGGGTCAGAACCTTTATATAGGCTGAGAAACCTTAGAATTATGGTAGGATTTGGAGACTTGGTGGGCAAGCCACCGCCTTAAGGAAGGTTCTAGACTCCTTCCTTGTAGGAATCTGTTTCCATATCGAATTGGATGCCTTGGAGGCTAAGTCTAGCAGGAGTAATATCCTTATTTGATTCTTATTTGCTGAGCTATTTATTAGCCTTAATATTAATTACGAAATTAATATTTAATACAGGGTTTGGGCCTTGTTGATGGGCCCCATGTTTGAACCATCTTAGATTTAATTAATGTCATATTAATTGTGTGTTTAGAACTTATTTTTAGCCAATATCAAGACTATATTGTATAATACAAATGTCAGGGAACTCTAATTTTCAACCACTGAATTATTACCGCAAAAAAGTTCAAGCAAAGGTCAAAACAAAATTTTACTTTTTCTTACAAGGATTCTAAATTTGTCAAATTTTCAACAAAGTTGAAGTGGCCAAGGTTAGTAAATGGCAAAACACAAACACGTGTAAAGTTCCATTGTAGAGTAATTCTTTTAAATACTACTCACAAGTCATGACTCATTTGGTGAACTTGGAATTTTTTGGTTTACACGAGGTTAAATATTCGAGTTATGAGGTTCGGACCGACTTCAATGAACTAAACTAGTTATGAGCTGTTCATTTCTGTATTTATTTAGCAAAAAAAATGATATGCCGAAAAAGCTTCCTAAATTTTTAATGGAAGTAACTGAAATAGTTAGTTAAAATAATATAAAATTTATTGAACGGTAAGGTTATTTATAATTGTTAGCTATAGTTTAAAATAATTAATTTTATTAATAAATATAAATAAAAATATATGAGATTGATGATGTGTCATGATATCAGTGGATAATGTGGATTTTAGATATTACCTATAATTCATAGACATTAGCCAAATATAGATGTGAAATCCATTATCTAAAAATTTACCTAATAGTATGCATGTTGAACAAGGAAAAAAAGATAGCTACTCCTATTAGCTAAAAGTACTGCCACGTTACTATTATAGCTAACATATTGTTAGAGCATCTCCAACCATGTAGAATCCTTAGCTAAAAATAATTAAAACATACTATAAACAAAAATTATGGAGATTGTGTAAGAAAAAAAAAAATCAACTCCAATGGATCATTTTCCTTGTCTATATTTTTAACCAACCTCCTGTTGACTATATTTGTCGATACTTTAGAGACCTGTTAGAAGATTCCACATCATCTCTTACCATATTCAAATGATATATTCTATTTATAATAGCTTAAAATAATAATAACATACCATTTTTAAAATATAGTCAGTACCATCGAACTACAACGCCTTACAGGTTCAGTAAATTTTACATAATCAATATTATCTATCATTTTAGCCAATCTCATTGGAGATGCTCTAAGGTATTAAATTTGTTCATATCTAATGTATTTCTTCATTTAATCTTTCATCTTTGATAGATAAATAATTTAATTTTTTCTCACCTAAAACACAAAATAAATCTCCTTTGAAAACAAAAATCTGAAATGCTTTAATAAAAATGACAAAAAAGAGCTTGGATAAGCCCAAGTGGTAAAGTCTTATTTTCTGTTGTCCCAGGATCTGGGTTCGACTTCGAAAAATTTTATTAGAACAAATACTTAATTATAAGGCTATAAGTCTAATTATTAAAAAAAAAAGATAAAAAACAAAAAAACAAAAAAAAAATTAAAAAATACATAAAATCTTGGGTGTGGTCACAACACATTTGTCTTGTCAGCACACCGTATGAATAATGACTATATAAATACCAGACCACCAAAAACCTTCAGGATAATGTAATATATACATACAAACATCCTTACATTTTCCACAGCCCACTAGACCATCCTCCCCTCTCCTAGCCCATATGGGTCAATCTCTCTTAGACGCTCTCAACGTCCGGGTCATCGGATCCGGCCGTCGGGTCCTCTTCCTCGCCCACGGTTTCGGCACCGATCAATCTGCCTGGAATCGCATTCTACCTTACTTTTTACCTTCTTACAAAGTCATTTTGTATGATTTAGTTTGTGCTGGGAGTGTTAATCCTGATTACTTTGATTTTCGTCGATACACTTCACTTGATCCTTACGTTGATGATCTTCTCAGCATTCTTGATTTCTTGGGTGTTGATCGTTGCTTTTATGTTGGTCACTCTGTTTCTGCTATGATTGGTATTTTAGCTGCCATTCGTAGGCCTGAGCTTTTTGCTAAGCTCATACTCATCGGTGCTTCTCCTAGGTAAATTTTTCGTATATAGAGTAACACTCGGGTGAGAACTGAGAACTAAAGATTCTGCAGAGTTTAGCTTTGCAGAACCTTTAGTTCTCGTGGTAGGTTCTCACTCAGTGTTAAGTTGTACTTATATGTCATTTTGTTTTTTGTTGTTGTTGTTGTTGTGTTTGTATGGTATTGGGTTTTGTTTAATGATTTGATATGTGTTGTTATTGCCGTTGTATTAAATTGGTATGTAGGTTGGGTTATATTGAGGTTCTATAATTGGAAAACTATATCTTTAATGGATGATGTAATTTTGACTTTGTAAGTTTGATATTTTTGTTCTTGACATCGACTTAATTTGACAAGGGGGTTGAAAGAGAGTTTAATTTGATATCTGAAAGCAAAGTAGAAGCATATTTACTCAAATTGATACTAGAAATCATCAATAATTAGGTTCATAAGTAATTTGTGTATGTGTGTTTGTGATTTGGTATTTCTGCTTATTGGTGTGTGGGTGTTTACTGTTTAAGCATGTCTGTTTTGTGTTTTTTCTTGTGTGTGTGTATTTTTTGTTTTAGTGTGTATGTCATTATGCAAGTGAATCGAGTTTATTAGACTTTTTCTGAACAAGTCGATGCAGAAGTACTTTTCCAGCTGGATGTAATAGCATGATTTTGTTGCAAACAAATGGTAACTGAATGGATAACTTTGCAGGTTTTTGAATGATCCAGAGTACCATGGAGGATTCGAGCAAGGTGAAATAGACAAAGTATTCTCCGCAATGGAGGCAAATTATGAGGCATGGGTTAATGGCTTTGCTCCATTGGCAGTCGGAGCTGATGTTCCGGCCGCTGTTCGTGAATTTAGTCGAACACTATTCAACATGAGGCCCGATATTTCATTATTCGTGTCACGTACTGTCTTTAACAGTGACCTGAGGGGAGTTTTAGGCCTGGTCAAAGTTCCATGTTGCATAATTCAGACAGCTAAGGACGTGTCCGTACCGGCATCCGTGGCAACTTACCTGAAAAACCACTTAGGTGGTCGGAACACGGTGGTGATGTTGAACATAGAGGGACACTTGCCACATTTAAGTGCACCGGGATTGTTGGCTCACGAGCTACTTCGTGCACTTTCCCGGTAACTCACACCGCTCATCTGACCAAATCACATTATAGTTTGTATATTTGGCTAGCTATTATGACGGGAGAGCGATGATATGACAGGTTCAAAAATGTTTATCAAATATTGTATCGAATGATGATACGATAGCGAGTAATATGTAACTTTGATCAACACCCTATAGTTGATTATATGATCTTTTGCGACATTGTTCGGACTGACATCATTCGATAAATGTTTGAGAATTCGAGATTTTCTCTACTTATATTATCCTAAATGTTAGGTTTAAGCTATAATTGTCTTGTAACTGCACCTATTGGTTTTGTGGTCCAAAACCGATGGAGAGGTGTCGAATAATGGTTGTGAAAGTTTTGTGTCCACTTAATTTGGAATTATCCTATAAAATCTCTACAGAGGATAAGAGGATAAGAGTACATTGAGCTTAGTTTCATGTGACTAGAGACTACGTCTGCTTTTTCTTTGCTTTTTTCCTTGTTTTGTTGTGCTCTGGGTTTTATTTTGACCTCTACCGTTCATTTGGTATGCCTAACAAAACAAACAATGTGGGAAAACATTTTCGTATTATCCATTTCGTGTTAGATTGGAAATTACAGTGGTCCGTCAAATGTGACTGTTAAGTCGTATTCTGAAATATTGTTGTCTTTCTTGTTTTGTCATTTTATACCGGGAGACTGTAATTTCAGTTATATTCAGAACTCAGAAGTCGTTGAATTTACTACGTTCATGATTGCATTTACGAGCCAAATCATAAGTCAACTTCAGTCTGAAGCGCGGTCCGATTAGAAACATCAACTACTCTCTCCAAGATTATAACAGGCCAACATAGGGCCTGTTTGGCAAACAATTTATAAGTTGGCTTACACTATAAATCGGTAATAATTTATGAGGGATGTTTGTCAACTCAATTTATTGAGTCTAACTTATTATCTATACTAGATGATATCTCGGGCTAAGAAAATTTGTTTAAATTAATTATTAATTTAAAATTGAAAAATAATCATAAATATTATTTTATTTATTTATTTATTTATTTATTTATTTGTGATTTTATTATTTTCAGAAATTAATTGGTAAAAATACAGTTTGGACAAAAAACAATCAAGTACAACTTTCTTATACGTTTTTCTGAAATATAATTGAAATCATCTAATATTTAATTTAGAATATTTTATAAAAATCAAGAAAACACAGCAACATAGTTCCAATAGAATAGCCATTTGTGCAACTCGGCATGTTTATAATAAAAAATTATAATATAATAGAATTCCAATATTTTATTAAAAATAATATAGATATGTAGCCTGTAGGACATAATAGGAATTTAGGGATGTAACTAAATTTGGTACCGGATTATAATAAAAAAAGAAAATTTTCTTTTTATTAAAGGTTTTGTGCAAATTAATAGATTATAATATACGAATTGTAATTATATTTGAATTACAACAATTCTGGGACGGGATTTCACTTCTATAACATTTATCAATAAGCGAAACCCCTTTTTAATTGTATAAAGATTATTATTTTTCTAATATTTAATTAAAAATATTTTAAGAAAATCAAGAAAATACAACATATATGACTCTGTGGATACATTATTTGTGCAAGTTAGTAGGATTATAATTATAGAATTACAATTATAATAGAATTTCAATAATTTTAATATTTTATTAAAAGATAATACAAAATTTTAGGGAAAATGAGAATTTAGGGACGAAAGCAAAATAAGGGTGAAATCAAATTTGGTACCGAGGTACAATTGAAAAAGGGCTTCGCTTATTAATAAAGGTTATAGATTTCAATAATTTTAATATTTTATTAAAAGATAATACAAAATACTAGGAAAAATAGGAATTTAGGGGTGAAACCAAATTTGGTATTGAGATACAGTTAAAAAGAGGTTTCGCATATTAATAAAGGTTATGAATTACAAAAATTTATATCAAGTAATCCTAGATTGTATTTTGTATTCGTTAATGTTTTACCCTCTATTTGTTGGTGATTTTTTATCATAATTTTTTCTTGTAAAAAAATTATAAACAAAAGAATTATAATTATCATAAGATTTCTATTTGTAATTCTTTCTAAAAAAATATAGTATTATAGGGGAAATATGATTCTATTAAAAAAAATTACAAATAAAAGAATTATAATTATAATAGGATTTTTATTTTTTTTTTCTATTTTTTTAAAAGGATTTTGATTATTAATAAAGGTTATAGATGCTGATAAGTTGAATGTTAATAATGACGTGCTTTTTTCTCAACTTATTTCTTATTGCTTTGTTTTATTGCTTGTTTAATAATTGAAATTTTTTAATTTATGTTTTTAAATATCTTTTTAATTTAAAATGTATGTATTGAGATTATTCTATTAAATAATAAATTTTTAATTTAATTTAATAAAATACTTCACTAACTTATAAGTAAATTTATCCAACACCCATTTAACTTTTAAATATCCTTTTACTTATTGCACTTATTCATTTTAAATTAAAAACTACTCAATTTAAAATATCTCAAACACGCACTTAGTATTGTAAATTGAGATTTTCTATTTTTTCTTTAAAGTTTTACAGCCTTTTTGGGAAGAAACTTCCAATAATACATGTACACCGGGTTTAAAGTACTCTTTGATCTTCATTCCTTATCGACATAAGCCGGGTTTAAAGTACTCTTTGATCTTCATTCCTTATCGACATAAGCTCTTTCATCGTTAACGAGTGTCTTTCAATGCAAAATTAAAAAGGTGAGCGATCCCATAACACAATTTTATTATTACAATTATTAGTAGTACAATTTAACTTGCATTCATTGCAATTCGACATAACAGTAAAAATTTCAAAATTCAATAAGTATTGAATTGAGAATGACAATGGAAAGTAGCATGACAATAAATAACAAAAGATAAAAGGTCTAAAAAGGAATGACCAGTTCCCTAAAGAAACATTGTGATGCTGGAATCGGTCTAAGAAGGCAATGAATCTTCCTGATGCGTTGGTTGTTTAATGGACATGTTACTAACATAATCTCTAATCATGGGTTTAAACTTCTCCCCTCCCTTGACTATCAGAAAAAACAAAATTCTGTAAGTGGCCATCATTCCCAGTAGGATTATCATATCGACCCATTTCGAATAACCATTTTCGACTTGCCAAATATCTCGCAAAATTTCATCACCAGAAATGGTAGGAAGTCCTCCAATTTTTTCATTAGGAAATGTTAGGCCTTTAAATTCATTCTTGTAAAACCCTTGGAATGCATATTTGTGGAAGGAAATGTAGTACATTGGGTACTTCCAGAATGGGTTGGGCATGTCATTTGGTAGTCGAAAGAATCCACCATTTAACATCATTATGCCTTGAATTCCAGCACCTGCTATGATTCCCATGAGAAAATCCGGTACGATGCTAGCCACCATCATCATTAGGCTCTCGACTAACATCATGCATACGAAGAGGAGTAAGCCGTAGTATACAAAGTGACCGAATTCTTTTTGAAGGCCAACGAGATAATAAGATATCACTCCTGGTATCAGCCCGATTAGGAACAAGAATGGAATGGATGAAATTGTGTTCGCCACAACAAATGCAGCTACACCATAGTGTCCATTCAGTCTTTCTCTTGTGAAAATCTAATGATTTGGTTACTATCAGCATTTCAGTTTCAGAGCATTCTAATTACATTATGCAAATAGTTTAAAGATATTTAATAAGTTATAAACTGACCTTCATATCCTCTACAAACGAAGGGAATCCACCAATGGCCATAAAAGTCAAGAATGACGCAACAAACATGAGCATCGAACCTCTAGCCTGTAAATTTTACCCACGGTGCGTTAACTGTTAAGATACAGTAATTAGGATGTTCTCCTAGTTATGTACATGATCATATTTCACTAGAGAGAGACACAGCAATGATGTTTAGTAATTCGAACTTACCTGAATCGAGCCATAAGTGTGGCCAATATCATGAAATAAGGTACCTATGCAGAGGCAGAGCGCAATGTAGATCATCAAACGAAGCCAGTAATACCCTAGATCGCGGTGCATGTTAAGAAAGGATCTTTTAGTAAGAACAAGGCATTGAAAAATAAAGCTTGCTTGGCTTCCCTTACTTGTCACAGTTCCTACGTTCTGCATTTTAAAAGTGGCACAAGTTAAATAAAAAGAGAGACATTTACTATATAATTATATATAGGTTCTAATCATCTGACAGTTTTGACAGAATACAAAACTAAATGATTTTCTCCTGTACCTTTTCACATATCTCGGAGACTCGCTGCTGAACTTGTTGACTCTGCTCAGAAGATTGAAATGCCTTGACAAGAACATTAATGGCTTCCGCGGCAGTTGTGCCTCCATAAACAGTTTCCTCACCATCCTAAATTAAGATGTGTTAAAATAGCTCCTTAATCACCAAGTAATGCTGAGATATTGAAGTAGAGTTTCCTAAAATCTAGCTAACATAGTTAAGCGGAACAAACTATTTACGTACAGTGTCAAAATCTTTGTTGATAATTCGGAGGAAGTGATCAGAAGGGTTCCTCATAGCTGGGCATTGGAAGCCATTTAATGCAAAAAACTGCATAAGATAAAGATTTATGAATCAGGTCAGTTAAGCTAGTCTAATAATGCCCGAGGCATTGATCAATAAGTAATTTTACCTCATTTGCTCCCCTGGTCGAACCAAAGTAAACTTGTCTACCTGACGATAAAAGACAAAGATTATGAAAAAGCTCAAAGACTTCAGCACTGGGCTGATGAATGGAGGCTACAATGGTTCTTTTGTCTTGCTAAGCTAATTTTATGATACGGCTCATGACATGGTAAGATGCTGCACTATCCAATCCACTGGTAGGCTCATCGAGAAAAAGAAGACTAGGGCGAGTTAAGATTTCAATGCAGATGCTAACTCTTCTTTTCTGTCCACCACTAAGACCTTTCACAGTCCAACCTCCTATTCTTGTGTTTATGGCATCCTGTAAACCCATATCTATAATAGTTGTCTCAGCTCTTTCTCTCTTCTCAGCTATTGACATGGAATCAGGGAGTTGAAGTTGAGCCGAGAAGTACACAGCTTCCCTTACAGTAAGTGTTGTCATCAACGAATCATCTTGAGTCACATATGCCTAGGTAATTTACAACATTTTTATACTGTCATATAATTTGTATGAGAAAAAAAAAAACTTAACCATATTAGTCTTGTAATCGTTCTGTTTTTTTGGTAATTTTAGTAAACCAAACAAATGAATATCAGCTGGAATGTGATTTCATCTATATAACTTACAGAAGCGCCAAAGGCCAGAGTTTGTTTGCGGCCATTGATTAGGATATCTCCATTTTGCCTTGTGTTTGAGCCTACCCGCCCTGAAATATTTGATCACTGAGCACAAATTGTTCCTGCTTAAATCGTAATAACTAAAAATAATGTGCGCATGTATTGTACCATACCTGCTAATGTATCAAGAAGAGTGGACTTGCCAGAACCAGAAGGACCCATGATGGCTAATGACTGACCAGGTTCCACATACCCGGATAGTGCCTGCAGAATCGGGCGGCGACCACCTTTCTTAGATGGCACTGTGACCCATACGTCCTTCCATGTCATGTAAATCCTAGTACCATCATCCCTCGGCGCACTTCGTACTCGTTCAATGTTTATTACTGCTGATGATCTACTGATATCTGATAGGTTGCTGCTATTCTGTCGTAGTGAGGGTGCATTGGCAAACGGAAAGTTTTGAAGATTCTCTCCTCGATTATGTTGATCATTTGTCACCAACTCCGTCACGAGTGGTTTTGATGGGCTTCCACCAGGACTCCATCTCGGAACCTTGCCTGTATTGTCCATGCTCTCTCTCTCTCTCTCTCTCTCTATATGAGTTTACTGTATTCATATATAAATAGTTTTATACAAAGCAGTGCAGCTGCATGCTTGAATTCGGTATTCATGTAATCATGTTTAAGTTTCAATATTATATGTTAGACCTCAAAGAGCACGTCAACTTGCGCAGTCACCACTCATCCCATTGTAATTTACTCGTTAAACCTGTTAGGACTTGGTACCACTTTTATTTGACTATGAACAATGCTTACAATAAACTTTTTCTTTTTTAGCTAATCAATCAATGGTCAATTATTTTACTACTTCTTCTTTTTTTTCTTTTGTTGATTTTTACTACTTCGTCAATTATTTTCTTCAACCTTAACTTTTCTTCCCATTTTATATTTGTTTCAGTTCCATTCAGCAAATGGGCTGCGGGTAAAAGTCAAAAGCCATATGTGTGGAACTTAGGTAAGCAGACAAAACAATACAGCCAATCTGTGTCTTGCAACTTCTTTTTTCAAATAATTAAGTTTACGTGTCTTACAAATAAGACAAAGACCTAAAACAACATGAAATAAATAAGTACTCCCTTTGTGTCAAAATACTTTTCTTATTTGTTGGACACGTTTGCTAACACATACTTTTAATCGTTAATATCTTTATTTTCGTATTATTATTAAATATAAAAACTTCATTGTATTAAAGTACTTATAAATACGAATCAAACAAAATGTCTCATGACTATATTTTATCTTATAAATTATGCGTAAATTAGTATTCAGCTACTTAGAATGAACAGTGTAAAAAGTCAAAACCAGAAAATTTTTTTTGAGCAGGGAGTAGTTATTAGTTGATTCTCATCGCACTCCTGTGTTGCAACTTAAAAAGGTATACGATTAGAGAAAAAGACAATTTGGCTGGCTATCTTTTTTGTTTTTGGCACTTGGATGACTGACAATAATTTTTGACATTTTGTCTGGCTGCATTAAAATTTTTAAGCACTTAAGGGACTTCCGTCAAAACGTTAGTAACGCCGTCTAAATGTCAGAGGTAAATGTGACTTTTCAACATGTGATTCACGTTATATAATTACCCTCTCAATCTATATCTGCTAATCCCTAATTTTCCCCCAAAATCCCTAAATACTTAAATCCCTAATTTCAATTGGCGATGGTGGAGGTTGTTGGTGTGAAGGGGGAGGGTGGGAGAGGTGGGTGGTTGCAGGTGGGAGAGGCGCGTTGGTTTGAATGAACGGAGCCGCGAATTGGGTTGGTGAACGGAGGAGGTTGCGAGTGTGGCAGTGTGGTGTTGTTGTTGGTGAAGTTCGAAAGGGACATGGGTGCTGGGAGAGGAGGAGGTGGGAGAAGGGAGACATAGGTGGAAGGTGACTGTTGGGTGGCGCTAGTTGTTGGTCGAGAGGAATTAAGGTGGAGATGAACAGAGGAGGGAGGAAATGCGGTGGTGGTGTGTGCAGGTGTGGTGGAAAGAGAATGGTGGAGACGTGGGGGGAGTCTTTCTCGACACGTCAAGCTGACCTTTTTGAACCAGGCTCTGTGCCACCGGTCACTGAATGGGTGATCAGTATCAATGAAAAACTTGAACAAGCCCGGGAAGAAGATATGAATGGTTCCTGGGGGCAGGTGTCCATCTACAGAGTCCCACAGTATTTAAAGGGAGGTAATAACAAAGCTTATATTCCACAAATTGTGTCACTGGGGCCATATCACCATGGCAAGAAGCGTCATAGGAATATGGAACGCCACAAGTAGAGGTCTTTGCAGATTAGAGAAGTAAGAGCACAGCAAATATGGCCCCAGTACAACGACATTTTTAACCCCACACAATAACACAATGCTTTCCGAGGATTAGAACCTTGCTATGGGAATCCATGGAACCAATAACGAACTCCGTTGCGTTCGCTGCGCCTTCTGATGGCCACGTTGCCAGGTCAAATTATGAACTGAGACTCTGAGAGCCATTGACAGTAGCAACCTAAGTTTAATCCATGATCAAGTTCGTAAAGTCTAATACTGGCTTTAACTAATGTTTTTCCACATTTTAGGACTTGACAAGGAATACAATAAGATTGTACGATTCATAATTTCAACAAATTTAATGCACAGCCAGGGGTTTCTAGATCAAATTTTTTTTTTCCCATCACGTTTCATTTTTGAATTACCATTCGTTTTCTACGTTTATCTGCTAATTCATTTCAGCTTCACAAAAGCATTGATGTGTCACTTGAACATTGGTCTTTTTGGCATAACTCACAAAATAACCACACGTATCATATTCTATGAATCAATGATGACTTTTAATAAGGACTGTAGGAGGGACAAGGACCATCATTACATGCTTATATTGTAAAACAAGTTCTTTGTGTATATAGAGAGTTGCTAATCTACCCTCAATTTACGAGTTTTACAAAATAAAACAGAGGACGAAGAACAGAGGACGAAGGGGATGGTCGGAAGTGATGGGTTGGACGGTGGAGATGGTGGAGGTTGTTGGTGTGAAGGGGGAGGGTGGGCGGTAGTGAACGACGGAGATGGAATGGGTGGAATTGAGCAGGCGGGATGGTAAGAGGAATGGGGAGAAGGGAGAAGGGATGAGGGATGGGTGGAGTAATTGTCATTTTCATTGCCATTAATCAGTCAAAATACATGGGAACATATTATCGGAAATACCCCTGCCAATTTCATGTTTTGGGGTTAAATTCTAACGGTGCTTGACGGAAACCCCTCAAATGCTTAAAAATTTTAATGCAGCCAGACAAAATGTCAAAAATTATTGTCAACCATCCAAGTGTCAAAAACAAAAAAGATAGCCAGCCAAATTGCCTTTTTCTCATACGATTATATTATGTTCTTACTGTACAGTATAATTGTAAAATATTATATTTATTTATTTACAAAATAATCTATTTTACACAAAATTCCTCATCTCAGGTAAATTCTGGATTTAATGTAAGAACGTCCGCTGTTCTAAATTTAACAGTTTGTTTATATCATTTTTTTATTTAAATATTTACTAGTAATATACAATTTTTAGGAACTTTATTATTAAAACTCGCGTTTCCTTTACCTCAATAAATAATTAAATACCCAGATGTATTTCAATTAACTGTTTTAAACATGTGTTAAATTTTTTTGAAAGATTATGTATATCGAAAAAGATTATGTATCAAAACACATTTATTTAATATATTATTAGAGAAAAATTACCTGAAATATATTTCAGTTTTTTTATTCTCTAAATTAATTATATATAGCCAAAAACCCGTGCTATGCACGGATTTTTTTTTAGTCTTAAATAATTTTTTTCTTTAATTTGAATTAATTTTTTAAGACATGATTTTTGTAGGTTTAAATTTTTGAATAACATGATTAAATAATAATTACATATATGTTATCCGTGATATTTCTAGAAATGAAATATTCTAGTTAGAAAGCATCTAAAAAGGTACACAATTAATTTTTAGTAATTAAATATAGAATTTAATGTGTTTAATTGAAAAAAGAATTTGGTTAGTTATTACAGATAACATGTTTTACATGACAAAAGAAATTTATAATATGTTTTAATTGAAAAGAAAATTGATAAATTATTAAAGATAACATATGTTACATGAAAAAAGAAATTGAGCAATTGTTAATAATTAAGAAAAGATAATTAAATAATAAATATAAATTGTTAAATAAGGATAATTAAATATTAACTAAAAATTATCAAATAAGGATTATAAAAAATTGAATAAGGATAATTAAATAAAAATAACAAATATTGTATTGATCAACCAAATTGTTAATGTTTCGTCTAGTATAGATTTTTAGTAGTTGAAATTATATCACTCATTCATTTTGGACAATCGTAACAAAATTGTTTCAGAGAGAGCCATCTTATATAAACAATTAGAGAGAATCACTAATTTTATGATTATATTTTTATTTTTTCGTTGTATAAAAAAAGACTATTTTCGTTCTATAATAAAAAAAAGATCAATTTTTTGATTTTGTAATAGAACCAAATGCCGATGTGGGACCGTTGCTGATGTGTTATTGCTGCACGTCGTGATAGTGTCACGCCATCAATGATGACATCACTGATGATGTGGCACTACCACGTCAGCAATGATAATGTGACAGATGACATTCGAAAATATTAGATAGTTATCTCCGATTATCTATATAACAAGTTCTCTCTAGCTAAAAGGAACTCTACTTAATGTATCTACGTATTTAAAAATATCTTTTCTAATTCACGGGAAAAAAATGTTTGACTTAATGAAAATATTACAGAACACATCACACATGCACAGCAGTACAGAACATATTTTTAAATTGAATTCAGTTTTTATACTCCTATACTCAAGAAAATTAAGCATTGCCGCAACGCGTTGAGTTTATTAAAGTACTAATAACGTACCAACTAATCTAACTTAAATTAATTGTGACATGAATTAGCACGAAACAACGGGCGGCTTAACTCAAAATCACGAGACTAAAATTATGTAGTTTGCATATTATATTAGCACTAATATATTCATACAATTGTATTTTAAATTGTCGAAGAACCTATATACTATATCCACAGGTAAAAACACCAAAGAAAGTTAGCCGCCAGTTTGCTTCGAAACTGCAGGCTGCAAGTTTCAAATTATTCCACACGTCTCAGATTAGTTAATTGAATATTTTGTAACTGCCTAATTTCATAAGAGAAAAACTGAATTTTGAATTCGTCTCATATATGTTACCTAGCTAAGCTTAGAGCAATTTTTATAGTAAAATTTTGACGATATATTTATAATCTATACATGCAGAAATCAGTTATTTTATTAAAATTTATTTCATATTTTGTAGTCTACATTTTTCAACCTTAGCAGATAATTTAAGTTGAAATCAATGAAAATCCATTCTAATATAAATTTCGAAAATCGCTCAAATTAAAATAATGTAGATAGTCAAGATTGATCTCTTATCTCTCTTTTTTAAATATACACACATATAAAATAAAAATATTTAATTGGAAGAGTTATGTAAAAATCACTATTTTACTAAAAATTTTAGAGATTATATATATTTTATAATCAAAATATTTATAAATATATTGTTTATTAAATATATTTTCTGAAATCAAGATTTAATTGAAAATCCCGTGATAATCTATATTTAGCAAACAAAACATGTTTTTTTGAATAATACATTTTGTAGTATATTTTTATAAAACATTTATAATTTTGAGTATTTTCAATGAGATTATATATATATATATATATATATATATATATATATATATATGATTTCCAACGCAATAGTGGTATTCAGAGAATTTAATTTCTTCATGTATACATTCAAATAATTGAATATATATTTTTCTTTATTCATGATTATGTAAATCTATTCTATAAATTATTTTATTAATTTTGTGTACGAAATATTTTACTTTATAATTTTATTCGCTCTACTTTTCATTCTAAAACTGTTTATACATGTTCCACATTGCATTTTACTAGTATTATTCTGAATCATATTTTGCAAAAATAAATATTCTATAATTCCTTTCAATATTATTTATATTACCATTTTATATACAACCCTATTATTGAAAGTTGTCCCATTGTGTGAAGGACAGATTGTTTGTGGAGGGGCAGATGTTAATTCATTAGTACGAGGTCTTTTGGTATGTGCACAAAAGTAAATCCATACAATCTTGGTCCAAAGCGGACAACTTTTACATATAAAGGATGCAGATTCGTCAAGTGTCGAACCCAATGTGTAAATGAGAGATTGTTGGGAGTTGTTCCACATCGTTTGTGGAAAAGGTATATAGCTAGTTAACTCCTTTATTTAGTATAAGGCCTTTTGGGCTATGCCCAAAAACAAATTCGTGCGAACTCGACCAAAAACAGACAATATCATAATAATGTGAAGTTGGTCAGTTTATCAAGTCTAATAATTGGTAGTGTCTAAGACTGGGACCGAACCAAAGATGGTTCCAGTTCGAATGCGAGTGTCTGCGGGGATTGCCTTTAGCAGTCGGTGCGCAGGGCTGGTTGGGAGCTGGAGCCACTTCCCTGATGAGCCCAAGGCAAGGCAAAATCAGTTGAATGTCCCAACAAGAGCATACGCAACCCCCAAATAAAGTTGCAAAAGACCTGAAAAGCGTTGCGTAAGGCCTTAAGCAACACCAACACCAGAGGGGCATTGCCAATATTGACGTTGCGTAAGACCCCTAATGCAACGCTTTTCCAAGCTAATGCAATGCCACGAAAGTATTGCACAACTGACCTTATGCAATACCAAAAGCACACAAAGGCAACACCACAATGTGTTGCATAAGATTTCAGGCTCCACCATGGTGCCACGTCAGCAGTGGGGCCCAACATGGTGCCACGTCAGCAGTGGGGTCCACCATTGTACCACGTTAGTAGTGGGGCCCACTAGGGGTGCCACGTCAGTAGTGGGGCCCACAGGATGCCACATCAGCAGTGGAACCCACATGGTGCCACGTCAGCAGTGAAGACCGCTATCTAATGCAACACCTGTTTGATCTAATGCAACATCATTTTTTTTTGCAACATCAGAAGTATTTTTAGCAACACTAAATATACCATAATGCAACATCATATATAGTCAAATGCAACACTTTTTTACAAAAAATTTGAAATGTCTGCTTTGTTTATACATAAAACCATCCTGTCCAAACCAAGACAACAATAACTAAAGGTTCAAAAACCAACCACAAGGCAATGATGCAGCCTAACAAAAATACTTAAAAGTTCTACAAATTCTTACCAACATGTACTAATACCAAGCACATGCACTAATTCTAAGTTCAGACTATGCCAATTCAAACTTCAAAAGTACGAAACTCTCCAATATCCAAAAAGTTGAGTGCTATACATTTGGCTAGCTCCTCTACATGAAGTAACCAAGAGAGGTCTTCTTTCTCGATGTACCTTCACCATACAAGTCATTCCTCTGGAGAAACTCGCTCATGCTCGCTCATATTTGCAATCTCAGATGACATTTGCACATACCTAACTGCAATTAATACATAATTGTTATCAAGATAGCCAATGTAAATTACATAACATGCTTATTGTTTATTTGTTAAACACAAACCAAAATCAAGCATGTATGAATGTAAAATCAATAGCTAAAGAACAATATACAGTAGGATCGTTCTCAAACTGCGATGCCAAATGCATTAAACATAACTACAAGCTACTTGATAACGTGTATTTTATACACGTTTTGTCTTTTATTCTCTTACATTTTTGTTAGTTCCGAATGTTATTTTATCGATATTAATTATGTTTTTCATCTTTCAGTGCCTCATGCTTAATTGTTGAAAAGATGGATTATTTTGGGTTTGAAAGCAAAGATTATTCAAGAGGAAGTTAGAAGATGCAAGCTAGCGATGCCGGGAGGCGTTTAATGCATTATATTGAAGATTTTATCTTGTACGGGCTACTGTACGGCCGTTCAACATGCCGTTCAAAGGAGTAGATTTTCTGTACGGGCAGCTGTACGGTCGTTCAACAGGCCGTACAGAACCTGCTGTGTATTAAAAGAAGGCTCATTACACATCTTAACCTACATCTAACTTCATCTTCATCTTAGCTCTAGAGAAACATCAATTACTCATAATCTAGCATTGATTATGAGTAACTAACTCCATATTTGGCTTAAGGAAGGAATTCTTGTACCAAATCCATTTCAATTTAAGTAAGATCTATTTCACTCTATCTTGAATTCTTGAGTTGTATTGTTTATGATTTTGCTTGGAGAATTGTAAGTTGCTTCAATTTGCTCTTCTTGTAATATCAATTGCTAATTGTTTGTGTTAATCCGTAATTGTTAGTGCATTCATTATAGTAGCACAAGGTTTAGTTCACCTAAATCCTCAAGATTCAAGTGCAAATACCTAGGTTGAGCTTCTCATCCTTGGGTTTGTCCTAACCTCTCTTTGTTTAATTCCTTGACTTTGTTAAATTGATAGTGCTTCATTATTGGTTGCTAGTGTCAAGAGAGTTAATTTATGTGCTTCACTAAATTAGTGTTTATAGAAGAGAAATAAGTGATTGTGTGCTTCACCAATTATCTTGGTTAGGTAGAGTTGGATATATGATGAGTGGATATTTTATTCACTTAAAACGTTTCCATTTGGCTTAAAATGAATGTTTGTACTTGAGTTGTGGTATTTTTGATCTCTTTTAAGGGTATTGTGCAGGAATATCAATTACAGGTGTTAAAGGAATGAAGCGGAGCAATCGGAGCGCAAATCGGATGAAGGAAAAGGGAAAAATTCAGTTGCTGAACAGAAGGCACGGCACCGCAGCGCCGTGTTAGAGCTTGTGGATGGCGCGGCAGCGCCGGGGGCATAGATATGGCAAGGCAGCGCCGTTTTCATGCACAGAAGTGGCGTGGCAGCGCCGGTTGTTCTGACGAGAAATTCCTGAATTACTGAATTTTCGAGATAAAGAAAAAAATAAAATTCCTTTCGAACTACTTGCACCTGGAGGCCTATATAAAGGAAGAAAAACCCTAGAATAAAGAGGGCTGACCACGTATTTTATTTACGAAGTTTTGAAGCACAAAGAAGGGAGGAAGAAGATAGTTTTTAATTTATTCTTGTATTCTTCCTAGTTTGTGGATGCTTGGTTTGGGTGTATTCTTTAGAACCCTTGATATTTATTTAAATCATTATTCGTTTTCTTCTATCATGTTTACATTAGAACCCATGGTGACGATTAGTTTGATTATGAACTAACTCGTTGTCATGGGGTTTTAGCGGATTTAATCATGAAGTTTATTTGTTAAATCTTCTCGATGCCTATAGTGTGATTGATGTGATATCCTATCATGGTTGATTTAATTCGTTATAGGAGAGTAGCTAACTCCTGTAATTGTGTGTTAATTCTTATTGAAGCGAAAGTGAATATAGGAGTTTAGAACTTGCCATGCTAGCATAGGTTTATGCGTGAGAATATCATTCATAATTAAGTGTCGTAACTATAACCGTTTTATGACGACTATGTGATCAATTGAATGCTTGTACTTCAACCATTATGTTTCAATCTTTATAGACATATGGTGATTAGGCATAATTACGACTATCTTTATTGTGGATGTTATTTAGGATGGTATTTGTGTAACGAAGGTTGGCTTATATCAGTTTTGTGTATTCGATCAGGTATTAACAAATCACATGAAAAGGCTAGAGAAGTGGAGACTATAGATGGATTGTTTAATGAAGTTAAAATCCCATGTTTATTTTGCATAAGTAATTCGACATAATTCTTAGTCAAGTAGTTGATAATTAGTTATAAATCTTAGAGTAAGTGTAGTGATAAACAAAAATCCAATTGTTAATTTGTCTTAGCATCGAATAATAATCATACATTGGTGAGTGAATTAACTAGACAATACAACGAGTCCCTGTAGGAACGAATCTTATTTGCTATCTATATTACTTGAGATCACGTGCACTTGCGTGTTGAGTTTGGTCATAACAAGTTTTTGGCGCCGCTGCCGGGGACGCGGTTTTGTTTGTTTAGTTTCAGTATTTGCCATCAGTGGTCATTAAAGTTCGGTGACTAGGACGTTCTCACCAAATTTCTTGTTGGTGAATTTCAAGTACTTTTTGAGAGTGTATGCGTACACGAGCTCAAGCACGTAGAGAAGAACTAGCAAGAAGAAAAATTGATTTTGAGAACATCGGGTTAGAAGACGATCTTGAATCAATAGAAGAAATGGCAGATCAAGCACAACCAGCGAAGGCTTTGAGTGAATTCTCTCAGCCAAAAGTGGAGGATATTCATACCAGTATTGTTCGCCCAGCTATTGGGGCTAATAATTTCGAGCTTAAGCCAAACATCATTCAGATGATTCAGAATACAGTACAGTTTGGGGGTAGTCCCGCTGAAGATCCCAATGCTCATATTAGGGACTTCCTTGAGATCTGTGACACCTTCAAATTCAACGGAGTTACAGATGACGCAATCAGATTGAGACTATTTCCCTTCTCTCTTAGGGATAAAGCCAAGAGTTGGTTACATTCTATGCCATCAGGCTCTATTAAAACATGGGCAGACTGTGCTCAAAAGTTCTTGACGAAGTATTTCTCCATGGCAAAGATAGCAACTTATCGGAATTCTATTTCTCAGTTCGCTCAGCAACCCCAGGAATCTTTGGGGGAAGCTTGGGAAAGGTACAAGGAGATATTAGCATGTTGTCCTCATCATGGGATGCCGGATTGGATGATATTCAGCAATTTCTACAACGGGTTGGGAACTCAGTCCAGGCCTATGTTAGATGCAGCTTCTGGAGGTGCGCTATGGGCAAAAAGCTATGAGGATGCCTATAATCTTATTGAAATGATGGCGGCCAATGAGTTTCAGAATCCTACTCAACGCTTGCCACCTGCTAAAGTGGCCGGAGTTCTGGACTTGGATGCAGCTACTGCTATTGCTGCTCAACTCAAGGCGTTGACAATGAAGGTAGATTCCCTTTCTAATCATGGGACTAACCAGGTTGCTATGGTGTGTGAATTGTGTGCAGGGGCTCATGACACGAGTCTGTGTGCTATCTCATCTGAATTCGCACAATTTGTCAGTAATTTTCAAAGAGCTCAGCAACCAGTGCCTAATGTTTATCATCCCAACAATCGGAATCATCCTAATTTCAGTTGGAGCAACAATCAGGGTGGTGTTCAGCAACCCCAAAATCAGCAGTTCAATGCAAGACCATATAATCAGAACTATCAGCCACCACCTTATGCTCCAAGGCAACCATTCAATCCACCTGGATTTCAACCATCTCAAGGGAATTCATTGAATCAGTCTGAGAAGTCTGAATTGGAAGAGCTTCGAATGATGTACAAGAGTCAGGCAGTGTCATTGAAAACTTTAGAGAATCAAATTGGCCAACTTGCCAATGCATTGTTGAACTGTCAACCAGGAACGCTTCCGAGTGACACAGAGATGAATCCAGGAAAGAAGGATGACAAGGAACAGGTCCAGGCAGTAACATTACGATCAGGAAGAATTCTACAAGGTCAGAACAATGAAAAATCAACCGAGGAAAAAAATGAAAAATCTGAACAGACTGCACGGCGCGGCAGCGCCGTTTCCCAGTATAATACTGGCGCGGCAGCGCCGCAACTTCTGGAAGAAAAAGTTGATTTTGATGCTAGGGTTGAGTCTGGTCCTAAATTGCTACCTAATGCTACTCCCTCGACTCCTATAACTTGTTAGAATGATAATGCTCAGAAAGAAGTAGAAGATAAGGTGTTTCCACCTCCTCCATACCCAAAACGAATTCAAAGGCAAAGGTTCGACAAGCAATTTGCTAAGTTCTTGGATGTCTTCAAGAAGCTTCAGATTAATATACCATTTGCGGAGGCTCTTGAGCAAATGCCGAGCTATGCGAAGTTTATGAAGGGCATTCTCTCGAAGAAATTGAAACTTGAGGAGCTAGAGACCGTTGCCTTGACGGAGGAATGTAGTGTCATCTTGCAACAAAAGTTGCCACCTAAGTTAAAGGACCCCGGAAGCTTTACCATTCCATGTACTATTGGAGATCTCTCATTCAGCAAATGCTTGTGTGATTTGGGTGCAAGTATTAATCTCATGCCCTTGTCTGTTTTCAAGCAACTTGGTCTGCCGGAGCCAAAGCCAACTAACATCTCCTTGCAGTTGGCTGATAGGACGATCACGTATCCGAGGGGTATAGTATAGGACGTCTTGGTGAAGGTTGATAAGCTCATCTTTCCTGCCGATTTTGTGATTCTAGATTTTGAAGAAGATAAGAAGATTCCCATAATCTTGGGAAGGCCTTTTCTAGCTACGGGTCGTACTTTGATCGATATGCAAAAAGGAGAGCTTACAATGAGGGTGCAAGATCAGAAAGTCACCTTTAGTGTGTTCAAGGCCATGAAGTTTCCGATAGAGGATGAGGAGTGTTTCAGTGTGGAGATAGTTGATACGGGTCAGGCAGAAGAGTTTGATCATTTGTTGAGCAAAAAGTTAGACGTGCACAAGCTCGAGCATCACATCAGTGATTCCATTGATAATTCTTCCATTCAAGATCTCTCGAAGGTGAAGCTTGGGAAGCTGCCACCACACTTGAAGTATGTCCTTGTGGATGATGAACTTGTGATTTTTGAAGTATGCCAAGATATCGTGTTAAGAAGGTGGATGACCGATGATGAAGTAGAAGAGAGTGTTGTTCAGCCGTCCGAATCGAATAAGCACCTTAGAGGTGTGAGGAAGAAAAAGAAGGCGAAGAAGTCGACGGGTGGAAAAATCAAGTTGAAGAGTGAAAGAAAAGTTGTGTTGGGAGGAAACAAACATGTCAACGTGTGCATGAATGGTCTTTCGGTTGAGGACGGTTCGGTTATTCTTTTGAAACCGCCGTGAGTTGAGGAAGTGACGTCTGGCTAAATGACGTTAATGAGAGCGCTTCGTGGGAGGCAACCCATGTGTTCGTTGAGTAGGTATGTTTTCTGCTTTCCCTCGTATTTACTTCCATTCAATGCGGACATTGAATTTTTCAAGTTTGGGGGTGGTTTGGGGGATAATGTAAGAACCCTAATTTTTGCAATATTTTCTTTTATTTAATATCATGTGGCATTGTCAATTTGGAACCTTTCTAGTCATCCCTGTTGATTAATAGAATTGATTGTCTGAGAAACTATGTTGTTGCATTCACTATGTAAGATAAAAGAGAAGATTGTTGAGGGCAAGAGTCTTATTGTTAGTAAGATTTATAAAACTTGGGATTTGAGAATGATTAGAGTATTAAAAGATTTATTAAGGATTATGACGAGGAATTATGGACATTCGAGGAATTTACACAATTAAGTACTTAAGGAATTATAGGGGAAATCTCTACGCAACAAAATATTAGTACGAGAGATTAATTAAGATACGATACGAATTAAAGATTAAATGTCAAGCATTGATGGAAGAATAATGATACAAGGAGTAGTATTGCATGCAAGTCCCATGCAACCAAGTAGTTAGGAGGAAGCAACCTAGTTAAACCAAATGGAAGAGGAATAGTAACTAGTTACATTGCTTTTACCAAGGAGGAGACAAGTAGTACATGAGGCCATACCTATGTTAGTACCTTGCTTATACATACAACATTATGTATCACCCAACCATCACTTTATCAATTATTTCAAACAAACAACAAAAATCAAAAACCAAAAACACTCCCCCCCCTTGGAAGAGTGCTCTCGGCCAAGAACAAAAAAGGAGAAGAAAATTTCTTCTTCCCCCATTTCTCATCACTCATAAATCAAGGCATAAATACTAGGCCCTCTCCATCATCTAAGCAAGGTATATTAAGAGTTTCAAGCCCTTTCATCCATTCAATTTCAAGTTATAAATTGTTAAAGATATTGTGAATAGTAACCATGTTTATTTTTTCTTTTAGATCTTGGATTATAAGGGTTGTAGGAGATCATTCAAGGTGTTCTTGAGTTTTGTAATGCTTACCCAAGGCTCCTAGGTGCTCAAGAAGGTATAAAAATCATAAACCCTTTTGGCCATGTAGTGTTTATGATGTTTGGTGATAGATCCATGTGTTATAGTGTTAATCTTGGTTGTATAAGTAATGGATGACATGGATCTTGAGTTTTGATGTTGTGATTGTGATTTTTATGATTGTGGATAGTATATGTGTCTCCATGAATGTTCTAAAGCATGAACTAAGTGAATTAGGTATTGGTTGTGTTGTGGAATTGAGAAAATTGGTTGATCTAAGTGATACATGCTTGCTGAGTTTTTCCAGAAACATTGACCTGTCTTGTAACATGGTTTTGAACCCCAAAATCTTGTCCCCTGAGGTCCTACCATATATTGTTGGAAAGATATTTGAATGTAGTTTCTGGAAATGTAAGGTTCATGACTAGGTGATGTATAGATTTTAAGTTATGGCCAGAGAAGTAAATTGTGTTTCTGGATTCTGGACTGCACTAAGTGACCCCCTTGTGAACCTTGTTTAAACCCCTAAATATATATGTGGGATCATGGAAAAATTTGAGAAGTTAGGGAATGCAGTGGTGAAGACTACCCAAAAAGAATTGGATTAAAATATGAATTTTTGAATTTTATAAAAATGCTAGAGTAAATTTCGCGCAAGGGAAAAAGTCGTTAGTGGAGCATAATTCTAGGGGTAATGGTTATGATTCGAATGTGGTAACTAAATTAAGTCGAATAAGTGACGAGCGTAATCGAGTGATGACATGAACCTATACTGGGGCTAGAGTGTCATAAGACGAAGTCATTAAGTTAATTTCGTATCCCCTAAAACCCCGTAATTAAAGAGATATTGTTAAGGTACTAACGAGCGGTTATTGCTTATGTATAGATCGTTCCACTCCGCACGCTCGACCACCCCAACCAAACCAAGGCAAGTTTACTTTTCAAAACTTATACATATACAAGGACTTTCACTGTTGTGTTTGTAGTTTTCAATTATATCAAATGTTATGTTTATCGAAGTATTGATGCAATTGAGATTGTATAAGTACATTTATGTTTGTACCCCTTGAACTTAGATTGAAATGTTTTCCTCGGACAACGACTCTAGCAATAGAGGTCGTAGCGGTCCGTATATACTATTGACCGGAGAGCGGTATATTATTATATCGTATCTAGATTGCGAAAACCCCAAGGGTCATTCGGGGAGTATCGTATACTCAAGTAATTATGTTCATATCTTCGTAAATACTCGAAACCCTATCTTGGATTAAAAGTTTATTGTATCGAATAATTATTTTATTAATTATTAATATTAAATCTTAAAATATTATTTATTAATTATCGTTCATTATTTTAAAGACGAAGTCAATCCAAGATACATTTAATACTTTCAAACTCGAACTCTTTCGAACTCAAAACATTTTCGAAAACCCCCGGTCAGGTTCTACTTCTTGTATGATTTCAAGAATCATCGGTCGACTGATGTCGGACCTCAATTACTCTGTTTTCAATCAAAATCAAGTTTTTGAAAGAAAAAGAAAAAGGGACTCTGGCAGGTGTGGGAACCGTTGACGAACGATTCCCGGGATGTGTAAGCGGCCGTGAGCCAGACGGTCCATCAATTATTATTCCGGCCCAGGTGTTGCCGAAGGATGATTACGGATGTAGTTTTCATCGAGGGTGATTACGGATGTAGTTTTCACCCGGGGATAGTTACGGATGTAGTTTCTATCCTTCTACCGGTAGAGAAGACCCGCGGATTATTGGACTTGGATGGGGCGACTGATCATCGTCAATCCTTGTCAGGTTTTATGTTTTCTTTAAGTCCCATTCCTCCATTTTGGAAAAATGCTTTGACACTGCTTCTTAGGCTTTTGTGCCAAGTTGCTGATAGTGCTCTATTTTGATGAGAAAGATGTTGACTCTATGCAGTATCTAGAACTGCAAGTGTATTTTGAAAACGAGGGCACATATTGTTGCACCTTCGGAATTTATCAACAATGACAAGTGATTTTATATCTGATTGATACAAACAAGTTTAATAACTGCTAATCATATGAAATGTTATATTGCTTACCTTATACATATATTTCTTGCTGAGCTATAGTTGCTCACTCTTGCTTGTTTTCAAATTTACAAACACAACAGCTAAGCGAAATGGCAAGACCCAGACAGACTGCTCGAAAGCAGGTGACTAGACCCGAGCCAGCAGTTGAGATTCCACCGATAGGCCCCATTAGCCGGATTGGCTGGCAGCTTTTGTTAGTTCATTTTATTTATCAGTATGACCTGTGCAAGGCAGTGTATCGTAACAAACTTTCAAGCCGCCAACTTCGCTTCATATCGAAGTGTTGCTGGTAGCATAAATACTATTTAATTCGGTATGTAATAACTCTGATACTTTTATTTCTGCTTAATCAATGTGGTGACGTTTTTGAGGCTCTAACCTGTGTGTGTGTGTGCGGTGTGAGTTATTGTGGGGTTGATGGTTGTTTTATATATATTATGTGCAAGAACAGGTATGTTATTAATGGAAAATGGACCGTGAGCGCCTAGATCTCCGACCCCGGATCTGGGCGCGTCACAGATAAGCAGTGTATAGTAGTATTTGTGTGTTATTGTGTTTCATGTAGATTACATATATTTTGCATAGTAGTGATAGTTCATGCATATATGTTCGTATTATTTATGTTGTTTCATATAGGACATTCTGTTTATTGTGATATTTATGTTCATATAGTTGCATTTTCATGGCATGACATGCATTTTCATGATCCCGTAGAACTTGCTAATTCTGACTGGTAGGTAGGTGTCTAATTGAGTGTGGTAATGATGAATAGAGGGTTGATTTATAGTGCCTATGAAATTGACTTGCATGTTTCAGAAACAAAACTTTTACACAGACTCATTGGGTGCTTTTGGGCTAGGTTAGGGTCATGCTTGTTGGATGTTTAGAGATTTAATCGTTTGATTATATTTAGAATTTTCGTTATTCCCTTCATAGCGTAGGAGCACTAAAGTCTAAGTTTGGGGGAAAACAGGGATTTCATGCTAGTTGTAAATATTTGTTAATAATGGCTAGGTGTCAAATGGCTAGTAGCCAGCTCATATTTATATGAGTAGTCTAGGGTTGGAAATGAGAAAGACTCATTCTAGATCAAAAAAAAGAAAAAAAAACAGAAAAGAAAAAAAAGGTAAAAAAACAGAAAAAAAAAATCAAAAGTGTCAATTGTGAAATGCAAAATTAACCAGAGTGAGCTCTTTAATACTCGAGTAATTAAGTTTGAGGGGACTTAGTCCTAGTGACCTAAGGCTTTTATAGTCTGGGATCCACTGACCCAACACTCGTTACATGGGTATTATTGTATAAGCCTTTTGGGGTCTCATTCATTGCACGGTTAAATAAGCATGCGTATTGTATATAGTATTATGTGTCATAGTAATAAAGCATGAGTTTCTGTCAACCTTGGACAAGGGTGGAGGTGTTCCTAGGCTATGAAGTGTCTACAGTCTATTCTAGTTATAAACCTATGATTGTCCTGACTGAAAGCATGTATGATTTTTGACCTAGTTTTGAGAGTATTTCTGATGAGCATCGCACACACGCACGTTTCTGTTCATGTATTGTTAGTATACGGGGACTTAGTCGAGCTCTATTTGGATTTGTTGCATTCTTTGAGATATTTGCTTGTTAGTTGGTTTTGGTGAGTTTAAAGGGGATCCTTGCATTTTTCATGTAGTTGCATACATATAGTTAGTTGCATTGTTAGTTGCATTATAGATCGGATTTTGTGGGTACATTCGCTATAGGCCCTCACGAGACCTTACTCGTCCACTAGGGCTGCCTAGGGGTTTAAAGGGCTTGTTGCATATGCCAAATGCAACCGTGATCACCTACGGAAGTGGTAATAGTTAGTTGTAAATAATTTGTCTGTTCATGCTTGAGGACAAGCATCGGTTTAAGTTTGGGGGTGTGATGAGTGGATATTTTATTCACTTAAAACGTTTCCATTTGGCTTAAAACGAATGTTTGTACTCGAGTTGTGGTATTTTTGATCTCTTTTAAGGGTATTGTGCAGGAATATCAATTACAGGTGTTAAAGGAATGAAGCGGAGCAATCGGAGCACAAATCGGAGTCAAAATGAAGAAAAAGGGAAAAATTCAGTTGCTGAACAGAAGGCACGGCGCCGCAGCGCCGTGTTAGAGCTTGTGGATGGCGCGGCAGCGCCGGGGGTATAGATATGGCAAGGCAGCGCCGGTTGTTCTGACGAGAAATTCCTGAATTACTGAATTTTCGAGATAAAGAAAAGAATAAAATTCCTTTCGAACTACTTGCACCTGGAGGCCTATATAAAGGAAGAAAAACCCTAGAATAAAGAGGGCTGACCACGTATTTTATTTACGAAGTTTTGAAGCACAAAGAAGGGAGGAAGAAGATAGTTTTTAATTTATTCTTGTATTCTTCCTAGTTTGTGGATGCTTGGTTTGGGTGTATTCTTTAGAACCCTTGATATTTATTTAAATCATTATTCGTTTTCTTCTATCATGTTTACATTGGAACCCATGGTGACGATTAGTTTAATTTATGAACTAACTCGTTGTCATGGGGTTTTAGCGGATTTATTCATGAAGTTTATGTGTTAAATCTTCTCGATGCCTATAGTGTGATTGATGTGATATCCTATCATGGTTGATTTAATTCGTTATAGGAGAGTAGCTAACTCCTGTAATTGTGTGTTACTCCCTCCGTCCCAATGGATTCTTTACAGTTACTATTTTGGGACGTCCCACCCATTTCTTTACATACCAAAAATAGTAACTTTTAACAATAAAATACATTATTACATCTATTACTTCACTCTACTTTTTCAACACTTTACACTATTACACCCACTACTCCACTACTTTACTCTACTTTTTCAACACTGTACACTATTAAACCCACTACTTTACTTATTTTAACAATAAAATCATTATTACACCCACTACTACACTATTACACCCATTATTTAAATTATATTCCTTGGTCTCTGTGTCCCAGCCGTCTGTAAAGAACCGGCTGGGACGGAGGGAGTAATTCTTATTGAAGCGAAAGTGAATATAGGAGTTTAGAACTTGCCATGCTAGCATAGGTTTATGCGTGAGAATATCATTCATAATTAAGTGTCGTAACTCTAACCGTTTTATGACGACTATGTGATCAATTGAATGCTTGTACTTCAACCATTATGTTTCAATCTTTATAGACATATGGAGATTAGGCATAATTGGGAGACTAAGTGATTTCTATCTTTATTGTGGATGTTATTTAGGATGGTATTTGTGCAACGAAGGTTGGCTTATATCAGTTTTGTGTATTCGATCAGGTATTAACAAATCACATGAAAAGGCTAGAGAAGTGGAAACTATAGATGGATTGTTTAATGAAGTTAAAATCCCATGTTTATTTTGCATAAGTAATTCGACATAATTCTTAGTCAAGTAGTTGATAATTAGTTATAAATCTTAGCGTAAGTGTAGTGATAAACAAAAATCCAATTGTTAATTTGTCTTAGCATCGAATAATAATCATACATTGGTGAGTGAATTAACTAGACAATACAACGAGTCCCTGTAGGAACGAATCTTATTTGCTATCTATATTACTTGAGATCACGTGCACTTACGTGTTGAGTTTGGTCGTAACAATATATTTGCTTGTTGTTGGGTTGAAGTGCTCGATTTTCTATATCCTTGGGTCAAGTATATCTTTATCTTGCCAATTTACTCATTGTGCCTTGTTGTGTTGGTAAAATTGGGTGATTGACATTCATTTAGTCATAGTTCTCTAGCAATTTATTTCTTGTATTCAAGGTGTTAGATAAAATACCAGAACAAACTCAAAACCCCTCTTGGTCCATACTTCTAGATTGTAAGAGATAATCTACTTGAAATCGATATTAATAGTCCTTCCCTGTGAACGAACTTACGAAAAATACTACCTTCAAATTGGCGCCGCTACCGGGGAAGGCAACAATGTTAATTTTGAGTTAATTGTTTCTTATATTTTAGATTTTATCTTTGTATATATAATTTTTTCTTTCTTTCTTTTTTATTTATTTATTGGCGCGTCTACATGTTTATTGGATATAGACATGAACTAACTCTTTCAGGAGACGATGGATAATTATTTTGGTTGGAATAGCGCTCAAGATTTCACCCACGATCAAGAACGATATCAAGATTTTAATTCTTTTCAGAATTTAAATGCGTATCAGGTGAATTCTTTCTATTCTACAAACTCATGCTATGCTCCTTACCCTCCTAGCATTGATTATTCATATACTTTTGAAAATCAATGTTATGATCCGCAATATAATTCCCAAGGCCATCAAGGGTCTTCTTCATCTTCCTTATCATCATTAGAGGAGATGATGAAACTAATGGCGGCAAATAACCTCCAATTTCAAAACATCACTTTTCAAAGTATATGCAACTTGGAAAAGAGCACTTCTCAAATCATATCCAACTTAGAAAAATAAATGAATCAACTAGCCGAAACCGTGAGTTGATTAGCGGAGGTCAATTCTCCTACTCATCACGATTCTTGTTTTGAAATTGATGAAAATGTTGTGCATGATGAATCTGCTTGTTTAGTTGACGATTGTCCTAGGCTTGATAATGATAAATTGGATATAGTTGAGGATCCACCAAGCTTAGAAAATACCTTTGAGCTTAATGAATTGGTAGATGAGATAAAAATTGATGAATGTTCGATTAAAATTGAGGAGGAATTAAAGGTTGATGAAATTGAAATTTTTGCTTGGGTATATAAGGATCGAATTTGGGAACATTTTTTGAGTCGTACTTGTAAAGATTATTCTGACAATTTTTCTAGCTACTTTGATTTTTCAAAGTCTCCTGAAGATGTGAAGATCATAAAAATATTTTTATATTTTTATGGATCAAAGGTATATTTGCACACCTTATTTTTATTATTGATTCGTAGGTATATGCATTTATTTGTTTTTTCACCTCATTAGTTATAATACTTGTATAAAATAAGTCGAGCCAACGACATTAAACAAAGCGCTTTTTGGGAGGCAACCCATGGTACGCATGTATTTATATATTTTTATGCGTGTGTTAGATTTTGTTCCTTGCTTGCATTTATGTAGGGTGTTATGCATATTGTGTTTGAGGATTGATGTAAATATTAGTGAGTGGGGATTCCATTTTTCATCTACTTTAATTCATAAGAAAATAATCCAAAAATAGCTAGTAATTAATTATAATGTATTTTTGTGGTGTGAGTAATGAATTTCATAATAGATTTTCAAAAAAAAAATTGTAAAAATAACTCGCCGCTCAATAATATTTAGTATCATTAATTCTAATTTTTATATTTATTCCACTCGTGCCTTGATGTGTTTGTTTCATGTTTTCAGGAATTTATAATTTATTCAAGCATTCAAGAATTTGTGTGACTTTTCTTGAAAAAAGAAAAATTAGTTTTATAAAATTTTAGGGTTGTACGGGCTGTTGTACGGGCTACAAACCGTGCAACAGACCGTGCAATTTTTATAAGTTTCTGTCAAGATTTTAGTTCGAAATGAGTGTAATTTTGAAACCCCTACCCACTTGTTTGAACGGCCGTGCAACTCTTAAAAAAAAAAAGAAATTCAGAACAGGCATAAATCAATCCCAACTCCCTACCTTCCCTGCTACGCCACAACCCACTTCCGTTCGCAGACAAGCGCACCTCTCCTCCTATCCCCTCTGATCGACACAACAGTCTCACCACCTCCTCCGTCCATCTTCGTCTCCACCCTTTCCAGCAATTCACCCCTGCACTTTTTCTCTAAACACCTCAACGTCATATCTCTCTCTCTTCTCCCACCCACATCACCTCCATTTTACACCCATTCAACCCATTTCACACTCATCATTCACCACAGCCACTACAATCCTCCACCCTAACTCCACAGTCCACACAGCCCCGATCTCCCTTCTCTTTTCATTCTACAACAACCACCCTCCTCCCTCAACCTTTTAATTCTCAACTCCGTCCACCAGCCATCCCCACCACTGCCTCCTCCATTCGCCTTCGACCACCATCACAACACTATACAATTCCCATTCGTCATTCACCTTCCGCCCAAACCTCCTCACTCCTTTCATTTTTTTCCCCCGTTCACACCTCCTTCCTCCAATAGCCAACCCTTTTTCGATTTCACTTCACCTTTTTCACCCTACCACTTCAATTCCGTCACTCTCCAGCAACACCTTCTCCTCCAACAACTCTACGCGACCCAGTTCTGCGTCACCTCAGGCCGTTCTCTACCACTGCTTCTCTGCCCAGCTCCTTCTCTTATTCCACTACAACCAACCCAATTCCTTCAAACCCCCTCCCACCTCTCTGCAACTCAGCCACCGTTTGCCACCACCAATTCCGCTTCTCCCTTCTTTCATCCTCCACCATTCACAACTCCACCACTACCAGCCTCGGCCTTCAGCCATTCCTTTCGACACCCCCCTGCTTCCCCTTTCTTTCACTCCCACGACACAGCATCCCCCCTCCCCTTTTTGTTTTCTATTTTTTTTTGTTTTGATTTTGTTAAAGTTTTTGTTTAATTTTTATTTTATTTATTATTTTACACTTCTTTTTATTTTACTTTTGATTTTCAGTTTTAATTTTCTAAACTAAACAGATTTTATAAATTCATAAATCAATTTAAATTTATTTTATTTTGATTTTATTATTAATTGGTTAGTCATTTATTTTATTATTATTATTATTTATTTTCTTTTCTTTTGATTTTCAATTTTTAATTTTCTAAATTAAACAATTTTTATAAATTCAAGAATCAATTTAAATTCACTTTAAAATTGATTTTTGATTTTTTTTAATAATGGGTTCGTTATTTTTATTTTTTTATTTTTTTATTATTTTTTAAAAAAAAAAGAAAGGAAAAATATTAATTATTTGTATATCCTTAATTAGTATCTTGAGTGGCTTTGAGGGTGTTGGGTATTGTCTTGTTGGTTATTTTTGTTAGGTTATTTGTGGCGTGTGGTGGTAATTTTTGGCTTGCAAATCTCGGAGTTGGATTATGGCAAGAGTATGAGTGGTGCTCCCGGTTCTTATTATTTATTTTCAGGGGAGTTCTCTTTCTCTTTTATCTCTACTCCGTTTTTATTTATCATGCATGAGGACATGCCATGTTTTAAGTGGGGGAAGGATTGTTGATTTTGATGTCCGTTTTGTTTGCATTTGGGAAATAAGTTTAGTCATGAGCGTGTTTACTTGTTTGTAAAATTTATGACATTGTGAGCTTGTAGCCTTGTTTTCTTCTATTACGTGTCTAGCATTATCAATTTGATGCGAATCTATAAGTTTGATGCATCTTATTGCACACACACACTTGAAATGGCATGAAAAGTCTAGATTGTTTGTTATTAAATTGTGGACATGACGATTATCTCTTAGCATGCATGGAGTCAAATCGAGAAGATGTTACTAAAACTTAAACCTTATGAGATCTTGAACGATGATTCTTTAGTACTTGTGTGTTTCTCCCTCTTTATGTGTATTTTTTGCTCTAGGGCTTGCGTTAACCTTCACTCATGGATGCACCATAATAAGAAAATTCTATTTTGGATAACCTTTTTGGCATTTTTAGCTTGTGAACCATGAAAATAATCCCTAGTTACCCCCTTTGAAGCTTATACCCATATTTTTCTTCGTCACTTTCCTCTTTTATACATGAGTCATAGCCAAATACTTCACTCTCGACCTAGTTGAGCTAGTTGAGTCTTGGAAAGAATTGATGATGAGCATGTGAATTTGGAGATGTTGTGAAGAGGAAGAATTCTAATTTTTGTAAGTGGGAACTAGTTTGATGTGTATATCTTAATGTGGTTCAAAGTTCGTTGTAGTATTTATATATGTAATGCATCCCCTTTGCTAAAAAAAAGAAAAAAAATATAAAGGGGATGTTAAAAATAAGAAAAAGAAAAAAATCTTTGTACTTTATTTTGTTTCAATTTTCTTGGTAAATGTGGTTGTGTTTTGTAATTGTAAATGAATGGAGTTATGCTTTAGTTTGAGATTTTGGTGTATGAAGAGAGCAAGCGTCATTTTGACTCAACTAGCGAAACTTTTACACCTTCCTTGAACTTAAATTTTCAAACCTTCACCAAGCCTCGTTACAAACCATTTTATGAATTCCTTGTTTTTGGTGCAATCCGGAATTTAGGTGAACATGCAAGGTTAAGTAGAGCGCATGCATTTAGACTTGGAGTTGAGTGAAATCTCTAGCCCATACTTGTGTGATGCATAATTGAGAGATGTGAGATTTTTCACCATACAAATTTCATCTTCTTAATGCGAAGCCATGTATGCTTTGTGATAATCTTGTCTAGTGTTCACGATTGAAGTGCATTCATTCTATCTTTAATGTCTTGGTTACATCTTGCACAAGGTGTGTTATCTTGATTCTTGAATTGGTTGTTAGCTCGTTATAGTGGATGACAAGGTGAATAGCTCTATATGTTTGATTTTAGTTACAAGTAGACGACTCAGTCATGTGAATGTAGTAGTTAGCTTAATTAGTAGGTATTGTTATTTTCTTGTTTGTTATTGACTTTTGTGATTTTGTGGGTACATCATCTATAAACCCTCACGAGACGAAACTCGTCCTCCAAGGCTACTTGGGGGTTTAAACGATGGTTTGAATGCTTTTGTTCAACCATTTTCTCATTTGGAATAATAAATTTAGTTTAATTATCTCGTTGTTAATAGTAGTTTGCTCGGGACTAGCAAAGTTCAAGTGAGGGAAGATTTGATAATGTGTATTTTATACACGTTTTGTCTTTTATTCTCTTACATTTTTGTTAGTTCCGAATGTTGTTTTATCGATATTAATTATGTTTTTCATCTTTCAGTGCCTCATGCTTAATTGTTGAAAAGAAGGATTATTTTGGGCTTGAAAGCAAAGATTATTCAAGAGGAAGTTAGAAGATGCAAGCTCGCGATGCCGGGAGGCGTTTAATGCATTATATTGAAGATTTTATCTTGTACGAGCTACTGTACGGCCGCTCAATAGGCCATTCAAAGGAGCAGATTTTCTGTATGGGCAGTTGTACGGCCGTTCAACAGGCCGTATAGAACCTGCTGTGTATTAAAAGAAGGCTAATTACACATCTTAACTTACATCTAACTTCATCTTCATCTTAGCTCAAGAGAAACATCAATTACTCATAATCTAGCATTGATTATGAGTAACTAACTCCATATTTGGCTTAAGGAAGGAATTCTTTTACCAAACCCATTTCAATTTAAGTAAGATCTATTTCACTCTATCTTGAATTCTTGAGTTGTATTGTTTATGATTTTTCTTGGAGAATTGTAAGTTGCTTCAATTTGCTCTTTTTGTAATATCAATTTCTAATTGTTTGTGCTAATCCGTAATTGTTAGTGCATTCATTATAGTAGCACAAGGTTTGGTTCACCTAAATCCTCAAGATTCAAGTGCAAATACCTAGGTTGAGCTTTTCATCCTTGGGTTTGTCCTAACCTCTCTTTGTTTAATTCATTGACTTGGTTAAATTGATAGTGCTTCATTATTGGTTGCTAGTGTCAAGAGAGCTAATTTATGTGCTTCACTAAATTAGTGTTTACAGAAGAGAAATAAGTGATTGTGTGCTTCACCAATTATCTTTGTTAGGTAGAGTTGGATATATTTGCTTATTGTTGGGTTGAAGTGCTCGATTTGCTATATCCTTGGGTCAAGTATATCTTTATCTTGCCAATTTACTCATTGTGCCTTGTTGTGTTGGTAAAATTGGGTGATTGACATTCATTACTTATTGGAGGCGTATAATCGATTTGACGCGTACCAAGTCGAATCTTCATGTTAATAAAAGTTGAAGTTTGCTGGAAATTGCTAAAGTAGAAATTGTTTCATGGATGGTATCGAGTGAGGCGGGGACCTCGGGAGAAATGATATTACAAACTGGTTATTTTGAATCTTGTTCATGTATTGAGTTATGTTAAATTCAAGGTGACGAGGTTTATTAGTTTCCAAAAAATGTGAATATTCAAGGCTGTATTTCAAAAGATTTAACAAACCAAATATTTTTATAAGAATGGAAATTGAGTTGTTAATCAAATCATGTTTGACGTATATCTAATGAAGTATATGTTTGATTGTAGTAATTGATTTCAAGGGCGCGATCGAGAATAGATGATAGAAGGTTTGGATGACAGATTGGAATCAAGGTATCACAGATTTATTTATTTATGTGTTTACTGCAAGTCGGGGCAGTTTTCTTTACTTATCTGCTTACTGCAAGTCAAGGCAGTTTTTATATTGATATAGTATATGATTAAGTTAAGATTGTGAATGAATAGAGTATGGAGATGAATTGTTGTGGATAATTGAGTTGGTATTTGAAATGGTTACACAGGGAATAGTCCGCTAAACGAAAAGGTCATGCCGATTTTTTCTATGATCAGGACATTTATTTATGACTAGGAAGCGTTTCGAATTAGGGGGACTTGTAAACGAAAGGATTATGTGTATAATGAAGTATTATGGCTCATATGAGACAGGAAATTCAACTTGAGATTTCAGAAAAGTTTTCAAGAAAAGTTTAGACACTTAGTTGAAGATAAGTATGAATTGTCATTCTCGGACAGACGATCAAAGCGAAGGAACAATTCAAACCAACGAAGACATGTTTAGAATATATACAGTTGAATTCGGAATCGATTGAGACGATCATTTACCACTGACGGAATTCTCATATAACGACAGTTTCATGCTAGTGTTAGAATCCCGCTTTAAGAATTATCGTTTTGATTTTTGTGGTGCTATAGATTATGACTGGTAGAAAGGCAGAGATAGAGTGTGGAAAAATAAGTTAATATTATGCTATCAGTAAGAGTGTGGTGAAAGAATCCCGAGAAGGGAGAGTTTTGGGAACTTAATAGTGAGATGTCAGAAGAGTCTACCCACCCGTTTGTTTGACTTGATTCTGAGGACAGAATCCTATTTAGGGGGAAGACTGTAAGAACCGAGAATATTAAATTCATATAACTGTTATTTTTGTAAATTGGAATAAAAATATTTTGAATTTATCTTATTCCAGTTTGACGAGTCAAGGTGAAGATATTTTATTATAATTTACTTTAGCTTATTTTGAATCTATATGAATATTTTGATTCAGCTTGGCGGATATTTAAAATCGCGAATGTGAGAGGGTATCGTAAAATACGAATAAATGGATCGGGAATGATCGTTTAGGACCCTATATGTGTTAATGATTGTATTAGACTTCAGGATAATTATCTTTAAAAATTTTCGTAATCTGGGCAATCAGTTTGTTCTTATCCATTCAAAGCTGATTTCAAAATCCCTGGGCTTCGTTTCAAAATCATTTTTTTTGTATCAATATTCGTCAGATAAATCTCAAAATTTACAAAACTCATATTTTATTCGTTTTACGAGTCTTAAAAATCTTCAGTAATCGATTCGTTATTTTTCGTCAAAATATTTTCGTTTGAGTCGGACCCGTAATTGGTTTAATTGGTACTTTCGGGACCGATTAAAAGTTAATTAGGGTTCCGAGCATTTCGGGAAGAAAATAATTTCGTAAATTTTCTTTAACCAATCAGAAGAATACTTTTCCACCAATCCTGATCTGTACAGCTGTTAGGTTAGAAATCAAAGCTAAAGAAAATTTCAGAAATCCAATTATTTATCCAAAAATTATGAATTTCTTAATCGTTTTGAAGATCAAACGCAAATTGAATGCGATTCTGGAATCCAATTTCGACGTGCTAATATTCAAAACGAAGCTCTGTGCTAATATTCAAATTGGAAAGTTTTTGATGTCCCTTCGGGGAGACCATATTATGGTCAGAGGAGTCCCTTCGGGGAGACCAGTTTAATGGTCAGAAGTTGAGGCCAATGTGTGTCGTGGATCCATTGTAGGACATTGCTGTGTTCGTTTGTCCGGGGTTAGTGCTGACTGATCAGCAGCCTAACCTAGTTGTTTTTTTTAAAAATGTAAAAATCCAATTCTATTCCATATATTGAGCTTGAATTGCTTTAAAGCCTGATTCCTTTGGAACCTATGATGATTATTCTTGCAGATCAATAATTTACATTTGTTCTTGATGTTGACATATATATTTATGCTTGCTGAGCACGGTTAGCTCACTCTTGCATTGTTGTTTTATTTCTCCAGTTTATAGAGACGAAATGAGGAGACCTTGTGGTCAGATGAGTAATCTTGTTCCTATAGCGAGAGGTGATGTTCGAGTTGTTGACTTGGTCGGGTAGTGACTTGAGCTTTGTCAGAGGTTGATTAATTAGTTCAATAGATGGACTTAGTTGTTAGTAATTCGTAAAACCATTTTATTCGGAGTCTGGATTGTATTAATGTAATTCAATAGTTTGTTTCATACCATAACCTGTATGTGATCTTGGATCAGGGGTATTTTATTATTATATTATGTTTATATCCAGGTATGTGTTGTGTGGATTGTGGTTAGTGGCCCCAAATCTGTACCCCGGATTATGAGATGCCACAACAATTCTGGTGAATGTGGATTCGTCAAGAGACTTAGTAAAAATATCTGCTGTTTGTTCTTCTGTGGGTACAAATAACAATTCCACAGTACCATTCATGACATGCTCTCTAATAAAATGATACCTGATGTCTATGTGCTTGGTCCTCGTATGCTGCACATGATTGTTGGAGATTGCTATGACACTTGTATTATCACACAAAATTGGAATATTTGTTAATACAAAACCATAGTCCTTCAGCTGATTCCTAATCCACAAAATTTGAGCACAACAGCTTCCAGCAGCTATGTATTCAGCTTCAGCTGTTGAGTTGGAAACTGTTTGTTGTTTCTTGCTGTACCAGGAAACTAGTCTGCCACCTAGGAATTGACAACTTCCAGAGGTGCTTTTTCTATCTACAACACTTCCTGCATAATCTGAATCTGTGTATCCAACAAGATTAAAACCAGATTCTTTAGGGTACCAGATACCTAAATTAGGCGTACCCTTAAGATATCTTAAAATTCGTTTTACAGCAATGAGATGAACATCTCTAGGATCCGCTTGGAACCTTGCACACAAGCATGTAGCATACATAATATCTGGTCTACTTGCAGTAAGGTAAAGTAATGAGCCTATCATACCTCTATAACTTGTGACATCTACCTTGGCAGAATTTTCACAAGCTCCAAACTTGACAGCTGTAGATGATGGTGTCTTAGCTGAAGATGAGTCCTCCATTTGATATTTCTTGAGGAGCTCTTTGATATACTTGGATTGATAGATAAATATTCCATCTGTCCTTTGACTTATTTGCAATCCAAGAAAGAATTTCAGTTCTCCCATCATGCTCATTTCAAATTTACCCTGCATTAGCTTAGCAAATTTCTTGCACAGAAGATCATTAGTAGACCCAAATATTATATCGTCCACATATACTTGGACTAGTATTGTATCATTTTTATGTTTCTTAATGAAGAGAGTTTTGTCTATGACACCTCTATCAAAACCATTTTCAAGTAAAAATTCAGAAAGGGTGTCATACCATTTTCTTGGTGCTTGCTTGAGACCATAGATAGCCTTGAAAAGGAAGTAGACATAGTCCAAAAGATCTGAATCTTCAAAGCCAGGGGGCTGTTCTACATAGACCTCTTCATCCAGCTTACCATTTAGAAAAGCACTCTTTACATCCTTTTGATAAACATTAAAGTTTGAGAATGCTGCGAATGCCAAGAATATTCTAATGGCCTCGAGTCTTGCCACTGGAGCATCATAGTCAATGCCTTCAGCTTGTGAATAACCCTTTGCTACCAGTCTTGCTTTATTTCTTGTGACTGTGCCATCTTCATCAAGTTTGTTTCTGAATACCCATCTAGTGCCAACCACTGTTCTATTTGAAGTTCTGGGTACCAGCTTCCATACTTCTTGTTGTTTGAATTGATTGAGTTCATCTTGCATAGCAATCACCCAATCAGGATCAGAAAGAGCTTCTTCAGTTTTCTTAGGTTCCATTTCAGATAGAAACCATGAATAATTGCATTGATTCTGATAAGCTCTTCTAGTCTTTACTCCAACATCTGGATCACCAATAATTAACTCAAAAGGATGAGCTCTATTCCAAACAATTTGTCTGAGTAGATTAGTTCTTGATGATTCGCCTTGATCTGTATTGTGTTGTTGAGTATGACTTATTGACACTTCATTGTCCCCCCCTGAGTTATTGTCGGAATGACTTGATGAATAATCAAAAGTGTCAGTGGTGTCTTGAAAATTATCATTGTTTCCACCACCATCACTGTGATTATTATCATCATTATTTTGATTATTATCAGCAACAACATCGGGTTGTTTGTCATCATCTGAATCTAAGTCTGTTATGTCATCAAACATTAACTTTTCAGATGGTTCTTCTGTTTGGATACTTGGGAGTTTAGTGTCATCAAATGTAACATTGACACTTTCCATCATCTTCTTTTGATCAATCACATGCACCTTATATAGCTCTTCTTGTATACCCAACAAAAATTGATTCATGTGCTTTGGCTTCAAATTTTCCACCTAGATCATCTCCTTCTTTAAGTACAAAGCATTTTGTTCCAAATACATGAAAGTATTTGAGTGTTGGTTTCTTTTCAGTCATAGCTTCATAAGGTGTCTTCATCAAGTCTTTGTTGATAAGTGTTCGATTCTGGGTGTAGCAAGCAGTGTTGATAGCTTCAGCCCAAAAGTATAATGGAAGTCTTGATTCACTTAGCATGGTACGTGCAGCTTCAATCAAGGTTCTATTCTTCCTTTCAACTACTATATTTTGCTGAGGAGTTCTTGGAGCTGAGTACTGTCTGGTTATACCATTTTCAGTGCAGAAGTCATTTAGAACTGCATTCTTGAATTCAGTTCCATTGTCTGACCTGATAGCTCTCACTGGATGCTTTGAATCTAGCTCTATCAACTTGATTTGATCAATCACCAACTGTGGAGTTTCATATTTCGAGTTCAGGAACAAGACCCATGTGTACTTTGAAAAGTCATCAACAATCACAAGGGCATATCTTTTATTTGACATTGACATCACATTAACTAGACCAAACAAATCCATATGAAATAATTGTAAAGGTTCAGTTATTGATGATGTGTCAGTGCTCCTGTTAGTTGCCCTTTTTAACTTACCTTTTTGACAGGCATCACATAGTCCTTCCTGTATAAATTCCATTGAAGGCAAATCTCTCACCAATTCTCTTTTGACTAGAGAATTCATTGTTTTGAAATTGAGATGAGAGAGTTTCTTGTGCCATAGCTAGCTCTCGTCATTAGATGATTTAGTATAGAAGCAAGTGATTTCTTCAGTGCTTCCAGAGTTCATGTTGGCTACGTACAAATTGCCTTTTCTAACTCCAGTCAGTTGTGGCTTTTCATTTTTCTTGTGTGAAATCAGACAATTCTTCTTGTTGAAGTGAACATCATATCCTTTATCATAGAATTGACTAATACTAAGCAAATTATGCTCAAGTCCTTTCTCACACGAGACATCATCAATGATAACATTTCCAGCTTTTAATCTTCCATATCCATCAGTTTTACCTTTGCTGTTATCTCCAAAGGTAACGACCGGGCCGGCTTTCTCAACCACATTTGTCAGCAGGGTTCTATCTCCAGTCATATGCCTTGAACATCCGCTGTCCAAGATCCAGGTCACTCTTTCAACCTGTTCCACACCCTGCAATGACAAGTAGGTTAAACTTTCTTCGGAACCTAAATCTGATTGGGTCCTGCGTACTTGAAGAATTGCCCTTTGTCAGGCAAAACAACATTTTTGATCTTAACATCATTAGAGAACAAACATTTTACCCTATAAGCAGATTTAACAATTTTAGATTTCATCTTGGGTAACCATGTTTGTTTGGCAAAAATAACACTTGTTTCATTGACTGGACATTTGACCTTATGAACAGCCTTAGTAACACTTTGTTTAGGCTTAGGTGTAAATGTCTCTCTCCTAACCTGAGGAGGGTTGGCAGTCATAGAACTAGCATTTCTGTTTCTATTCATATGTTGTCGTGGTGCAATCTTGTCAGCATATGCATGATTACCATTAAAGTAACCAGACATGATATTAAAAGCACAAGACATACAATTGACAACACCACATGCTTTATGAGAAGTATCAATAACAGGCATGGTATGTATGTTAGACATGTTGTTTTTCTTTTTCCACTTGTAACTTCTTAACTCAGTTTCAGATGAACTATTTGACTCAACAACCTCAACTGGTTCCTCAATAGCTTTTTCATTTTCAAGGACTATGCCATTAGCACTGTCCTCATTTTTTATCTCTTCCTTAATTTCTATAGAAAGCATATTAGGAGGTTCAGCAACAGACTTTCTAAAGAGAGGTTCTTTAACATTCTTGAGCACATGTGGTATACCCCTTTCTTTAGCACTAACACGATTAGGAGTATTTATGCCCAAGGAACCAACAGCCTCGTTGTAGTCAAACCCTATTCCTACAGTTCGTTCTACAGCTTGTTTATTGAAGTACTCTTTAGATTCTTTAACGGAATTGTAGCAAGCCCTAACTTGTGTCTCAAGTTCAGCAATCCTAGTAAGTTGTTTAGACACTACTTCTACTAAAGACTTATCCCTATAGCTAAGTAGTGCCATTTGCTCTTTTTGTTGTTCTTGATTAACAATCAATTTTTTTAGTTCTAACACTTCATTTTCAAAATTAGTGTTAAATTGATTTATTCTAGCATTTTCACTTTGTGCACAACTCAAAGAATCACGTAGACTACGAATCAACTCAGAATCAGTAAGTTTTACCGGAGTTCTGAAAACAGTGGATGTCTCAGCATTTGCTACCAACGCAAAATTTCCATATTCTTCATCTTCGCTATCTATGTCATCCCAACTTTTACCGGCAGCAACATATGCTTTTCCAGGCTTCTTCTTTTTAGAAGAAAAATCTCTCCTCTGGCCTTGCTTGGGTTTATGACATTCTGTGGCAAAATGTCCAAGTTCATTGCAATTATAACAACGAATTTTGCTTCTATCAACAGTCCCGGTTTTATAACCACCTCTGTTACTAGAGGATGAAGAGCCTCCTCTTTGGAATCTGCTGTTAGACTTGAACCTGAACTTGGGATTTCTTCTGAATCTGAAATTTCCAAACTGTCTCACCATGAGTGCCAAGGATTCATCCTCAAGCTCATCCAATTCTTCCAATGAATAAAATTCTCCACCATCCTGATTGGCTGGAGTCTGACCTTGCTCTACTTCGGCTTGTTCCTTGTCAGAAGTGTGAGATCGAACAACCTTAGTCTTCACTTCCTTAGGAACCTCAATTGCTAGAGCTGCAGATGAACTTGGAACCCTTCCTTTACCATGAATCTCTTTCTGTTGCACTTGCTCCAACTCATAAGTTTTTAGTATCCCAAAGAGTCTATCTAGAGGAACTTTATTCAAATCCCTAGATTCTCTTATGGCAGTTATCCTATGTTCCAAATAAGTAGGCATGGTCAGCAGGAACTTCATATTAATCTCTTTTTGAGTATAATGCTTGCCATGGATCTGCAAGTTGTTTATGATTTTGTTGTACCTTTTGAACACTTCTTGAATTCCTTCATTAGGACTAGACCTAAAGTGTTTATATTCAGAGGTTAATATTTGAAGTCTATTTTCCCTGACTTCACCAGTTCCTTCATTGATTGTCTCAATAGTCTCCCACATTTGCTTAGCAGTTTTGCAGTTCATAACATGACTATACATTACCGCATCTAGGGAATCTATCAAGATTAATCTCAAATTTTTATCCAAGCGAGCATTTTCCTTTTCATCAGTAGAAAAATCAGCAGGATCCTTATCATAGGATCTGGCAGGGGTCACAACAACATTGTTAACAATAACTTCAGGTTCATGAACCTTGTAGGTTATAGGTCCATTTTTCAACACACCCAAATATTTATAATTTGACACATCGAGAAACAATTCCATTTTGTTCTTCCACATGTCGTAGTTATCTTTATCAAAGACCGGGATCTTCACAATAGCTTTTGAAGACATGATGAATTTTTAAGAGAGTTAAAAATTCGGTCTAGATTTTTAATTGAATAAAATAGGATCTTGATTTGTGCGTCAATCAAAAAGCTCTGATGCCAATTGTTAGGTCCAATATGTTTGTAGAAGGGGGGGTTGAATACAAACAGTACTGTTTAATCGAAATTTGTCCGGATAAATTTAATTTATATTTTGACAAATTTGAGCGGAATTAAATGAAACAAAATTCAAGTTGAATATAAAATTATATTAACTTGAGGGGTTTGTTACAAATACAGTACATAAATTATATCTAGTTAATAAAAACAAATTAGAAAATTCGACATGAATTTTTCTAGATTTGTTAATAAAAATCAAGATATAGATTAGGAGTAAAAACTCACTAATAGTACAAGAGTATCAAGTAATCAAGTTCTATTGGATCAGATATTAAAAATAAGATGAACTTGATTTTCTATGAATTTTTCTAGCTCCTGCAGGTTGTGTTCTTGATGAGAGAGAAGAGAGAAAATTGCTTTCTTTGAATGTAATGTTCTTGTCTGTCTTGATATGTGTCGCCTGTGTTTCTTGATATAATGTCTACTGCCTCTTTTTCTTCAATTAGAACTGTCAAGACAATCGGCAAGACAATCTGTTCTTCCAAGACAATCAATTTTGTACTGCAAAGACAATAGGCAATACAATCGGCAAGACAATCAGGTTTTACCAAGACAATCGGCAAGACAATCAATTTCTGAGATATTTGTCTTGCTTTATCAATAATTATCAAGCTGTCGGAAATTTTTCTTTTTGATCATCATCAAGACAATCTGATTTGAACTGCCAAGACAATCGTCAAGACAATCAAATCAGATTTTTATTCTTCTTTTTTAAAGCTGTTGGGAATAATGATCACCAAGACAATCGGCAAGACAATCTGAGATTGTCTTGCTTTACTGATTTCCTACTTCAAGACAATAGGCAAGACAATCAGGGATTGTCTTGCTAGTTCATTTTTTCAGTTTTAAATTAAACTGATTAATAAATAATCATTTCAATTTAAACTTACTTAAATAATTATTCAGATTGAATAATTAATTTAATTAATGAATTAATTCTTGATGAATTAATTTATTAATTAAATTGACTACTTGATTTAAATTAATTAAAGAATAATTATATATCCTTGGATTGTCTTAATTCTTTTCTGAATCACTGAAAGTAATAAAGGAATACCACTGAATATTCTGTTGACGTTCCATGCACGGTATGGTTCATGAACGACTAACTTCAATGACTGTCCTTTAATTTTCACATTAAAATGTGATTCCTTTTTCTTCTCATCTCTTTCTCCTTCTTGTACTCCACTGTATTCTGTCTGAACCTGTCACTCTAGAAATCTCTGTCTTAGAAATAAATCCACTTCTTTGATGCTATACTGAGGCTTGATCAGCAAGCTGTAATAACATCAAAACTATAGATTGACTTTACGGTTTTTCTTCTGACAGATAGTATCTTCTGAGATTCCTGTGACAGTTAAAGTTATTTACTTATTACAATCTAAGCTTAAGTTGAGTTGAGTCCTCGAACTACAAATAGGCTGTGTCATATGCCTTTAATATTTGTATAGGGGTATCTATATTTTTCTGAAAATATGCTTTTATTGTAAACTCTACTGCTCCTAAATATATATTTATGTATTTATTTGCTTCTTTAGTAGATAATTTTCTTAATTCTCTTTTTATAATTTCACCAGTTATTAGACTTATTTTTATCTTACAATGTATACTAGTTATATCTATTATATTTTCATGTTTTTGTGCTATATATCTGATTTCTTTATTTCTTTGAAATAATCCGGTTTTAAATATTTGCTTAACAGATAATTCTTCCTTTTCATTTTGTATTTTCTGTAAGTTTCAGGTTTAAAGCTTAATGTTTGTGATACTCCTTCTTCATATGTTTCCATTTGGTAATATGTTTCCTTAGATTCTTCAACTAATTCTTTACTTTTATCCATGACAAATTTTATTTACCTTATTTTTAATTTTTTCTTTTTTTTTTAATTATATCATTAAGAAGTTCTATAGCTTGATCTTTATAAACTTTAGAGAATGGTGAGTTACTACCATTATATTTTCCATTTTTTATTCTATTAATTTTTCTTTCAATTTTTTCTATCTTTTTAAATCTTTCTTTAATTTTATTTCTTGTATTTGCTCGGTATATAAAATAGGATTTATCCATAGAAATAAATATTTGTTTTTGTTTCTAATCTTTTCTTTAATTCACTTATATATTCTTTGAGCATTTCTATCCCTTCTTGATCTTCTAATTTTTGTTTTTCAGAATAATTATTCTTTTTAGATTCTAAGCATATTAATACTTTCTCATAATGTTTTAATCTTTCAAAAGTTTCTTTAACTTCTTCTTTTATTCCTGATCTATATACAAAATATGATCTATTCATGACAAATAATTTCTATATCTGTTTTTATTTCTTTCTTTATGTCTCTTATGTATTTCTTAAGGAAATTAATATTATGTATTAAATTTTTATGGTTAGCACAATTTTCTGTTTTATTAAGACTTTTTTCATAATCTTGCATTATTTTAATTTTTTCTTTTATCTTTGATACCATTTTATCCAGTTAAATTTGCATTTCTAATAATCTTTCATGATACCATTTTATATCTATTCTGTTTGCTCTATATTTTTCTAATATTTTACCTAGTCTCTAGTATAATATTATTCTTTCCAAATGAGTTTCTTATATCCATTCTATTTTATTAAGTTCAGTTTGAATTTTTTCCATTTCTTGTTCTATTTTGTCTCCAGCTTTTATATAATATTTAAAAATTTCAAATCTTCTCTTTATTGTCATTTTATTTTATTTAATTTATTAGCTAAATCATTTATTAATTTATATTGTTCTTCTATAACCTTTCTAAGTTCATTTACTATTTTATCATTTCTTGATATTATCGTTAAATTCTTTTCTTCTAATGTTCTTATTTCTGCATCTTTATCAACTAACATATCTCTTAATATTTTTATTGTATCTTCTCTTTGATCGATTATTTTTAAACTGATTCTACAACTTTCAATATGTTGATTAATATCTTTGTTATATGTGGGTGTTTTTATTGTTATTCTCTTAATTTTTTCTAGATCCATTTTTTAAACTAAATATTTTTTAATAAGTTTTTTACACATCTTTTGTGTAGATTTATTATTTGATTTATACATTATTAATAGGGTTGTAATTATACGTGAGTTATATTCTTTCCTAAATTTTGAATTAATAGGAGGTCTCATTTATAATTTCATAAGATTTTTATAACACATCCGTGCTTTTTCATGCATGCCGTGTGATTGTTTCATTTTAAAGCTTGTTTCATTGACTTACTATTTGTTCCACTTTTAAACCTAACTAGCATAAAAACCCGTGCGAGGCACGGGTCGCTAGCTTAAATTGTATTTTTTAATTAAACTATTCGTGATCAGTATCGTTTGAAACATGTGATTGATTTTCAAAGATTTCATCTTGTTACTGGACTATGTGGTTATTGTGTACATCCTTAAATATGTTCAAAATTGTACTGTGAAAACTAATATGAGTAATATTGATAGCAATCATGTCAGATTTTAATTTTGTTGTGGGTCATAGAATATAATTTGAGTGTTTTATGGGTGTTGTCTAATTATTAACTAAGACGATTTTTCATAGCACCTACATTCCTAAATTTTCTTCAAAAATGATGCATCCATTTAGCTGGATCTCCAATAATATTCAAGGTAGAAAGTTAATAGTCTTCAAGATGCTGCATTCTGAGAATGTAGGTTTCAGTCCTGATTCCAATCAAAAACCTTCGTAAATTTTCTAAAACTTCTTAGGTCTTGTGCTTTTACTTCTTAAAACTACATTTTTAATTCTTTTATTTGTTTTCTTCTAATTTTGCATTTTAAAACTTCTTTGCCTTTATTTCTCTTCCAATTTCCGTCTGACTTTCATTGAGTTACCTCCATAAATAATATATAATATATGGTCTTTTTTTCCCGTAAAATGTCATATTTTAAATTGAACATTAACTAATTTGTATATAAAAGGTAATGTGTTATTTGTAGAATTCGTCTTTTTGAAGCCAAATATTTTTATGACCTAAATAGTTTGACTAATAAATTATTGTATCTTATTTAGTAATATAATAATTTCATTTTACGTTAACACCTCAATATTTTTTACTCTAATATATTGTTAGATAATACCATTATATTAATTATAATATCGGTTTATAACCCAATTATGTATTTTACGTAATTATTTTATCGATAATATAATTTAAAATACATGTGAATTTGTGATCTAATGGTATGAAAATGCAGAATTTAACTCGGTGATCCACGTTCGATTATCACTAAAAATAGTACTTCTATACAATATGAACTTAGGAGTAAATTGGTGCTTTCAAATCAGTAATAAAGTACTTTAGTTATTGACTTAATCATATATGTAATATTTTTCATAAAAAATACATTATTCATTTCATATTGTTTCTTTATATAAAACCAAATCTTGCCCCGCTTAAGCGATATACATAGAGATATTATGTGTATTATTGAAAACACGTATAGATGAGTGATTAGGTTGTTTAAGAGAATAATTATATAGTAATTTTTTTATTATTATGTTGATTATTATTGTTATTAAAATTTTATAATATTATCAAACCATATATTATGTATCAATAAATTATATTTTAATTAAATATGTTATAGTTCAAATCAATAAATGTAAACGCAACATGACAAAAAATTATTAATATGTCGCAATATTATAATATTAGAAAAAAATTTCACTAAAACAATACACATACATCTTTTATGTGTATGATTTAAAACACATGTGATTGAGTGGTGTAGTGGTAAAAAGATTTGTTAATTAACTCGGGGGCCCAAGTTCAATTCACACCAACCACAACATTTTCAAAAAAATTGAGAATAGAGGGATAAATTAATAATCATATTACATAAAAAGTCGCACAACACACACATATATCTATAATTTGTATGTTTTAAAACATATGTGATTGAGTGGTGTAGTGGTAGAAGGATTTGCTAAATAACTTGGAGACCCAAGTTCAATCTCCAACAACTACAATTTTTTAAAAAATTTGAGATAGAGGAGGGATAAATTGGTAATTACAATACATTAAAAAAATCTCACTATTTTTATCTTGTGTTGGCCTATTATATATATAATAGATAATAGATATGTCTAGTTCTTTTTCCACTTACGTGTACTAGCTCTAGGCTTTAGTAGCTCTAGGTTGCTATTTTATACTTTTTATACCAAAAATTCATTCCATGCGTTCCGTGTGTGTTCCTTGTGTTACTGCTCGTACCATATTTCACTCCTTTTTTGTTTACAGGCTCTATACCAAATTCAGAGGGCAGGTTTATTACAGATTCTTTATAATAAACATTGTCAAAGTTCTTCTCTAAAGAAAAAGGTTCATTTGTTGCTTCGCAATTTGTGCAACAAAATAAATTTTTGCTAAATTAGTGGTGTGTTCCAGAATCAAATGAAAAAAATGGGTTATTTTATTTTTTCCCTAAATCATTCCAAGAGTGGAAAGAAGATTTTGAGAACAAATTTATAAGGATTTTTTTTCAAATCTTTAGAGATTATTTCTTTTCTTCTTGAAATTTTTTTTGGGAAACAAGCCGAAGAAATCAACTTCAATTTCTTTTTCTATTCTTTTTAAAAATAAAATCTAGAACATAATTTAAATTCAAAAACAAATGCCCTCAGCTTGGGAGTTCGCACGGGCAAACTGACGAAAGTGGTCATCTGATTAGTCTAGAGATGTACAAAAAGTCTTTTGGATCGGATTTTATTCGAGCTTTAAAAAATTCGGATTTTTTAAGAATTGGATCGGGCTGGACTTTTTCAAAATTGGGCCGGGCAGGTCGGAGTTTCACTAAAATTTGAGGCCCATTTTAGGTCCTTGATCCGGGCCAGATCGGGCCTGGCTGTGCTTTTCTCTAGGGTTTTTTTAATTTATATATACGTAATATTTGTTTTTTTTGCAAAACTAAATATTAATATACAAAAAAATGAAAATCTTTACAAAATAAACAGTCTCTAAAGAGTTACACCCCCAAACTTCTAGAATCCAGAATGCATAAGAAGTACACGTACAAATCTTCTTGTATATGACCATTTCGAGAAGCACATCATCTACACTCAATAAGTCTTCTTGAAAGAAGGATTTGTCTTTTATATTGTTGATTCTTTCTCGTCTCATGATCCTTCACATCGTATTGCTAAGTTTAATATTCTTGAATCTTATTATTATATATTTTTAGATATTTCTTATAAAAAATTGGATTTTTATCCAAATTTCTTAAAAAGCCCAGGCTTTTATCCGGGCTAAACCAGGCTTTTGTCCGAGCTTTTAACTAGGCTTCAGATCGGGCCGGGTTTCCGGAAAAATAGGAGGCCCTCGAGTCGGGCCGAACAGGGCGGGGGGTTTTTCAGATCGAGCTTTTCAAGCATTTTTTTGAATCGGATTGGAGCAGATTTTGGGCTTCAGATTTTTTGAACCTCACAAGTCCAAGTACGAAGATTCTGATAAACCCAAACTTTACAATTTTTGATATTGTATATATTATTACTACGATTACATAAATTACCCAAACTTTAAAATTTATCATATTATTATTACAAGTACATAAATTTAACTCAGGATTTGTTAGCATAAAAAAAATCACTAGGGCTAAATCTTACTCATTAGCAAGGACTCAACGGTTCTATTTTGACCATTTTGCTTGGTATTTTTGAAATCCAAAATTCTTCTAGACGGGCCAGAACTCTTCTGAACTATTGATCCGATCCCTCAAAATGTAATTGGATGGTTCAAACAATAAATAATGTATCATTCACTCACCACACTCACCGCCGCATGCTTTATACTTGATATTCTTTATATTCATCTTTATTTTACTCAAACATAATTTAATTATTTAATATAAAAGTTAAATTACTACAATACATGTATTTCTTTTTCTCGAAGCTTTTAAAATAATATAGTTGTTTTCCAAATATTATTCTACAACGTTAAAAAAGAAAGTATGACTATTTATGTTTTGTATAAATAATAAATTTAGAGTAATGTGGTTTTCAAATTAGGTATCACAAATTATTATAAAATGATGTGATGTGATGCTATGACACAATATAAAATATTTTTATTAGTGTAATAACCGCGAATTTTCGAATAAAACTTTCCTACTCGATATTTAAATTTTATTTAAGAGCGATGCAGTAGTATATTTTTAATTAGCGCGTTTTGTAAATTTTTTAAAATGTTAGATATTCGTATTATATTTAATTAATTTGGTATTTATTAAAATTAAGAAATTTAGGAAAATAAGATTTTAGTTTTGAGTCGTATTTATTTTAGAGAACGAAATTAAAGTTTCGTTTTAATTAGCCAGCAGGGGAGAAACGAATTTTTTTTACCAAACTTGCACTAAATATGATCATTATCATGACACTGTTATGATATATTTGTATGACTCTGTAGTAACTTCTTGATCTTCTACATGTCACCAACCTTTGGCCTTTCATTTTCATTGTAACTTATCTAACCTTTGGCTTTTCAATGGTTGTAACTTACAAGTTCCTAACACTATATAAAGCATTGTATGAACATGAGTTGTTTGGGCAATAGAAATGAAGATCTCCTTCCTCTCTTCTATTATTTAACTCTCTCTATTATTATATTATATATGTATTATATTTTTAACACGTTATCAGCACGAAATAGGTTAATAAAAATCTAACCATAAACTTATGACATAAAGTTACTATATGCTAATAGAAAGCACAATCATCAAAATAAATTGGATATGCTTCTGATTAAAAACATGCATGTCAAACCTACGAACTATGGCATGAAACTTTCAAAATCTAAGAAATCATGTACTAACTATGTACCGTATAAAAGATATCATATTAAAATAACTCAGACAAGAATATTGCAATGCGCCAAAGTATCAGAAATGCATACCTTAATATAGAGATGTTGTTTTGAACTTAGGAAGAGTGATCCAATATAGATATGAGTTCTTAACCTTAAAAAGAAACCTCGTGTAAGCTCAACTTTGCACCGATGAGCGATCTCGTGCTGATAACGTGACATTTTCTATAAAATAATCATAATTAGAAAGTAAAATAATTTAAACAAATTTGAATTTGAGGCTCTTGATATCACTGGAAAGAACTATTTATCATGGATATTGGATATCGAAATTCATTTAGCCGCACAAGGTCTTGGATACACAATCAAAGAGGGAAATAAAGAATCTAAATCAAACCGTGCAAAAACAATGATTTTTCTTCGATGCCACCTCCACGAAGGACTCAAAACTGAATATCTTACGGTGAAAGATCCACTGGAACTTTGGAAAAACTTGAAAGATATAAAAATTCTCCTCTTTCTCTCTTCTTTCTTTTTTCAAAATATTTCTTAGTTATTATATATTTACAACAGACACTTATTTTGTCCCCCATGTTTTGATTTTTTTTTTTTTAATAAAAATCCACCTACAAAACATGATCATTATTTTTTTTTCAGCATTTATTTTTGTCTCCCACAATTTATTCCTTTTAAATTTAATAATGTAAGGCACTAACTAGCTAGCCTCATCTTTATTAGCTGGAGTATTTCATTTTCAATCAAAAACCAAAATAACTCGAACATATACATATATGCAAAAAAACAGAGTACAGAACAAGGAGTTTTATTTTCTTCCTTTCTTGACCACTGTCTATCTCCCCTTAAATCACAAAAACTCTACCTTATATTTTCTTACAAACCGGGTATATACTATCAGGGTAGGATTTCAAGTTTTATTCCTCTCTTTTTTTTTTCTTTCTTCTTTAATTACGTTTTTTTTTATTTTTTTTTCGATTGATATTTGTTGGTTGAATTGGTGTTAAGGAGAGGTTGTTGATGTTGTGTGTTGGCGTGAGAGGAGATGGGGTTTTGGAAGAGAGGAAGGCACGGTGGAGATAGGAGAGATAGAGGGCGGAGGGAGAGATACGAGGGTGGAGAGAACAAAGAGAGAGTGAGACGAAGGGAGAAGAGAAGAGATGGTTTTTGGGGGGGATGCTGTGTGAATTTTGGGCGAAAGAAGCCACCACCGATTGGTGGTGGTGGTGGTTACTGTGACGGGAGAGAAGGAGATTGAGAGAGAGATAAGAGAAGAGGGAGGCGGAGGGAGAGATGGGGAGAGAGAGAGAGAGAGAGAGAGAGAGAGAGAGATAGAGAGATGAAGGAGGGAGAGAGATGCGGGACTGGAGGATAGTACTGGGGAAGGGGGTTGCACGGCGGCGGTGGTGGTAGGTGGGCCCCACGCGCCACTGCTACTGCACGTTTTATTGTTCTAATCGAGAATAAAATAATAAAACAATACAGTTTTAATAAAATTGATGATCGGGATTTTTAATAAAATTGATGATCGGGATTTATAATATAGACTGAATATTCGGGATTTATAAAATAAAAGGGGTTATATTGGTTTAAAAAATTGGAATGTTATTTGAGTTGGTTAGTAATTAATAATTTAACAAAAATGGTGTAATTAATTAATTAATTAAATAGAATTATTTTGTGATTATTGGACGTAATTTTGACATTTAATAATTTATTAATAAAAGAGGGTATATTTGTGAATAAATAGAGTTAAAGATGATATTGAATATTTCCGGATTATTTTAATTAGCCGGATCGAGTCAGATTATCTTAGAGACTAAAATCGGAGTAATATTTAATTATTTACGAGATTTAAATGGAGTATTGCCGTAACCCTATTTTCGTTTTAAGTCGGAATTACGGATATTAAAAGTAGGATATATTTTCGAGATTTAATTCCTGAGTTCGAAGAGAGATTTATTTATCCTGGAATTATTTTCCATTAATTATTGAAGAGATGTTCGAGAGATATTTTATTATTATATTTAAATATTATATTATCGGTTGAGAAATATTCTATTTTGACAAATCGCTCACGTATTTCTGGTTGCCATTTTTAGAGAATAAATTCCGAGCCGTAGACCGAAGCTGAGTTCACGGGTAGAGTACAAATTTTATCTACACTTATTTGCACTTCGAGATCAAGGCAAGTACCTTCTGACCCTCACTCCTTCTGAAATATTTCGAGAAATGTTTGGATATTATTCTGTTAAAATTATGTTTTGAATTGCCAGTTCGTTATAAAATATCATGTTTATCATAATATTGATTTATAAAATTTTAGAGATTTTCCCAAAATTTTGATAAATTCATAGAACGTAATTTGATTGAAATCCAGGGTATCTTAATTGTTTCGAGATGACCCTTAAATAATATTCAGTTATAACTACGCTCATATATCAAGGTAGTTAGATTTTATTGACTTTAATCAGATCTATTGTTCAGATCTGATAAATGTTGTTTCAATATTCAAATTTGATTCATTGTTCGAATCAAAATAGTTGCATTCAGAATAGTGAATTAATAGAAGAATAGTATATCATCAGAATTTCCTCTAAAATACGTACTCTAGTAAAATTGGAAGTTTTTCTTCTGAGTCGAGTCGTTCTTATTATTTCAAGACGAATTCACATGAAATATTCTAATCAACGAACCTTACTTGTTCAAGGTTGTTACTTATTGTCTTGAATTGACATATTGTTCGTGTCAACGAAATAAATTAGTCTTTTTGAAAATATTGTGATGGCCTTTTGTTCAGGTCGGTCTCGTACAAAGTGTAGATTGGCGGTCGGCCAGAATCGAATAGGAATCCAAATCAATCAATTTTTATCCGGAGGAATAATCATATAATCCACTGGTCAACATGGGAGATGGCCCATGGATTTTCTTTCAGATCAAAACGAGGAATAAACTCGTGGTATCGAAAGAAAAATATTAACATTTTGACACAATAGTTACCAGGTTGATTTTTCAACCACCTTTTTGCTAGCAAAACGATATAGTGGTACCTGCGACATAGTAGTGATCGTGCTATGGGGTATCACGGGTGTGCGGTACTTGAGACACAGCGGTTGATCTCGTTGTGGGGTATCGTAAAGGCGGAAGACCGGTATCTCAAGTTTTAAATTCCAATTTCTTTATGCAGAGTTAAGTTATTTGAGTTTATCAGTAAGTATTTCCATGGCATTTTGCCTGCATACGAGTATCTTTCATAAATAGAGTTGTTTTCTTTCCATCTTCCTTGTTAGTGGGAGAGCGAGTCAGTGGACTTGCTGAGCACCTAGTTGCTCATTCTTGTTGTTAATATTGTTTTTCAGTGAAGACGGAAAAAGGCGAAACCTCTCGTTTCAAGGGAAAGGAGAAAATGCACCAGAGCATTGAGCTGGACTAGTGTGCTTATCTAAGAGGCGACGACGCTATCGAAGACTATTAGCATATCTTTCGAAGTGTGTATTGATATTGTGTGTACTAGTTATATGTTGTAATAATTCTGAGACTTGTCGATGCTTGGACTCGTGGGATGGAACCACTGTTGTACGATAAAACCTTCATGTTTATTATGCATTGTATTGTATTTTTGAATAAGGCAGGTATTGACGGTAAGTGGCGACCTAAGTCTACAAGTAGTTGATTTGGGGGCGTTACAGCTTGGTATCAGAGCATTAGTTATATTTTAAGAGGGAGATAAAGTGATGCTGAAAGTTTCACCTTGGAAAGGAGTAATGAGATTCGGGAAGAAAGGCAGTTGAGCCCAGATATATAGGACCTTTTGAGATCCTCAAGAAGATAGGACCGCTAGCTTATCAGTTGGCCCTACCTCCAGACCTTCAGCATATCCATGATGTGTTTCATGTTTCTGCGTTAAGGGAATACCATTCTGATTTCAGACATGTTATAACCTACGAACCAGTAGAAATACGTCCTGATTTGACATACGAAGAAAAGCCAGTACAGATTCTAGATTTCAATGTGCAAAAGTTAAGAACTAAGAAAGTAAATTTAGTGAAGGTACTTTGGAGAAACCACCAGGTTGAGGAAGCCACGTGGGAATTAGAAAGCGAAATGCGGAATAAATATCCTGATTTGTTCAGTGCCTAATTTTGATTCCGAGGACGGAATCCTATAAGGGGGGAAGACTGTAATAACCGTGAATTTTCGAATAAAACTTTCCTACCCGATATTTAAATTTTATTTAAGAGCGATATAGTAGTATATTTTTAATTAGCGCGTTTTGTAAATTTTTTAAAATGTTATATATTCGTATTATATTTAATTAATTTGGTATTTATTAAAATTAGGAAATTTAGGAAAATAAGATTTTAGTTTAGAGTCGTATTTATTTTAGAGAACGAAATTAAAGTTTCGTTTTAATTAGCCAGTAGGGGAGAAACGAATTTTTTTTACCAAACTTGCACTAAATATGATCATTATTATGACACTTATTTTGTCCCCCATGTTTTGATTTTTTTGATTTAATAAAAATCCACCTACAAAACATGATCACTATTTTTTTTTCCAGCATTTATTTTTGTCTCCCACAATTTATTCCTTTTAAATTTAATAATGTAATGCACTAACTAGCTAGCCTCATCTTTATTAGCTGGAGTATTTCATTTTCAATCAAAAACCAAAATAACTCGAACATATACATATATGCAAAAAAACAGAGTACAGAACAAGGAGTTTTATTTTCTTCCTTTCTTGACCACTGTCTATCTCCCCTTAAATCACATAAACTCTACCTTATATTTTCTTACAAACCGGGTATATACTATCAGGGTAGGATTTCAAGTTTTATTCCTCTCTTTTTTTTTCTTTCTTCTTTAATTAAGTTTTTTTTTATTTTTTTTCGATTGATATTTGTTGGTTGAATTGGTGTTAAGGAGAGGTTGTTGATGTTGTGTGTTGCCGTGAGAGAAGATGGGGTTTTGGAAGAGAGGAAGGCACGGTGGAGATAGGAGAGATAGAGGGCGGAGGGAGAGATACGAGGGTGGAGAGAACGAAGAGAGAGTGAGACGAAGGGAGAAGAGAAGAGATGGTTTTGGGGGGGATGCTGTGTGAATTTTGGGCGAAAGAAGCCACCATCGATTGGTGGTGGTAGTGGTTACTGTGACAGGAGAGAAGGAGATTGAGAGAGAGATGAGAGAAGAGAGAAGAGGGAGGCGGAGGGAGAGATGGAGAGAGACGAGAGATGAGAGAGATAGAGAGAGAGAGAGAGAGAGATGAAGGAGGGAGAGAGATGCGGGACTGGAGGATAGTGTTGGGGAGGGGGGTTGCACGGTGGCGGTGGTGGCAGGTTGGCCCCACGCGCTGCTGCTGCTGCACATTTTATTGTTCTAATCGAGAATAAAATAATAAAACAATACAGTTTTAACAAAATTAATGATCGGGATTTTTAATAAAATTGATGATCGGGATTTATAATATAGACTGAATATTCGGGATTTATAAAATAAAAGGGGTTATATTTGTTTAAAAAATTGGAATGTTATTTGAGTTGGTTAGTAATTAATAATTTAATAAAAATGGTATAATTAATTAATTAATTAAATAGAATTATTTTGTGATTAGTGGACGTAATTTTGAGATTTAATAATTTATTAATAAAAGGGGATATATTTGTGAATAAATAGAGTTAAAGATGATATTGAATATTTCCGGATTATTTTAATTAGCCGGATCGAGTCAGATTATCTTAGAGACTAAAATCGGAGTAATATTTAATTATTTACGAGATTTAAATGGAGTATTGCCGTAACCCTATTTTCGTTTTAAGTCGGATTTACGGATATTAAAAGTAGGATATATTTTCGATATTTAATTCATGAGTTCGAAGAGAGATTTATTTATCCAAGAATTATTTTCCGTTAATTATTGAAGAGATGTTCGAGAGATATTTTATTATTATATTTAAATATTATATTATCGGTTGAGAAATATTCTATTTTGACAAATCGCTCACGTATTTCTGGTTGCCATTTTTGGAGAATAAATTCCGAGCCCTAGACCGAAGCTGAGTTCACGGGTAGAGTAAAAATTTTATCTACACTTATTTGCACTTCGAGATCAAGGCAAGTACCTTCTGACCCTCACTCCTTCTGAAATATTTCGAGAAATGTTTGGATATTATTCTGTTAAAATTATGTTTTGAATTGTCAGTTCGTTATAAAATATCATGTTTATCATAATATTGATTTATAAAATTTTAGAGATTTTCCCAAAATTTTGATAAATTCATAGAACGTAATTTGATTGAAATCCAGGGTATCTTAATTGTTTCGAGATGACCCTTAAATAATATTCAGTTATAACTACGCTCATATATCAAGGTAGTTAGATTTTATTGACTTTAATCGGATCTATTGTCCAGATCCGATAAATGTTGTTTCAATATTCAAATTTGATTCATTGTTCGAATCAAAATAGTTGAATTGAGAATAGTGAATTAATAGAAGAATAGTATATCATCAGAATTTCCTCTAAAATAAGTACTCTAGCAAAATTGGAAGTTTTTCTTCTGAGTCGAGTCGTTCTTTTTATTTCAAGACGACTTCACATGAAATATTCTAATCAACGAACCTTACTTGCTCAAGGTTGTTACTTATTGTCTTGAATTGACATATTGTTCGTGTCAACGAAATAAATTAGTCTTTTTGAAAATATTATGACGGCCTTTTGTTCAGGTCGGTCTTGTACAAAGTGTAGATTGGCGGTCGGCCAGAATCGAATAGGAATCCAAATCAATCAATTTTTATCGAGAGGAATAATCATATAATCCACTGGTCAACATGGGAGATGGCCCATGGATTTTCTTTCAGATCAAAACGAGGAATAAACTCGTGGTATCGAAAGAGAAATATTAACATTTTGACACAATAGTTGCCAGGTTGATTTTTCAACCACCTTTTTGCTAGCAAAACGATATAGTGGTACCTGCAACATAGTAGTGATCGTGCTATGGGGTATCACGGGTATGCGGTACTTGAGACACAGCGATTGATCTCGCCGTGGGGTATCGTAAAGGCGGAAGACCGGTATCTCAAGTTTTAAATCCCAATTTCTTTATGCAGAGTTAAGTTGTTTGAGTTTATCAATAAGTATTTCCATGGCATTTTGCCTGCATACGAGTATCTTTCATAAATAGAGTTGTTTTCTTTCCACCTTCCTTGTTAGTGAGAGAGCGAGTCAGTGGACTTGCTGAGCACCTAGTTGCTCATTCTTGTTGTTAATATTGTTTTTCAATGAAGACGGAAAAAGGCGAAACCTCTCGTTTCAAGGGAAAGGAGAAAATGCACCAGAGCACTGAGCTGGACTGGTGTTCTTATCTCAGAGGCGACGACACTATCGAAGACTATTAGCATATCTTTCGACGTGTGTATTGATATTGTGTGTACTAGTTATATGTTTTAATAATTCTGAGACTTGTCGATGCTTGGACTCGTGGGATGGAACCACTGTTGTACGATAAAACCTTCATGTTTATTATGCATTGTATTGTATTTTTGAATAAGGCAGGTATTGACGGTAAGTGGCGACCTAAGTCTACAAGTAGTGGATTTGGGGGCGTTACAATTAGTAATATCGGTGTAAATGCAGTGGTTGAGTCACTGGCCTCCTTTGAAGGAGGTCAGGGGTTCGACTCCTGGGTGTGCGTGAGTTTCTTAGTTTGTATTAGGTTTCCTTTCTGTATTTGTATTTCTGTATTTGTAATGGCCGGGGGTCCTTCGGAAACAGCCTCCCTATTGTATAGGGGCGTGGTCTGCGTACATCAACCCTCCTCAGACACCACTTTGAATGGTATTATAACTGAGTAAAGTTTTTTGGTGTAAATGCATACGAATCTATTTTATTAATACTATACTATTATATAATAGTCGAAACATTAAAAGTTTGAACGATCGGTCGGTCGGTTGGTCGATTTGCACGGTACCTATTGATTATCCTTATGATTACAAATAAATTTCATCCTACTAACTAATCAATTTACTTTTTTAGGTTAAACATATTATCGTTTCTATTTTTCAATAACTAATTAATTTTCTTTTTCATGTAAAACATAATATCTTTTATTTTTTATCTAACTAAAATTTCTTCTTTGTTAAAAATACTATGAGCATTTTTGTTTAATATAACATAATTATATTACAATTACTATTAACTAATTAATTATCTTTTTCAATCAAAACACGCTACCATTTCTCCTTTCTCTATCACGGGCGGTTCTTTTTAATAAAATAAAGCGATAATATTATAATACTTATAATTAACCAATTAACTTTTTCAGTTGAAATGTATCATCTTTTCTATATTTCCAATGGAAATATATTTTTTATAGAAATATCACAGATAACATTAATTTTTCATTTTATAAAAATACTACGAGCAATTTTATTTAGTAAAATAACATATTTAAATCATAATTACTAAAAACTAATCAATTGCCTTACATGTCACCTTTTTAATTTCATGTTACCTTTTCTATTTACTCTAACTAAAATCTCTTTTTTTACAATTATATCACATGTAGTTCTATTTAACAAAATAAAATAATAATATTACAATACTAATAAATAACCGATTACCGTTTTCAGTTAAAATTTATCATCTTTTTTATATTTTCTAACTAAAATCATTTTTTTCTAGAAATATCACGGGCAACATTAATTTCTCCTTTTCTAAAAACAATACAAGCAATTATATTTAATAAAATAACATTATTAAATTACTATAAACTAATCAATTACCTTTTTCACCTAAAACATGTTACCTTTTTAATTTTCTCTAACTAAAATCTCCCTTTTTCCAATTATATCACAGGAATTCTATTTAATTAAATAAAAAGTTAATTTTATAATTATTAATAATTAATGAATTACCTTTTTCAACTAAAACCTATTATCTTTTCTATATTTTACAACGAAAATCCCTCCATTTTTAGAAATATCACGGATCATATTTGTGTAATTATTATCAAATCATCTCATTTAAATATTTAACCTTAAAAACTTCATAGTTTAAAAAAATTAATTCAAATTAATGAAACAGATTCATATAATATTAAAAGTAATCCATTTATCACACGAGTTTTAAGCTAGTTTGATTAAGTTATAAACAATTTAAATCTGACACATTACATTTTGTAAACATTATTGTACATAATTTGGTACCTCTAACACTTTTCTTATGTTTATATTATCCAAACTAGATAAGTCCGTGCAAAGCATGACTTAATTTTATTTTATTTTAAATTTACTTATAGTATAGTATGTATAATATTATAAATAATAATTTATAACCCGTGCATTGCACGGTTCGTTTTTTAATATTTATAATTACATCAACTTTTTTAATTTTATATGTTATTAATTTACATATTAAATTGTTGTTAAAAATTGATATATATAAGATTTTACACATTCGATTTAATATTTTTACTCTATCTTAAATTCTTAAAATTTGATGAACGGCCTTACAGCCCACGTGAAATTAACAAAATAATCTTTAATTTATTGATGGTTTAACAATTATTTTTCAATTAAACCTACGCAAAAATTGGTGATTTTCACATTGAAAATTCTATTTGATTCATGAATTCTACTTATAATTCGTTTTAATTATCAAAATACCCTTGTAATTATTTGAAGATAGTTCTACTAACAACCAAATACAATTTTAATAATAAGTGTAAGAGAAATTTTGTTCAAAATTTGATAATCGGTAGTCTGGTCTTCCGTACGACAAAGATCATATAATAAATAGATGAAAATCGTTGTATCTAGCATAAAAAAATGTTTTATATTTTAATATGTTATAAACTAAAATGTATATTTATATTGAAATACGAAAATGTATATGTCAATGATTTAAATTATATATAATTAAGTTTTTTACATTGAATAGCATTATCAATGTAGGACTTCTACATTGAATAGGATTAATGTAAAAATTCGTAATTATATTTTCTCTTGAGATTCTGAGTGTTTTCATTTGAATAATAATTATTAAAGCATCACTAAATTAAAGATAATTTTATGAGGTTCGTGTGGATTGTAAAATCATCTAAATCTGATTTCTAAATCACAAGATAGAGCCCAAATAGTAAATATGAATTTCTTTTTAATACTAATAAAAAAGTAAATAAAATTTAATTCTTATATAATCTTTTTTATTTATATCTTTTTCAGAATTTTTTTTTTAAATTCAATTATAATACAAACTTTTATAATTCTATCCTTTTCAGGTTATAATTTTCTTTTTAAAATTCACTTCTAATACAATCTATTCTAATCATATCTGATATGGGTGAAAAATAATCCCTAAAGACATAATTAATATAATATTTATTGGCTCATAAATAAGGCCCGAAACCCTAGTTGGGCATTAAATTCGTAGTTAATGATTAAGCCCAAAAGAACAGCCCAAACCGGGGACGCCCGGTATAAGCTCGTTTCTAACATGGGCCTGATCCACAAACCGGGAACGTTCTAGAAACAAGAAACGTTCCAGAATATCCCTGGGATATTATGTAGCCTCCAAGGCACCTAATCCGACATGGAAACTAATTCCTACAAGGAAGGAGTCAGAACCTTCCTCAATAACAGTGACTTGTCCACCAAGTCTCCAAACCCTATGACGATTCTAAGGCTCCTACAACCTATATAAAGGGCCAGACCCCTCATCTCAGAACTACATCTTGGCTTGATTCTCAATTCTGAGATACGTAGGCATCTTGTGAGGACCCGAATTAGGTCACGAAAACGCATGCGCAGCCATTAAAGCACTAAGTTCACAAACCCTAGCCGTAATTCGATAACACTACTTTTTATTCCACAACATTTGGCGCCGTCTATGGGAAGACAACATCAACCATGGTTCAAACACGAAGGACACCAGTCTCAACCGAGGCTACCACCGTCACCTCTGTTCCACCCGTTGTTACTGAACAAGGGTATGTACCCTCATCAACGGAGACAACCACTCAACCTCAAGTTTTTCAACCTAGAGGGATGACTCCCCATGCTGAGAGAACTCTACCCGTGGTTGTCCATCCAAACCAGGAGACCAACCCTCTTCAGATGGTGGTCTCTCCCCTTGTTAATCGTTCACTACCTCCGGGGGTACAGATCTCCGCCACAGATCTCCCTAGAAGTACGAATCCGGCATATGGTTTACCTAACTACCCCCCAAATACCCGAGGTGTTGGGCCAAGCGGCCATGCCCTGCAAATACATGAACCGTATCACCCTCCTTATATTAGAGGCTTGGGCCCTGATCAAGGATATTATGACTACTCGGATCCTTATACTGATGATTCTTCATCTGAGGATGACGATCGAGATCAAGCCCCGAGGAGGCGGCATCCAAGAAAGGAGCCTGTAAAGCGTACTCGACGAATCCATGATGGACCCCCAATGACAGCTGCTGAGAGAATCAAGGATTATGAGGCCGAGATTCGAAAGCTGAAGGAAGACATAGCAAGAGAGCAACTAGGACAGAATCAGAGTCAGAATCAGAATCGACCTCCTCCAACTTCAGGAGAGATTCCCTTCATTGATTTGGAGAGGTCTTCTAGGAGACGGAAAAGGGCTGATGCCCCAACCGGAGGAGCTACGAGGATGGAAACCCCCAGGGGTGATCCCAAAGACCTGATGCCACTTATAGACCCTGATGATCCCACACCCCCATTCACTGAGGAGGTGATGAATGCTCATGTCCCCAGGAAGTTTAAGATGCCTACTATAAAGGCATACGATGGAACGGGCGATCCCTCAAACCATGTAAGGACGTTCTCAAATGCACTGTTGTTGCAACCCGCTAGCGACGCTCTCAAGTGTAGGGCGTTCCCTCAAACCCTTACAGGCATGGCTCAACGATGGTATAGCCGGTTGCCCGCAAACTCGATTAGCTCTTTCAAGGAATTGAGCACGGCTTTCATTAACCAATTTGCTAGTGGAAAAGTCCATGAGAAAAGCTCTGCATATCTTATGCAAGTGAAACAAGGAAAGAATGAGAACCTAAGGGATTATCTCAAACGCTTCACCAAGGAGACTTTGAATGTCCCTGATTTGGAAAATAAAGTAGCTATGATAGCCTTGGAGAATGGAACGATGAACACCTTCTTTCAGATGTCGTTGGCAAAACATCCCCTTGAGAACATGATTGAGCTCCAAAAAAGGGCAAGCAAATACATAAAGGCTGAGGAAAGCATGAGGAAAATAGAGTTCTCTACCGAAAGTGGTGGAAATGGGAACTCTAGGAAGCGAAAGACATAGCAGGAGTATGATGCTAGGGACAAGTATCCCCGAACTAGCGAGGACTCCGACTCTGCCTCTAAGAACCAAGGACCAAGGTTCACTGAGTATGCAAGGTTGAATACTCCTAGGAGTCGAATCTTGTTGGACCTTGAGAAGGATAAGGATTTCCGATGGCCGAAGCCACTCAGGGGTGATCCCTCAAAGAGAAACAAGAATCAGTATTGCAGATTCCACAAGGATGTGTGGCATGACATTGATGATTGCAAGCAACTCAAAGATGAGATCGAGTTCTTGATCCGTAGAGGGAAACTGAGTCACTTCACCAAGGGTGAAGATCGTGGTAATCAGAGAAGAGAGTAGGATAGGAGCGACGATGATCAAGATCGAAACCCACAACCCCGAGGGCCGGTAATCAACATGATCTCAGGAGGCCCGACCGCGGCCGGGACAACAAAGAACTCTCGGAAGGCTTATGCCCGAGAGGTGATGCATATTGTCGGAGAGGCACCAAAGCGTGCAAGAATCGAAGTAATAATTGAATTTGATGATTCAGACCTTGAAGGGGTGAAGTTCCCCCATGATGACCCACTGGTCATAACTCCTATGATTGGAAACTCAGAGGTGAAGCGAGTCTTGATAGACAATGGAGCTTCCGTCGACATTCTTTTTCATGATGCGTTTATGAAGATGGGGTACAATGATTCTCAGTTGACCCCCAATAACATGCCTATATATGGATTTAATGGAGTAGAATCCAAAATTGAGGGAACTATTCAGTTACCCGTCACGATCGGACAGAAGCCAATGGAGGCCACGCAGATGTTGAACTTTTTGGTTATCAAAGCATCTTCTACTTACAATGTCATTCTTGGGAGGACTGGACTTCACGCTTTTAAGGCCGTGGCCTCAACCTATCACATGAAGATCAAGTTTCCAACCAGGAATGGTGTAGAAGAGCAAAAAGGTGATCAGAAAATGGCTAGGAGCTGCTAGGTAGCTGCGTTAAAGCCTGATAAAGTCGGGGGGCAGGTCCTTCTGATTAAAGACGTGGATGTCCATAGTGATAAGGAAGACCGAGGAAGGTCAGCAGAGGACATCACACAAAAGCCTCGGACAGCCATTAAGGCTAAGGCATCAACTGACTTCGTGGTTGAGTGTACCATTGGCAACCAAGAAGTCGGGGGGCAGGAGATAGTACCCCAAACAGGAAGTGAACTTCAGAATAAGAACTAGGAGACCAGAAGGAGTAATGGGTGCTATATTTTGATGGAGCATCAAAAACAAAATCAAGCGATGCAGGCCTAGTCTTGCAAGAGCCCCGATGGGTTCAAACTATCTTAATAGGACTTAGCTTCATATTTATCTAGTATAAGTAGAAATAAGGTTCGATGAAACCATTGCAGAGCATGTTGCTCCAAGTAGGACAGTAGTACTCTATGTAAGGGTTGAATCCATTTCAAGTTATTAATGCAAGTTTGTTTTTCATTCTCTATTCTGTGATTTTATTTATGTGCCAAGCACCTGATGTGTGTAAGTCAAAGATGACCAAGTACCGAAAATAAAAGAATACTGATAAGTGGATTTATATCCACTTGGATCGCTTCAATTGGGCTTAAATTGATTGTCTTGGACTCAAGTTGTTGTAGATTTGATGTGTTTTGCTTAGTTGTGCAGATTTACAAGAATGTCGATTATGGGTGATGCTTCTATCGTGTTTGGAGGATTAATTGATTAAAATTCGGATTTTCCGGGAAGGTTGCGTAGTCTACACTATTTTGGCCATATCTGGAGTTCTAGAAGTCCGTTTCCAGCGATCTTACAGCTTACGCGAAGCTTGGGAGATTTTCTACAACCTGGAACAGATAGCAGGTGCAGGGAGCGTGTAGTTAAAATTCGCGCACGTGTTCTTTGTGAAGCAAGGCTGAAAGATTACTTTTTTGCCCTTTTTCTAATTCTAATTGTATTTTGGGCAACTGTTAGTACCTAAATCGAATTCTAATTGTAATAAAAGGTAATTTCTTGCTGGGCAAGAAATCTAGAGCCTATATAAACACATCTTAGCATTGTAATTAGACAATTAGATATCTTCTACATAATATAGCTTAGAATTGCAAGGGAGAAAAGGGGAGCAAGATTCAACGCTCGTGACAAGCAACGGATCTAGATCCAATTCTCATAATGAAGTTAGGATTCCATGTCTTCTATCGCATAAGTTATTCGATTCCAATTCTCGTTAGTTAATTAATTATTAGTTGTTAATTTGTTTCTTAGTTAATTTTAGTTAATCAAAACCCATATTTGTTATTTGTCTTAGCAGTGAAGGATAACCATACATTGTTGCATAGGTACAATAACTGAATTAAAACCAAAACCAGATCTCTGTGCGAACGAACTCGACTTATTCATATATTACTTGCGACCACGTACGCTTGCGTGATATTGTGTTAACAAGTTTTTGGCACCGCTGCGGGGGATCATCGGTATTTTACTTTTGGTTTATGTGCTTGTCAATAGTGGTCGTTAGAGTTCACTGACTCAGATTTTTTCTTACCTATCTTGTTTAGTTCGGTGTGTTCAGGTACTTGAGTGTTTGAAGATGGCATGCGAGAAGTTGCCATGATGGGCATATTCGAGGACATCCATGCCTCAGCAATGTGAGCGGTGTTTGGGCGTTCATGATCCCTCACAATATTGTTACTACGAAGGAGTCGATCCATATGTCACTTATGAGGAACAACCATATTTTCAATACCATCCTCAACAGTACCAGTAAGATGTTCCAGATATGTCATATTTCTTTGGAAGTGAAGAGTTTCTACATCAGCAACCTACTCCTACTTTTCAGTCAGATGAGGTTGTTACTATGGAGGAGCTTAGGATGCTTGTAAAGAGTAACGAGGAGTCTATCAATTCTTTGAAGACACTAGTTGCTCAAGCTGTGACATCATTGGAACAAGAGAAACATCAATTCATACCAGAGGCAATTCCAGAAAATAACGATGACTTGGAGCAAGGTATTGCATGCTTAATTGAAGAAGACAAATTCCAAGGTGAGGTGAGCATTCACAAGCCATGTGAGGAATTTGAACAAGCTAGTGAGGTGGATGATTTGGAAAGGGCACAATTCGGGACAGACACTGATGAGCTACACAAATTTCAAGAATTGGTATGTACGTACCAAGAGGACACTGATGAGCTACACAAATTTCAAGAATTGGTATGTGCGTTCCAAGAGGCTGATGATCATGGGACAGATGCAGGTCTTCTACTTGTCTCAAAGTGTGAAGATGGAGGTAGCGCATTAGAGCCAATGGAAAAAGTTCTCTTTGAGGAACCAAAGGCTTCAGCAACTTACATTTACCCTCCTCCATTATATTCAAACGAAGCCCGCGAGTGTGTTTTGTTCTACAAATTGACAGATTTTGGGTCAACAGATGAAGGCATTGGAATAGGACATATTTGTTATACGAATAGGCCAAGGGAGGAGAAGGGGCAGAAAGTGTGCCGCCGTGATGACGATGAAGTCTCGCGAAGAGAGGACCAGGCAAACTATTATCATCCTTAATGGAGGCTTGGAAGTAACGTCAAGCTATTGACGTTAAAGAAGCGCTTCGTGGGAGGCAACCCACGCATTAGTGTAGGAAGGAAAAAAAAATTTGAGTGTTGTATTCAAAAAAAAAAATTTGAGTGTTGAAAAAAAAAATGAACAGTGATTTTCATGCAGGCTGCGCCTGCGTGACGCAGGTTGTGCCTGCGTTACTACCTGTTGCGCAGGTTGCGCCTGTGTGATGCAGGTTGCGCCTGCGTGACAGCTGTTGTACCAGAATTTTTTTTTCAGCTGTTCTGTATAAAAAAAAAAAATCTCTTTCAACCCCAATTCCTTTTCTCCTCTTATACTCTCATCTCTACACCTAATTCTAATCCTATAACAATTCCAAAACCCCCCATCTCCTATTCAAATCTCTAATCCTATATCAATTCAAATTCTTTTTCTCTAAATTATTAAATCCTTTTTCTATCTTACCTCAAATTCTTACCTACTCAAAATTTCTCCCTTACACGTTCAATTTTTATTCATCCAATCCATCCATTATATATATACACCTATTCATACAAACCCGATTCATTCTCTAAACCTCTACATCTCTACATCTCTAAAAAAATTCGAGTTCAAGAAGGATTCAAGTTTGGGGGAAGTTTAATTGCAAGTTCACCTCTTCGATTCGTATTGGTTAAATCTTTTTCTCTAATATTATTTTTATTACGAATTTGTGTTCTTGTAATTGGGGGTTTTGTAGTATTCTTGTTATTTGGGAAGTGGCCAGTCTATGGAGCTCGTACGCATTATCCTCCACCAGATTCATCCGAGGAGGGTGATGACTCAGCTGGTTAGGTATGTTTTCTAGTTTCCCTCGTATTTACTTTCATTCAATGCGGACATTGAATATTTTAAGTTTGGGGGTGATGGTTTGAGGGATTAGTAGTTGTTGTATTATTTGTTCATGTAGGATTTCATGCTTTGCATATTAGTAGTAGTAAATTATGCATTTATGTTCGTGTTATCTACGTTTGTTTCATATAGGACATTGTGTTTTTATGTTCGTATATCATGTGAGTTCATAATAGTTTACATTTGCACCCATGCTTGATAGGAATTTTGTGTTGTTGACGCTTTTGATTGAGAAGTGATATGCTTTGTTCTTGTGCACACACATACACTAGTAAGTTGAAGCTAGTAGACTTATTGAATGTTGTGAGTAATTAGAAGGACATGAATATGTGCAAGTTGATTTAGTTTGCATTCTTTGAATACAAGTAGGTGCATTAGAGAGATTTTTGCTTGGGATTGAGTATGTTTTTCCCGCAAAGTGAGCTTTTGAGCCATATTGCATTTGTTGCAATTTTATTCATTTGCTTGAATGTCCACGGATTGTTTGCATTGCTAGCAGTTGTTTGAGGTCTTTCTTGAAACGCATGACATACGATTAAAATGATAAAGGCATTTAGGAATAACCACATATTTTCCCATATTACCACACCATGTTTACATGATCAATTAGTTAACCCGTTGAGCTTAATCCTATTTTTTCGGTGACATACCACATTACTTGCCTAGACCTTTTTCTTGTATTGGCCTTACATTAATTTGAACCCACATTGTCAAAGGCTAGTAGGGTGTTTAAGGGAGTAATAAGGTGTGCAAGAAGGGGTTTATTGTTGGTCATAATTTTGGGGGAAATATTGAAATTTGGGTTTGGTTGTTGCTTGATAGTCGGCATGTGTATTAAAATCGTGGGATCATTGTTATTGTCTATATTATTGTTGCTTTAGCTCTCGAAAAAAAAAAAACAGAAAAAAAAGAAAAAGGAAAAAAAAAAGGAGAAAAAAAAAAGTTATATTATGAGAGCATATTTGTGTTATTGTGATCCTACTTTAGTCGACTAGTCGAGTGTTTCTGTTGCAAGAAAAATAGTAAAAGTATGTGGGGGAAAAATAGGTGGTTGTGTATGATTTATTATAAGTTCCTACTAGCTTTTGACACTTCACCTGTTTTGGCTTATCTGACATACCTTGTCCCTAGCCCCGTTACAACCCAAATAAAGGCCTTTTGATTATCGTCATTGATGTATGTTGTGTTAAGAGTTAGATTGATACCAAATGTCAAGCATGCTTATGATTTTGTTGGAATTGAGTGATACAATTACCCTTGTTCTTGAGTGAATATTCTTTGGTGAGTGGATTGTGAGTGTTTGCTTGTTTTTGCGTATGAGATCCCGAGTTTTGTCTCAAAGATTTACTCTTGTAGGCTAAGCATGTTTACTAACTTATTCTTACACTTGACATGGACTTGTGAGAACTTATGCATGTTCATTGAGTAGACTATGTGAATGCTTGCGCTTTCGACACCAAGACATCGCATTATTACTTTGATTCTTAAGTTGATATGGCATGAGAGGATTTGAAGGTATGGTAGGATATTAGTAGTAAATCATTTGCATTTTCATGTTAGTTGCATTCATGCATTGCATTGCATTGTGAGTTAGATGGATTTTGTGGGTACATTCGCTATAGGCCCTCACGAGACCTTACTCGTCCACTAGGGCTGCCTAGGGGTTTAAAGGGCTTGTTGCATATGCCAAATGCAACCGTGATCACCTACGGAACTGGTACTAGTTAGTTGTAATTGTTTATGCTTGAGGACAAGCATCGGTTTAAGTTTGGGGGTGTGATAAGTGGATTTATATCCACTTGGATCGCTTCAATTCGGCTTAAATTGATTGTCTTGGAATCAAGTTGTTGTAGATTTGATGTGTTTTGCTTAGTTGTGCATATTTACAAGAATGTCGATTATGGGTGATGCTTCTATCGTGTTTGGAGGATTAATTGATTAAAATTCGGATTTTCCGGGAAGGTTGCGCAGTCTACACTATTTTGGCCATATCTGGAGTTCTAGAAGTCCGTTTTCAGCGATCTTACAGCTCACGCGAAGCTTGGGAGATTTTCTACAACCTGGGATAGATAGCAGGTACAGGGAGCGTGTAGTTAAAATTCGCGCACGTGTACTTTGTGAAGCAAGGCTGAAAGATTACTGTTTTGCCCTTTTTCTAATTCTAATTGTATTTTGGGCAGTTGTTAGTACCTAAATCGAATTCTAATTGTAATAGAAGGTAATTTCTTGCTGGGCAAGAAATCTAGAGCCTATATAAACACATCTTAGCATTGTAATTAGACAATTAAATATCTTGTACATAATATAGCTTAGAATTGCAAGGGAGAAAAGGGGAGCAAGATTCAACACTCGTGACAAGCAACGGATCGAGATCTACTTCATCTTTTGTATCATAGATTTGTTTTCTCAACTCTTTGTTTTATTAATATTATTACTTTCTTTCATATCTTGTCTTATATCATGGTTTCATTAGATCCCATGATGACGAGCGGTTCGATTATGAACTAATCGTTATCATGGGATTCTAACGGATTTATTTATGGAACTTAGTATCTTGATTGCTTAAAGATCTGTGTGTGATGTATATTTGATATCCTCGTATGGTTATGCTTGATTGATAGATGCGTCATGAACATCTAATTTGTTAATCTCTTGTGAAGTGAAAGTGGATCTTGAGATTTAGAACTTGCAATGCTAGCATAGGTTCATGATTGTTTATCAACATGATTCGTAGTATGAGATGAAAATACTTATATTACCATGTGTGATCTTTATGGATAACTTGTTCTTCAACCGTTATGTTTTCAAATTCTATAGACATATAGGGTCTAAGCATAATTAGTGTCTATTCATATTCTATCTCTTTTGTGGATGTATGTTTAGTTTGGTATACGTATGCTGACAGGTAGCGTGTACTTGTTTCGTGTTATCCGATCAGATATCATAACCATTGCATATAGTGATTAAAGGCATCAGATCTAAGCGAAGTATTTAATGAAGTTAGGATTCCATGTCTTCTATCGCATAAGTTATTCGATTCCAATTCTCGTTAGTTAATTAATTATTAGTTAATTTGTTTTTTAGTTAATTTTAGTTAATCAAAACCCATATTTGTTATTTGTCTTAGCAGTGAAGGATAACCATACATTGTTGCATAGATACAATAACTGAATTAAAACCAAAACCAGATCTCTGTGGGAACGAACTCGACTTATTCATATATTACTTGTGACCACGTACGCTTGCGTGATATTGTGTTAACAAATACACGAATGGAAACAAACAAACGCATAAATAAAAACCCTGAAGGGTCGAGAGTTAGGTTATAGTACAACCAAATAAGAGTTTAAGTCCTTGAAGGACCCTGGATAAAAGATAAGATGATTAAAAAGCCACATCTGGAAATCAAAGCCATGCAAGGCTGTGGAAGCTAAGAACTAGCTACTCTTCAATATTTTTTAAGTACCTGGAGTGAGGATACAAGGATGAAGAAAATAAAGAACCTTGAATTATAGTCCTAAGGTCAAGGGATATAAGAATATCATTGAACAAGGATTAAGAAGTTCAAGCAAGTTTTCGTCTCGGAAGTTTAAAAGGCAAGAAGCCCACGGGATTGTATTTCTTGAAATCTAAATCGAGGATCAACCTTAAATCCTTGACCTAGAATCAAGAAAAATGAGAAGCAAAAGTTAGGTTTGAAAACCCTGAAATCAGAACAAAGGTTTGAGACAAGCCATGAAAGACATGAAGTCAAGTAAGGGATCCTAGAAAACTTTAGTTTGACATCAATCCAAAAGAAAGGTCTTGAATACTTGGTAGTCAACATATGAACACCAACGTTGAACATGTGAATATCAACCTCGAATCCTAGGTGGAGAAACATGAGATATTAGCCATAAAGGCCAAGAAGGTCAAACTTGAGGGGGTCATGAACCTCCAATCAAGATCCAAAGGTTGAAGCTTCAAGTCAAAACTTGAAAACCAATCTGAAATTTTGGATTCTCGATCTAGAACGCCAACATTGAACATCTAACACCAGCGTTGAACACTTGAATATCAACCCTGAAATGGAGATTGAAAATGTCATAGGGAAGGTTCAAGACCTCATGGGGTCAACCAGAAGCCAAGGAGGCCTTCAGCCGACCTTAAGGAGCCGACCAGAGGCTCTGATGTTTTGGTGGTTTAAAACACCCAAAACTTGGCTTGAAACCATGTGAGGTAGTCCAATATGTACTCTTTCTTCAAAACTTCAAGGTTAGAGTTTAAAGAACTTCCTTGAGGTTGAAAACACTTAATTTCGAACATCGACATTCGAGCATCGACGTTCAACACTCGAACAGCCCTAAGGCTGAGCACATGCCAGCCGAGAGGCCGCTAGAGAAGCCCCAGGAACCAAGACAAACATTGAAGCCATAATGGCCAAATTGAGCCAAGGAAGGTTGTTTTAAAAACTCTAGGTTGATGTCAACCGAAGATGAGGAGTCTGCAGGAGCCACTTACCATAGGCTAATAAACAAGCAAGATTTTTGCACCCTTGACCGGGAAGACCAAGGAGGTCTACGGGGATGACATGTTAGTCAGGAGCCTAATCAAGGCATGCCATATTAAGAACCTCAGAGAGGCATTTGAAGTGCTGAGGCACCACAAGATGATGTTGAATCCAGCCAAGTGTGCCTTTGGCGTGGGATCTGGAAAATTTTTGGGTCTGATGGTTTAAAAGTGAGGCACAGAAGCCAACCTAATAAGATCAAGGCAATCTTAGATATGGAATCACCACGTTCCATAGAGGACGTACAAAAATTTACTGGAAGAATTACAGCCTTAGGGAGATTCATCTCCAAGTCTGGAAACAAGTGTTTGCCTTTCTTTCAGGCTTTGAAGAAGGTGAAAATTTTTTAATGGACTTCAGAAAGCCAAGAGGCCTTTGAACAGTTGAAAAAGTACATGGCTGAAGCCCCGTTGTTGGCCAAACCTATTCCTGGAGAGACCCTATATCTATATCTAGCGATATCCAAACAAGCACTGAGTGTCATTCTTATTCGAGAGAAAAATAAGGTTCAAAAGCTTATCTACTACGTGAGCATGATGTTGCACGGAGCTGAGTTGAATTACTCTCCCATTGAAAATTTTGCTTTGGCACTTGTAACAGCCCCAAGGAAGCTACGACCGTACTTCCAGGCACACAAAATTGAAGACCTGACGGACCAATAGTTAAGAAGCATATTGCATAGCCCGAAGGCCAATGGAAGGCTAATTAAGTGGGCGATAGAACTCGAATAATTTGATATCGCGTACAATCCTCGAATTGCAATTAAGCCACAGGCACTTGCCGACTTCGTGGTTGAATGTACCATTGACATCCAAGAAGTCGGGGGGCAGGAAGGCACAACACCCTAGCAAGGGCAAGATGAGACACCCTAAGAGGGAGAGAAAGATGAAGTTCAGAAGGAATATTGAGTGACCTATTTTGATGGGTCATCAAAAACAAAAATAAGTGGAGCTCACGATTGAATACGCCTTGAGGTTGAAGTTTTCGACGACCAATAACGAGGCAGAGTATGAAGACTTGATAGCCGGACTAGGCTCGACTATAGCCATGAGGGCCAAAAATCTTAAAGTCTGTGGAGACTCAAGGCAGGTGATAGCCCAAGTGAATGAAGATTTTGAAGCCAAAGATAAAACGATGATGAAATATCAGAGGATTATAAAATCATAGTTGATATGGTTCGAGGAATGCCTCCTTGTATAACGGCCGATGCCTTGTCTAAATTCGCCTCATCTGAAATCGAGAATTACACTAAAAGTGTCTACTATCAGGTCTTGGAGACCCCCACTATAGAGCGCAAGTTGTTGGCGCCCATCAACGTTGGAAGTTGATGGATAGATCCCCATCGAAGCTCATCTTGAGACTGGTTGGCTCCCTGATAATGCCTTGGAGGCACGGAAACTATCAGTGAGAGCATTGAGATATGCATTGATCTAAGCCTTGATGGCTACTAAGGCTGTAGGTCTCCACTCGAGCTAGTCGTTTGAATTCAAGGTCTCGAATCAAGTATTCAGCAAATGGGTCAAAGCCCTGATGGTCTCTCAAACATGCGCACAGATGCTAGAAATACCCATAAAAAACTATTTTGGATCCAAAAGTGCCTTAAACGACGTTTTTTGGGGTCGAAAAGTGGGGCAAATAGGATAAATCGTATTTGCAGGACCTAGAGCTCTGAAAGACCTTCGATTTGATATATCATGGGTCTCATTCGGAGTAACGAGTCAAAAGTTACGGATGATTTTGTGCATACGATGCTTTTTCGACAAATTCAAACCAAGGCAAGGTACTATGAACATATGAAGAAGGTTGGAATCAAAATCAAGGGAAAAAAACAAACCAAAATATCCTAGACTTGAAGTCAGGTGTTGAAAACAAGGGAATTCCTTGAATAAGCAACTAAGAAACAAGGACCTTTGTGATAAGGGGGGCAAGGCCAAAGTTGTTTGAAACACCCTATTGTAAGTATGCAAGGATTTTTGGAAGCCAAGGGCCATAGTATAACCCAAGGTTATTTGAAACCAAGAGTTCAAGAACAAGTTAAGACCCGGAAGGTCCTGAAAACTAAGAAGAATGTTGTTTGTGATCAAGGATCACAAAATCAACCATGGTGTTGTAAGCTCACTCTAGAAACAAGGAGGGGAGTTCAAAACAAGATTTGGCTTTGGTCCAAGTCAAGGTCAAAAGTCAAAGTCAATGGTCAAAGTCAAATAGTCAAAATTTGGCCAAAATTCAAAAAAAAAATTGGGGTGGGACCCAGCCGACCAGGGGTAGCCGACCAGGTGCCCTTGGCCGAATGGCCGACCAGAGGTGGCCGACTAGAGTGGAGAGGGGAAAAAATGGTCCAGGTGTTCCGAACACCTGGACCCCTGAACGACTTCGTTTGGCCCCCAAACGCTAAAAAATGCTCCGTTTGCGCCCAAATTTGAGATTTGGAAACCTTGTAAGGTCTTCTACAAGCCTAAGTAGGTCTCTTAGTAATTTCAAGAAGTTGAAAAAAAAGAAGGTGTTTGAAACAAGGTCTGGTTTGAAAACCAGCTTAAAATGAGGCATTTCGCCTCTAAAACGTTCAAAAATGCATATTTTCGTATGATTCTTCTTCAAACCAGGATATTATTAGAATCTCTATCATATAAATTCAGCTTCAAAATTTGGGTTTAGAAATGTCAGGGGTGTTCAGAAACCGTGAGGGTGTTGAAAGACCCTGAAGGTGTTTAAAACATTCAAAAAAAAATTATGGGTCCCAGCCGACCAGGGGTGGCCGACCAGGCACCCTTGGCCAAACGGCCGACCAGGGTAGGCCGACTAGGCTGCCTTGGAGGAAAATTGGCTCAGGTGTTTGAAACACCTGAGCCCCTAGGTGATTTCATGACCCTCCAGAACGTTCAAAAATGCTCCGTTTGAGCTCAAATTTGAGATTCAGGAACCTTACAAGGTTCTCTACAAGTCTATGCAGGTGCCCAAGTGGTTTCTTGAAGTTGAAAAAATGACCTTGTTACGGACAAGGCCTAATTTGAATACCACCTTAGAGGTGGCATATATTTTGCCTCCAAAACATTCAAAAATGCATGTTTTCATGAGATTCTTCTTCATACCAGGAGATTATAACAATCCCCATCATATAAGCTCAACTTCAAGATTTGAGTTTAGAAATGATAGGGGTGTTGAAAAACCAGGAGGGTGTTTGAAAACCGGGAAGGTGTTTGAAACACCTATTCCAGAAGGCCGTATTTCTTGCCTAGACAACTCAAAAATGGGTATATTCACTTGATTCTTTCTCCAACCAGGTGATTATAAGAATCCCTATCATATAATATTAACTTCAAAATTTGAGGTTAGAAGTGTTAGGGGTGTTGAAAAATCAGGTCTGGTTTGAAAACCAGAAACCCTTGGCGTGTTCGAAACACCCCTCAGCCAACCAATATCAGCTGCGGATCCATGATTCAAACATGATTGAAAGATTTAGGGTTAAAGGACATGAAGTTTCAAGCAATTAAGGTGATTCGTTTGAGAACAAGTTACTACAAAACTCTTAAGGAGGGTTTGAAAACACCTCCGGGCTGTCCACGCTGTTTGGGCCATATCTAGAGCTCCGGATATCGGATTTGGACGATCTTACTGTCCACGCGAAGCTCATTAAATTCTCTATAGTCTTGGGTGGGTCCCAGCCACCCTTGGCCAAATGGACGACCAGGGTATGCCGAGCAGAAATATGGGGGAAAAATGGGTCCAGGTGTTTCGAACACCTGGACCCCTAGCTGATTTCGTTTGGCTCTAGAACGCTCAAAAATGGGTATTTTCACATGATTCTTTTTCCGTCAAGGAGATTATAAAAATCTCTACAATATGAGCTTGACTTCAAAATTTGAGATTAGGATTTCACTAATCGCAGTTAGGGGTGATTAACCTCGTTTAGCGACGTTTAAGGATTTCCACTCGAGTATTAACCTATATTAAGGTTAAGAATGGATATCCTAGTAATAATTACATCAAGGACGAATTAGTTAACCTCGATTAAGGCCTTTATAGCCCCGTTTAGGGTTGTTTAGCCCCGATTAGGGCCGAATTAGTGTCTTTTGCAAAAAATTAGCCCTTATTAAGGCTTGTAAGCAATGACCGCCTGATATTAACCCTAACTTAGATAAGTTGAGGGAAATAAAGCACTAATAAATTTTTGATAAAGGATCCTATGCACGAATTGCGCTTGGATTAGTGTCTACGAGCTCGAAACGACACTAATCCTATTCCCGAAAGGCCCAAAAATCTTAAGAAAAAGGTTCGAGAGGCTAAGGAACGTTTAACTTTCTTAAGTATTAACTTGGGAGAGAATTTTAGTCGTTGTGAATGTGTAGGTCGCTCCACACTTCACTGTAAGACGATACCCTGATAGGGTCGGTGTGACCTTAAACTTCTACGAAATCAAGTTTTCCTAGAAGTTGGGGGGCAAATGATATGAGTGAAAAATAATCCCTAAAGACATAATTAATATAATATTTATTGGCTCATAAATAAGGCTCGAAACCCAAGTCGGGCATTAAATTCGTAGTTAATGATTAAGCCCAAAAGAACAGCCCAAACCGGGGACGCCCGGTATAAGCTCGTTTCTAACATGGGCCTGATCCACAAACCGGGAACGTTCTAGAAACAAGGAACGTTCCAGAATATCCCTGGGATATTATGTAGCTTCCAAGGCACCTAATCCGACATGGAAACTAATTCCTACAAGGAAGGAGTCAGAACCTTACTCAATAACGGTGACTTGTCCACCAAGTCTCCAAACCCTATTACGATCTAAGGCTCCTACAGCCTATATAAAGGGCCAGACCCCTCATCTCAGAACTACGTCTTGGCTTGATTCTCAACTCTGAGATACGTAGGCATCTTGTGAGGACCCGAATTAGGTCACGAAAACGCAAGCGCAGCCATTAAAGCACGAAGCTCACAAACCGTAGCCGCAATTCGATAACCCTACTTTTTATTCCACAACAATATCATTTTTAGATTATAATTTTCTTTTTAATATAATCTAATCTTGATCGCCTATTTTTATTCCAACGGATCATATGATTTTTAATAATAAATGTAAGAGAGATTTTGTTTAAAATTTTGATAATCGGTAGCTGGTCCTCCGTGGGGCAATGATCGTAAAATAAATGGATGAAATCGTTATATCTAGCATAAAAAATGTTTTATATTTTAATATGTTATAAACTAAAATGTATATTTACATTGAAATACGAAAATGTATATGTCAATGATTTAAATTATATATAATTAAGTTTTCTACATTGAATAGCATTATCAATGTAGGACTTCTACATTGAATAAGATTAATGTAAAAATTCGTAATTATATTTTCTCTTGAGATTCTGAGTGTTTCCATTTGAATAATAATTATTAAAGCATCACTAAATTAAAGATAATTTTATGAGGTTCGTGTGGATTGTAAAATCATCTAAATCTGATTTCTAGATCACAAGATAGAGCCCAAATAGTAAATATGAATTTCTTTTTAATACTAATAAAAAAGTAAATAAAATTCAATTTTAATATAATTTTTTAATTATATCTTTTTCAGGTTATATTTTTTAAATTCAATTATAATACAAACTTTTATAATTATATCCTTTTTAGGTTTTAATTTTCTTTTTAAAATTCACTTCTAATACTACCTTTTCTAATCATATCCATTTTATATTACAATTTTCTTTTTAATATAATCTAATCTTGATCGTCTATTTTTAATCCGGATTATATGATTTTGGTAGTACAATGACCAAACCAAAAATTTGGATAAGATCCCTCTTATGCTTATTATATATAAGGATATAATTATTTTTGTTATGTTGTTGGAAGAATTCGAATCTTAGACCTTTGTACATAACAATTTTTAGTATTAAATTTAATTTAATATATTGTTGGCAGTAATCGAACTTTTAACCATTCTATATAACCTCTTTTAGTATTAATTTTTAATTAAAATGTTATTGGTGAGATTTGAACCTTAGACCTCTATGTATAATAATTTTTAGTACTGTATCTAACGATCATCTTATATTTGAGTTGAAGATCGATTTAACGATGTGAATGAAAGCGATAACTAATACTGAGGGAAACAAAAATAAGGGATTAACCAAACTAAAAATATATCCCTTTTATTTATTATAATGTAATATAGATAAGTAAGTTTAAAAAGTGTAAACTAATTAGTTTAATCAATTTTGGCGAGTAAGTAATATCATTCAAAAAATTTAAAAATTATTTATGAAATGACATTGTACATCCAACGTCCAAATTTATCATTCATCCAGATTCAATTATTTGGAAAAAAATTATTCAAATATAACAAATGACTTTTAAGACAATCATGTTCCATCAACCATGTTTACTTAACAAATATTACTTATGATAAATATTTTCCAATTTTTACAATTTAAACTTCAAGTACAACTTTATTACCATATATAATTACTCATACTTCTTATGCATTTTCTCTTACATACTATAGATAAATATGTAATTTACATGTTTTGAAAACAGGAATCGGAACTTTAAATAATGAAGCTCGGAACTTATATACAAATTCCTTAATTTCATTTTTTATATTTTAATAATAAAATAATACATATAATACAAAAGTAGTAAAAAAATTAAAAAAATGACCAAAATACCCATTTTCAGAAAAACTAACAAAAATACCCACTTTGATCAAATACTCCATTTGCAGTGGAGTACAGAAGTGATATTTCTTATCCAAAATAGAGCATGAGGAGTGATATTTCACTACTAGTGTCTAGTAAGGAGTATGTGTAACATCCCGTATTTTTTTAGGAATTTATTCGATTAGTAATAATAATAATATTAATGAGTTATTAATATTATTTATGAGTAAATATATATTTCTTTTATAATTAGAATATTGTTTTAGGATTAATAGTTAAAAAGAAAGGAAGTGAGGGTTTAAAAAAAAGCGTTAAAAAAAATTGAGAGTTTGAGACTTACGTTACTTTTGGGTCAGAAGGAAGAAGGAAAAGAGAGAAAAGAAGAAATAATATTCAAAGTAACTTACTTACTAACATGGGTGACGATCTTACAGGGGCTTGCAAAGCATAAAGCAAATGCTACCCAAAATCTTACAGGGGCTTGCTTAATGCTACCCAAATTCTTACAGGGACTTGCTTAACGCTACCAAAATTCTTACAGGGGCTTGCTTAATGCTACCCAAATTCTTCTTCTCTCTCTTTTCCTTCTTCCTTCTGACCCAAAAGTAACGTAAGTCTCAAACCCTCTATTTTTTCTTTAACGCTTTTTTTTAAACCCTCACTTCCTTTCTTTTTAACTATTAATCCTAAAACAATATTCTAATTATAAAAGAAATATATACTTACTCATAAATAATATTAATAACTCATTAATATTATTATTATTATTACTAATCGAATAAATTCCTAAAAAAATACGGGACATTACATAATTGGTATGAGTGCATGGAGTTCTACATTATTATAACCAATTAAATTGATACACTTGCCATTTGGAAATTTTTTTGGAACCAATTTTGAATATCTAGCATTTTACTATGTAGAAATGTGAATATGTATAAACTAGGAGCAAAACTAACAACTTTCTTGAATTTTGGTAAGTTAAGTACATAATAAGAGCATCTACAATGGGAAAGAAATCTTAGAGCAAGTCCAATGGTTTCCTAACATATTCTTTATAAATATTATAAAATATTTAACTATGAAGAATTTAGGGTATTATATTGTATATCTACTTCAACAAACTTCCTTATAATTATTACATAATAAATAAAAGGAGGGAAGCAAGAACAAAAAAAGAAAAGAAAAAATAACTGGAAAAAGGAGGGAAGACAATATTTTATTGATGCCTTTAAAAATAAGGGGTGACATGATGCTCTTAACTTTTTAAGGAAAAGTTAAGAGGCTGTTGGAGAACAATTTTAGACCTAATTCCTTATAATATAAGTTAGAAGGTCATATAAAGGGTTTGTTGGACTTGCTCTTAGAGCATCTCCAAGAGCCTCTCTATTCTAGCTCTTGACTCATAAATTGGGAAAAAGGGAAGAAAATGTTGCTCCAAAAAACTCTTAGAAGCTCTTAAAAACACTAATAGCCTCTTCACTTTCTCAATTTTAAAAGCACAGTTCCACTCTTAAATGTTATTATATTATATATTTATGATCATATATCTTTCTGTCTCTTCTTTCCTTTTATAGTTTTTGGAATTCAAACAACTTTTAATAATAAAAAATTGATTAAGAAGTCAATATAAAGAGCTAATAATATATAATAGGCCAACACAAGAAAAAAATAGTGAGATTTTTTAATGTACATGAAAAGACCAATTTGCCCCCATATTTAATATTTATTAAAAAAAGTGTTGTTCATGGGAATTTAACTTGAGTCTATCAAGTAACTTATGCATGCTCTTACCACTATGCCACAATGTCACATGTGTTTTCAAACCATACACATAATAAGTAAATGTCGTTTAAGAGTAATACATTTGTAAATAACTATGGAGATAAATTAAACTTAGGTAAAATACCAACACATTTTTAATATAAAAAGTGTTGTTCATGGGAATCAAACTTTAGCCGATCAAGTAACTTATGCATGCTTTTACCACTACGCCACAATGTCACATGTGTTTATAAATCATACACGTAATATGTGGATGTCTTAACAGTAATACATTTGTAAATAATTTTGGAGCTAAATTAAACTTTAAATAACTATGGAGCTAAATTAAGCTTTAAACTTAGGTAATACACCAACACAAGATAGAATTCGTGAGACTTTTTAATGTATTGGAAGAAATAATAATAAAAGAAATGATATTTAAAAGATACTATTACAATATTGGAATTATCCAATAATACAATTATTATTATATATATTAACACATAGAAGACGATGATTATATAGAATTAATATGTACAAAGGTTCGTGTAACAAAATATGAGACTTTAAGTTATGATAGTCAATAATATTTTATGAAAATTAATATTATCATCGGTTAGTCAAATCCATGTTATTTAAAAATAATTAATTCTATTTCATAATTTTATTGGCATAAACAATAATTTTTATATTATATGTGAATTTTTTTTAAATATGTGTACAAAATTAATATTGACGATAAAATGAAATATTCAAAACAAAAGTATATATAGTGCATACTAAAATTATTAAATTATAATATATAATTTAATTGATGATTTAAAATTGAACTATTAATAACTAAAGATGACTTTCACAACAAAGCATGCATATACAAAACTCACAAGGAAAAACAACAAATTCATTAAACACATAGGTCAATCTGTTCGCTACAATTTGTAGAGCTATTTCTCTGGAAGAAGCTGCGTTTGAAAAAAGAAAGGATGAATTCATTATTAAAGCACGGACAAAAGTCATATGATCAATTTCAACTTATGAAAATAAAAGTATAAAAATATTTATCCAACCATAAATGATAAATTCTCAAGTTTGGAGAACAAAAATGTTATAAGCCCGTTACAAAAGGTAGATTCACTCAGTTGAAGGCTGAATTATCTGATGTTTTGAAAGTCTGACAAAAATAGGAAGAGAAACCAAAGCAAAAAATTCTTAAAATCAAGAGCTTAGAAGAAAAGAAATGAAATAGTTAGAAAGATATTTTTAAGAAGTGAAAGCGTAAGGTCTGAATAGGGTATTAGAAGATTTAAGAAGGTTTTTTTTATTATTAAAATCATGACTAAAATCCACACCCACACTCTTAGAATGCAACATCTTGAAGGCATCATTTTTGAAGAATTGGAAAAAAAGTTTAGTATCGTAAATGTTTTGAAAAATCATCTTAATTAGACAACACCTACTTAACACTCAGATTCTATTCAATGACCCACAATAAAATTAAAAACTGACATGATTTCTATTAGTACTTCTTATATTAGTTTCCAAATTACAAAATTGAACATATTTAAATAAACATATTTAAATAAGTATGCAATAGCCACATATACCATTAACAAGCAAAACTCTATGAAATTCAATTTTATACTTCAAATGACATTCATTATACACAATTTAATTTAGAAACAGAATTTAACATAGCGACCCGTGCCTTGCACGGGTTTTTATGCTAGTTATTTATAAAGAGTGAACTAAGAGATTTTTGGAAATGCTCTTAGCAATATTATCCTAGACGACATGAAATAGAAATTATATTAAAAAAAATATATTCCAATGCATAATTATCCTTAGCAAAAATTATAGACAATCATACTTAATTGACTATATTTGTTGAACGAACTTAACCCCTTAGTAAAAATATACACAACTTTCGTTATAGATATATTTTTGGAGTTCTACTTGCCACCCTTAACTAAAAATTTAATTATTTTCTAATTTAAAATTTTTTAACCAACTTTATACATATTGACGTTGGAGATGCTCTAATTCTCCCACTAATATCTTATTGATTTCCTAAAAGGCTGCGACATTTAGCCATTTCTTATTTTGAAATTACAAATACTTTTTAACTTTATTCTTATCGATAAAAGAATCATTTAATTTTCCTCCATTTATTTATACTTATTCATATTTAATTCACTAATTAGTTTCATATTTACCATTTATTATAATAAGAAGAAATTCATTAGAATAATTGATATACAAATCATGTTTCCAAAGTATTAAAAATATTATTTTATGATATTTGTTGGGAAGAAATTAAGACACCCTTAGACTTGTTTTAATAGTATTAAAGAATAAAAGGGAGACGAAGCATTAGTTTAAAAAATCCGTCCACGAAGGAGCCCAAAACATGCCAGTGGGCTTCTGAGTATTATTGTGGTCTCTAAATTAAGATGTGAAAGCCGGAAAGAATACTCCAATAAATGAAGAAGATATTATACACAACCTTAGCAAAAAAAAAATAAAAAAAAATAAAAAAAATTATATACACACACAATCAAATCATACGCGAAGAGAGAAGACTAACTAATACCTTGTGGTTGAGATCAGGATACACCAACTTGCATGATTGTTATTTAGCTCATGAAACTCGTGGAGATAAAGGGGCTGTTTGGCTGGCTTTATAAGCCAGTTTATTGGACTTTAAGTCCAGTCCAGCTTATTTACAAGTGTTTGTCTACCAACTTATTTTACTGACTTACGATCTTATAAGTTCATAAGTTGAAAGTTAGAAAGTCCCAACATTCATCTTATTTTTCTTAACTTATTTCTTGATACACGTGATATATAATATTCTTCAAATCTTCAAAATCATATATCTTTTGATCCGTTCATTAAAAAATTGATATTTATATATCAAATTTCTCTACTCATCGAGATCTATCCATTGATATCCATTATTATATATTAAAAAAACAAATATTTTGAAATTAATAAAAAAAAGTTAACTTATAAATTCTTATTTACCAAACACTCTACTGATTTATACTCCCTCTGTCCCAACCAATTGTTTACACTTTCCTTTTTGGGACGTCCCAACCAATTCTTTACGTTTCCTAAAATAGTAAGTTTTAACACTATTACACCCACTACTTCACTTATTTTAACAATACTTTACACTATTACAACCACTACTTCACTTATTTTAATAATAAAATCATTATTACACCCACTACTTCACTTATTTTAACAATAAAATCACTATTACACCCACTACTTCACTTATCTTAATCTTAATTCTTGGTCTCCGTGTTAAAAGCAAACGATAACAAATCGTTGGGACGGAGGGAGTAAGTTCTGATTTACCAAACACTTTACTGACTTAAAATTTCTGATTTACTTATCACTTATAATCAACTTATGGGTTTAAAGTCATAAGTTATTTTTTTTAAGCTAAGCCAAACGGGCACAAAGTAAGTTTGAAGTTTAGCCCTTCCTTTTGCTGCCTTTTTGATTAGTCGTAAATCGCAATACACGTTTGCAAAATATGCGCCACTCTGAAGATTGTTGGTAGTGTATGGTGACAATGTTCTAAAAATCGTTAGCGGATCTAGACGGTGAGCGTACTTCTAACGATTAATCGGCTATGCGATGATTAATCGGAATGATTAATCGGAACATTAATCTGATGTATTAAATTATTATTTTTTATATAATTTAATTTTAATATTTAAAAATATATTTTATATTAGTAAAAATATAAATATCTTCATTTTATTATTAAATATGATGAGTGAATTTATCCTTTCATGTGTAAAGTCTATTTTTTATTTAAAAAAATTTATATTTTTAAAGTTTTATTCTTAATTTGACTATTTTTTAAAACTTGATCGATTAATCGCTGCCTAATTCAGCCTAGGGTCGATTAATCGCCGCATAATTGATTATTGCCGCCTAACTAATTAAACCGTCTAATCCCGCTTAATATCGCCTAGGCCCGTCTAGGCATCGTCTAATCAAAAAAATACCGAATGATCGAATTTTACAAAATTTAGACGTTTTCTGGTCGCCCAACGTCTAGGCGGCTGCCAAGATCGATTTTTAGAACATTGATGGTGACATATTCTACTATTCTAGTGTAGTGTCTAAACTAAACACGAGCATGGAATTTTAAAAATCATTTTAGATTTTTTTTTGAAATATTATGACATATTGGTCCGCATTTAATACATATTATTTAATTCTTTAATTAAAATTAAATCGGAAATACCATATTATAAAATATCATTACTTTTACCAAGGGTTGCTAATTTAATTCTTATCACCATATTGCAAATTAAAAATTCGATTCCTAAAATGATAAACGGGATTAAATTCGATCACCGTACTTTACTCTAAAAAGATACTCTAAAAAAAATCGATGTCGATTAGTCTTATGAATTAAGATTACAGTTTTTTTTTTCTACAGAACAGACTTAAAACTCGTAAAACTTTGACCAAAAAATATTATTTACCAACGCAAATAGATTCTGTGTCTATGGGAGCTTACAGAGGGATGGGCGTCGGGGCACTTCGGGGTCGGGGAGTGCTATCCCCGCCCCCATCCCCGAATTCAAACCCGATCCCCGTCCCCGGCCCGATCCTCGTCGGGGATTAATTTTCATTCCCCGTCCCCGGCCCAAACGGGTAACGGGGATCCCCGCGGGGAATCGGGGAATTTTATTTAAAACAAAAAATAATATTAAATAATTTTAAATACTAATTAGTGAGCTCAAATGCACTAAATTAAAATTAAAAAATATTACTTAAAGAAATAATTATAAATAATATGAAAATTAAGTTATTTAACTATTAGAAAGACAAACATATAAAATTAAAACATCATTTTATTTTCAATATGAAGTATTGAAAATTCGTATATATTAATATATGAATATCAATATATATATATATATGTGTGTGTGTATATGTATATATTTGAGTGTGATGAAATCGAGTTGGGATGGAAAATTAGGTCGGGTAGAGAAAATCGGGGCGGGGTCGGGGATCGGGCCGGGGAGACATAAAAACCCGGCCCCGGCCCGCTCCCCGATTTTTTTTAAAACTTGTCCCCGCTCCCCGGCCCGTACCCGAAAAAATCCCCGATTCCCCGCCCCGTTCGGTGCGGGGATCGGATCGGGGTCGGGCGGGCCGGGATGAATGCCCATCCCTTACTAGCTTAACTGAAAGATTAGGAGTACATCTTAAGGCCTGTTTAGTTCACCTTAATATAAGGATTTATGTACTTATTTTCGGGTAAAAATTTTATATTTTGATAATTTTTTTATACAAGTATTTAATGTATGTTTGATATTCAATAAGTTGCAAAAAAATGTTGGAAAATAAGTTGGAAAGTTAGAAATCTTAACTTTCAACTTAAAATAAGTTGACTTATCCTGAAAAATAAGTTCTCCCAAACACCCCTTAATTCACACTATCTGTTCTGTACCAACATGCATAAGCAAATATAATTATATACTCCCTCCATTTTATTTTAAATATCATTTCTTAAGTAAGTTTGAATTTCAATTTAAGTGTCGTTTTTACATTTTTAAGACAAGTAAATTTTCATTTTATCTACAAACTCTTATTTACAACTATAATATTTAATGCACTCCGTCAAATATTAGTATTAAATAGGGGTAAATGAAGGATAAAATTGAAAAATAAAATTACATTAATGATAAAAAAAATCTTATCTATATATATATTATAATACTTGGAGATCGGAAAGTTACCAGAAGCGTTTAAGATAATTTTCTTGAATTGTCGTATTTTTGATTTTTTTTTAATAAAAATCTTTTCGAGCATTAAATAACTCTTTATGGCATCTTAATGGCATTTATAATCATTAATTACACTTATTAAATATATATATATATATATATATATATATATATATATATATATATATATATATTAAATTTACTTCAAATTATTTATATAAAAGATTGACAAATTTTATTTGAGCATTATAATTATTATTTCAATATAAAATATTAATTATATGTATAAAATTAAGATTATTTTTTATGTAAATTAACTATTTAAAATTGTTCACATTGCGTCATTTTTTATTGTTTCAAAATATTGTACACATGTTGTTTCATTATATTATGTCAAAATAAATTAATATTCTAATTATATAAATTCTTATACTTTTATTGAGCATGTATATTATGAGAGGGGTATCGGCTTTAAAAATGTTATTTAGTTATATTTAATATTGTAATTGCTATTTTTCATTTTTATAATATATTTAAGATTATTAAATTTTTTGATATATAATGATAGTATTATTCCAACTAATAATTCATACAACCTGTTTTAACTAACTTTTTTAAGGAAATTTTTATAATACCTATTAATTTTTATATTAATTTATTATTTTCAGCAACTAAAAAAAAATTTATTAACCACGCGAATTGCGTCTAAGTTGCCTAGTAATTACTAATTTTAATAAGTACGCATAGTCAAAAACACGATACTTAAAAAGAAATGGAGGGAATATCAATCAGTTTACCGAAATGTAATATACACTTGAAAAGTCTTATTGACATGTTTCAAGTTTGGAAACAAAATACTACCGGAAACTTATTTACAATTAGAAACCCTTGGTTTGGTAGAACAAAACTGATTCCAATTTGTCAAAAACCGGAAGCGAAAGCTGATTCATCTCTCAACCTAAGCATATACAAGCATGAGAAAAATATTATATACATGCAGTACTCTTGTTGCAACTTGCAAGTTTTAACAAAGACCTGCTAATCTCTTCCAGGAGACGACCCATCCGATGACGTGCTTGTATTGGCGGATCTTGGTCGCCTGAGAAGCTCAATCAGTGTTTCCGCCTGTCAATTAAATACAAGACACAATAATATTCATGTTATTATTCCCTTCATTAACAAAACATGTTTCTTCCCTTCAATTATTCATGTTAACGAAAATTAATCAAATAGCTAGCGTACTTCCACCTACCACACTCTTAAAATCCTGTGGATATTCCTCATCCTTTCGTTAGTTAGTTGACAAAGCTCGTTGAATTCAAATATTATGCGTGGAGATTTAAAATTTACTACATATTCTAAATTAGGAGTAGTTCTTAGTATGATTTATCAATATATCTTATTAACCTACAAAATTTACCAAACTAATTGCACTTAATGTCAGAGTATCCCACTAGACTAAAAATTAGGCTATCGATAAAACATCAGTGTCTCACCTAATGTCGATTTTTTAATCTGATTTCTCTATAATTTGTTAAGTTAATTATTTAACTTAACAAAGTCACAAACATAGAACAAGTGCTTGCGCTCTCTCTCAAAATCTAAAATAATAAAAATTTAATTTTACATGGCATACGATAGATGTACGATCAAAGCCGAGTCTGATATTTCGTCTTACAAATCCTAACTTGCCACTAACATTTAACTTCCCGCCAATATTTACTAACTACAGTTAAACCTCAGTAAATTAATACGTTTGGGAACAAATTTTTTTATTCATTAATAAAGATTATTCATTATCGAGATCAAAAATATATTGTCTCTATTATGTCGGGATCGAAAAAAATTATTAATTTAATAAAATTATTCGTTGATGTAATATTCATTTATCGAACTACTACGATCATTTAAAATTTAAGAAATACTCCTAATTTATAAAAATTACCTTTTGCCTAGCTCGAGTGGTGCCACATTGCGACAACTCAATCAACGGAGGAATAGCACCTTCTCTGGCCACCATTCTCCGATACACCAAGCTCCCCTCACACAAAACCAGCAAAATCGCAACCACAATCTCCTTTTGTCGCTGCGATCCAACCTCAATAATCTCAACCAATACCGGAATTCCACCTTCATCCACCAACGCAACTCTACCTTCCACCTCCTTCACCAACAAACTCATCACAAATCCACACTTATCCACCATATTCGAACCCAAATCCGCCATCAATTCCACCAATACCTTCATTATCCCCGCCTCTACCGCTCTAATTCTATTCTCTTTCACCGAGCACAGCGAATACAAAGCCGTACACGCGTCCTTTTTCCCGCGAATATTTCCTGCTTCTAGAAGCTTCACTAACGGCTCAATCGCTCCTGACCGTCCGATCAAATTTCTGTTATCCTCGAATTGCGATAATCTCAACAACGCGCACGCCGCATTCTCCTTAGCCGTTTGATTACCGCTTCTCAACGCTTTCACTAACGGACTAACAACTCCAGATGACGTCATCAATTTTGCGTTCTCGTCGCAGAGAGATAAGTTTAGTATCGCCGTGACGCCGTGCTCTTGTAACTTTGAATCGGAGGATGAAATTAGAGAAATCAACGGCTTAATCGCGCCGGCGCGTGCGATTTTGATGCGATTATCGGAATTGTGCTTTGCGAGCTGCCGGAGCTCCATCGCGGCTTGACTCTGCTCGTCGATTGATACTGATCGCAGAGACAAAACAAGATGATCGATTACACTCTCGTCGGAGTTGTCAGAAAAACTCGCCGGAGAATACTCGCCGGAGCAGTCGCTAAAAGGAGTTGACTTGTTGAGACTACCGAAGCTTTGTTGCAAGTAACTGTAATTGGACCGGACTTTCGTATCCATAACTGGAGTTTGTTGTTTTGCCGGCAAGTAATATTGTTAAAACGGCGTCATTTTCAATCGTTGTGGCTGTGGGTTTTAATATTTTGTTGCAAAAAATTAGGGGGTTTAAAAATGAATAAGGGGAATTAATTAAAAAGAAGTTTGGGGATGGACGTCACACGTGGAAAGGGTAGGCGGATGTTGACACGTGTCAACGGCTTGGTTTTAAACGCGTGGGGGTGGGGCTGGGAAGCTTCTACGCTGCTTTCTTATTTTGAAGCAGCCCACCTGATCTGAACTTTTGCTCAACTCTCTTCGTCTCATAATACTTTTCCTACTTTCCTTTTAAAGTAATTCAAATAATTTTTTCTATTTCTATTTTAAATCATAAAAAAATAATCTTTAATACCCACTACTTCTTAAAAAAATAATATTCAATACTCACTACTCTATAAAAAACAATATTCAATATCCACTACTTCATAAAAAACAATATTTAACAATATATTTCTTTTGTTTTTTCTTTTGCTAAGTTAAAAATATATTTCTTCCACGTTGCCACCGTGACTTCAAGTCACGACAACTTGCTTTAATACACCATGCTTTAACTTGCTTCAATCAGGTGGATTGTCAGAAAGGAGGAGCAGGTTTCTTAAAACTTATGTCATTCAGCAAATTGGAAAAGAAAAAAAGCGAAAGAGGGAGTATCATTTATGTATAACGTATTTAGAGCATTTTTAATGATATTGTATAAAATGACATAAAATACTGATTATACAAAATTTGTTGAATCTAAAGGTGTTGTATTACAGTAAAGTTGATTATAATTATGAAAGATCATTTGAAATTTTTGTTAAGAGATTTCTTCTATTTTTTCTTAAACTATAGTAATTGTTTAAGAAGTATACTAAATATTTTAAAATACTCCTTATTCTTAAGGAGTAACAAATATTCAAAGTTAGAACGTGTCTTGAAAACAAACCAAATCCTTACATCTGAAATCCTTATTTGCAAGACTTGCCCGTTTTGGCTGGGATATATTTTGTTGGTCTAGTTCTGCTTTGAATTTTAAAATTAAATTATTATATTAGATTGGTTCGAAAATTTTGATACATTCCGATCAAACCACTCCATTTCCAAAAAACCCCTTGTACTAAAACTAACTACCGGAAGTCAATAACAGAAATGAGTGTTGATGGAGGATTTTCGTAATCAACGTGATTTTCGGAGGCCCGCTGGAATTTACAAGAATAATTCATGTAAGTGGCTATATTTGGTGATTTGGGTGTGATTTGATGGTGGGGGTGAGCTGAGCTTGAGAGGTTACGAGAATCATCGCAGGTTCCATTATCGAGATCTGTGGCCGTTCTCTCAAGGTGCCTACGTACCCTTGTATATATAGGGATCAAGCTCACGAAGTTCTAATTCGAAGCTAACTCTGCTGGAATAGCTGTATTCGACTATCTAGTTCGTGTTGGACTCAGATTCCTTTAGAGTTTACCACGAACTGGTTGGCTAAGTAGAGTAGAACTCGAGTTCGTACCCTATTATAATTCTCCCGTCTATTAGAGGCATTCTAGGATCAACTGCGCCCTAGAAGTACACTCCAATAATAAGTCTATCTCTTTCTGACTGGCAACGTTCAGGAACCTGGTGCTCAGGAACCTATGTCTCAGGAAACTATACCTGCACAAATAACAAATATATTAGTCTAGGGAGCCTCTCTGTGGTTCCCATATGCTCTTGATGTCTTCACTACTGCTGCTAGGCTGTCTTGTACTCTTCTGCAGGGAGGAACCTGGTCCATTCATAATCTACTCAGCTTCCGGTTCATCAGGAACCTCATGATACTTGTAGCTTCTTGACCGTCTTCTCAGCGAGTACTCATTTCATCATGTCTGGTCTTCATATCTTATACTAGATCTATCTTCTACCTCATATGGATTGGACCCTATAGCTTAATGGGCCTAAATCTAGCCCATGGAGATTTTGGGCACAACAACTACCCCCCGGTTCCTTGAAGTCATGCAATGCGAGAGAAACCTATTCTACTTTCTGATCAGGGGTCCAATGCTTAATCACTTCTCTTAAAATGTATTACTTCAACAACACGTATCCAAGCTTACATGAGCTAACTCGGCGTAAGAAACAGGACACATAATGTTTTAGTGAACATAGTATTGATCAGCTTCTTTCTTGGTGAGGAACATGTTCTCTTCTTCTTTTTCGAAACTCATTCTTCTGACAAATCTTCACTCTTCAACTGCTAGTCATTCTCTGTACATTCTTCTAATAACTTTGCAAAATCTCTCCAAGGACACTTCTGAGGTTTCGGGATGTTATCATACTTCTGCTTACTCTTGTATCTTCTTTTTGCAAATCACTATCTCTAAGGAGTATCCAGGGTGTTGATAGTGATTCTGTCAATGTCTTCACATGTCTTTTGTATATCTAGAAGTCTTGAAAAGCGAGTGGCACCTCAACAGCTTCCAATCAAGAGGTTCAACCTTTATTTACTCCTTTTGGGAAAATGCATAATTTTCACATCGTGCATCCAAGCTTACATGAGCTAACTCGGCGTAAGAAACAGGATACACTACGCTTCTGTATGCAGATTCCAAATTAAATCCTCAAATCAAAAATCAAAAGATCGTGCTGAAAACTAACCTGGAAACTTTTCTGAAGCCGTCTTCTCGTAGATCATTATCATCAAACTGCGAAACTCATCATAAATACTCTCTAATTGTTCAAGCAATACTTCTTTCTTCTTCCGAACTGACTTGTATGAACTGATCTCTCATCCAATGCTTTCATAGAATACGTTGGCAGCTTGCTTATAACCCAAGTAATCTCCATTATTCGTAGGATGAAACAACCCTGGAACCTCTTGAACCATCTAAATAGCTCCTCAGAAACCTCGGCTGCTTGCTCTACTTGGAACTTTCAAACCTTTGTAAACTTAGAACCTCTTGTCTTCATACTTCGAGTACTGTTTCCAAAACCATAATCTAAACCATGACCTTTCTTGATAACTTCTTAACTTATATCTTTCATTGCTAAACAATTTGACCAGGTTCCTCATGAATAACCTTTTACAATTACTAGTCCTGCAAAATACAACAAGAAACATAAAAACAAAAAATAATTAGCGTTAGTAAAATTTCTCTTGCTCAATTCGGGTCAACTCTTGGAAAGGTCACCTGCTTTGTTCCCAATCCTAAACTCTAGGTCCCAACTTGCCAGTCTCGGCTCCATGTTGGTTCCTTTTGCTTCGAGGCGATTCTAGGAACCTGTACGCCGTTCTGGGAGTCCACACAGATTCCTCTTCTCCATGTGTCAGGCTAGACATCTTATGAAGGTGAATGCTAAGGATTTTATCCCTTCTTCCCATGTGCCAGAGGCGGTTCCACATGAGGGAGAGCTTATTAGGCTTCTCTTTGAGAACAAGTGTGCCGGTCTAGGCTCCACACAGGTTCCCACTTCCTCTCGTGCCAGTGGCGGCTCCACGGAAGGTTTATACGTATAGTCTCAGGTTCCTGTATGCAGTCTCGGATCCATACAGGTTCCTTTAGGTGCCTTATGTCAGGACTTTAGGTGCCTTTTGTCAGGACTTTAGGTGCCTTTTGTCAGGACTTCAGGTGCCTTTTGTCAGGACTTTAAATCGTGTGCTCAAGGAACTTGAGGCTTTTAGCAAGGATCTCGTGCTCAGTCAGCTGAGGCTTTTCTCGTGCCCAGGAAGCTACCTGGGACTTTTTCTCGTGCCCAGAAAGCTACCTGGGACTTTTTCTCGTGCCCAGGAAGCTATCTGGGACTTTTTCTCGATGCCCAGGAAGCTACCTAGGACTTTTTCTCGATGCCCAGGAAGCTACCTGGGACTTTGCTCGTGCCCAGGAAGCTACCTGGGACTTTTCTCGATGCCCAGGAAGCTACCTAGGGCTTTTTTCGTATAAATCATTCATAGTCTGCGTATTCTGTCAAATCGTATTCATACTTCGTACATACTGTCAATGCTACAGGAACCTGTTCATCGAGGTTACCTGCAAAAGCTGTCATATGCTACAGGAACCTGTTAGTCAAGGTAACCTATTTTACAACACAAGTACTAAAACAAGCACTTAAAAAGTTTCAAATTGGCATATGAAATAGCGAATCATATCATGCACAAAACTGTTTAAGTAGGAATACTACCCCCAGTTCTTTTGGGTAATTATTGTTACGTAAAAGAACAATAAGGAAGCTATAATCATCATTGTCATTCTAAGGATAAGAAAGACTAACCTCATTATAAGCAAAATAGATCTTCTTCTACTATCAGCAATGCTTGCTGAAAGAAATGTCATGCTGTCTAATCAGAATACTAATCTGGTGAAGACTTACGTGAATCCAATTGGATATTATGTGATCCTTTATGGATAGAAAGCTCTCGCGGTATGTGCACCGAAATCTCTTCATATGAACCTGTTAGTTATAGGTGAACTTGGAAGCTGTTGCTACGAGCTTCTGGCAAATATAAATGAACCTGAAATTACAGGTGAACAACATAAGATCTGTTAACTACAGATATATAATAAAGCGAATCCAATTGAGCTCTAGGTGAGTCCTGAGAAGGGCACTTAGAGAATTCAATATGGTGTAAGGTAAATCATCTCAAATGCTAGGGGTACCAAGTGAATCCGGGCACAAGGTGAATCCCTAAGAATTCTTGTTGTATGTACACTTTCTTCTACTCAAGCATCGGTTGGCTAGGAACTTCTAGCAGAAAGTGGTTAATCTAAAGCTCTCTACAACTGGCTTTTAATCAATATCAATGATCCTGGAAGCTGTCACATACAAGCTTCAGAAATATATGAATGATCCTGCAACATGTTAGTTACAAGAAAATAGCAAATAATTCACTAGATGCTAGTAAAACAACTAAATCTGGAAGATATTACCAGAATTTCCATATGAGTAACGCAGAACCTGTTAGCTACAGGTAAATATAACTAAACTTGGAAGCTACAGGTATATATCAAGGAACCCGCGATCTGGGAGGTAAATGTGCATTCTGACATCTGGGAGGTTTCTACAAATATGTAAATGTAAATGGAGAGGTATCACTTGGATCTTTCTCTAGACTGATCTGCTGTGAAGTGGAAGCCTCCGTTAAGATTTGAAAACTCATTGACGTGTTCATGATGCAATCATGTTGCTCTCTGGATACTTGATCAAATCAATCTGCAAGGTTCCTGAACAAAGTTTGAGCTATGAGGTTCCCAAATAGATCCTGGCCATGTGGTTCCCGGACCAAATCATGAGGTTCCTGAACCTGATCGTGAGGTTCCTAGACCTGAATTCTTAAAATTTTCAAATCCTCAATTTTCAAACTACCACATGCAATAGTGATTATACTACCCCCCAAGTTCTTCGGGGAAGCTTGTCTTTGGCGGAGAACTAGATTCTGGAAGCTCCATAATTCTTCGTTAACCTTGAGGCAAAGTGCTCAATTTCTCTCATCACAACAAATATCAACTTCTCTGGACTTGCTAATACCACTTCTAACCATCATGTCAACTGCTCTCTAACAAGTTGCTGAATATTCGTCAGTGAAGTTGAGTAACACGTGTTGTCTTCAACTCGATCTTCACTTCTTTTCATTTTCAAGAGGTTCCCTTGTATCTATTGGGGGACCTGAACTGTTTAACCTTATCAAAGTTACTCTTGTTAAAATCAGATTCTTGCATCTACTCTTCATCAAAATCCTCAATTGTATCTGAAGCTTTCATAAATCAACATCAACTATGTCTGTCAGGTCACTGAATGAGGTTCCTTTTCTGAGGTTGCTAGTGACCTAATCTATTCTTCAAGTCATGCCGAATCTTATTTAATGCTTCGATCGACACTGTAACCTCTTCGTTTCATTCTTGTTTATAGCTTCAACTTTTCCTCTAATTTCTTCTTCAAATCATATGACCTCATGATTGAGGTATATTCTTCTCGAGACTTCATTTTTTCTGGCCTTCTTACTCAAATATCTACTTATCTGCAAAATTCTTGCATGCGGGGGGAGACCTCTGGTTGCAGGAACATCCTTCCAATAGGTCTTTTTTCATTCTAAATCATCTTACTATATCTCTTTCTCTCATTCTTTTTCAACCTCTTATGACACGTTGAGAGTGAATCTCTATATCAAATACAAATATCCCAATACAACACCTCTAAGCTTACGCGAGCTAACTCATTGTAAGAAACAAGAGATGTTGAGAGAAACTATTTGCAAAGTATTTCCAGCAGCTCACTGATTTGGATGAAGCTCTTCACTTTCTTTCTATAATGTTTAGCGAGCAACCCTGCACGATATCTCAATTTTGCAGGCATATATACAATGCAACAACATATATTTATGATATGATTAATGCACATTAATGAATATGATAACTGGAACACATAATATGCACATGCATTTTATTATGTACGTCTCAGGCAAATATTCATTTTTGGTCATATATGTAGAATGTTAAATATGATTTCTCTTTAATGACTTTCTTATTTTCTTAATGTCGGTAGACTAATCAAATGAATTCTCTTACTATGCTGCTTCGGGGATCTACTGCTAAACTTAATTCATCACATCTATTTCTAGCTTATATCTCTCAAGGATGCATGCTATTCATTTTAATCCATTTGTTTAACTATGTATGACATGGATTTTCTATATTTAATCAAGTACTTTAATGCATGAATGACATAAAATGTATACCTGTTTGTAGAATTAAATAATAAAAAGAGAGCAGAAAACTTAGCTCAAGGTGTTGCTCCTGATTGAATCTGAGTGTGCACTCCATTTTCTGTACTGACACATCATCTTGACTTCTTAAATTCTTTTTCATTGCTGTAGCTGCTGCTTCTTTAATCACCACGCAGATCATTCTTGATTGTTTTCTTTTTACTTCTTCAATTTTGCAAGGAAGTCCAGACGATCTCCTGCTTCAATTTCTCTTTTAGTAAATTTCCTCTCTCTACATACATCTATTGTCATTTTGCTCAGTTGCTTTCCATGCATCCACTGCCTCCATTCCGCTTTCTCTTTTATTCATACTTCAAACATCAACCACTGTCGTGCCACTGTCATGCCTCATCCTTGCCTTTTTCAGTGCTTTTAATATCATAACGCAGAATTTTCTCAGAAACGCCATTCTGAACAGCTTGACCACTGCTCACGAAAAACATGATAACTTTCTGTAGAAAATGAATTTTCACGAGCCGTAAATTTTGCTAGAAACTAGACTCTGATACCTTTCCAACGGTATATCATACTACATCTACAACCTTCTAGATCAAAACAGTTTATTCTTCCAAGTTAGCTCAAAAACTGCAGCCTCAATTTCTGATTTTCTGCTTTTCTGCTACTTTTGTGCTTCAATCTCCACGTACATTCATCGGAAATCACAGACCACGATCTTATCAGAACATCCACCTAAACTTCACGTCGCTGTTCATCACCATTCCTTGTAACCCTAATGAATCTGCGCCGCTTTTGTTCTTGATTCCAGCGGCTTAATGCAGATTTACTTGCTATATATGTCCTGTACTCCTCTATCTATACTTTGTTGTTCCTGCTTCTTTATTTTGCTTTTATTCTGTAATCTGCAACTCACTCATATGTACACATCATGAACCTATAGCTTCATCTAAGGGGTTGTTGGTTCTTTGATGTTAATAACCGTGGCACATTAAGTTTTCAACACAATCCCCCTTTATCACTGGTACATCGTATTGCTACAAGAAATCTAATTTTTTTTACATTCCTAGGACATCGACGTTGTCTTGTTGTTGCTCAGCATCTTCTAGCCATCTTGCGTTGGTTTCCTAGCTGTTGTTTATTTCACACACCATATCATAATAGCTCTGTCAAGTTCTCGTCCTGCAAAATCGTCATGACTGCCTTTGACATCATACTGTCTCCATTACATCTGTAGTATCATTGTTCTTATTTTTGATTGTAAGACCTTTATCAAAACCAGGATCCTGCCTTGTCACATCATCATCACACACGCTTATGCTCATCGCATTAATTCATCTCCATGTTTCTCGACAATCGTCACTACCGCAGCATCACTGTCTCTACCATGCGAATAACAGCTTGTTGACAACCATATAAGCTTCCCTTCTATTCTCATATGTCCCCTACTTGTGACCAGGCCTTCAAATGAACAAGTGTTGCTTCTTTATCATTTTCTTTCTGGTGCCTTGAACGTTAGTGATTCCCACTACACTCGACAGCTCCATCACATCCACTATTTTTCCCTGGCCATCAAAGTCGATGATGTTTTGTCTTCGCTGTTGGAGTCCTCAATATAGGTCTGCTGCTCTTTATTCGATTCCGCACAATGATACTTCTCCAAACATGTACGAGATTGGTATATCAGATTTTAATGGATTCCAATTTGTGATCAGTCACCGCTACACCGGTACAATACAGCTACGAAACCTGATGCACTTGAAGGCCACCAACTTGTTGTTATATGCGTAAAAACAACACATGTCCGGCCACCAAAATTTTTTTGTAGTTGCAGTCTCGGGGAGATATTTTCTTCACCCCATGCTCAATTAACTTCTTCAGTACTCATAACTTTGACAATTTATTAGCACCACATGATCAACAAACAGCTACTGTACTTCATCTTATTGAAACATGATCGTTGGTTGACATAACCACCCCACTAGTATACATTATATGTAACCATATATATCAGCATCTTCGTATGTATAGCTATTGTTGCTTGCTTCCATTAGAAAATCGTAATGAACCACATGTTCCTCATTATTTACTATGTCACACAATACCTAGCTTGTTTTTTCATCCCTGGATATTCATGATATACATACTCCAGCATGATTATAGTGCTTCTGTTTGCCTCTAGAATGCATCCGAGATTGGTTTGATGTCCTCTGCAATCACTGTTGATGGTTTTCTGCCTTCACTACTTCAAACTATACGGGTATATACATAACCTCTTCCTTCAAATGAACAAGAATACATGCACTATCCTGTCAGTATTAATTCGGTGATTGCAGGTTTGGCTTGGTGTTCCCGCTTTTGTGTTGTGACAACGTTGACACTTATGCTCATGTTCGTCTTTGACAGATTGACACCACGTTATATGGCCGTCATTCGAACTGCAAACCTTCATCATAATATGTCAGAGCGGTATCCATAACCTTAATTCTAAACAGGTCTAGCTCCATGTTCGCAGTTAATTGTAAAGATATAGTTAATCTCCTGGTTGTAAACTAAGATGTACCCGTAAGTGTTTACTATATATACACGGATATGTATGTTTCTTCAACCACCATGGATTCACCACCGTTACTGTATATGTGATCACCCATGGTGAATAATAAATCATCTATACACCCTGTTCGGATACAACAGCAGCAACCAATTCTATTATGTATATCCACGTCCTTCATCTTGACACCAACCGATGTCTATGTTTATTTGGGTTATCAGGAGAAACACCCCCATGTAATTTCCATCTAACCTTCACGTTGTCTCTCAAACCCTAGTTTTCTTGTGTATAGTTTTGTTTCATTGTTAACAACATATGCCATGAACGTCAAGTAATCTATCCCCAGAATTAATAAACACCCATCTTTTGTTTGATTTCTCGTTTATCCTCCACAAACGAGCAAGGAATTCCCCCTCCTTCTAGCACCAATGTTGATGGAGGATTTTCGTAATCAACGTGATTTTCGGAGGCCCGCTAGAATTTACAAGAATAATTCATGTAAGTGGCTATATTTGGTGATTTGGGTGAGATTTGATGGTGGGGGTGAGCTGAGCTTGAGAGGTTACTAGAATCATCGCAGATTCCATTAGCGAGATCTGTGGCCGTTCTCTCAAGGTGCCTACGTACCCTTGTATATATAGGGATCAAGCTCACGTAGTTCTAATTCGAAGCTAACTCTGCTGGAATAGCTGTATTCGATTGTCTAGTTCGTGTTGGACTCAGATTCCTTTAGAGTTTACCACGAACTGGTTGGCTAAGTAGAGTAGAACTCGAGTTCGTACCCTACTATAATTCTCTCGTCTATTAGAGGCATTCTAGGATTAACTGCGCCCTAGAAGTACACTCCAATAATAACTCTATCTCTTTCTGACTGGCAACGTTCAGGAACCTATGTCTCAGGAAACTATACCTGCACAAATAACAAATATATTAGTCTAGGGAGCCTCTCTGTGGTTCCCATATGCTCTTGATGTCTTCACTACTGCTGCTAGGCTGTCTTGTACTCTTCTACGAGGAGGAACCTGGTCCATTCATAATCTACTCAGCTTCCGGTTCATCAGGAACCTCATGATACTTGTAGCTTCTTGACCGTCTTCTCAGCGAGTACTCATTTCATCATGTCTGGTCTTCATATCTTATACTAGATCTATCTTCTACCTCATATGGATTGGACCCTATAGCTTAATGGGCCTAAATCTAGCCCATGGAGATTTTGGGCACAACAATGAGCATTAAAATTAACCAACTTACGAAGGAGTGTCCAAATGTGGTCAAAACTTACTCATATTATGTAAGATTAAGATTTAGAGTGTGATCAAAAGTGGTCAAATTGGTGTTATAATTAACCAACTTACAAGGGGTGCCCAAATATTGTCGAAACTTACTCATATTACGTCAGATATAGAGTGTAACCAAAAGTGGTCAAATTGGTGTTAAAATTAACCAACTTACAAGGGGTGCCTAAATATAATCGAAACTTACTCATATTATGTAAGATTAAGATTTATAGTGTGACCAAAAATGGTCAAATTGGTGTTAAAATTAACCAACTTACAAGGGGTGCCCAAATGTTGTCGAAACTTACTCATATTACGTAAGATTTAGAGTGTGACCAAAAGTGGTCATATTGGTGTTAAAATTAACCAACTTACAAGGGGTGCCTAAATGTAATCGAAACTTACTCATATTATGTAATATTAAGATTTAGAGTGTGACCAAAAGTGGTCAAATTGGTGTTAAAATTAACTAACTTACAAGGGGTGCCCAAATGTTGTCGAAACTTACTCATATTACGTAAGATTTAGAGTGTAACCAAAAGTGGTCAAATTGGTATTGAAATTAAACAACTTACAAGGGGTGCCCAAATGCGATCGAAACTTACTCATATTACGTAAAGTTTAGAGTGTGACAAAACGTGGTCAAATTGTTGTTAAAATTAACCACTTACAAGGGGTGCCCAAATGTGGTTGAAACTTACTCATATTACGTAAGATTAAGATTTAGAGAGTGACCAAAAGTGGTCAAATTAGTGTTAAAATTAACAAACTTACAAGGGGTACCCAAATGTGGTTGAAACTTACTCATATTACGTAAGATTTAGAGTGTGTCCAAAAGTGGTCAAATTGGTGTTAAAATTAACCAACTTCCAAGGGGTGCCCAAATGTGGTCAAAAATTACTCATATTACGTAAGATTAAGATTTAGAGTATAGCCAAAAGAGGTCAACTTAGTTTTAAAATTAACCAACTTTTAAGGGGTGCCCAAATGTAGTCGAAACTTACTCATATTTTGTAAGATTTAGAGTGTGACCAAAAGTGGTCAAATTGGTGTTAAAATTAACTAGCTTACAAGGGTGACAAAATGTGGTCGAAACTTACTCATATTATGTAAGATTAAGATTTAGAGTGTGACCAAAAGTGGTCAAATTGGTGTTAAAATTAACCAACTTACAAGGGGTGCCCAAATGTGGTTGAAACTTACTCATATTACGTAAGATTTTGACCAATAGTGGTCAAATTTGTGTTAAAATTAACCAACTTACAAGGGTTGCCCAAATGTAGTCGAAACTTACTCATATTATGTAAGATTTAAAATGTGACCAAAAGTGGTCAAATTGCTGTTAAAATAAACCAACTTACAAGGGGCGCCCAAATGTGGTCGAAACTTACTCATATTATGTAAGATTAAGATTTAGAGTGTGACCAAAAGTGGTCAAATTGGTGTTAAAATTAACCAACTTACAAGGGGTGCCCAAATGTGGTCGAAACTTACTCATATTACGTAAGATTTTGACCAATAGTTTTCAAATTTGTGTTAAAATTAACCAACTTACAAGGGTTGCCCAAATGTAGCAGAAACTTACTCATATTATGTAAGATTTAAAATGTGACCAAAAGTGGTCAAATTGGTGTTAAAATAAACCAACTTACAAGGGGTGCCCAAATGTGGTCGAAATTTACTCATATTATGTAAGATTAAGATTTAGAGTGTGACTAAAAGTGGTCAAATTGGTGTTAAAAACCAATTTATAAGGGGTACCCAAATGTTGTCGAAACTTACTTATACTACGTAAGATTTAGAGTGTGACCAAAAGTGGTCAAATTGGTGTTAAAATTAACCAACTAACAGGGGTGCCTAAATGTAATCGAAACTTACTCATATTATGTAAGATTAAGATTTAGAGTGTGACCAAAAGTGGTCAAATTACTGTTAAAATTAACCAACTTACAAGGGGTGCCCAAATGTTGTTGAAACTTACTCATATTACGTAAGATTTAGAGGGTGACCAAAAGTGGTCAAATTGGTGTTAAAATTAACCAACTTAGAAGGGGTGCCAAAATGTCATCGAAACTTACTCATATTATCTAAGATTAAGATTTAGAGTGTGACCAAAAGTGGTCAAATTGATGTTAAAATTAACTAATTTACAAGGGGTGCCCAAATGTTGTCGAAACTTACACATATACATAAGATTTAGAGTGTAACCAAAAGTGGTTAAATTGGTATTAAAATTAAACAACTTACAAGGGGTGCCCAAATGTGATCGAAACTTACTCATATAGCGTATGGTTTAGAGTGTGACCAAACGTGGTCAAATTGTTGTTAAAATTAAACACTTGCAAGGGGTAACCAAATGTGGTCTTAACTTGGTCATATTATGGTAGATTATGATTTAGAGTGTGACCAAAAGTGGTCAAATTGGTGTTAAAATTAACCAACTTTGAAGGGGTGCCTAAATGTGGTCAAAACTTACTCATATTACGTAAGATTAAGATTTAGAGTGTGACCAAAAGTGGTCAAATTGGTGTTAAAATTAACCACTTACAAGGGGTGGCCAAATGTGATCGAAACTTACTCAAATTACGTAAGGTTTAGAGTGCGACCAAACATGGTCAAATTGTGGTTAAAATTAAACACTTACAAGGAGTGCCCAAATGTGGGCTTAACTTACTCATATTATGTAAGATTAAGATTTAGAGTGTGACCAAAAGTGGTCAAATTGGTGTTAAAATTAACCAACTTATAAGGGGTGTCCAAATGTGGTCAAAACTTACTCATATTATATAAATTTAGAGTGTGATCAAAAGTGGTAAAATTGGTGTTAAAATTAACCAACTTACAAGGGGTGACCAAATGTGGTCGACACTTACTCATATTATGTAAGATTAAGAGTGTGACTAAAAGTGGTTAAATTTGTGTTAAAATTAACCTACTTTCAAGGGATGCCCAAATGTGATAAAAAACTTACTCATATTACGTAAGGTTTAGAGTGTGACGAAATGTGGTCAAATTGTTGTTAAAATTAACCACTTACAAGGGGTGCCCAAATGTGGTTGAAACTGTAAGAACCCCAAATTTTGGATATAATTAAAACTTTTTATTAAGTACTGATAAAATGAGGAACAATGATTCCGACAACAAGGTCACCAGCTCTAATGAATGAATGGAATGGATATGGATTCAAATACTTATATGTCATGAAGAATGTTAAAGGGTGACAACATAGGTAAGAATAATCTATCTCCTAAGGGAATAAGATATGGCAATTCTAAGCAGGAGAATATTCTCATGCCATCCAGATAGATAGCGATTAATCCAGTGGTTCCGTAAAAAGGTTAAGGAACGATCGAAAGAGAATACGGACAATTGTACAATCCTAAATGAATAAGTAAAGAATAAGGATGAATAGTGATTTTGGTGTAACTGAGAATATTATTAGACGACGCTATATAGAAGTATTCGGAACGGATTTCCGAGTTCGTATTAGTGATCCAGGGGGAAAATAAGTGTATGTAAAAGCTGTCGGATTCTGAAAAACCGCACTTTTATTTTCTCCGAGAGTTCCCTGGACACCGATAGCCCTAAGTATTTAACGAATGGATTTAAGGAATATAAATTGGAAAGTTAGAAAGAAAGATGGAGAATGATAGTATTAATATTAGAAAGATTCCCAGTAAACCCTAATTAGAAATCCGTGAAATATTCCTACGAACGATCAATCGAAACGGGCAATAACCGGACAAAGAAACAAGCAGACGAAGCAAGAGTCTTGTGCAAGCTACTAGAACAAATATCTAGTAACCAAGTGGGCAAGAGTAACTAGCATGGTCATGGAATAAACTAGTACTTAGCAAAACAAACCAACTAGTTAGCTTACAACCATCCAAATCTTGACACATGCCTTGTAATTTTCATCATCCAATACATCATACTCCACTAGCACCACTTGGATGAGATATTATCTCACACAAATCACTTTATGCATTATTGGATAACCAACCAAGGCAAAGAAACTCTCCATTTTCTCTTTCCTCTCAAACTGATCATCAAGAGCAACCATCAAAGAAAAAATCATAACTCCATTTCCAACCATGATAAAATCACCAATATTTGACCATAGCTTCTCCGCTCCATGTATAACATTCGTACAAAATTTCATAATTTTTGAAGGTCGTTTGAATGGGTAAATAAATTCAAGAAGATCACCCTGTTTTTCCTCTCAAAAACAGGGCATTCGAATTTTGCATAAATTCAAGGATCAAAATCAAGCTTCCACCCCTTATTTGATCTTCCAAATTTTAAGGTGAGTCTTACATTTCATAAAACTTATCTCCTCAAAATCTTAGCTTCAAACTCATCTTTTTCCATTTTCAAAAAAATCAAGAAAGAGGAGCATGAATAGTGTTTATCATGTACTAACTTTGTTTTCTTTGAATCTTTTGATTATTCTAGCAAGCTTAAGCACTCCTAAGGTCCATACAAGGCTTTTTGAGGCTAGTACACATTCTCAAGAAGGTATAAGACTTGAAACCCTTGGTGTTATTTAGAGATTTTATGATTTTTATGGTTGATTTAGTGATTAGCATGTTATTATAAGCTTAGATCCATGTTAGTAGTTGTTTTGGTTGTGATTTGGTTTATGAACCATGTAATGGTTAAGATGAGTGTTGATAGACTAGTCATGATGATTATCATGTGTTTGTGTGGTTGGATTGATCTTTGTTAGATCGAGATAAAGTGTAAAAACTTTGGAAAACGCGTAAACATAGCCGTTATAATGCCCGATTTTACAATATCATGTTTTGTATGCCATTTTTCACATCAAGACCCTACTGTCCAGAAAATTTTCTGCCATGTTAGGATAGCTTATGTTATAAGCTTCGTTTTGATATAAAGATCACGTGAAACGGACTTACGGTTTGGGAGTTACGATAAAATTCATAAAAGTGGTTCGGAGCCGTAAACAAGTATTCGTACTTAAAATTGAACCCCGATAAAATACGTAAAGTCATGACGAATCTTGGTAAATAAATACTAGAGGTAAAAAGGGAGGCGTGAGAGAAAACCGTATGTCAAAAGGATCGTTTTTCGATTTATTAAAAATATTCGAATCGAGATTAAACGCGAACGAACCCCTAAAAGACGATTCGTTTATAACTTCGTTAAAACACTTAGAAAACGAGCGATAAAACTCGGAGTATAATATTGGTTCGTAACGATCGACTTTCGGACTTATATGACTTAAGTATATGCCAAGTATAAGTACAGTGACATGTCGTATTAACGAACGAATGTCGGGTCGGATCGATGATAAAAGAAATACACTAAAAGGGGTATAACGAGATTACTCGAGAACGTGTTTCGATTTAAGTATAACTTAACCTTTAAAGTTTTAAGTGATTAATCCCGAATGTCTTGGCTATTTATAGATCACCAAGCTGACCCGGGACCCGCTACTACTACCCCTTATCGTACTCGACTACCAGGAAAGTTTCAATTCCCTTCTTTTAGGCTGTTGTTGTGATTGAATATATATGTATGTTTTCTGTTATAATATGCCATAGCATGCATGCCTACTTTCAAGTTATATCATTATGTTTGTTCCCTGATTGTTATTGGCTTATAAATTAGATAGCTATCGTATCAATTATAAGCCGGTTATTGTAAGACCCTCAGAGAAGGGTGTATACATCTTATTCATCAAATATAGACCGGGAGTCAATATTTCTTGACATATCGAGATTACCTCGAAAGAAAATATCTAAGTAAATATTTTCCATTATTCGGGCGACGAATATCATTTGAATATTCGTTCGAGATTATTTATTTAACGATCCTTACTTCAAATAATTATTTGAACGTAACTATTCGACGAATAATATTTTTTAATATTCATTCAGAGTCGAATTATTTATCGATTATTATTTCGAATATTCTTCTAAAGATGAGACTACTAAATGAATATTATTTGGATATTCATTTAGAATATTATTTTATTAAATAAATATTACTTTTGAATATTCACTTAGGATATTAATTACTTGATGAATATTATTTTAATATTCATCTGAAGCTTGAATTATTTATCGAATATTATCTCGAATATTCCTTTAAGGCTTGGATCACTAAATGAATATTACTTGATATTCATTTAGAATATTATTCATTAAATGAATATTACTTTTTGAATATTCATTTAAATTCCTAATTAATTATGAATATTGTCTTAAATATTCCTTTCAGGTCTTATTAATTAATGAATATTATTTTGAATATTCATTTAAATATTTATTTATTCAATAAATATTCTCCTGATATTTCTTCATGGATTATTTTGAGAAATACTCTGATTAAAGATATTCTTTCTTATTCCTAAATATTCTGTAAAATATTTTAATTCAATAAATACTCTCTGAATATTTATTCCATACTTAGAATAACCTCAATAAGGTTTATCTTCTTCGATTATTACGAAAAATATTTCGGAGTCATATTATTATTAATCTTATATCAAGAAAGGTTCTCAGACATCATTCTTCTTTGAGTCTATCTCCCTAATAATAAGGGAACCTTACTTGGAAAATGTTAATTATCTTGTCGACTTCCCGGTCATAAAATATTCTCTTCACTCGCAATGCGGGTGCTATTGACTTATTAAGTCGTTGTGTACCTTCTCATCTTTCGAGGGGTAAGATTGTTGGAACAAGTTGATATTCGTTACCAAGCAATAGCTTGGAAGTTATTGGTGAATTTTCCTTTCCAACTAGATACGACTACTTTGTGGAGTCTTATCAACAAGTTTTATACTTGGGGAAAGGGGGACGAACGTTACATTCAGAATCATGAATTCTATTTGAACTAGGAGTCGTGTAAGAGGCTGAGTAGCGCCGGTCCATCCCCTTTGGCCCAACCGTTGGCCGGGGAGAGCTAGCAAGGCGGTAGACAAGTAAAGCCGTCAGTTCTTCCTTCTACCGGTAGTAAATCTAATTTGAGCTGTACGATCTCGACTGATCATCAAGATTGGAACAGCGGGCGCGGTGAATACTCCATCATTGGTTCATCATCCAAACTTATTTATTTCCTGCAACATGATTACTGTTGGCAGAGCTGGAAAAGTGTTCATAACTGGAATTGCAATCTTTTCATGCAAGTTCCTCTTTTAATGACAATGAGAATATCTCGCTTACTTTTGATGTAGCAGATATTTCTACAAACAAATACTTTGAGTTACCTGGTAACTTCATCCTTTATATTATACTGGCAATAACTTCATCAATGCATGGCATATGATTTCAAAGGATATTTTGAACTGTTGTATATATGTATCACTATTCAGTTATATTATTGTTGGTGGGCTTTCGCTCACCCTTGCTTTGTTCATATTATCACAACAACAGCTAGGACAGATGGCCCGCGTCAGGCGCACTCGGCGCAAGCAGGTTACCGCCGTTCGAGGACTACCCGCTGATGTCCTTGCTGCCATTGCTGAGGTAGCATAGATAGGCAGCTTTTGTTTATCAGTCTATTTATATGTAACATTAACGTTAATCAACGGCAAAACCTTTAAACATATCATTTGGCTTGTAATAACTTTTATTCGTAAACTCTGATATTATGGACTTATTTCAATTTCATCTCTGGGACTATAACTATTGTGTGTGTGAGTGGATATTATTGTGGGGTCACAGCATGTGATTTATTTATTGTGGACTCAAGTCAAGTATTATGAATGGATGTAAGACCGTAACCACCAGATCCCTGACCCCGGATCTGGGGGTGTTACAGAAGTGGTATCAGAGCGTACGTTATAAACCCGCAGAGATGAGGCAACGTTAAAATAATAAATTCACTAAGATAACAAGAACTCTTGCCAAGTTCATAGTCGGACTACTTAATGTAGTGATGACCTATAAAACTCTTATGGGAACTATTAAGTATCATGATAGTAACTTAGCTCGATATCCCATCGACAAGTAAGGCAACAGACCTTGAGGCATACGAGCAGCAGCGCGATGATGCTTTATTATATGTTGAAGATCAGCGGGTAAATTCAATAGAGTACCCTACTGGAGACCCGGAAGAGGTTCCAGCAGATAAGGAAAATCTTGTTAGGATAAGGAGCTTACCCTCGAGGAATGAGGGCTGTAGCCAGAAAGATTGAGATGATTAAGGTATAGAGCTCAGAAAAGTGGGCATAAAGAACTAAGCTATTAGCAAGAGAACTGAAGATTCATGTTGGATTCGTGGCTGGACTACTGGAGGTAGTACCGGCAAGTAAGACGGATTGGAAGAATTACTTGAGATCTTATACGGGAGTAGATGAGAATCATAAGAGACTTTCATATTAACGAAAAGAGTGCTAGAAGGATGTATGATTATCAAAGGCATCGATATAAGGCGAGGAGCAGAGTCCCTAGGAATAGTTGAGAAGAGGCAGTAAGTGCCATATCATTTGATAAATGAATAAGTATGAATATTGTCAGTAATAATTCACCATGAGAAGGCAGATGTCATAGGTTGTAATTTATGGAACCAAATTGAGGTTGACGAAGTTGTTTTATTCAGGAAAATGTCCATTTTATGAATGAATCAGTTAGAAAGTGAAAACATTGGGAACTGACAGCATGATTGGATAAAGTTATATAAGGAAGTAGTAAGCAAGACAATGATCTCAGAACCTACCGGAAGATAAGACCAGTGAGTCAAGATGAACTCGTAATGAGACTATTGTCAGAGACTAAGTATAGGGTTAATTTAACTCAGTGAAATGATGAACCAGAAACGTTAGATGCATGTGATTCAGAGGAATATTAAATTCTTTCTTTTCTTTGAATGGATTATAGTAGTTACCTTAAGTTTACTCCGACGTGAAATTATAACGGATCAAGTAATACGATCAGCAGTTAAAGAGAAAAATGTGAGAAAATCTTCCTGGATCTAAAAGATGAAATTGGTAATGACCAAGAGTTGGCATTGTTTAATGGAAAAGGGAGACTTTGTGCTTCCAACGACGCTTCGCATAAAAGATTAGGATGTGTGCTTGCACAGCACGACACAGTACTTGCGGATGCATTCGGACAGCATGGTTCACCAGGTTCGGATGGCCTTAGTAGTGCCAATTTTTGTGGAACAACCAACTCCGACGGTAATGTTCCTTCTGAGACTGGTAGTCAGGTAGACTGACATTTGGTAATATTGAATATCAGGACGTATAGGTATCAGGACGTTGTGATAAGTTTCAGTTTAAAACTGTTGATTCCCTTCTAAGGGATGTATATAATTGGTTCCTCTCCAGGGGTTAAACTTCCAACCCGATGACGATTACTTCGTTAATTATGACTGCTTACGGTTTTACCTACTAGGAGGTTCATAGAACTATTCTTCAGTTTTCGAAACCGGTCTTCTTAGTGTTACCAATCGATGGATAGATTGACCAAAATTTCCCTAATTCTGGGAAGAACTTCAACGAATTTTGGCAAACCTTGTCTTTCTGATTATCAAAGAACATCATGGAAGAAAGTAGAAACTGGGGCAAACCCCGTGAATTGGGTAAGGTAGCCGCTACTTGGGTTGGTGGACAGACCCCGGTTATCGCGATTGATTATAGAAATACAATGATGAAGTGAGATTGGACGAAAACATGAAATGTAAGTAAGAAACCAGCCGGACTGAGAAACTCCGGGATTGACTTAAGTGAAAAGGCTGTTATGCCAGGAATGGTAAGTTTGCGTGGCATGTGGGAGTGATAAGAATAGTTGAAAAGAAAAAAATAGAGGAAAGGTGACCAGAGACGGTGCCGAATAGTCGATTAAGACTTATATGAAGTAAAGTTTTAGAAAGGTAGAAAGGTATCAAAGAAGGCACTATGCCGGCAATTGCTAGAAAAGTAATGCTATTAGCCAACCCCTAAAATCATATATATTGAGGCCAAATCACAAAGGATTATCAAGTGACTAGACCAGCAATGAAAGGACAAAGCAGGGTTGCTTCTAAGAAAGCACCGACTGCAAGGCCTTCTGATATAAAGGAAACATTATTGAGATCGTAGGAATCTTCTGCTGAACCCTTTGCAACCCATGTTCGGATTGAGAATTTACTAGACTTTTTGGAATGGGGTCACCCGTACTAAAGTGATTCATGTGTATATGATTGCCCAAGATTACGAGTAAAAATTGAAGTATAATGACTTGAGATGTATGATGTTAGGGTATTATAAATACCATGAATATATTATGACGGAGGAAAGTAAACAATGAAGGTATATGAAGAGAGTATAGAAATGGTCAGAAATTGAACAGTATGCTGTAGGAATTTTGTCTGAGGCAAGTACCTTTGTGAAGAACGATAAGCACTAAGAAATTAACGTTGAACTCGACCAATATCTTTCAGAACATCCTTGCTACCATTAACAAGTTCTGTAAGAGAGCAGAAAGACATACGTTGTCTTTTGGAAGGTCAAATAGGTTGACCACTATCTGAAAGAAGAAATTAGTAGTAAGCTACCGATCGATTATCAAATAAGAATGATTGAAAAGAGACCCTTATTAAGGATACATGATTTGATTGCCAATTATAGGATGTAGGAATTCCTTGGCAGTTGAATTAAGGATAAGATATCCATAAAGTAAGGCAAACCCTGGGGAATGCACAAGGGATGGCACTAACCCTAATAAAGACATTGTAAATTCAGATGATATGAGTTGGATTTGCTAAGGCAACAATGACCTGTAAAGATTATTAAAAAGAGTTCTGGAAAGAACAGAGATAGAATTATTAGAGTATTGATCAATGACGTTTTGATGTACCCTGTACCTAGAAAATACAGGAGGAATGATGAGGACGACCTAAGAAACCTTACAAGGAAAAGTTAATATTCTGAGTTTCCAACTAGAAGTTTGGAAGAGAATGTAAGACACAATAACAATATACCAGATGATGCATGTATGAAACCCTGAGGGAGTATGGATTGAACCTATAATGGTTGAGATTATCCTAAGATAAGGAAAGAACTAAGAAAAGAAGTATCCTAAGTAGGAGTGGGAATAAACGTGATAAAGTTCCCACGGGTAGATGGAAGCAATGACTTATGGAAAAAAAAAGAAGACTGATAGATATATTTTCTCCTTCAGCAGAGCTTAAGGGAGAATGCTTTCACCCAACAGTGATGGGAATGAGGTAGAAAAATTTGAGTTGGAATGTATCCAGAAAACATGGATTATAAGGAATTATTATTATCAGGAAAGGCCAATAGGGTGGCCGACAGTCTAAGTATAAAGGAATAATTACAAATGTTCATACCGAAGAAACAAAATGATATTTGGAAAGACCTTGAAGGTCATATCGGAGTGGAGGAATTTACATTCCTTTTGATGATTGTGCAAGAATCGAAGGTAATAATAGTTTAAGTAAAGATTCGATTCCTAATGGAGTCTTAAGCATATTACGTACCTTAGAAGGTCCCGTTTTGAGGCAAACCAGGACCATGATACAAAATTGACGAAGTAAACCGTTAAGTTTCCAGTCTTTTATGGAAGCTGCATGAGTGATAGTTTCATCAACCGGACCTAGCTGCGAGGCTTGAAACTCTTCTGCAATTTTATCTACTTCATGTAATATCTACATTGAGTTCAGGAAGTGTTCCTTAGGGATAAGGAATAGTGATTACTTTATCTCCCTAAAGGATTTGTAACCCGTAAGGTTAGCTATTAACGCATTACGTAAACAACAATCGATGGTGATTCTTCTAAGAAAGTAGATGACAACGTAAAGATAAAGAAAGTGCTGCTATTAATGAGCTAAGTGGAATGTTGATGAATGACAAGCAAGTTTGTGTTAGTGTACTTCTGCGCAAACAAGATAGAGAATATGAGGTAGATGATTCATGATGCTAAATGTATTCCCGTGGAAAGAATTAATGAGACTTAGAGAGAAGGGCAGTTGAGCCCGAGACTTATTAGGCCACCTGAGAGTTTAAAAGTGTTCGGAAGGTGGCATTCGAGCCAGTTTTACCCCCAAAGCTTATAGCATGGTAGTAACGTGTTTCATGTGGCAAAGCTACACCAGTAAAATGCAGATGCTCAACAGATGATAAGAGTGCGAGCAGGTAGGTGTACGACCTGGTCTGACTTACGAAAGACAACCTGTGAAAAACCGCGGGTAGAAAAGAATAAGTGATGAGAAACAAGTTGACAGAAGTAGATTATATTGGATCTAAGCTAAAGAAATCGGCCAGATTCATTTCGGAGGTTTTAAATTTGAAATAATGTGATGATTATAGAGTAAATGTGACGGGATACCAATAAGGAGGTGCCAAGTGCAAAAGATGTCTCAATAAAGAGATGAAGGTGGAAGTAAATAACAGAAGTAAATAAGAATCAGATAATAAAAAGGATGTGATTGATAAAGAAAAGACGGGGAAAGCAACTACGAAATAGGAAGCAAGGAATGTTAGGAATGGATTAATAAATGGGTTTTCCGATGAATTCTCGGGATGACAACCTGATAGTGTTAATATTATAGATATGAAAAAGCTAGTAGCGTGACATGGAATGTCAGTAACAATGGTGTCAAGCGAGAAACTAAGATATAACCTGAAAGGTTCAAAGATTTTCCAAAAGTAAGTGTTGCTAAGGTGGAACCAGGGTACAGGTCCAGAGAATAGTGGACAAAGCAACAAGATATGTTGACACGTGAGGTTACGATCAAATAGTATTGGATATAATTATGATTAATTTCTTCTTTGATGAACCTCTATAGTTCAGAGGTAAATTCTGAGTATGATATTTTACAAAAAAAAAAAAAATTCTACAATCCTTTAGAATTCTTTTCTTTTCTTCTCTTTTCTTCTCTCTTATTCATCTTCTTTATGAATTGAGAAGAACAACCCTTTAAGGAGGGGAGGTACTGCTACGTGACTATCTATCTATATGATAGAAGTCTAAGTGGAATACCATAACTTGTTTAATTGCTTGTCAAGTACTAAAGGCTGGCCCCCTTCTGTACTAACTATGCAATATAACAAATGTTCAATTGATCATAGTGATCTCTCAATAAATCTTTCCACTTCTCTATATTGATCGAGATTACGAAGATTAAGGCGATCAGGAAATGCATAGTGCGAGTGAGGTTATCTCCGAATTCGCAATGCGATAGTGATACCGAAGTCACTATAGATACCAATAAGGGTGATATTATATGAATGAGTAAGAGCAGAACCAGGATAGTGTGATGTGCAAAAGTAGAAAAGTTGTTAAAAAAGAAAAAGAGAGTACTGTAGCACTACGGAGATGTGCTGTAAACGGGTTGAAATGATTAAAGATCAACCGAGGACTGGAAAGCTAGATGACAAACAAGAACCCGATTGTTTCCTACCTGATTCCGGGACGGAATCCTTTTAAGGAGGGGAGACTGTAAGAACCCCAAATTTTGGATATAATTAAAACTTTTTATTAAGTACTGATAAAATGAGGAACAATGATTCCGACAACAAGGTCACCAGCTCTAATGAATGAATGGAATGGATATGGATTCAAATACTTATATGTCATGAAGAATGTTAAAGGGTGACAACATAGGTAAGAATAATCTATCTCCTAAGGGAATAAGATATGGCAATTCTAAGCAGGAGAATATTCTCATGTCATCCAGATAGATATCGATTAATCCAGTGGTTCGGTAAAAAGGTTAAGGAACGATCGAAAGAGAATACGGACAATTGTACAACCCTAAATGAATAAGTAAAGAATAAGGATGAATAGTGATTTTGGTGTAACTGAGAATATTATTAGACGACGCTATATAGAAGTATTCGGAACGGATTTCCGAGTTCGTATTAGTGATCCAGGGGGAAAATAAGTGTATGTAAAAGCTGTCGGATTCTGAAAAACCGCACTTTTATTTTCTCCGAGAGTTCCCTGGACACCGATAGCCCTAAGTATTTAACGAATGGATTTAAGGAATATAAATTGGAAAGTTAGAAAGAAAGATGGAGAATGATAGTATTAATATTAGAAAGATTCCCGGTAAACCCTAATTAGAAATCCGTGAAATATTCCTACGAACGATCAATCGAAACGGGCAATAACCGGATAAAGAAACAAGCAGAGGAAGCAAGAGTCTTGTGCAAGCTACTAGAACAAATATCTAGTAACCAAGTGGGCAAGAGTAACTAGCATGGTCATGGAATAAACTAGTACTTAGCAAAACAAACCAACTAGTTAGCTTACAACCATCCAAATCTTGACACATGCCTTGTAATTTTCATCATCCAATACATCATACTCCACTAGCACCACTTGGATGAGATATTATCTCACACAAATCACTTTATGCATTATTGGATAACCAACCAAGGCAAAGAAACTCTCCATTTTCTCTTTCCTCTCAAACTGATCAGCAAGAGCAACCATCAAAGAAAAAATCATAACTCCATTTCCAACCATGATAAAATCACCAATATTTGACCATAGCTTCTCCACTCCATGTATAACATTCGTACAAAATTTCATAATTTTTGAAGGTCGTTTGAATGGGTAAATAAATTCAAGAAGATCACCCTGTTTTTCCTCTCAAAAACAGGGCATTCGAATTTTGCATAAATTCAAGGATCAAAATCAAGCTTCCACCCCTTATTTGATCTTCCAAATTTTAAGGTGAGTCTTACATTTCATAAAACTTATCTCCTCAAAATATTAGCTTCAAACTCATCTTTTTCCATTTTCAAAAAAATCAAGAAAGAGGAGCATGAATAGTGTTTATCATGTACTAACTTTGTTTTCTTTGAATCTTTTGATTATTCTAGCAAGCTTAAGCACTCCTAAGGTCCATACAAGGCTTTTTGAGGCTAGTACACATTCTCAAGAAGGTATAAGACTTGAAACCCTTGGTGTTATTTAGAGATTTTATGATTTTTATGGTTGATTTAGTGATTAGCATGTTATTATAAGCTTAGATCCATGTTAGTAGTTGTTTTGGTTGTGATTTGGTTTATGAACCATGTAATGGTTAAGATGAGTGTTGATAGACTAGTCATGATGATTATCATGTGTTTGTGTGGTTGGATTGATCTTTGTTAGATCGAGATAAAGTGTAAAAACTTTGGAAAACGCGTAAACATAGCCGTTATAATGCCCGATTTTACAATATCATGTTTTGTATGCCATTTTTCCCATCAAGACCCTACTTTACAGAAAATTTTCTGCCATGTTAGGATAGCTTATGTTATAAGCTTCGTTTTGATATAAAGATCAAGTGAAACGGACTTACGGTTTGGGAGTTACGATAAAATTCATAAAAGTGGTTCGGAGCCATAAACAAGTATTCGTACTTAAAATTGAACCCCGATAAAATACGTAAAGTCATGACGAATCTTGGTAAATAAATACTAGAGGTAAAAAGGGAGGCGTGAGAGAAAACCGTATGTCAAAAGGATCGTTTTTCGATTTATTAAAAATATTCGAATCGAGATTAAACGCGAACGAACCCCTAAAAGACGACTCGTTTATAACTTCGTTAAAACACTTAGAAAACGAGCGATAAAACTCGGAGTATAATATTGGTTCGTAACGATCGACTTTCGGACTTATATGACTTAAGTATATGCCAAGTATAAGTACAGTGACATGTCGTATTAACGAACGAATGTCGGGTCGGATCGATGATAAAAGAAATACACTAAAAGGGGTATAACGAGATAACTCGAGAACGTGTTTCGATTTAAGTATAACTTAACCTTTAAAGTTTTAAGTGATTAATCCCGAATGTCTTGGCTATTTATAGATCACCAAGCTGACCCGGGACCCGCTACCACTACCCCTTATCGTACTCGACTACCAGGCAAGTTTCAATTCCCTTCTTTTAGGCTGTTGTTGTGATTGAATATATATGTATGTTTTCTGTTATAATATGCCATAGCATGCATGCCTACTTTCAAGTTATATCATTATGTTTGTTCCCTGATTGTTATTGGCTTATAAATTAGATAGCTATCGTATCAATTATAATCCGGTTATTGTAAGACCCTCAGAGAAGGGTGTATACATCTTATTCATCAAATATAGACCGGGAGTCAATATTTCTTGACATATCGAGATTACCTCGAAAGAAAATATCTAAGTAAATATTTTCCATTATTCGGGCGACGAATATCATTTGAATATTCGTTCGAGATTATTTATTTAACGATCCTTACTTCAAATAATTATTTGAACGTAACTATTCGACGAATAATATTTTTTAATATTCATTCAGAGTCGAATTATTTATCGATTATTATTTCGAATATTCTTCTAAATATGAGACTACTAAATGAATATTATTTGGATATTCATTTAGAATATTATTTTATTAAATAAATATTACTTTTGAATATTCACTTAGGATATTAATTACTTGATGAATATTATTTTAATATTCATCTGAAGCTTGAATTATTTATCGAATATTATCTCGAATATTCCTTTAAGGCTTGGATCACTAAATAAATATTACTTGATATTCATTTAGAATATTATTCATTAAATGAATATTACTTTTTGAATATTCATTTAAATTCCTAATTAATTATGAATATTGTCTTAAATATTCCTTTCAGGTCTTATTAATTAATGAATATTATTTTGAATATTCATTTATATATTTATTTATTCAATAAATATTCTCCTGATATTTCTTCATGGATTATTTTGAGAAATACTCTGATTAAAGATATTCTTTCTTATTCCTAAATATTCTGTAAAATATTTTAATTCAATAAATACTCTCTGAATATTTATTCCATACTTAGAATAACCTCAATAAGGTTTATCTTCTTCGATTATTACGAAAAATATTTTGGAGTCATATTATTATTAATCTTATATCAAGAAAGGTTCTCAGACATCATTCTTCTTTGAGTCTATCTCCCTAATAATAAGGGAACCTTACTTGGAAAATGTTAGTTATCTTGTCGACTTCCCGGTCATAAAATATTCTCTTCACTCGCAATGCGGGTGCTATTGACTTATTAAGTCGTTGTGTACCTTCTCATCTTTCGAGGGGTAAGATTGTTGGAACAAGTTGATATTCGTTACCAAGCAATAGCTTGGAAGTTATTGGTGAATTTTCCTTTCCAACTAGATACGACTACTTTGTGGAGTCTTATCAACAAGTTTTATACTTGGGGAAAGGGGGACGAACGTTACATTCAGAATCATGAATTCTATTTGAACTAGGAGTCGTGTAAGAGGCTGAGTAGCGCCGGTCCATCCCCTTTGGCCCAACCGTTGGCCGGGGAGAGCTAGCAAGGCGGTAGACAAGTAAAGCCGTCAGTTCTTCCTTCTACCGGTAGTAAATCTAATTTGAGCTGTACGATCTCGACTGATCATCAAGATTGGAACAGCGGGCGCGGTGAATACTCCATCATTGGTTCATCATCCAAACTTATTTATTTCCTGCAACATGATTACTGTTGACAGAGCTGGAAAAGTGTTCATAACTGGAATTGCAATCTTTTCATGCAAGTTCCTCTTTTAATGACAATGAGAATATCTCGCTTACTTTTGATGTAGCAGATATTTCTACAAACAAATACTTTGAGTTACCTGGTAACTTCATCCTTTATATTATACTGGCAATAACTTCATCAATGCATGGCATATGATTTCAAAGGATATTTTGAACTGTTGTATATATGTATCACTGTTCAGTTATATTATTGTTGGTGGGCTTTCGCTCACCCTTGCTTTGTTCATATTATCACAACAACAGCTAGGACAGATGGCCCGCGTCAGGCGCACTCGGCGCAAGCAGGTTACCGCCGTTCGAGGACTACCCGCTGATGTCCTTGCTGCCATTGCTGAGGTAGCATAGATAGGCAGCTTTTGTTTATCAGTCTATTTATATGTAACATTAACGTTAATCAACGGCAAAACCTTTAAACATATCATTTGGCTTGTAATAACTTTTATTCATAAACTCTGATATTATGGACTTATTTCAATTTCATCTCTGGGACTATAACTGTTGTGTGTGTGAGTGGATATTATTGTGGGGTCACAGCATGTTATTTATTTATTGTGGACTCAAGTCAAGTATTATGAATGGATGTAAGACCGTAACCACCAGATCCCTGACCCCGGATCTGGGGGTGTTACAGAAACTTACTCATAATACGTAAGATTAAGATTTAGAGTGTGACCAAAAGTGGTCAAATTGGTGTTAAAATTAACAAATTTACAAGGGGTACCCAAATGTGGTTGAAACTTACTCATATTATGTAAGATTTAGAGTGTGACCAAAAGTGGTCAAATTAGTGTTAAAATTAACCAACTTCCAAGGGGTGCCCAAATGTGGTCAAAACTTACTCGTATTACGTAAGATTAAGATTTAGAGTGTAACCAAAAGAGGTCAACTTAGTGTTAAAATTAACCAACTTTTAAGGGGTGCCCAAATGTGGTCAAAACTTACTCATATTACGTAAGATTAAGATTTAGAGTGTAACCAAAAGAGGTCAACTTAGTGTTAAAATTAACCAACTTTTAAGGGGTGCCCAAATGTAGTCGAAACTTACACATATTTTTTAAGTTAATATTGAAAAAAAACACACAGGTATTAATAAGATGTAACAGAAAAGTCAAAAAATAACTTATTATTAGCTACATATATAATTTTTCTACAAAATCTATACTATTGCTAGGGGTGAGCAAAAAACCGAATTGAAACCGAAACCGAACCGAGACCGGCCAAAACTGAACCAAAAAAACCAAAATCGAACCGGTGATTGCGGTTTTTGAATTTTGAAAAATCGAGACTTTCTTTTCCGGTTCCGGTTATAGGTTCAAACCGAACCGAAAAAACCCAAAACCGAACAAATTATTTATATAAATAAATATTATATTTTTATAGATATTTAAAATTAAGCACATTCACATATATATATTTGGAAACTAAAGAAGCAATGAAATAAAAAATAATTAGATCTAAGATTTTCGTTGCATTTGTATAGATGTGTAAGCATGTAGAATGCATACCAGTAATGTCTTATCCATCTAACTGGGAGTGCATAATATCATATCTTGTTCTCCATTGTCGTTTGCTTCTTTTTACTGGTTTTTTTGTATGGCCCCTTCATTATAACTAAACTCTTGCAATCTGTGTGCATAAATGCAAATCTAATCTTATAGTTTTTTATTGTTTCAAATTTTGAAAATTATTGTATGAATACTTTTGAACGATTTATGTTTTTATGGTAGAACTACTTCTTTAATTAATTTGTAATACTTTCTTATTTTTATTTTATTTAGTTTTAAAACCGAAACCGAACCGATAAAAACCGAACCGGGGTTTTAAAACCGAAACCGATGGTTCGGTTGCGGTTCCGGTTTTCGATTTTTAAAACCGAGGACTTTCGGTTTCGTTTCCGATTTTACCCAAAAACTGAACCGAACCGGAGTTTGCTCTCCCCTAACTATTACTATACTGTAATAAGCGAAAGAAAAAACAACTTGTTTGTAGTCAATCTTGTCTATTGACATGGTATGAGAGTATTTGTCTTGTTTGTCTATTGTCCTTTGTTATGTGATCATCATTGGTAGAATCACGGGTTCAAACAATGATTTAATTCATACTTTCAATACTATAACGTTAGATGAAGAGGAAAATGGGGGGCTGGCTATAGAAGAAGAAGTCACTCATGAAGATACTCAGTTATTCACAGGCTTCGACGCTAAACTATGTGTTGTTGCACGCTTCTTGTCTGATGGTCATGTCGATTTCCAAGCCATGCAACAGACTTTGGCATCGCTTTGGAAACCAGGTATGGGAGTATACATTAAAGATCTAGACACAAACCTCTTTTTATTTCAGTTTTATCACGAAGTAAATGTCAAAAGAGTTATGGATGGTTGCCCGTGGTCATTCAATAGATGGGCTCTGGTTATGGCTAGAATGAAAGAAGGAGATAATCCACGGAATATGCAGTTGAACACCATGGAGCTGTGGGTACAAATTTATGATCTTAAGCCTGGGTTCATGACAGAAAGGATAGTTAAAGAGGTCGGTAATTATATTGGTAAATTTGTGTCCTCTACAGCTAGCAACTTTGTAGGGGTCTGGAGGGATTATCTATGCGTGCGTGTAGCCATAGACGTCACGAAACCACTTAAACGAAGGATGAAACTGGGAAGTACAGGAGGGGAATGGTTCTGGATATCTTTTAAGTACGAGAATGTTCCTAATTTTTGTTTTATATGTGGTATATTAGGGCATTCAGACAGATTCTGCAGCCGTTTGTTCACAACACCAGAAGCAAATATTTTTAAACCTTATGGTGATTTCATGAGGGCACCATACAAAAGGCACGTGAAACCCATAGGAGCTAAATGGCTTCGTACTGGAATAGATGGAGGTGAACGGAATTCAAATTTCGGGAGTGGTCATCCCAGCTCTGTTGCAAGCAATGGTAATCAAGATCCACCAAATACGCTTATCAATCAAGTGACAGGTATGAAAGACGGAAATTCGGGAGCTATTGTATTTCAAAATAATCAACTAAGCGAGAAAGAAGATTTAATGAATATCCGCTCTATCAGCCCAATAAACACGTCTGTTATTATGAGAAAGGAAGTTTCCATAATAGAAATCAAGAAATGTAAAACAGACGGAGTCATGGGTCCAAAAGATACACTGGGCCTTAATACTGAAATAATGTTGGACTCGGATGATGGGCCTGCAGAGTTAACAAATAATGACAGTACTTTGGTTTCAAAAAATGGGCTAGAGGTGAGTATTCAAGGGAGTGCTCGCCTAGAATCATGAGTATCCTCAGTTGGAATTGCCATGGGCTTGGGACCCCATGGGCTTTACAATTCCTTAAGGAGATTGTACTCCAAAAGAAACCCGATTACATATTTTTGTGTGAAATACTCTGCAAACAGAAAACATTAGAGAAAGTAAAAGATTTTTTATGCTTTGAGGGTATGATTGTTGTTAAATCTCAAGGTCACAGTGGTGGGGTGGCCCTTATCTGGAGGAACAAAGATGAAGTAGTACTAAATTTCTTCAGCAAAAATCATATCGACACTAAGGTTGTTACTAAGCAAGGGCACACATACAGATTAACTGGCATTTACGGTGAGCAAGACAGGTCCAAGCGTAAGGAGACATGGGATCTAATCAGAAATCTAGCACTAAATAATTCTCTACCTTGGTGCCTAATAGGCGACATGAATAATGTACTATCACAGAACGATAAGACTGAGGGAAGGCCTTATCCTCAACGACTACTTCAAGGCTTTCAAGAGGTGTTATCTGAATGTAATCTAATAGATATGAATCTCTGTGGCTATCAGTTCACTTGGGAATGGGGTTTTGGTACAAGTCAACATATCGAAGTACGCCTAGACAGAGCACTGGTCACTCAGGGATTCCTACATTTGTTCAAGGAAGCCAAACTCACAAATTTGGAGGTCTCAACCTCTGATCATTGTCCAATCTGGTTGGAAACTAAAGCAGCTGAATATGTTATACAGAAGAAGGCTTTGAGATTCGGAAACGCTTGGCTTCGTGAGCCAATGTGTTATCTTTTAGACGAAGAGGTATGGAGCAATAACACAAGTAGCTCATTTTATGAAAAGCTTGCACAATGTTCAGACGTCTTATCACAGTGGGGTAGAGAGATTACAGGAGACTTCAAATGGCGTATTAATCGCAGCAAGCGAACTCTACTTGCACTCAAAGGGAGGCGTGATACAGAGTCAACCAAGCTACTCAAAGAAGAAAAGAAGAGACTCACAGAAATATATGCCCAGCAAGAACTTTTTTGGAGGCAAAGGAGTAAACAGTTGTGGTTAAGGGAAGGTGATCAGAATAGCAAATAATTCCCTGCTGTAACTAAAAATAGAAGTAAGTATAATCAGATATTAACGTTGAAAGATGATAATGACCAGGCTGTTGAGTGGGGTTCAGGGATGGAGAAGACCATGACAGGCTATTTTACACGGCTGTTTACAGCCACAAATACAAATTGGAATGCCATTACAAATAGCCTGTCAACAAAAATCACTGAGGAACAGAATGTGCAGCTGCTAGCGGAGGTAGAGGAAAAGGAGATTAAGGCAGCACTGTTTCATATGCATCTGGATAAATCTCCGGGACCAGATGGTATGAGCCCAGGTTTCTTTCAAAAATGTTGGAATATAGTTAAATCAGATATTACTGGTATTGTCAATCATTTCTTTGCAACAGGTGAGCTTCATGATCAGTTAAGACATACCAATATTGCGCTCATTCCGAAAAAACAAAATCCTGTGTACATGACTGATCTTCGTCCCATTTCATTGTGCAACGTGACATATAAAATAATTTCTAAAGTGCTAACCAACAGATTAAAATTATTGATCGACTCAATCATCTCAGACACTCATAGTGCATTTATTCTCGGTCATTTGACTACTGATAACATAATGGTGGCCTTTGAAGTTATGCATTATATGAAAAGAAAACAGAAAGGTAAAGATTGTTGGATGGCCTTAAAGTTGGACATGTCTAAAGCGTATGACCGCGTTGAATGGAATTTTTTAGAGGCTGTTTTATTGAAGCTGGGGTTCAGTAACAAAGTGGTTCAGCTTTTTATGACATGTATGTCATCAGTGCAATACCAAATATCTCATGCAGGGAGATGTTTTGGTTCTATTGTGCCAGAACGGGGTCTCAGACAAGGAGACCCATTATCTTCGTACCTGTTTCTTATCTGTATGGAGGGTCTTTCAGCATTGATTAATGATTATGAACGAAGAAAATTAATCAAAGGTATCAAGGTAGCCCGTTCTGCTCTTCCTATTTCTCACATGTTTTTCGCGGATGACTCATATTTATTCTGCAAAGCAAACTCGAAGAGTGTACAGCATATAATCCAGATGCTAAATCTCTTCGAAAGAGCTTCAGGACAACAAATAAATGAGGGCAAATCTTCGGTATTCTTTAGCAAAAATACGCCAGAATGGTTGAAAGCAGAACTGTGTCAGCAAATGAGATTTCAAGAAGCCAGAGAACACACTACTTACCTTGGTCTTCCAAATATTATTGGGAAAAACAAGTCAGCCCTGTTCAGATTCATAAAGGAGAGACTGCAGAATCATGTTCAGGGTTGGGACAAAAAGTCTCTGTCAAGAGGAGGTAAGGAAGTGCTACTGAAGATAGTAGCTCGATCTTTGCCAAATTACACAATGGGTGTGTTCTTATTGTCATCAACTTTATGTCAAGATCTAGAGAAAACAATGTGTAGATTCTAGTGGCAAGCGAATTCAAGGAAGGAGAAGAGCATTCATTGGTTTAGCTGGTCGAATCTTAGTAAAACGAAAGCATCAGGTGGGATGGGTTTTAGAGATCTTCGAGATTTTAACATTGCGCTTCTGGGAAAACAAGGGTGGCGTCTGTTGCACCATCCCAAAAAACTGGTCACCAAGGTTTTTAAAGAAAGATACTATCTAACTAGTTCTTTTCTAAATGCAAAAATTGGCTGCAACCTAATTGGCTGCGTCCAGGAGTGAAGAGACATTTTGTCCTTCTAATTGCATTCTAGAATCTCAGAACCTGTTGAAGCAATGAGTTGGGTGTAAAATCGGGAATGGAATGTCTATCAGTATCTTAGAAGACCCATGGCTCCCTCATGAACATGACGCTTATATCCACACTCGACATCTGGTTTTACAAGGACAAAATGTCTCTTCACTCCTGGACGCAGACAACAACTGGGACTTAGATCTCATAAGGGATGTATTTGATAGTAGAGATGCAGATCTTATCATGACTATTCCCCTTAATAGCGAGACTTAAGACACTTGGTACTCGAGAAAAGAAAACTTGGAGATTATTCAGTCAAAAGTGCGTATATCTTTCTGCAAGAGCTTAAGAACAGCCATGACCCTAATCCTAACTCCGGGTTTTGGAGGAAGCTGTGGAACCTAAAAATCCCTCCGAAGATCAAAATATTCCTGTGGCGAGCATCTACAAACTGTCTACCAACTAAGGACTAACTTCGTTTAAAAAGAGTTCAGGTTAACGAGTTGTGTCCAACGTGCAATGTAAGGCCTGCGACAGTTCTTCACGCTCTGGTAGATTGCTCTTATGCTGCTAGTTACTGGGCACAGAACCAAGTTCACATGATTAATGGTGAGTGTAATTCTTTCCTACAATGGCTTCAGCTAATCTTTCAGCAACAAGATAAAGATCAAATTCATGTCATTGCTGTCATTTGTTGGATGATCTGGAAACATCGAAACGAACTGGTTTGGAACCAACATAGCCTGGAAGTAACAGAGGTGGTACAATCAGCAACTTTTATTCTTAATCAGTGGAGAAGTGTCCAAGATAGAACTTTTGATCCATTCATGGGCTTTATGACCCAGCACGATGGAGATGGACACTGGCACAAACCAACAGCTAATAGCATTAAGATTAATGTGGATGCAACCATCTTTGCAGATACAGGTTGTTTTAGTCATGCTTTTGTAGTTCGTATCATGGAGGTGCTCTAGTCAAAGCAAGGTCAGTATGCAGACAAGACGTGTTTCTCCTGATCTAGCTGAGGCCTTTGGCATTAAAGAAGCTTTGAGCTGCGCAACAAAAAATGACAGTAAGGATGTAATTGTCGAATCTGATTGCTTGCAGCTGGTACAGGCCATAAGGAGCTCTTTGCCTTTTTTTTCTTACATAGGGAGAGTGATTCAAGAGTGTCGTGACATGCTTACCAGCTTAAGTCACAAAAACATATGTTTTAGATTTGTTAAACGATCAGCGAATAGAGTAGCTTACTATTTAGCGAGATACAGCTGTTCAATTGCTGATTGTGTATGGAGGGTGGGGTATGTCCACCCCGATTTTCATCATGTACTGTTGGTGGATTTGAATGGATAAAGTCCAATCTTTTTATGGCAAAAATAAATAATAAGTGAAAGAGAGTATAATTTGTAGTTTGTTTAACCACTATTTTTTTTATCCTCTCATTTTTTGTCATCCCTCATCTATAACCATTAGCTATTCAACTCAAATAGATCATGATCGTTAGATCGATACAATAATACTAAAATTAATTATATACACAGTTTTATAGTTCGATTCCCGCCAACAACATATTAATTTATATTTAATACTAAAAATTATTATATATAAAAAAGTTGTTATATACAGAGGTTTAAGGTTTAATTCCCGCAAATTCAATACTAAAAATTAATATATACAAAGATATAAGGTTGGAATTCTTCCAATAATATATTAAAATTAATATTTATAATATTACACTACACTGTAACAAATTAAAAAAAAATAAAAGTAATCCGTGCTTTGCACGGGCTATAAACTAGTTTATGATAATATTTATAAATAAAATCACTTACCCTTATTATATATAGGATATAAGATAATTAATAAAATATTAAAATTAGCATAAAAAATAACCATGAAAGAGATGTTTGACGACTTTACTGTAATAACCCGAATTTTGGGTAGAATTAAAACTTTTCTTATTGTGGTTAAAGAGCACTAATGAATGGTGGTTTCAAAGAACAATGATTGTAATGAATGGATATTGCTTTGGACAATGATCCTGATGCATTGGTATATTGTCAGAATAGAGTAATTCGATGGTTGAGGACCTAGATAAGAATAATCTACCATCCAGGAAGGAGCTAATGGATCTTTGAAGGGAAATGAGTACGTGCATAGTGTTTCCCATACGTGCATAGTATTTTCCGTACGTGCATAGTGTTTCCCATACGTGCATAGTATTTCCCGTACGTGCATAGTGTTTCCCGTACGTGCATAGTGTTTCCTGTACGTGCATAGTAATTTGGTGGATGAATAGTGATTTTGTAAGTTGGAAAACTTTTCACGCCACCCTATGTACGGGACGTGATATGGATGTTTCGAAGTCATATTAGTAATACGCGGAGGAAATAAGTGAATGCAGAGACGATCGGAATTCAGAAATTCCAAATTCATTTTCGGTATAATATTTGACCGGACAGTGGATTAAATATTATTATAATCCAAGAATTGAGATATTAACTTTGAGGATTTGATATTTTGGGATGTTATTATATTTGATTTAAGAATGAAGGTAGGAAACCACTGAGATAGTAAAACAAGCGTTCTAGAAACCGCTAAAACGTTATAACGAGATTAATCAATAAAGCGAACGAATCCTAGATTACGGATTAAGTTCGTATCGAGATTAAATATCCTATATGATCATCAAGAGAATTATATCAAGTGGATTAAATTATTTAATCAAGGATTAAATCAAAACAATTTAGGAGTTAAGTGATTTAAATCACTTAAATCAAACAAGAAACAAAACAAATATCTATCAAAACTTATCCAAGACTCTTGGCTCTTACCCCAATGCTATCAATCTCATCCTACCAGCTGATAATATCTAGTTATATGAGCAAAAAGTAGATGATCAAGTGGGAGAAAAGAGAGAAAAGCAAAAGAAAACATAGAACATACAAACTGTCCAGTAGAAACATAACACAAAGAAAAATTCATATCTCCATTTCTATCCATGATAAAATCACCAAATTTTAACCATAGCTTCTCTACTCCATGGGCAAGGTTCGTTCCAAATTTCATGGAAATCCAAGTGCTATAGCCTAGTCAAATACATGCTTAAAGTTGGAGGACAAAAACTGTCCAGGTTCTGATCAGAAGAAAGATGGGGCTCAAAACCCTAGCTCCCATGGTTGGATTCTTGTGTTCTATAGCTCAAAAGAAAGCCCTTGAAGAGTAGAAGGTGTGGTAAAAATTTTAGAACCAAACTCTTAGTTTTTGATTTTATATGATTTTTACAAGATTGACGATGAATAGTGGATCTTAGAAACTAACTTTGTTTTCATGATTTCTTTGGATGATCTAAGGTTTGATTAAGCTAGACAAGGACCATACCAAGCTTATTAAGGTTATATCATACTCCAAGGAAGGTAGATCTCTTGAAACCCTAGCATTTGATTTGAGATTTATGAATGTTTTTTATGGATTTAGCTTGGTATGATTATAGTGATAATAATAAGCATGTTTATGTAATTAGTTATATGATTTAAGATGCATGATGATTTTGATGCTAAGATCAGTAGCTTCTGGACTTGTGAGATGATTATTATGTGTATAAGTTGTATTGATGCCCGGTGTGGCTTGGGTTGTTGATTTCGATTTTTGGAACGTTCGTATTATAGCCGTTATAATGCCGAAATTTCGTTAATCATTGAAAACCGTGCATCAAAGTAGGCCTAATGGCTGAAACTGGACAAGTATCTAACATGCCCTTGTAGATCTTGAGTCGTAGATCATTTTGGAAAAAGAATCGAATCAAACAGACTTACGGTTTAGGATTTATGACCGATTTACTAAAAGTAGTTCGAATCCGTAAACAAAAGTTCGTAACTGAAATTGAACCCTCGTAAAATATGTAAAGTCATGACGAATCTTGGTAAATAAATACTAGAGGTAAAAAGAAAGGTGTGAAAGAAAACCGTATGTCAAAAGGATCGTTTTTCGATTTATTACTAGAGGTAAAAAGAAAGGTGTGAAAGAAAGGTGTGAATGAATATTACTTTTGAATATTCCTTTAAGATATTACTTACTTGATGAATTTTATTCTAATATTCATCTGAAACTTGAATTATTTATCGAATATTCATTTAAAGCTCGGATTACTAAATGAATATTATTTGATATTCATTTTGAATATTATTCATTAAATGAATATTACTTTTTGAATATTCATTTAAATTCCTTATTAATTAATGAATATTATTTTGAATATTCGTGTAAATATTTATTTATTCAATAAATATTCTCCTGATATTTCTTCAAGGATTATTTTGAGAAATACTCTGATTAAAGATATTCTTTCATATTCCTAAATATCCTTTAAATATTTTTAATTCAATAAATATTCTCTGAATATTTATTCCCTACTTAGAATAACCTCAATATGGTTTATCTTCTTCGATTATTACGGAAAAATTTCGGAGTCATATTATTATTAATTTTATATCAAGAAAGGTTCTCAGACATCATTCTTCTTTGCGTCTATCTTCCTTAATAATAAGGGAACCTTACTTGGAAAATGATATTTATCTTGTCGACTTCCCGGTCATAAAGTATTCTCTTCACTCGCAACTCGGGTGCTATTGACTTATTAAGTCGTTGTTTACCTTCTCATCTTTCGAGGGGTAAGATGGTTGGAACAAGTTGATATTCGTTACCAAGCAATAGCTTGGAAGTTATTGGTGAATTTTCCTTTCCAACTAGATACGACTACTTTGTGGAGTCTTATCAACAAGTAGTATACTTGGGGAAAGGGGGACGAACGTTACATTCAGAATCATGAATTCTATTTGAACTATGAGTCGTGTAAGAGGCCGAGTAGCGCCGGTCCATCCCCTTTGGCCCAACCGTTGGCCGGGGAGAGCTAGTAAGGCGGTATACAAGTAAAGCCGTCAGTTCTTCCTTCTACCGGTAGTAAATCTAATTTGAGCTGTACGATCTCGACTGATCATCAAGATTGGAACAGCGGGCGCGGTGAATACTCCATCATTGGTTCATCATCCAAACTTATTTATTTCCTGCAACATGATTACTGTTGGAAGAGCTGGAAAAGTGTTCATAACTGGAATTGCAATCTTTTCATGCAAGTTCCTCTTTTTAATGACAATGAGAATATCACGTTTACTTTTGATGTAGCAGATATTTCTACAAACAAATACTTTAAGTTACCATGTAACTTCATCGTTCATATTATACTGGCATCATTTCCGTAAATGCATGGCATATGGTTTGAAAGATACTTTTGAACTGTTATATATTATCGTTCAGTTATATATTATTGTTGGTGGGCTATTGCTCACCCTTGCTTTATTATTATATCACAACAACAGCTAGACCAGATGACTCGCACAAGGCGCACTCGACGCGGGCGAGGACGTTGAGACTACCAGAGCTGAAGAATAAGCTATTGGTAGGATATATTTATTCTTTCAGTACCAAGTATATGGTCTAGTATGACTTATGTAAATGGATGGCAAAGAGTATGTATTTATATTGAAATTCTTTTGGATTGTAAGAACTCATAATGTGATTAATAAAATTTGATTGTTACTCTGATTTCATCTCTGGGACTATAACGGGTGTGTTTTACATTGTTGTGTTGGGTCATAGAGATGTAATTTATTTTATGTTAAGGAAAGTTCAAGTGTTGTGGATAGAATTGGAAACCGTAACGACCGGATCCCGGACCCCGGATCTGGGGGTGTTACAGAAGTGGTATCAGAGCGTACGTTATAAACCCCAGAGATGATGCGACGTTAAAACAATAAACTCACTAAGATAATAAGAACTCTTGCCAAGTTCATAATGGGACTACTTCAAGTAGTATTGACATATAAAACCCTTATGGGAACTCTTAAGTATCATGATAGTAACTTAGCTCATTTTCGTATCGACTAGTAAGGCGACAGACCTTGAGGCGTACGAGCAGCAGCATGATGATGTTTTATTATATGCTGACGATTGGATTGTGAATTCGATAGAGTACCCTATTGAGGACTCGAAAGAGGTTCCAGCAGAGGAGAATCCTATTGAGGATGAGGAGTTTACTCCAAGAAAATGAGGGCTGTAGCCAGAGGGATAGCGAGAGTTAAGATTATAGTGCTCAGAGAAGTGAGCACAAAGAACTGAGATATTATTAAGAGAATTGAAATTTATGTTGGATTTATAGCCGGACTACAAGAGGTAGTACCAGCAATTAAGACAAATTAGAAGGATTACTTGAGGTCTTATATGGGGATAGATAAAGATCCTTAGAGACTTTCAGATTAATGAGAAAGGAGTTAGAATGATGCATGATTATCAAAGACGTCGATGTAGGACGGGGAGCACCCAGGAGCAGTTGAGATAGAGGCAACAAGTGCCATATTATCGGATAAATGGATTAGTGTGAATATTGTCAATGGTAATTCGCCATGAGAAGGTGGATTTCATGGGTTATATTTTATGAAAATTGAGATTGTTGAGGTGGTTTTATTCAGCGAAATGTCCATATTATGAATGAACCATCTTCGAAAGTAAAGATAGTGGAAAGTGATGGCCTGATTGGATAAAGTTATATAAAGTAGTAAGCGAGACGATGATCTCAGAAACTACCAGAGGAAAAGACCAGTGGGTCTATGATAAACTCGTAATATGACTACTATCAGGTACTAAGTATAAGTTTATTTTTAACTCAGTAAAATGGTGAATCAGGAACGTTAGATGCATGTGATTCAGAAAAATATTAAATTCTTTCTTTTCCCCGAATAGATTATAGGAGTTACCTTAAGTTTATTCTGACACTGAATTGCAAATGGATCAAGTAATGCGATTAGTGGTTAAGAGGTAATAGAGAATGTTTTAAGATGAAATTGGTAACGACCCGACGTTGGTGTTGCCTAACGGGAGAAGGAAGACTTTATGATACACTATGATGCATCTCATACAGGTTTAGGTGGTGTGCTTATGCAGCACGACAGAGTAATTGCGGATGCATTCGAACAACACGGTACACCAGACTAGGATGGCCCTAGTAGTGCCAATTTTTATGAAACGACTAACTCCGACGGTAGTGTTCCTTCTGAAACCTGTGGTTAGGAAGACTGACATTTGATATTATCGACAATTAAGATGTATATGTATCAGGAAGAGGTGGCATGTTTCAGTTTGAAACTTTTGATTTCCCTTCTATGGAATATATATATATATATATTTGGTTCCTTTCTAGTGGTTAAACTTCCAACTTTGTGTCAATAATTCCGTTATTATAACTGCTTATGATTCTACCTGCTTGGATGCTCATAGAACTATTCTCTAGGTTTCGAAATTGATCTTCATAGTGTTACCGGTGGTTGGATAGATTGACCAAAATTTCCTTGATTCTGGAAAGAAATTCAACGAATTTTGGCAAACCTTGTCTTTCTGATTATCAGAGAACATCATGGAAGAGAGTAGAAACTGGGGCGAACCCCGTGAATTGGGTAAAGTAGCCGCTATATGGGTTGGTGGATAGACCCCGGTTATCGTGATTGATTGTAGAAATACAATGATGAAGTGAGATTGGACGAAAACAGGAAATGTAAGTAAGAAACCGGCCGGACTGAGGAATGGTAAGCTTGCGTGGCACGTGGGATTGATAAGAATAGTTGAAAAGATAAAAGAGGAGGAAAGGTGACCGGAGACGGTGCCGAGAAGTCGATTAAGACCTATATGGAGTAAAGTTTTGGAAAGGTAGAAAGGTATCAAAGTAGAAGGCACTATGCCAGCAGCCAACCCCAAAAACCATATATTTTTATTTTAGTGTGGTCAGTTGAGGCCAAGTCACAAAGGATTATCAAGTGACTAGACCAGCAATGAAAGGACAAAGCAGGGTTGCTTCTAAGTAAGCGCCAACTGCAAGGGCTTTTGATATAAAGGAAATATTAATGAGATCGTAGGAATCTTCTACTGAACCCTTTGCAACCCATGTTTGGATTGGGAATTTACTAGACTTTTTAGAATGGGGTCACCCGTACTAAAGTGATTCATGTGTATATGATTGCCCAAGATTACGAGTAAAAATGGAAGTATAATGACTTGAGATGTATGATGTTATGGTATTATAAATACCATGAATATAGTATGACCAAGGGAAGTAAACAATGAAGGTTTATGAAGAGAGTATAGAAATGGTCATAGATGGATCAGTATGTTGTAGAAATTTTGTCTAAGGCAAGTACCTTTGAGAAAAATGATAAGTAATAAGAGATTCACGTTGAACTCGATCAATATCTTCCAGAACATCCTTGCTACCATTACCAAGTTCTGTAAGAGAGCAGATAGACATACATTGTCTTTTGGAAGGTCAAATAGGCTGACAACTATCTGAAAGAAGAGGTTAGCATTAAGCCACCGATCGATTATCAAATGAGAATGATTGAAAAGAGACCCTTATTAAGGATACATGATTTGATTGCCAAGTATAGGATGCAAGAATTCCTTGGCAGTTGAATTAAGGATAGGATATCCATAAATTAAGACAAACCCTGGGGAATGCACAAAGGACGACATTAACCCTAATAACGACATTATGAACTCAGATGATATGAGTTGGACTTTCTAAGGCAACAATGACCGGTAAGGATTATTAAAAATAGTACGGGAAAGAACATAGATAGAATTATTAGAGTATTGATCAATGACATTTTGATATACCCTGTACCCAGAAAATACATGAGGAATGATGAGGATGACCTATGAAACCTTACAAGGAAAAAAAAAGAAAAAAAAAGTAATATTCCGAACTTCAAAATGGAAGTTTGGTAAGGAATGTATGACATAGTAACAATAATGCCAGATGAGGCATGTATGAAACCCTGAGGAAGTATGGATTGAACCTATAAAGGTTGAGATTATCCTAAGATAAGGAAAGAACTAAGAAAAGAAGTATCCTAAGTAGGATTGGGAATAAATGTGATAAAGTTCCCACGGGTAGGTGGAAGCAATGACTTATGGAAAAAGACTGATAAATATATTTTTCTCCATCAGCAGAGCTTAAGGGAGAATGCTTTCACCCAACAGTGATGGGAATGAGGTAGAAAAGTTTGAATTGGAATATATCCAGAGAACAAGGATTACCAGAAATTATTATTATCAAGAAAGGCCAATGAGGTGGCCGACAGTCTAAGTATAAAGGAATAATTACAAATGTTCATACCGAAGAAACAAAATGATATTTGGAAAGACCTTGAAGGTCATATCGGAGTGGAGAAAGTTACATTCCTTTTGATGATTGTGCAAGAATCGAAGGTAATAATAGTTTATGTAAAGATTCGATTTGTAATGGAGTCTTAAGCATATTACGTACCTTAGAAGGTCCCGTTTTGAGGCAAACCAGGACCATGATACAAAATTGACGAAGTAAACCGTTAAGTTTCCAGTCTTTTATGGAAGCTGCATGAATGATAGTTTCATCAACCTGACATAGCTGCGATGCTTGAAACTCTTCTGCAATTTTATCTACTTCATGTAATATCTACATCAAGTTCAGGAAGTGTTCCTTATGGATAAGGAATAGTGATTTCCAGAGAACCTACCCAGAGTACCACTCGATCGAGAGATTTGATTCTTTTCGAATTAGGGAGAAATTGATATTATAATAATGATGGATTAGTTGATACCCAATGGAGCCAAATTGATTATGAGGGAAATAATTCAAGGATAAAGACGGAGTCAGATATTTTGGAATCTAGTTCAGACTAAGAGATTATGACGCCAGAGATATGAGGCTTGATTAGCTCATATGGTTGACCCCGAGGAAAAAGACACCAAGTATAATTATAATGATTTTGGGAGGTTGTACAAGGTTTTAATAAGCTACCAGATATCGATTTGGATGACATAATAATGAATATCGAGTGTTCAGAGCCTAGTGCTGCACCTCCTGTTAGCCCAGTAGGAATAAAAGAATTATCAACTCAGATGCGAGGATTGTTGAATAAGAGTGCGATGAGACTCAGTGTGCCACCGTGAGGAACCGGTGTGTTGTAAGAAAGAAATATGTTAGCACAAGATTGTGCATCGAACCTCGAGAGTTGAATGAGTCAACATTGAGTATAGGTACTGTTGTAGAAGATTGTCTGAGCAGCACAGGGACGCTGTGTATTTTCCAAACTTATTAGGAAACGGGACATCACCGGTTGGAAGTTAAAAAAAAAAAAAAATCGAGGATATACCCAAGATTGTGAATCGCACTAGGTATAGACACTATGAAATTGTAAGTGATGTCATTTTGGGTTGACTATTGCACCCACAACTTTTTGGAATTTAATGAATTGGCTGTGAGTTATCTGAGATAGTTTTTGCCCTAAGTATATCGAAACATCGTATATATGAAGGAAAGGTGCGAAATCAAAAAGGATCAAACATGATCGACTTTCAGACCTATCAGATCTGAAAATATGTGTGCTTGTATGTATAGGAAGATTATGATTTGTGATAAAAGGATTAAGAGTCCTCGAACCAGACAACATTCCCCGCAAACAAATTCCCCAAGAGATTCGCCTTTCTTTAAGAAAGGAGAAGAGATGAGATAATAGAGAATGATTGAATGAACACAGGAGGTAGATTGGCATTCTGTGAGATGATTAAAGAAGAGGTTGGAACACCGGGGGTGATAGTAGTTAACAATGAGATAGCGAGGCCAAAACAGTGATGGCCGACGAGCTCGTTGCTAGACATCAAGAGTTACTCGAATCGGTTGTTAGAATACTCGAACTAGTTTCAATACAGAGTACCCCGTCGACAATAGAGTTGACATTTATATAATGGAATTGGGAAATATCTAGAATTGATAGAGGATTCTGACAAGCAAGTTTTTGTTGATGTATTTCTGTGCAAACAAGATAGAGAATATAAGGTTCGAGATTTGTAATAAGAAAAGGTATCTTCGTTGAAGGAATTAACAAGATTAGAATGAAAGGAAGTTTAGCCCAAGATTCATTGGGCCATCTGAGAGTTTAAACGCGTCAGGAAGGTGGCCTATGAGCCAGCCTCACCCAAACCGGTAAAATGGTCATAACATGGTTCATGCGTATGTGCCTCATCCGTATACTATAGATGCCCGGCATATGACAGAGTACGAGTAGATAGATATACATAACAGAATCTGAACTACGAAGGACAACCTGTGGAAATTATGAATAGAAAAGAGCAAGCGCTAAGAGATAAGGTTGTCAAGCTAGTGAGAGATTTGAAGAAAATCAAGAAGTGTAAGAATCAACCTGAGAAATAGAAAGTGCAATGGGATAGAAGTAACCCCAGTTATTCCTAAACTGATTCCGAGGACGGAATCCTTTTAAGGAGGGGAGACTGTAATAACCCGAATTTTGGGTAGAATTAAAACTTTTCTTATTGTGGTTAAAGAGCACTAATGAATGGTGGTTTCAAAGAACAATGATTGTAATGAATGGATATTGCTTTGGACAATGATCCTGATGCATTGGTATATTGTCAGAATAGAGTAATTCGATGGTTGAGGACCTAGATAAGAATAATCTACCATCCAGGAAGGAGCTAATAAATCCTTGAAGGGAAATGAGTACGTGCATAGTGTTTCCCATACGTGCATAGTATTTTCCGTACGTGCATAGTGTTTCCCATACGTGCATAGTATTTCCCTACGTGCATAGTGTTTCCCGTACGTGCATAGTGTTTCCTGTACGTGCATAGTAATTTGGTGGATGAATAGTGATTTTGTAAGTTGGAAAACTTTTCACGCCACCCTATGTACGGGACGTGATATGAATGTTTCGAAGTCATATTAGTAATACGCGGAGGAAATAAGTGAATGCAGAGACGATCGGAATTCAGAAATTCCAAATTCTTTTTCGGTATAATATTTGACCGGACAATGGATTAAATATTATTATAATCCAAGAATTGAGATATTAACTTTGAGGATTTGATATTTTGGGATGTTATTATATTTGATTTAAGAATGAAGGTAGGAAACCACTGAGACAGTGAAACAAGCGTTCTAGAAACCGCTAAAACGTTATAACGAGATTAATCAATAAAGCGAACGAATCGTAGATTACGGATTAAGTTCGTATCGAGAGTAAATATCCTATATGATCATCAAGAGAATTATATCAAGTGGATTAAATTATTTAATCAAGGATTAAATCAAAACAATTTAGGAGTTAAGTGATTTAAATCACTTAAATCAAACAAGAAACAAAACAAATATCTATCAAAACTTATCCAAGACTCTTGGCTCTTACCCCAATGCTATCAATCTCATCCTACCAGCTGATAATATCTAGTTATATGAGCAAAAAGTAGATGATCAAGTGGGAGAAAAGAGAGAAAAGCAAAAGAAAACATAGAACATACAAACTGTCCAGTAGAAACATAACACAAAGAAAAATTCATATCTCCATTTCTATCCATGATAAAATCACCAAATTTTAACCATAGCTTCTCTACTCCATGGGCAAGGTTCGTTCCAAATTTCATGGAAATCCAAGTGCTATAGCCTAGTCAAATACATGCTTAAAGTTGGAGGACAAAAACTGTCCAGGTTCTGATCAGAAGAAAGATGGGGCTCAAAACCCTAGCTCCCATGGTTGGATTCTTGTGTTCTATATCTCAAAAGAAATCCCTTGAAGAGTAGAAGGTGTGGTAAAAATTTTAGAACCAAACTCTTAGTTTTTGATTTTATATGATTTTTACAAGATTGACGATGAATAGTGGATCTTAGAAACTAACTTTGTTTTCATGATTTCTTTGGATGATCTAAGGTTTGATTAAGCTAGACAAGGACCATACCAAGCTTATTAAGGTTATATCATACTCCAAGGAAGGTAGATCTCTTGAAACCCTAGCATTTGATTTGAGATTTATGAATGTTTTTGATGGATTTAGCATGGTATGATTATAGTGATAATAATAAGCATGTTTATGTAATTAGTTATATGATTTAAGATGCATGATGATTTTGATGCTAAGATCAGTAGCTTCTGGACTTGTGAGATTATTATTATGTGTATAAGTTGTATTTATGCCCGGTGTGGCTTGGGTTGTTGATTTCGATTTTTGGAACGTTCGTATTATAGCCGTTATAATGCCAAAATTTCATTAATCATTGAAAACCGTGCATCACAGTAGGTCTAATGGCTGAAACTGGACAAGTATCTAACATGCCCTTGTAGATCTTGAGTCGTAGATCATTTTGGAAAAAGAATCGAATCAAACAGACATACGATTTAGGATTTATGACCGATTTACTAAAAGTAGTTCGAATCCGTAAACGAAAGTTCGTAACTGAAATTGAACCCTCGTAAAATATGTAAAGTCATGACGAATCTTGGTAAATAAATACTAGAGGTAAAAAGAAAGGTGTGAAAGAAAACCGTATGTCAAAAGGATCGTTTTTCGATTTATTAAAAATATTCGAGTCGAGGTTAAACGCGAACGAACCCCTAAAAGACGACTCTATTATAACTTCGGTAAAACACTTAGAAAACGGGCGATAAAACTCGGAGTATAATATTGGTTCGTAACGATCGACTTTAGAACTTGTATGACTTAAGTATGTCCCAAGTGTAAGTACAGTGACATGTCGTATTAACGAACGAATGTCGGGTCGGATCAATGATAAAAGGAATCCACAAAAAGGGGTATAACGAGATAACTCGAGAACGTGTTTTGATTTAAGTATAACTTAACTTTTAAGATGTTAAGTGATTAATCCCGAATGCATTGGCTATTTATAGATCACCAAGCTGACCCGGGACCCGCTACCACTACCCCTTACCGTACTCGACTACCAGGCAAGTTTCAATTCCCTTCTTTTAGGCTGTTGTTGTGATTGAATATATATATATATATATATATATATATATATATATATATATATATATATATATATATATATATATATATATATGTTTTCTGTTATACATATGCCATAGCATGCATACCTACTTTCAAGTTATATCGTTATGCTTGTTCCCTGATTGTTTATTGGCTTATAAATTAGATAACTAACGTATCAATTATAAGCCGGTTATTGTAAGACCCTCATAGAAGGGCGTATGCATCTTATTCGTCAAATATAGACCGGGAGTCAATATTTCTTGATATATCGAGATTACCTCGGAGGAAAATATTTAAGTAAATATTTTCCATTATTTGGGCGACGAATATTATTTGAATATTCGTTCGAGATTATTTATTTAACGACCCTTACTTCAAATAATTATTTGAACGTAACCATTCGACGAATAATATTTTTCAATATTCATTCAAAGTCGAATAGATTATCGATTATTATTCCGAATATTCTTCTAAAGATTGGACTACTAAATGAATATTATTTGAATATCCATTTAGAATATTATTTTATTAAATGAATATTACTTTTGAATATTCCTTTAAGATATTACTTACTTGATGAATATTATTCTAATATTCATCTGAAGCTTGAATTATTTATCGAATATTCATTTAAAGCTCGGATTACTAAATGAATATTACTTGATATTCATTTTGAATATTATTCATTAAATGAATATTACTTTTTGAATATTCATTTAAATTCCTTATTAATTAATGAATATTATTTTGAATATTCGTGTAAATATTTATTTATTCACTAAATATTCTCCTGATATTTCTTCAAGGATTATTTTGAGAAATACTCTGATTAAAGATATTCTTTCATATTCCTAAATATCCTTTAAATATTTTTAATTCAATAAATATTCTCTGAATATTTATTCCCTACTTAGAATAACCTCAATATGGTTTATCTTCTTCGATTATTACGGAAAATATTTCGGAGTCATATTATTATTAATTTTATATCAAGAAAGGTTCTCAGACATCATTCTTTTTTGCGTCTATCTTCCTTAATAATAAGGGAACCTTACTTGGAAAATGATATTTATCTTGTCGATTTCCCGGTCATAAAGTATTCTCTTCACTCGCAACTCGGGTGCTATTGACTTATTAAGTCGTTGTTTACCTTCTCATCTTTCGAGGGGTAAGATGGTTGGAACAAGTTGATATTCGTTACCAAGCAATAGCTTGGAAGTTATTGGTGAATTTTCCTTTCCAACTAGATACGACTACTTTGTGGAGTCTTACCAACAAGTAGTATACTTGGGGAAAGGGGGACGAACGTTACATTCAGAATCATGAATTCTATTTGAACTATGAGTCGTGTAAGAGGCCGAGTAGCGCCGGTCCATCCCCTTTGGCCCAACCGTTGGCCGGGGAGAGCTAGTAAGGCGGTATACAAGTAAAGCCGTCAGTTCTTCCTTCTACCGGTAGTAAATCTAATTTGAGCTGTACGATCTCGACTGATCATCAAGATTGGAACAGCGGGCACGGTGAATACTCCATCATTGGTTCATCATCCAAACTTATTTATTTCCTGCAACATGATTACTGTTGGAAGAGCTGGAAAAGTGTTCATAACTGGAATTGCAATCTTTTCATGCAAGTTCCTCTTTTTAATGACAATGAGAATATCACGTTTACTTTTGATGTAGCAGATATTTCTACAAACAAATACTTTAAGTTACCTTGTAACTTCATCGTTCATATTATACTGGCATCATTTCCGTAAATGCATGGCATATGGTTTGAAAGATACTTTTGAACTGTTATATATTATCGTTCAGTTATATATTATTGTTGGTGGGCTATTGCTCACCCTTGCTTTATTATTATATCACAACAACAGCTAGACCAGATGACTCGCACAAGGCGCACTCGACGCGGGCGAGGACGTTGAGACTACCAGAGCTGAAGAATAAGCTATTGGTAGGATATATTTATTCTTTCAGTACCAAGTATATGGTCTAGTATGACTTATGTAAATGGATGGCAAAGAGTATGTATTTATATTGAAATTCTTTTGGATTGTAAGAACTCATAATGTGATTAATAAAATTTGATTGTTACTCTGATTTCATCTCTGGGACTATAACGGGTGTGTTTTACATTGTTGTGTTGGGTCATAGAGATGTAATTTATTTTATGTTAAGGAAAGTTCAAGTGTTGTGGATAAAATTGGAAACCGTAACGACCGGATCCCGGACCCCGGATCTGGGGGTGTTACATTTACCCCGAAAAAGTAATATCCAACAACAAACATAGTTCATGAAATGTAAAATATGGTGTCACATATCGCCCCGATTTGGTGCCTGTATATATTCGAATTCAAATACTAAATAAAAGTAGCAATTAAAAAGAATTAAAAAGTAGCAATTCAAATCAGATTCAAAGTGTTGTAGTCATGTAGTATATTTTTTTTTGTTAAACGATTGATACAATAATAATACAGACAGATAGCATATGTAGCTACCTCAGAAGGAAAAGTAACAGCCACAAACCCTAACAAGGGTGAAGAGAACAACACCTACTACAGAAATAGCCTACAGGTTTTATTAGGAGCTACTAGTACCGAAAACCGAACATTCTACTACGACTTAAACAGCCAGTACTTAAACCATAGATCAAAGAATGTTGCTGCAGCTTTCACACAACTTAGACAATGCCACCTAGCACCCTCCGAAGAGGTTCATGGTGATTGAGTTGTTGGCTCAGAACTGATCTAAACATGCTATAACCAGCTCGAAATGATTCTTTGTCTATTAGCCCCTTGTTTTGCTAGGAAATCAGCTGCTGAATTAAATACTCTCTCTGTATGCACTAGATTAATACTTTGAAATAAATTGTTAACTTGTGAGGAAGTTGTTGCCTCAGTAACTCCACTTCGATAACGATACATGTTATTGACCAAGGATTTAGAATCTCTGAGGATAACAATCTGAACCTCTCTGAAATCACTACGAGCAATTTGGTCCATTAAATATATTAGTGCTTCAAGTTCAGTATCATATGGAGTAGACTGAGTTGATGGGCCTAAAAAAATGAAAACCAATGAGTTGGATTTTGATAATAAAAAGCCTCATATTCCAGCTTTGACATGTCCTACAACGTCTTTCTTCCAAGCACCATCAATAAAACCCACCAAATTTGAAGCAAAAAACCAGTAATAAATAATCTTCCTCTTGGTTAACAATATATTCCTAGATAAAACACTGGTAGGGTCCATCATCCAAATATTTTCTTGCCCCTGAAAGACCATGTCGTAGGTAAAACCTCAACAAAAAGATCTTTGTTTTATCAAGAACTCTAACTGAGAAGCAGTGATTCTGATGTTTTTATACATAAGCTCATTTCGAGCAAGCCAAACCGACCACAACATAGATGTTAAGCAGATGCCACCTTGTAGTTTGAGACCTTTTGGAGACGTTAACTTGATCAGTGGTTCAAGATTGAATGTATTAATATTCGATATGTCTATTGCGAGCCATGTGGATAAGATACTCCAAGCAGTCTTTGCCAATGAGCAGTCCCAAAAAATATGACTGATGTCCTCTGAGAACAAGTTGCACCATTTGCATTGGTCGTTTTGAACAATCCCCCTCCTATATAGGAATGCTAGTGAAGGTAAACATTTATGAGCTAGTTGCCACAAAAATAGTTTCACTCTTGGAGGGATTTTCTGCTTCCATATTAACTTCCATGGATAAGTGATTCCTTCTCTCCTTATTAAACTTCTATAACAATTAGAAGTTGAGTAATTACCTTTAAAGCACCCCCAGGAGAGAAGATCCTTACCTGGTGAGAGAATAATAGACCCTAAAATGGAACCCAGCACACCAGCATCTTCCCTTTCATGAGATAATAGAGGCCTGTTCCATAATAATTGGTCATTCCCTCTAGCCAAGATCCATTTTGATTTCATCCAGCTCACCGAGCAATATTTTGACTTGGCAATGGAATATAGGTTTGGAAAGCGATTTCAGAGAATACCCAGCTCGTGCCAATCATCATGCCAGAAGTCAACTTGGTTGCCATCTTTAAGCGTCCAAGCAAAATTATTGGAGATGACATTATGACATATCGGCTCATTTGCTAAATCTATGATGTCTTTTAAGACAGGGGAGAAGTTTCTAAGCTTATCATTTTGATTATTAACAATCGAAAATGGGTTTCCTCCATCCAAGGATCACCTTGCGCCATAACCCATCTTTATCTCTATGAGCTTTCCACCACCATCTAGCCAAAAAAGCTATATTCCTTAACTTTAGGTCTGCTAAGTCGAGACTGCCTAAATCCTTCGGGAGTGAGATCACGTCCCAAGCAATAAGGTACAGTTTCCTATTTACAATTCCATCTTCATTAATTTCCTTCCAAAAGAAATTTCTTTTCATCTTTTCTACTGCAGCAATCACACTGGTCGGGGCCCTGAATAAGCTAAACCAATGTGTTGGGATGCTGTTGAGAGTGGATTTTATCAGAACTGAGCGTCCTGACTTGTTTAGCAATCTGCACTTCCACTTGGTTAGCTTGGTCTTTACCTTTCTTATCAGAGGAACCCAAAATTTCTTACGTTTTGGGGAGGTACCTATATTGCCACCCAAGTATGTAAGAGGCCAAGTGCCTTTATCACATCCCAAAATGGAGGTCCATTCATTGGCTTTGTCTGCATCTCTCTTTGAGGAATATAAAAGAATTTTCTCAAAGTTTATCTTTAACCCCGATAACAACTCGAAGATTACAAGAATCACTTTTAAACCTCTGCATGAGTGTGAGGTGTTTTCCAGGAAAATGACTGTATCGTCCGCAAATTGGAGATGGGTTAAGACAGGACCATCTCCCAATTTGATTCCTCTGATAATTCCCATATTCATAGCTTTGCTCAGAAGAATGTGCAAGATTTCTGCGACTATATTAAACAGCATAGGAGACATAGGATCCCCTTGTCTCAACCCACGATTCATACGAAATTCTTTTGTTGGGCTGCCGTTGACCAGAACTGACATTCTTGCAGAGGATAGTATTGTTTTGATCCAACCAATCCATTTTGAAGAGAAGCCAAAACTGTCCAGTGTGTGAAAGAGAAAGATCCACTTGATTGTGTCAAAAGCTTTTGCAAAGTCCAGTTTTAGGATAAGGCCATCAACTTTGTTCGAGCGAATGCTATGAGCTACCTCATTTACTATGAGAACGTTATCTGAGATGTGACGACCCCTAATGAAAGCTGACTGCACCTCTGATACTATGCTCCCTAGAACTTTGCTAAGCCTGGTGGCTAGCACTTTCAAAAGAATTTTTAGTGAACAGTTTATGAGGCTGATGGGATGATAGTCATTAAGCGATTTTGGAGAGAGAAATTTAGGAATTAGGACCACGAAGGATGAGTTGATTCCCAGAGGTAGAATGTTATCTTGACAAAAATTCTTACATAACAAAAACAGATCCTTGTGCATTACATGCCACATTGATTGGTAATAAGCAATGTTAATACCATCTGGACCGGGTGCTTTATTCGGATTCATCGACCTAAGAGCTGAGAAAATTTCTTGCGGGGTGATGTCCATGTCTAGAATAGCTATATCCTGAGATTGTAGTTTCTTTGTTGCTAACGAACCCAATGAAAAAATCTCTACATTATTCCTAGAGTTGAAAAACTTTTCAAAGTGTTCGAAAATGATTCGTTTAACATCCATGGGATTTGAATGCCAAACTCCTGCACTGATTAGTCCATGAATGTGGTTTTTCCTCAATCGATGCTTCACCATTGAATGAAAGAATCTAGAGTTTGAATCACCTTCTCTTTCCCATTGGAGCCTTAATTTCTGTTTAAGAAAATCTTCTCTTTCAATGTATGCATTATGAAGGTCTTGCTCCAAGCTTCTTCTTTGTGATGAAGCCAACACGCCTTTGTCACAATCATTAAGAAGATTTTCGATCTTCTTAACTTTGCCAAAACAATTTCCGTTGACATTCATATTCCAATCTCTTATGAAATTTCTGAAGGATCTTATCTTGTTGTGGAACCCTTCTCCCGTTTGTGTTAAATTTCTCCATACTTCATCAAGTTTTCTATGAAAACTTTCATTTTTTAACCAAACATTAAATACTTTAAATGGCCTTGGTCCCCAGTTATTTAGACTTGATCGAAGAAATAATGCCACACGATCTGATGACTTACGTCCTAGACCCTCTATCCACCAGTCTCTACCAAGGACTATCCATGAATGGTTCAAGAAGGCTCTGTCTAGTCTGCCATATTTGCCTCCCGGTCCAAACCAAGTGAACTTGTAATTAGTTAAAGGAACATCCCATAGATCACGATCTGCAACGAAGGATTTGAAGAATGAAGTGTCCACCCTCCTGTAAGAACAGTTCTCTCTGTCTTGATCTTCTAAAATGCAATTGAAGTCACCCATTATGCAAAAGGGTTCTTCCTCGTAAGATGACAAGAGATTTCCTATTTCAATCCACATCTCCTTTTTTGCTTCAAGCTCCAAAGGACCATACACATTAATGCAATTTACATGCAGAGAGCTATTCGCTATTGAGCCACATATCCATATCCAATATCTCTTCACAGTAGAAGATACAAGTGTAAAAAAATTATTATTCCAAGAAATTGCTAGGCCTGCTGATAATCCTCTTGATGGTGAAGTCAACCAAGAGTGTTCTTGTAGGTCCCAAATAGATTCTTTGACACTATCTTCCATGTTTTCACATTTAGTTTCTTGAAGAAACAAGAACATAGGACATTTGGCTCTAATTAGTTCTCCCAGATTACGTTTTGATGTAATATTATTTATACCTCTAATATTCCAACTAATGATAGAAATGTTAACTCGAATAACTTGTAGAAGGGGGGGTTGAATACAAGTTATAGAATCGTGTCTGATTTTTGCTTGATTATATGAACAAGAATAAACGAATGAATCAAACTTTGTTTGTATTAAAATAATCAAATACAAACTCTACCAAAGGTGTACAATACCTTTAGCAGCTGCTGACAATATAAATCTCTCTCTCTGTTTGTTTCGAACTCTCGAATACAAATCTTACGAACTCACTCGCTTACTCTTTTTACAATGATATTGAGAGAGTATTTATAATGCTACCTATCAACTAATAACAGAATTATAATCTATCTATGACAATGTTCTACCGTCCAGTTGATAGTTTCCATCAATAGAGAATTCGTTTCCTTCAAGATATCTTCTTGCTTGTTTTTCAAAACAAAGATCCTGTTTTATAGCACTTGCCAGTTTCTGTAGCATCCATAATGACATCATCAGTAACACGACTGATATCAGGATTTCCCATTGCATCAGGATCTGATTATCCCATTAGTATTTGATCAGGATCTGACTTAATGTATCAGGATCTGCTCCTCTGTTCCTGACATGTAGTCCCCGATACACTGTTCCTGACATGTAGTCTCTGACGCACTATTCCTGACTAAATTCTACAGATTACTGTTTAACACATATATCCTATACAAAGTGCTAAATCCTTTATAAGATCAGGATATACAAGAAGTATTAGCAAAATTCTATTCTTAACATCACAACTTATGAATTATTCCTAACAATCTCCCCCTATTTATGCTTTAGAATCTGAAGCATAAATCTAAGTTGTAGATGTCAAAACATATAACAATACAACCAGAATAGAATTTATGAATTCAAGATCATGAAGTTAAGTACCTCCTTCTTCAGATGTAGACATGTATCTAGTACTTAGAAGAAAGAATTCAACTATTTGATGCTTCTTTTCCTTTACCACTTAAATGATGAAATTTACCAACTCTGTCACCCTTAGTTCTACTCCCCTTAGTTCTGCTCCCAGTCTGTTTATCTCCCCCAGTCTGTTGTTGTTGTTGTCTCTGAATTGTCTTTATCTCCCCCTTTTTGACATCAGCAACATTAATTCCAAGAGATTAAGTAAAAGAACAAATGAGATTCATCAGAACTGCTTGATTTTCCATAATAGTGACTTGGTTATTTTCAAGAATTAGAAGTCTCGATTGAATATCACTTTGAGATTTCTGAATGTCCTGTAGAATTTCAGAATTGACTTCAATGTTGGAAGTGCTTGTTGTATCTTCAGATTCAGATGCAGAAAAAAACATTATCTTCAAGTCTTGTAGAAGAAGTTGCCTGTTGAGAATGATAGTCAAGTAATAATACTTGAGTAGAAGTACAAACATCTTCACGTTTCTGATCTGGAGCTGAAGTATGATCATCTTGTCCTTCACCAGTATTATGTGTACTAACATCTACAAATCCTGACACCTCCTTAGATTGATCAGATATTGTTGATGTCGCAAATCTAGCTGAAATTGGAAGTACAAACAAAGGAATACTAGGATCATTAGGAATTTCTTCTGGTACTGGTTGAGTAGAAGTTTGTCTTAGCCTTTTACCTCTTCTGTTAATGATCTCTGCAAGCCTTTCTTTCTGTATCTGAGCTTTAACTTCTGGCTTTGCATTGTGATGTGCTAAGTCATGCTTCTCATACATCTTGGTAAAAGAATAAGTACCAGCATCCATACCAAGATTTTCAGACCAAGATTCAGGAAAAACCTGATTCCAGAAATCAAACGATGGTGGTTTCCTAATTTTCTCTCCCTCACTATGGAGTTGATCATCCATACCCTCATTCTCACTTTGACTATCTAAAGTCAACACTCTTTCTACCTCTCCTTTTGCCTGGTCAGGAGCCAACCTCTCTGTGTGTGGATCTATGTCCATCTTTTCAAGTGTATCACTCAAATTTGGATAAGTGCTCTCATGACCTACAGAAAAATAGGGGTTAGAAGAAGTTTTTATACCTGAACTCACATGGAGAGAGAGGGTTCCTCATATGGCATGGGGCTTGAGGTTTTCTCCAAGGAGTGAGCTGCTATAGTCTCTGAACCCTTACAAACATCTACTTTCTTTTCAGAAACTACAGGCTCCAGTATACCACTTTCAGGTTTTACACTAGACTCTGATGTCTTCAGTAATACTTCATTAGACACCATAGTTAATATGCCACCGTCTTTAAGTGTTGGTTGCTGAGACATACCCTCAAGGTGGATAGACTCTGACAGAATAATATTAGTTTGATCTTCAGAAAAATCAATCAAAGTCATTCCTCCCATATCATAGGGTTTCTCACTTGCAATTTCAGTCATCACAGAAGACCTTTCAGCATCATCAATCACAGTTCCTGAGTCATCCAACCTCTGACTAGATGGTTCTTGTGTTGCAGTGACTGTGATATGATCTATTCTACTATTCACTACTGGTGCAATAGTATCTTCTGTTGACTGCTTCCCTCTATCAACTACCTACTCTTGTTCACCTTGAGCTGAAGCATCTTCAACAATGACATCCTTGTCAAATAAATATGCATGAAGTGATTGAAGTGCAACATGCTTAGGAAGTCCAAATTTCTTGTGTAACTCCTTTCTGACTGATACATAGAAGTATGTCTTCATTAAGTCAAGCCTTTGATGTAACAGTCCATATTCTTCAGGAAATGAAAGTTTGGGAACTCTTTCAATCAGAAAATCTAGAACAGGCCTGGAAAGCTTCACTCTCAGAGAAATAAGTTTCATAGCCAGTTTGTATGTCAATGTAGTTTCCATGTAGAATCAAGATCTAGATCTCTCTTGCCAGATACTGACATGGATATAGCATTATTTGTAGAGACCTGCATAATGTTAGTTGGACTTAACACTGTGTGTGTAGGTGACAAATGAATCTTTCTCCTTGTTCTCCTAATATAGTGAGCAACAGATTTGTCTTGAGAAGACTCAAGAGGTGTAGACACAGAAGTGATCTTGGGATGAGATCCTTTTTCAATAGACACAGTCTTTTGAGAGACAGTATCCAGTATCTGTTTTCCCTTTTTAAGAACTACAGCCTTTTGAGAGACTGCAGCCTGGATGTGACTAGGTGCTCCATCTCTTTGTCCTAGCTTAGAAAGTTGAATTGCAGCCTTTAATTCTGCTCTCTCAGCAAGAGATATATTATCATCATCTTCACTAGAACTACTACTTGAAATGACAAATCTTCTCTTCCTTACAACTGATGTCTTTTGAGAAACACCAGAGGTTGGCTTCTTTGAAACAATAGGCTGTGGATCAAAATTTGGTTCTAGAATTGTTTCAGAGACTGTAATGTTTTTGGCTACTTGGGCAGACACAGGGGGGTTCTCCTCCAATTGAGATTCCTGAGTCATTTCACCACCAAAGAAGGAAGAATTATAGATAGTAGGAAGATGAGTTCTTAGAAGTACCTGAACATGATTTGGATAGTGTAACGTAGGTATTTCATCTAGATTCTTTTTACTGTCCTTCTTTGTAATGTAAGAGAAAATTCTCTTTTGCTGTACATAAGAAGAAACACAATACTTTCTACCAAATCTAGCTTCAACATCACAAATGAAATGGTTAATAAACAGTTGCATGAATCTGTGATAATAAACCATATTCCTATCATGATCTCTTGACCCAAGTTTAATACACATCTGATTTAAGATAATGTGACCAAAATTAATTACTCTGTTATACAGCAAAACATATGCAATATGTGATGTATCAGCTGTAATTTGTTGAAAAGAACTACATTTACCAATAAAACATTTAGCAATTTGATCAAAGAAGAAAGACCATTCTTTCCTAAGAAAAGATCTATTTAACTGGCTCATGTTATCTAGAGGTCCATTATAACCTAATTTAGATAACATAGTTCTCACATCATCATCAGATGGTACATTCTCAAAATTTGTACTAACAGGTAAGCGAAGTACTGAATTAATAACAGATTCAGTAAGATCAAATGAGTCTTGTCCTAAGTGTAAAACAATCTTACCTGATTGACTCTGAGTAGAATCAATTATCTCAGCATTCTCCCAAGCTTGTGAAACAGCTACTTGATTAATTTGTGGAGATGCTGTCAAGGCATAGCTTAATGGTCCTTTCGCCATAAAGTCCATTATCAGGTGAAATTCAGTTGACACCCCTTCCTTGTTGGTGATAGCTGCAACATGATTGTTCATCATAAAATCAAAGTCACCAAACTTGAAAGCTACTGATTTGGGTAATCTTCTTTGAGTTGCCATTTTGATCTGAAAAGAACTTAAGAAATCTTTGAAATTGATTAGTGATTTTGAGAACTCGAGAGTGTTTTTTGCTTTAGAGAATGAAATTAGAGAAAGCAATTACACGATTAGAGTGTCAAAATAATTATATTTCAAAAATCCTTCAGACCCATTATCCCATGTTGACACGTAGGTTGACAGGTGTTAGTCCCTGAAAAATGCAGTTACCCATGACTTTTGGAAAATAAAATCCAAAAATAATTTCAAGTAAATAAGTCAAGGTAAAATCAAGATAAAAATCAATACTGATCAGTTTCCTCTTCCTGATGTGATCTACTCATCAGAATAATCACACAATTCAATGTGATTTCTGAATAAAAAGAATTACTAATCCTGATGTGAACACACTCGTATTCCTGATCAATATCATCCTGATTCCAGAGACTAAATAGAGTTTCCACATGGCATTTTCTTTTACCTGAAAAAGAAATAACAAAATCAATTGGTTAAATTCATTCAATATTTCTTGGAAATACAAGAAATACAGTTACACATAATTATGACTGAATGCATTGATATCTCCCAAAATGACTATTCAGCTTCCCACGTCTTTCTAAAAAAGAAACCGACGTCTTATGCCATTCTCCAAAACCTTTTCATTCTTTTCTCTTTCCATCATGGATTTCAACCCAAAACTTCATATGAACCCTAGCTTTTGGTTCATTACCACTGAGAAGTTCTTTACTCTTGATGATCAGGAGCAAGTGAACTATCTCTTAGAAGAGATGACTTTTCTCATCAAGTCAAATATGGTTAATCTTAACCCAGATGATTTCCCCAAATCTCCTCTAAAACATCTACCAGTTGGATACAATCCTCCTCTAATCTCTTCACTCCTTGAGGATGAAGAATTTGGTGAAGAGTCTGAGGTTGATCTTGATGGAGATGCTATTCATCTTCTTCAATAAGCATGAAGATGAGTCAGCTGCTCTCATTCAAGTCGCCCAGACAAGGAATTCATTCTTGAGATGCTCCTTGTCCTGAAGTTGATCGTTGAGGATTGAAGCAGCAACAACTTTAGACAAGAATAGAATTCTCAGTAGTAGTTAGACAAAAAGAAGAATTGTATTTCATTTTCATGTATGTTTTGATTAATGAAAATACAAGTTTTCTTAATATCTACTTGTCTATCGTTGTTTATTGACTGTCATGAATAATGATTTAAATTATCAGTATGTATGTAATAAAACTTGCTAACATAGACTTAACAAAACTCAGAATTGAACCACCAAATAACATGAACTTCAGAATTTGAAACAGTAAGACACACAAATTTCACAATCCTGATACTGACGATACAATCCTGATGTCAATACTGATGATGTCAGCATACTGATAGCAATCCTGATGTTTATTAACAAGTCTATCATACTGTAATTTATCAAAGTAAAGTGTTACAGCTTAAGCATTTAACAATCAAGTATAGATCCTGACAAAAATATCAAGTTCTATAAGCTGAAACAACATACCTTGCTACTTGTGCAGATGTTAAAGATTTAAAAATTTAACATTCCTAACTCACTAACCAATCTAATGAATGTAGCCTCATCAAGTGGTTTAGTTAGAATATCTGCAAGCTGTTTGTCAGTAAGAACAAAATGGAGTTCCACAGTACCATTTTCAATATGTTCTCTAATAAAATGATACCTGACATCAATGTGCTTAGTCCTTGAGTGTTGAACTGGATTTTCTGCAATTTTGATAGCACTAGTATTATCACAAAACATAGGAATATTACTATGTATCATACCATTATCCTTCAACTGATTTCTTATCCAAAGGAGTTGAGCACAACAACTGCCTGCTGCAATGTATTCAGCTTCTGCAGTTGAGGTTGAAACTGATTGCTGCTTCTTGCTTGCCCAAGAAATCAATCTGTTTCCCAAGAATTGACATGTACCTGTAGTGCTTTTCCTGTCTATCTTACACCCTGCATAATCAGAGTCTGAATAGCCAATTAGGGAGAAATCAGATTCTCTTGGATACCACAAACCAAGATTTGGAGTTCCCTTGAGATATCTAAAAATTCTCTTCACAGCAATTAAATGAGATTCCTTAGGATCACTTTGGAATCTAGCACATAAACAGGTAGAGAACATTATATCTGGTCTACTTGTAGTTAAATATAACAGTGAACCTATCATGCCTCTATAGCTAGTGTTATCAACACTCTTTCCCTTAGGATCAGAGTCTAGCTTAGTGGCTGTTGCCATGGGTGTCTTTGAAATTGCACAATTTTGAAAGTCAAACCTTTTTAAAAGATCTTTGATATACTTTGACTGATTAATGAAAATACCAGTCTCGGCCTGTTTGACTTGCAAGCCTAAAAAGTAATTTAGTTCACCCATCATGCTCATCTGATATTTAGACTGCATAAGCTTGCTAAACTTAGCACATAACTTTTCATTAGTAGAACCAAATATAATATCATCAACATAAACTTGAACTAAAAGCAAATCACCTTTTATCTTTCTAAAGAATAGAGTTTTGTCAATTGTACCTCTTGTGAAGCCATTTTCAAGAAGAAATTTAGACAAAGTCTCATACCATGCTCTTGGTGCCTGCTTCAGTCCATAAGGTGCCTTGTCAAGTTTGTAGACATGATTTAGAAACTTTGGATCAACAAAACCAGGTGGTTGTTGCACATACACTTCCTCATCAAGCTTGCCATTTAGAAAAGCACTCTTTACATCCATCTGGTATACCTTGAATTTTGAATGAGCTGCAAATGCAAGAAACATTCTGATTGCTTCCAATCTTGCTACAGGTGCAAAGGTTTCATCATAGTCAATTCCTTCTTCCTGAGAATAACCCTTGGCTACCAGTCTTGCTTTGTTTCTTACAATCATACCAGATTCATCTAGCTTGTTTCTGAAAACCCATTTAGCACCAACAATAGATCTATCTTTAGGTCTTGGTACCAGTTTCCAAACTTTGTTCCTCTCAAACTCATTCAATTCTTCCTGCATTGCTATTACCCAATCAGGATCCTATAAAGCTTCTTCAACCTTCTTAGGTTCATTCTTTGAGAGAAAACAACTGTACAAGCATTCATTTTGAATTGATCTTCTAGTTCGAACACCACTATTTGGATCACCAATTATCAAATCCACAGTATGATCCCTTGTCCATTTTCTAACAGGTGGTAGATTACTCCTGCTAGACTCTCCCCCTAAGTTAGTGGTATTTCTTGTAGAAGAACTTTCTCTGCCTTCAAAAGCTCCCCCTTGATCAGTAGAATCAGTGGATTCAGTACTGCTGCTAGTTCCTGATCTTCCTTCATTAGACTCTGAAGGATCAGTTCCTGATGAAGTAGACTCTGAATGACCAGTCTGATCCTGATCAGTCCCATGTTCTCCTTGATTGAATTGCTCCCCCTCAGCAGTAGCATTCCTTTGAGAAGCAATAGAGATTTCCTCTGGAGAACCTGCATCATCGCTGGAGGGAATCTCAAAATACTTAAGATTTTCAAATTCTAGATTGTCATGACTTTCATCAGTTTGCAAAATTCCAAACTTCTTATCATCAAATGCAACGTGAATTGATTCCATAACAATGTGAGTTCTGAGATTGTATACTTTGAAGGCCTTTGTTGCTTAATATCCTAGAAAGATTGTTTCATCCGATTTGGCTTCAAATTTCCCAAGTTGTTCTGGATGAACTTTCAGGACATAGCATTTGCATCCAAAGATGTGAAAGTATTTCACACTTGGTTTCTTTCCTTTGATCATCTCATAGGGAGTCTTACCATGACCATTTACCAAGGTACAGTTTTGAGTGAAACATGCAGTGTTGATAGCTTCTGCCCAGAAATAGGTTGGAAGCTTTGCATCTGCATGCATGGTTCTTGCTGACTCTATGAGAGTTTTGTTCTTTCTTTCTACTACACCATTCTGCTGAGGTATTCCAGGTGCAGAAAATTATTGAGTAATTCCACTGTCTGCACAATACTCCTCTATTGTAGAATTCTTGAATTCTGTACCATTGTCACTTCTGAGCACTTTGACCTTGTACTTAGAGCTATTTTGAATATTCTTGACAAGTTCAATGATTTTCTGAGGAGCTTCATCCTTGTTGTGTAGAAAGAATACCCATGTGAACCTTGTGTAGTCATCCACTATAACTAGAGCATATCTTTTCTTATTGATAGACATAATGTTTACTGGACCAAATAAATCAAGATGCAGCATGTGAAATGGTTCAGTAATTGAATTTTCTATCTTGCTCTTGAAAGTGGTTCTTCTTTGTTTACCAAGCTGACAAGCATCACAAAGTCCATCGTGCACATAGTTTGCCTGAGGTAGGCCTCTCACCAGATGATGCTTTACAAGTTGATTAAGCTTCTTGAAGTTGAGATGTGAGAGCTTCTTGTGCCAGTTCCAACTTTCATCATTTGATGCCTTGCTATAAAGACATCTGACAGTTCCTTTAGATGTGTCACTCAAGCTGGCTTCATATATGTTACCATGTCTCTGACCAGTCAAAACAATGTCTCCATTCTTCATATTCAAGATTTTGCATCCCTTACTATCAAAGATTGATTGGTAACCCTTATCACCCAGTTGACTTATGCTTAAAAGTGTGTGTTTCAAGCCTTCAACCAGTGCTACATTTTCTATGATGACATTCCCCAAAATAATTGAGCCATATCCCAGAGTTTCTCCTTTGTTTCCATCTCCAAAGGATATTACTGGGATAGCTTTCTTCTCAAACTTTGTAAGCAGGGACTTCTTTCCAGTCATATGTCCAGAGCATCCACTGTCCAAGATAACTGAATGCTTCTTTCCAATGCCCTGCAAACAAAAAGTAGCTAGTTAGAATTTTTTAGGACCCAACTTTGATTGGATCCTTTCTTACTAACTTTTGAACCAACAGGCTTTGAAGATTTTGCTTTTGATTTACCTGTTGCAGAGTCAACCTTAGACTTAGATTTCACAAACTATTTGTGACTATGAGATTCAGATTTCAGAGAATAATAGTCATAATACAGTTCATGATATTCCTTATACATATAAATGGAATGAAGTAAACTACCACAATGATAACAGGGTTCTTGTGGTTGGTATTGAATTCTCTGAGTCTTGGGGAATCTGGACTCAGTTTTCCAAGAAGGTTTTTGATTGCAGTCTAGGGCCAAGTGATTATGATTTCCACATTTATAACATTTCTTCCTAGGTGCATCAGGTACATTCTTGTAATTATTCTCTTTATTAATACCTTCTTTTCCATTCCTATTTCTTCTGATCTTGCTAGACTCTGAAATACTTTCTAGTCTCTGTTTCAACTGAGACTTAGACAGAAAACCTATGTTGACATTCTTAGTCTCTGTTTCTAGTCTCTGTTTTTCTAACACTCTTTCATCTGAATTGCTATTGTTAATTCTTTTGTGCATAACTGGGGTACCTTTATAATCAACAAATTTAACATGTTTAGGTTCAGAAACTATTTTCTTACCTTTAGACTTAGATGTGCTAGCTTAAGTTTTACTATCATCATTGAAAATAGCTAAATTATTTTCTTGCCTAGCCTTATCAAAACCTAAACCATTAACTTTACCCAAAATTTGATTTTCAATGATTTCTTGAGTCTTTTTACCAGAATTGTTAATGGTTTTAATCACATCTCTCTCTTCCTCTAGTTCTTTTCTGACATAGTCATAAGCCTCAAGAATAACACCATAATCATGCTTAGCTTTATCAGAACTTAACTTATATTATTCCATTTGAATTAACTCAGATTCAAGAAAATTATTTCTACTAACTAATTCATCATTCTTAGCCTTGAGTTCTTCTTTTTCACTAGCAAGAATTTTGAAATTAGTCATAAGATTCTTAAACTCAACATGAATAGATCTAATATCATCAGAATCTAAGCTATCAAACGAATCAAGAGAGTGAAGTGATACTTTAACAGAAGATGAAGAAGTTTTCTTTGGAGATCCAGGCTTGTCTGAAGCACTTGCCATCAATGCAATGTTGCCATAATCCAATTCATCTTCAGAATCACTGGAGTCTGCCCAATCCTTCTGTGTGACCATGAGTGCATTACCCTTTCCTGAATTCCTAGGCTTCTTGAACTCACTAGCAAAGTGTCCAAGCTCACTGCAGTTAAAGCACTTGATCTTGGCTTTATCAAGCTTGATAATTGTACTTTTGCCTTTGTCATTCTTCTTCTCCTCTTTCTTCTGAAAAGAGCCTTTGCTAAATCTTCTCCTGTTGAATCTTCCTTTCTTGAAAGCTTTAGGAAACATAGCAAAGAGTTCTTGCATATCTGATTCAGAATCATTATCTTCAGAGTCTATATCTATAGTCTCTAACTCAGAACTTTCTTTGCTCTTCTTCTTCCTCAAGTCTCTTTCAGTAGATTCAGACTTTTCTTCTGGAAGCTTCTTTGATTCAGACTGAGCAGTGAGTGCAATAGTTTTCATCTTTCCTTCACTCCTGCTCTTTTTTTGTTGCCTGTCAAGTTCATAAGCTCTCAATTTTCCATAAACTGCTTCTAATGATATCTCATCAAGATCATTAGCTTCCTCAATTGCAGATATCTTCTCATTGTAGAAATCATGAAGAGCTTTCATGAACTTCGTATTCATATCCTCTAAGTCATAATATTTACCATGCATTGCCATCTCATTGATGAGTTTAGTAAACCTATCAAAGGTATCAGTAAGTGACTCACCAGACTTGGATTCAAAGTACTCATACTGTTGTATGAGAAGTGTCCTCATATTCTTCCTGACAGGTTTTGTTCCTTCACAGTGAACCTTTAGATTGTCCCATATCTCCTTAACAGTTTTACACGAGAGAACATAGTTAGTGAGAACAGAATCAAGACTGTTAAATAGTATATTTCTCACTTTAGCATCCTTAGGAACGTTCTCCTTTTCCTTATCTGTCCATTCAGATTTAGGCTTCTCTGCTGTATGTTCTGGAACAACTTTTCCTTCGACAGTTGCTTGAGGAACAAGCCTTATTGGAACAAAAGGTCCATCTCTGATTCTGTCAAGATAATCAGGATCTGTTGCTTCCAAGTGATGCAACATCTTCACTTCCCATAGAGTATATTCGTTTCTCTTGAGCATAGGGATCTTAGTATTACCATCCTTGTAACCAGACATGATTGCAGAACTTTATAATTATTCGAAATCAACCTGCTCTGATACCAATTGTTAACTCGAATAACTTGTAGAAGGGGGGTTGAATACAAGTTATATAATCGTGTCTGATTTTTGCTTGATTATATGAACAAGAATAAACGAATGAATTAAACTTTGTTTGTATTAAAATAATCAAGTACAAACTCTACCAAAGGTGTACAATACCTTTAGCAGCTGCTGATAATATAAATCTCTCTCTCTCTGTTTGTTTCGAACTCTCGAATACAAATCTTACGAACTCACTCGCTTACTCTTTTTACAATGATATTGAGAGAGTATTTATAATGCTACCTATCAACTAATAACAGAATTATAATCTATCTATGACAATGTTCTGCCGTCCAGTTGATAGTTTCCATCAATAGAGAATTCGTTTCCTTCACGATATCTTCTTGCTTGTTTTTCAAAACAAAGATCCTGTTTTATAGCACTTGCCAGTTTCTGTAGCATCCATAATGACATCATCACTAACACAACTGATATCAGGATTTCCTATTGCATCAGGATCTGAATATCCCATCAGTATTTGATCAGGATCTGACTTAATGTATCAGGATCTGCTCCTCTGTTCCTGACATGTAGTCCCCGATACACTGTTCCTGACATGTAGTCTCTGACGCACTGTTCCTGACTAAATTCTACAGATTACTGTTTAACACATATATCCTATACAAAGTGCTAAATCCTTTATAAGATCAGGATATACAAGAAGTATTAGCAAAATTCTATTCTTAACATCACAACTTATGAATTATTCCTAACAAGAAAGATCTTCCATTATTAAATTTAAGCAGAAATTCAGTATCAGTTTCAGGAATAAACTTACTGACTATTAAATAATCTATCCCTGATGAGCTTTAGTGAAAATTTTCTGTCTTGATTTGAGATTAACCCCATCATTAACCCTGTTTCTAGAACTTCAGTGGCTAGGTCCTTATTTGCATTATCCTTCCAATGCACTTGCTCTGTCTGATACAATCCCTGCTTCCCCTTGGTTTTTCCCTTGTGTTTGCAAAATTTCCTATGTTTTCCTCCATTAAGTTCCAGGAAGGAGAATCTTTTTTGGGTTTTCCTTGGTCTACCCAGTTTTTTACCTATCTTTAGAGAAGCAAAATTATGCTGAAGGTTGTCTTCAAGAGATCCTTTGGAGTTTTCATTATGTTCTGAATCCGATAGAGCTTTATTGTAAGCATTATCTATAGACGGGTCATTCAGCCCTAGAGAAAAGATGAACTAAGATCCCTCATATCCCATATCCCATTAGTCTTGCCAACTTATGAGTTTTTAGTTCTCAACTCACAATGTTCCTGGATGTTAACACTGATATGATTTCTTCTGATGAGGTATGAGTGTCTTCATTGTCTTCATGGGACAAAAATTCATTGGGATCATTGAGATCCAGTGATCGGAGGTCGTCTTTGTCTGAACTTTGCGGATGATCAATGGAATCCTTTACTTCATCTCTATTTAAATTTTCATCCAAATAGGATAGCGGTGTCTGCATGTTTACTTCCTTTAGTCTGGCCCAAAACCCTTTTCCATTTAATTAATACCTTCAAGGTTTCTTCAATGGTGTCCACCTTCTGGGTTAAGATGCAAAGTTTTAGCCCCTGGAACATGGCATTTTTCAGAGGTTTGACATGCTCTGTGAGCAAATATCCCCAATCACCAACAATTTGCTGCCAGGTTTCTTTATTCCAAGCTACAATTGGCAACCCATCGCACCAGATCCAAGCTATTCTGGGAACTATTAGATCTAGATGCGTTACTTCCTTTATTGATTTGAAAACTTGAAGCAATATGGGTAGCTCACAGTTGTTCTTTTCATCTTCATCTAAGAACGTTAGTAAGAATTTCCTGTGAGAAATACCTCTAACCACCACCCCATAAACACCATGACAATTTAAATGTTCTTGTAGCATATCAGCCCACTCCGATTGTTCCGTGATTCCCAGCAAGCTTCTGTCTATTTCTTTTGATAGAGATGGGTTTTTAGCCGCCTTAATCGTTCTGAAAGAAGGTTGCTCCACTATTTCAGGTTCTTCCCTTTGTAATGAGGCATCTATGAAATGTCCCTTCTTTGTAATCTTTGACACTCCTCCATCATGATTGACCTTGTTGACCTCTGTTCTCATGGTTGGCTTAGGGAAGCTTATCCCTGTCACATGTCCAGTTGTGCGATTTTCTTTTTTTGCAAGCTTGATAACTATGTTGTTTCCCAGGAAGGTGCAACCATTAAAAGTTTTTATCAGACTTTCAGCATACTCAAACTTGCTTACCAGAATGAAGCCTATCTGAAACCGTTAACATCTTTCTTTTTAGGAAGCACGATATCCAAAATTACTTTTTCTTTATCAAAGAACGACCATATCTCTGATGCTGTAGCAAAAGACGGTATGTTGTGAATCATAACTGACACCCCTTTCTTTGATGTTGGGGAAACAGTGGGCTTGCGATAACGTGGAAGAACTTGATTAGTTGTGTTATTCCTCACTGCTTCCGCATATGAGTAAGAGTAATCCTTCCTACCATAATGTAAATTCCTCTTAGAAGCTCCTATGGGGATTGGCTTAACCTTCCCTATCACAAAAGACCTGCGCATTTGATACCATTAATCATCTTCATAGCTGTTGGCCCTCCGGTCTGTGTTGTAGAGGTTGCTGTTCCGGTGGACATTTGAATTTTGAAAGTTGAATTTTGAATTTTGAAAATAGTTTCTCTCTCCTCTCTCTAACATTTTCTCTAACAGTCATGTAGTATATAATAACAAAAATTACTACGAGACTTGGAGAAAAGAAAGTGTAAAGAGATATGACTGGTTTAATTCCATGGGCCTAAACAAAAAATAAAGCCTAGGAATAGCATAACCGTAAATAAAATCTACACTTCTTCACTCTTCATAAAGAATTATATATAGATGCAAAGAGACACACACATCTTTGCACCTTCGTCGCTGCGAATTGTGAGTTTAATTCCAGCAATTTCTATACATACATATTTATAACTATATATATAACTGTTACAGCTTTTCTTGCTTGCATATTTGTTTCTGTTCAATTTTTATTGTTATGTGTAGATTGTTAAGGCATAAATTTAATTGTTGAGCAATGAATTCATGAATGTTATGTTGATTTATAGCGTAAAGTTATTGAATTTGAGCTTTTGAACTTGATTTGGTGATATTTGCTGTCGAAAATCGAGTAATTTGGCAGAATTGTGTTTATATGTTGAAAAGTTAGAGCCTTTCAAAGCTAGGGATTATTATTAGAAAATTAAGAAGAATTTCCTTGATTATTGATTAGATATTGACTATATAAACAATTATCATATTGTAATAGAATTAAGGCTTATGCCTTCACCGTTGAATATATTGATAGAAATTGATTTGATGGAACCCGTATTTTATCAAATTTAAATTTATGGAAAGAGTTTACGTGTGTGTTACATTTTGTTCCGTATGATTTGTTTACATTAAGAACCGTATTTGCTGGTGCTTTATTTGGTTTGGGTTTCTTATGTTTCGTTTTAATTTCAGTTTCTGTAATAGATTGATTGAGTGGCGATGGCGATGGTGGGGAAAGGTAAAGCAGTGGGAGATATGTATCATTTAGGTTTTTCTTTTACTCACCAAAGGTAATTTCTATACCCTCCTCAATATATTTTCTTGTGCTATATATGTCATTAAAGATCTCATCTTTATATAAAGTCATGCTTGGAATTTGAATTTATTAGAAATCTAGGACAAATTCCCTGCAAATTCCCTTAAAATATACAACTTTATTGTAATTTGTAATGTTTGATTTGTCTTTGTTTAGGATTATTAATAGTTTGACCATTAAAGATAAAGTGGCCGCAGATTTTTATCATCTGGATGTTGGTTTTCCACAACAGAGGCAATCCATTCATCTCTGCGATGTTGTCTTGGTGTATATATGTGTTATATATATTTATGATGAATGTTATAAAAATCTCATCTTTATTCTTTTTCTGCTTGGAATTTGATGTTCAACCCATTAGGGCTTCCATTGTTTAGAAGGCTTAATTGGGATCTAGATAAGATACGCCCATATTTGTATGCTTGAGTGTGAAAAAAGAAAGTTTTTTTTTGCCAACTTAAAGAACTTAAATTTGACCATTAAAGTTAGTAGGACTAACTGCTGAATTTGCTAGCAAATAAAGTTTGTAAGCTACTGAACCCATATGCTAATTTACCTGGTACACGCCATAAATCTTTAAGCTGCTCCTTTTCTAAGGACATGCTCTGTTCGATGCAAGTCTGGGTATTAGATTATGTTCCCTATGCATATTATCCTCCACATTTTTCTGCCCTATATCCTTTTCACCCTGTTGGCCTTCTCTGCGGTGGAACAACGTTGATAATTCCCCATTGACCTATTAATTTGTGCAGTTTTCTAGTTAGCCTGGGATGATATGAAGTGCTTATAACCAATTATGTTCCCAATAAGTGTAATATTCTTCACGTGCACTAGTGAATACGTTGCCTTAATCACTTGCAGTAGAGTTTGCCACATTAATTGAGGTCTACGGGTGATTCAGTAGTAAGACCTGGTCCTAGTTAAGTAATTATTAAGACATCTACCCCAACCATTACCACACTCATGCCCTTAGTTTTGGGTGATCCCCGGTGAATGGATCATAATAGCCTCCAACTCCCGGTCATTGTAACCCATGGAGGATTTTGCGTGCCTATTCGGCACATGCAACCAAGTACGAGAACTCCACAATTTAAATGCACCTCATTCAATCCCCCATTTCTATCACCTGCTGTAGTTGCGTATATTGACATCAAGGATCATCCAACAAGCTTTCTTGAACTACCTCCTCTTCAGATTTCCCTACTGCTCATGGACCATTGAAAAACTATCTAAAGTTATGTTCTCTGTACCCTTCTTGTACTTAATTTCATAATCTTATCGAAAATCAAAACCAGGAAGCCTTTGTTGCTACAAAATGGTAGTACACCTATTGAGACGGAAATTACTTCAATGCTAGATGGTGGGTTTTGGTTGTAAGTGGTTTTAGCATTGCAAATAGTTCCTCAGGAGTTTTGTTTTATCCTATAAAATAACTATAATTCTGTCATTGTTGAAACTCATTTGATTTTGTCCACAGTTAAACTTCATCCGCACATGACCAAGTGCCGTTGTGTGCCTAAGACTGTTTCACAACACTCTGTTGCAAGGCACCCTTTAGTCACAAAATCTTTATTGCATCTGCCAGTTAAATGAAGTGATACTTGTTTGTTTACTACTTGATCCCCATAAGCGACATCAGTGATCTGCAAAGATGATATCTGATAGATTATAAGTGAATATTCTACCCTTTGATAGTGAAGTTCACTAAAATGATGAAGTTTGAAAGTCTTTTCACTGATTCAGAAGCCTTTCAGTTGCAGTGAAATGTAACTGGTTGTGTCATGTGTGGACAGATGTTAAATTGTTAATCTACCTTCTGTTAATTCATCCGTTCACATTTATGATGGAATGGTTCAGCGGGGTGAACACCCTTGTCCTCATTAGTTGCTGCGACTCATATACAACTATAGTGGCTACAAATGTGTAAATGTATATTGTATATATCTGAAATCCTTGTGTTTTGATGATTGTAATTCAGCTAGTTGTATTACATATTTATTATCTATTCAGCAAGTTGTTTTAAGTTTTACAGGATTATTTCAGTCAGAGTAACAGTTCAGTTTCAGCAAGCTGTTCTAGACTATCTTATTTATTTCAGCAAGCTGAACATGCAATCAGTACACACTCAGTATGCAGATTCTGTCCGACAGAAATAACAGAATTTAAGAGACCTGCGTGTATCAAGAAGCTATTAGTGGAAATATCTTTAGGAATATTGTAAGGGCTCTTTGAAATATTCAAACCCATCCAACACATCAATATATTCACATCTCAAGTAAAGTGGGGGACAACATATTCCTTGTCTTTTAAATATGGAAAGCACTTGCCTAACTTTGCCTTATTTAATTGACTTTACCAAACAAACATCATTGTATTCCTCATCATTTCTTCAACACGCTCCTCTCAACTTATGAACACAACAGCTCCTCCATGGCTCCTCCACTTCTCCATTCATAATGCTCCATCTTTAATGGTTACAAATATTAGAAAATCCGAAGGAGCCTCTTGAAGCTTATATCTCAATCATTCTTGTTTACCTATAAAAAGAATGTTCTTGCTCAGTTCTTAAGATAAAAATCCAAGTGCAAAAACAATACACACACAACTTCGAGCCACTTTGCTAAATTCTTGAAAACCTCTCAAACTCTCATATACATTCGAATATATACTTTCAGAGGGTTCATTAGGTTGAGTTGTATTATTTCAAAACTTTGTATTGTTCAAGTTTTAAATATTAGTTGCTGTACAAGTTTGGCTTAAGGTTTTGGGTGGGTAGAACTAGACTAGAGAAGGATACTTGGGAAGTATTGCTTAGAGAGTTAGTTCAGCACAGCAATTCAGCAAGCCAACTTGTAAGCAGCTGGGTATAAAGGAAGATATATTGTTGGATCTTGTAATCGGTTTTATAGTGATCAATAATATATTCTCTTACCAAGTTCGTAAGGGACCAGGACGTAGACCATAGAGGATTAGGGGTCAAACCTGACTAAAAGATCTTGTGTTACATTTTATTTTTTTGCACATTTCATACTGCAATGCATTTGTAATCAAATTCAGCCTGCTGTTATTAAACTGTTAGGTCATATCAGCAAGCCGTTTCTGTTAAAAATCAAAACAGGTCATAGTTAACCACTATAAGCCATAATACACCTATTCACCCCCTCTAGGTGTGTTTTCATTTGGTATCAGAGCTTTAGTATACTAATCTTTCTGTAACAGGAAAAGTATCGATCGATATGGCTGAAGAATATCCTCTCGGTTCATCTAATCACCGTGCACCTTTGCTGCTCGGCACTGAAAACTATAACTGGTGGAAAGATCATATGAAGATGCACCTGTCTAAGGAACCACTAGAATGGAGAGTAGTTAACAGAGGTCCTTATGTATTTCTTGACGATAAAAGCAAGCGGAAAGATATTGATGATCTTACTGATGCTGAATTGGTCAAGGAAAGCTACAATACTAGGGCAATGAATACTATCATGAATGGTCTCTATGCAAGTGAAAGTGATAAGGTCTCCTCATGCAAATCCGCCAAAGAGATGTGGGACACATTGGAACTTTATCATGAAGGTTCGAAATCTTTAAATAAAGTTAAACTGAGTACGTTGATAAATGAATTTGGAAGCTTTATTATCAAGGAAGATGAGACTATCAGGAAAAGTCAAGCAAGATTTCAGAAAACAATGAATGGTCTCAAACTGCTTGGGAAAACAATACCTCAAGCTAAAATAAACATGAAAATTTTGAGTGCAGTACCTTGGTCCTATTCGCCTAAGGTGACAGCGTTGGAATCTTCCTCACAAATTGACACTATGGATACTTTGGCTGTTTTTGCTAAACTTGAACACTTTGAAGCAAAAATTAATGCAAGCCAAGCCAGATCATCACAAGCTCCAGTTGCAAAGATGAAGAATTTAGCACTTCATTCGACAAACAGCAAGCTGGAATATGAAGGAGAGTCAGAATCAGTTGAGGACTTAGCTTTTATTTCAAAGTGAATCAAAAGGCTCATTGAAAAGAAGAGTCAAATGAGAAAAACTAAAGGAAATTATTCAGACAACAGAAAAGAACGCAAGGAATCCAAAGAAGAAACATGTTTTGAATGTGGCAAAAAGGGACACTACTAAAGAGACTGCTACAAATTAAAGAACAAGTCAAAATAGCAAGTTGGATTCAAGGATAAAAGGAAATCTAAGTCAAAGCAGCAAGATGACTTGGACCTCTGAAGAAGACTCAAGTGATGATATGATTAATTTAGTTCTGGTTGGTCTCGATGAAAAGGATAGCACTAAAGTGGAAAGTGATGAAATAGACTCAGATGATAACAACAGTGAGGTAAACTCATTCAATTCATTACCTACTACTTATATTATAGAAGAACTAACAATGCAGGAAATTTCTGAGGAATTTCTCAAACTAAAGTCAGAAAACAACAAATTGAAAGAGAAAAATACTTATCTTAGAAAGATAGTCAGAGATCTTATGGAAGAAAAAGCTTCAGATGAACATGAATCCACGATTACTAAGTTGAATGACAGCATAACATAGTTGGAAGGACTCAACAAAGTGATACTCAGAAGGAATGATGTTCTAGTCAAGCAACTCAGCGAGCTGAAAGCTGAGATAGAAACCAGAGATATTCAAATCAGCAAGCTGAATGAGGAAATAGGATCCAAAGATACTCATATCAGCAAGTTGAAAGAAGAAACAAAAGCTCCACAGGAAGATATACAACAAGTTGAGAAAATCAAAGAACTTGAGGATGAGATAAAGAGACTTCATAAAGGAATGGGAAAGTTTGTTCAAGGTGAAGAAACTCTCAAATCAATGATGAAGAAAGCTGTCGTTCCAATAGAAAAAAGTGTTGGATTAGCATCAACCTCAAAGGAAAATGCTCTCCAATATGATGGAACGCAAGGAATCCCTTATGATTATGCAATGCCTTGGAAGATATATAACAAGTGTCAAAAGAAGGGACATTTCAAAAATCATTGCACAGCTCAGACAGAATTAGCCTACCGAAATAAACAAATTGCATACAAGTATCAAGCTGATAGAAGGAGAAAAACAAGAAATCATAAACCAAGATGGATCCAAAAATGGATCAAGAAATCTGAATTACATGATTTATATGTTCTATCTACTAACCATATTGGACTTAACAAAATTTGGGTACCAAAAGGTTAAGTTGTTCTTATATGTTTTTTAGGTATGCCTAGCCGCAAAGACACGCTCAAAGGAATAGATTTTGGATAGCGGGTGTACATGGCATATGTGTGGAGATGAAATCAGTTTATCACTCTCAAAAAGAAAAAGGGTGGAAGAGTTACAATTGGTGATAACAAAACTCTTCAAATACTTGGAAAAGGCAAAATCGGTAACAATATGATTTCAATTGACAAAGTTCAATTTGTTCAAGGTCTAAAGTATAATTTACTTAGTATAAGTCAGTTATATGATGATGGGCATACTGTCAATTTTGATAAAGAAAAATGTGTTATCAATCTTGGTACTAACAAAATCCAACTAGTTGCTAGAAGAGAAGGAAATATATATATTTTGGATTTTGAGTTACAGGAAACAGCCTGTTGTTTAGCTGCAGTTGACACATCTCCAAGTCTATGGCATAGAAGGCTAGGACATGTTCATATGGATCAACTTAGCAAGCTGCTTTCAAAGAAGTTAGTACGAGGTTTACCCAAAATGAAATATGTCAAGATAGAAACATGTTCAGCTTACCAATTAGGCAAACAAATTAGAACTCCGCACAAATCAAAGAACATGGTATCATCTTCTAAACCTTTAGAGCTTTTACATCTAGATCTTTTTCGTCCAGAAGCATATAAAAGCATTGGAGGTAAACAGTATGCCTTTGTTATTGTCGATGATTATTCTAGATTCACGTGGGTATTGTTTCTTAAAACTAAAGATTGTGCTTTTGAGGAAATTGAGAATCTAATCAAGTTACTTGAGAATAAGTTAAACACAAGACTTGTAGGCTAAGAAGCACTGACTCAGATACGGTGACACGGGACACGGGTACGGGGACTCGGGGATTCGTCAATCATCGAAGAGTCTTGGATACGGGACTCGGCAAATAAAATAATAATAAATATATTTATAAATAAATAATATATATATATATATATATATATATATATATATATATATATATATATATATATATTCATGATAACTGATAAGATTTGTATATGTAAAATACATTGCCACCTGACATTCCCTCCCTTCTTTTCCACTCTCTATAATTCTTACATACCGCCTCAAAGGATAATTATTATTTTCTTCTTCATTGACACTTGTGTTGCTGTTAGCACTTGAACTCCCTGAAGCACTCATTAGAAATAGAGATGGGTATGTATATATATGGGGGTGTATATATATATATGGGTGTATGTGGGTGTGAATTGATATGGGTTCAAGATTGATTTGGAGTGGGTGTTAGAGAGAAAGAACGTTTCAGATCGTATAAATATACAAAACATGTATGTATATGTGGTCGCGGCTGTCTTTAAAAGTGGGTTATAAAGATAATGGGCTGGGTTTTTTACTTTGGCCGAGTCCATGCCGAGTCCAGGTCGAGTCCATGCCGAGTCCAACCACGTTTTCGTCCCGACTCTCCACCTGGCGAGTCCGATACGCACTCAACCGAGTCGGGGCCGAGTCACCGAGTCGGGTGAGTCGGACTTGCATACGGCCTCCAAAATGAAGAGTCCGTGCTTCCTAGCTTGTAGGGATTCGAAGTGATCATGGAGGTGAATTTCAAAAGGATTTCATCACCTACTGTAAAGACAGAGGTATCTCTCATGAATTTTCAGCACCCCGAACTCCACAACAAAACGGGGTAGTAGAAAGGAAAAACAGGTCTTTACAAGAAACAGCAAGGACTCTACTACAGGAAAGCAAGCTGCCAAGAAATTTTTGGGCAGAAGCGGTAAATACAGCATGCTATATTCTCAACAGAGTTCTCATCAACAAATTTTCAACAAAACTCCATATGAATTGCTGAATAACAAGAAGCCAAACATCAGTTATTTCAAGATATTTGGATCAAGATGCTTTGTTCCCAAAACAATTGTTCGTGACGGTAAATTCGATGCCAAATAATATGAGGCTATTTTTCTTGGATATTCGCTAACTAGTAAATCTTATAGAGCATATAATTTATCTAAACATATTGTTGAAGAATCAATTGATGTATTTCAAGAAGCTAATAATGATCTGCCAAGAGATGAGGAAGATGATGCAGGAACAGGTACAAATAGCAAGCTGAAACAGAATTCAGCAGGAAAGCAAAATGAAGATACTCAAGCTGAACCAGTTTCTGAATCAAAACAGCAAGCTGATATCACTACTCCTGTTGATGACACATCAGAAAAACTTGCAAAGTTAACCTTGTAAGAGCAAGAAGCAACTCTAGGTTCTAAAAGGGAACTTCATGCTCAAGGGATTCAACCTCACAAAATGATCAGACTTGCAGAAGAAGAAGTTATAGCTCAACACTCTCTTCCTAAAGCTACTAGGACGGTTAAAAATCATCCTCCACATTTAATTATTGGTGACAAGTCAGATGTCATCAAGACAAGGAAAGCTCAAGCAAATATCTGTGCTTTTTCTGCCTTTATTGCACAAGAGGAACCGAAAAATGTGAAAGAAGCATTAAATGATGAAAATTGGCTCATAGCAAAGCAAGAAGAACTTAGTCAATTCGAAAGATGTCACGTTTGGGAACTTGTGGAACCACCTAAAGACGTCTCCATCATAGGCATCAAATGGATTTTTAAGAATAAAGTTGATGAATTTTGGACGGTCACTCGAAATAAGGCTAGACTCGTAGCTCAAGGATATAATCAGCAAGAGGGGATTGACTTTGATCAAACATATGCACCGGTTACACGACTAGAATCAATCAGAATGCTTCTCTCCTTTGCATGCTTCAAGAAAATTAAGCTTCACCAAATGGACGTAAAGAGTTCCTTCTTAAATGGCAGGCTGAAGAAGAAGTATACGTAAAACATTCTCCTGGATTCGAAAATATTTCTAAAGGAAACATTTTCTGCGAGACAATGTTTCTAAAGGAAAAATCAAGCTGATTTTTGTCCCTATGGAATATCAGCTTGCTGATATTTTTACAAAGCCTCTTGCAATGGAAAGGTTCAACTTAATTCGGCGTGAACTTGGTATGTGTGAAGTGTAAAACAGCAAGCTGTTTTTACATGTCTGGTAATATCTTCTCTAAACTTATCCTTAAATTCATTTAACTGTGATTTTCAATATATTGTCAACATAAAACACATATCCACTTAGCATAAAAATAGTAAAAATTAAATCATGGTAATTTTAATATATTTAGGATATAAAGCACGTAACCACTTAGCATAAAAATAGGAATTAAATCATGGCAAGTTTTTAGGCAACTAACAGATAAATCATGTCAATAGATTTAGACAAAATTAAATTCTCAAATACACAAATAAAAATCACAGTTAAATGAATTTAAGGATAAGTTTAGAGAAGATATTACCAGACATAAAAACAGCCTTATTTCAGCCTGAGCATTTTCGAATCCAGGAGGCTGTTTTACGTATACTTCTTATTTCAGCCTGTCATTTAAGAAGGCACTCTTTACGTCCATTTGGTGTAGCTTAATTTTCTTGAAGCATGCAAAGGAGAGAAGCATTCTTATTGATTCTAGTCGTGCAACCGGTGCATATGTTTGATCAAAATCAATCCCTACTTGATGATTATATCCTTGAGCTACGAGTCTAGCCTTATTTCAAGTGACCGTCCCAAATTCATCAACTTTATTCTTAAAAATCCATCTGGTACCAATGATGAATACATCTTTAGGTGGTTCCATAAGTTCCCAAACGTCACATCTCTCGAATTGACTAAGTTCTTCTTGCATCGCTATGAGCCAATTTTCATCATTTAATGCCTCTTTCACATTTTTCGGTTCCTCTTGTGCAATGAAAGCAGAAAAAGCTCAGATATTTGCTTGAGCTTTCCTTGTCTTTGTATAGAGCATATTTGTTTTTATATTTCATGTGAGTCCATTTAGTTGCATTTGCATAGCATATTTCATGATCCCAAAGGACTTGGCTATTTCCATTTGGTAGGTCGATGTTGATTTGAGTGTGGTAATGATGAATAGAGGGTTGTCTTAAGTTCTTATGAATTGACTTGCATGTTTCAGAAACAAAATCTTTACACAGTCTCATCGTTTGCTTTTGGGCTAGTTCAGGTCATACTTTGCTTGTTTGTTGAGATTAATCACTTGTTTATATTTAGAATGTTCTTTATTCCTTTGATGGCGTAGGAGCACTAAAGTATAAGTTTGGGGGAAACCAGGGATTTCATGCTAGTGTTAATAAAGGTTAGGCGTCAAAATGCTAGTAGCCGCTCATATTTTATGAGCAGTCTAGGGTTGGATGAGATGGAGCGAAACGCACTCATTCCATATTATTACTGTGTGAAAAAAAAATTAGGAAAAAAAAAAGAAGAAAAAAAAGAAGAAAAAAGAAGAGTTATGTGAGTATGCAGAATTGACCACGGGTGAGCTCTTTAATACTCGAGCAATTAAGTTCTAGGGGACTTTGTGCCTAGTGACTTAAGGCTTTTCCGGTCTGGGATCCACTACCTAACGCTCGCTACATGGGTATTATTGCATAAGTCTTTAGGGGCCTTATCCATTACACGGTCAAATAAGCATGTGTGTTGTGTTATGTGTCATTGTTTGTTAGTAATTTAGCATGAATCTTTGTCTAACTCAAATGATGATGGAAGTGTCTCTGAGTTATGAAGTGTTTAGCGTTCATTCTTAGTAAAATGTTATACTACACATTTGATGGACCAACGAATGAGAAGTCACTGACATTATGTCCCTAAAACAATTTACAATAACAAAATAGTTGCAGGGGTGTCATGTTATTTTTTATTTTCAAGATAAATATTAATAATTACAAAAATTAAGATATTGGAGGACACTAAAATTAAAAGGCCAAGGAAAGTCAGTATCACATGAGCTGAAAGAGACTTACCAAGTCATTACTATCATAGTACTTATCTTTAAATTCAATCTTATAATCATTCCTCATCTTGTATATTCTCAATATCTTTAATAAAATATTTATAGTGATCTAAGCTATTTAGATTTTTCCGAAACTCAACAATAAACGACAATACGTACCGTGACTGCTTGCCCTAACGGAGTATCAAGAAAGTCGTCCGTAAGCTGCTTCTTGTACTGAAACAACAAAAAACAAATACTATAAATCCCCTGTACGTCACCATAACCAATCATTTCATATAAATGGTCCAAAAATGAAACACAACACGAATCGAACCAAACCAACAACTCTCTATTGGTTATCATATTCATGATTACAGCCAATCATTTCACACATATATCAATTAAACTTATCAATACAAAATTATTTCACATAAATTAACCTAAACACAAACACAAAATTAATTGAACCAAACCAATAACTCTCACCGATCGAAAGCCAATTATTACTAAAATAAAACTAGGCCCCAGGTCGGGAGGGCGTCACACTTTTTATTGCCTTCAATGGGGACATTGAATACTTCAAGTTTGGGGGTGATTTGAGGATTAGTAGTAATAGAGTGTTTGTTCATGTAGAAATTATATTGCATGTGTAATAGTAGTTTCATTCATATTATTGCATGACTATTTCATATAGAGCATATTTATTTTTGTATTTCATGTGAATCCATTTAGTAGCATTTGCATAGCATATTTCATGATCCCGTAGGACTTGGCTATTTTCGTTTGGGAGGTCGATGTTGATTTGAGTGTGGTAATGATGAATAGAGGGTTGACTTAAGTTCTTATGAATTGACTTGCATGTTTCAGAAACAAAATCTTTACACAGTCTCTTCGTTTGCTTTTGGGCTAGTTCAGGTCATACTTTGTTTGTTGAGATTAATCACTTGTTTATATGTATAATATTCTTTATTCCCTTGATGGCGTAGGAGCACTAAAATATAAGTTTGGGGGAAACCAGGGATTTCATGATAGTGTTAATAAAGGTTAGGCGTCAAAAGGCTAGTAGCCGCTCATATTTTATGAGCAGTCTAGGTGTTGGATGAGATGGAGCGAAACGCACTCATTCCAAATTATTAGTGTGTGAAAAAAAAATTAGGAAGAAAAAAGAAGAAAAAAAAAAGAAAGAAAAATAAAGAAGAAAAAAGAAGAGTTATGTGAGTATGCAGAATTGACCACGGGTGAGCTCTTTAATACTCGAGCAATTAAGTTCTAGGGGACTTTGTGCCTGGTGACCTAAGGCTTTTCCGGTCTGGGATCCACTAACCTAACGCTCGCTACATGGGTATTATTGCATAAGTCTTTAGGGACCTCATCCATTGCACGGTCAAATAAGCATGTGTGTTGTGTTATGTGTCGTTGTTTGTTAGTAATTTAGCACGAATCTTTGTCTAACTCAAATGATGATGGAGGTGTCTCTGAGTTATGAAGTGTTTAGCTTTCATTCTTAGTAAAAGGTTATACTACACATTTGATGGACCAACGAATGGGAAGTCAATGACATTATGTCCCTAAAACAATTTACAATAACAAAATAGTTGCAGGGGTGTCATGTTATTTTTTATTTTCAAAATAAATATTAATAATTACAAAAATTAAGATATTGGAGGACATTAAAATTAAAATGCCAAGGAAAGTCAGTATCACGTGAGCTGAAAGAGACTTAACAAGTCATTACTATCATAGTATTTGTCTTTAAATTCAATCTTATAATCATTCCTCATCTTGCATATTCTCAATATCTTTAATGAAATATTTATAGTGATCTAAGCTATTTAGATTTTTCCGAAACTCAACAATAAACGACAATACGTACCGTGAATGCTTGCCCTAACGGAGTATCAAGAAAGTCATTAAGTTGCGCTTCCTGTACTGAAACAATAAAAAACAAATATAAATCCCCTATACGTCACCATAACCAATCATTTCATATAAATGGACAAAAAATGAAACACAACACGAATCGAATCGAACCAACAACTCTCCATTGGTTATCATATTCATGATTACAGCCAATCATTTCACACATAGTATCAATTAAACTTATCAATACAAAATTATATATTTCACATAAATTAACCTAAACACAAACACAAAATTAATTGAACCAAACCAATAACTCTCAACACAACGAAAGCCAATTATTACTACTAAAATGAAACTAATGACATATCCCTATATAATTCACACTCATATAGTATCAATTAAATTTATCAATAACAAACCTAAAATCATTTCACATATAACAATTAACTTATTTCGCTACAAAATCACTTGACATAAATTAAGCTAACATAAAACACTCACCGAAGGCCAATTTCGACTAAAATCAAGAGTAAAAACTCTCCACTTATCTGTAATTCTGAAATCACGATCGATCTCCTTGGCGCGATACTTAGCCAGCTTCCGATAAGCGACGCAAAACAGCGAATTTGTGGTCAATTTTCTCAGCAGTCTTCTTAGTTTCGTAAACAAACTGTTCAAAGCCGTTGTTAGCACTTCTCCAGATGTCGGTCCAGAGCTTGCCGGAGGAGAAACGGCTGGAGAAGTCATCAAAATCGCTACGGCGAAAGGCACGAAGAGGCGTAGAGTGGCGCGTGGAGAAAAGGTGAGTTCTTGAGCGGTGGAAATGAAGGTTCTGTGAATTGGAAGAGAGTGAGGTGCGCCATGGAAGGCTTGTTTGTCGCCATGGAAAAACAGATATTTGTGAGGTTGAGTTACATGTTGGGGAAGATTATACATACATACATATTACTCCTGTGTCTCACATTACGTCATTTTTTAAGAAAAATCACCATATATTAATTTTTAGTTTCTAAGAAAAATAGTATTTGATATAAAAAATTTATTAAAGTATTTATTTATAGAGAGTAGGGAACCTAAGATACATCTTAGGTAAGTTCCCTGAGATATATGTATTTTATATGTAAAAATGGGATGGTCAATTTTGTAAAATCAAGATTTGTTTAAAATTTTATTAATTAGCCCTGCGGACCCAATAAATTTTAAAGGATTTTATTCATATCTCAGGAAAGTTACCTGAGATATATCTCAGGTTCCTTTTTCTCTTATTTATATACTTTAAAATATATTAAAAAATAAGTAATTTAATTTAAAAATAATTTAGTTCATTTTGAAAATATAATAAAAATATTATCTAATATCATTTGAAAACAAATATGTTAATAAAAATAATTATTACAACGCGTGTAATCGATTCGAATCAGCCAAACTAATGAAAAAAAATTCTACAATCAATCATAAATCAAGTAATTCACACTCATTTGTTTATTATAATATTTGTTTATTATGGGGCGGATCATGATTATTGAGTCGTTAGTGTTTGGATAACTAATTTAGTCCCACTTAAAATTGAAAAAATTACAAAAATAACCATTTTTTTGATAAAAATAACAAAAATAATCATTCTGAAAAAAGTGGCCAATTTTAGCCTTTTGGATACTCCATTAACAGTTGGGTATCCCAATTTGTATAAGATACTCCACTGGTAGTTGGGTATCCCAAATACTGGTTAAGGGATACTCCACTGACAAATGGGTTTCCCATATACTGGATACTCCATTGACAGTTGGTATCTCATATAAAAGTGGATACTCCAACGGTTGGGTATCCCATGGGTTAAAATTGGCCAAAATTTTGAAAATGGTTATTTTTGTGTATTTCGTATAAAAAATGGGTTAAAGTTGACCTTCACCCCTTAAAATTCCATATCATTCCCATTAACCCCTATTTTCATACCCTCCATTCTCATTCCCGATACCAAACTCCATCCAAACGCCACCTTAATAATTTGTTAATACAATAACATATTATTAAAATTTTACATTAAATTATTTCATCTTCTCAGCAATATAATCTTGAGTGTAGCACTTGGAGATAAGAAAGATCAGACGAGTACAGAAAGAGACTGAGAGAACGATTATGAGTACAGCAACAGAAGCAAGTAATAGAAATCCATTAACATCCGACTACTTGTTGGCCTTTGAAATATATATGAGCTTGAATTGTTCAACAATGTCAATCATGCATCAGTAGGATGCCCATGCTGCTGGTTCTGTTACTAGATTCTCTGGAAGACTGACAACTAAACTTTATTCCATGACACCCAACTTCTCCAGGAACAATTTGATCAGGTTGCCAGCTGAATAAGAAATGCCTCAGTGCAGTAACAACATAATACGCTGCAGTTTTTACATATGATCTTGTCGCCCTCTGAACATAAGACTTTCCAGCTAGGAAGCATGAGTGCGGGTACGGGTACGGGGGTGCGTAGTGCGGGGATATGGAAATTCGGAAAATCTAAAAATATGGGGATTCGGGTGCGGGGGGATTCGACAAAT